>OZ022499.1:45846459-47047733 GCA_963989385.1 Ctena decussata
AGATAAATCATGATACGTAGATAAATCAGACAGGTTTATGAAATCGCGTGATACGTAGATAAATCATGATACGTAGAAAAATCAGACAGGATTATGAAATCGCGTGGTATCAAAGATTACAAGCCAACACAGAGTTTAACAGGTTCAAACATTACATCCCAGTTTAGAAATGTCGATAATTTGGAGGCTGACTTTAGATAAATCCACAGTACCGGCGTCTTTCCTTGTCGCAAGACTTTGGTCAAAAGTATGCAAATGTGAGCCTGAGTATATACACTGTCTTTACTGCAGCAAATACACTTCACATGTCGTCTCTTCCTGCCCATACTTTTTACCAGAACGGCTTCGGTTTATAAGTCATGTAACAAGCCATGTAAACACAGATATTTGAACTTTTAAAAAAGCACGGATTTTGAAACTTTTTTCCTCGGGTTGCTAGGCACAATATATCAAACTAGCGACATTATGCGATTTTTTGTCAATCTGTTTCAGATTCGTCAATCACGTAGTCAGAGCATACAGCGCAGCCGGCCGTATAGAGGAAGACTTATTTGGACAATATTTGCTGTTCTTTCCCAGGGGTGCACGGCGTTGGAGCGGCGTTGAATCGGTGTTGTTTTCACGTCACGACGTTGAATCGACGTCGATTCCATATCTGTTCAGCGAAGTGTACCCTTGGGTATTATTCAGTTTCGGTAAGGGTATGAAATACTGAGCGAAAGTATAAACAGACCGCTGATTTTTAATTTTAATTCTGTGACAAACAGGACCCACTCGACATGCAGTGTTGAATGGACATTGAATCAATACTGATTCGAAGTCATGACCTTGAATCGGGGTTGATTCAATACTAATTCAATGTTACGACACGAAGTGGCTGATGTGAGTAAGATGGAGCTCGATGATCACCGGCAGATGTCGTATTCTGCCTTGGTTGGGTTTAGTTGGCAAAGGGTGTGTGTAGGGGGGGTGGGGCGTCGACTTACGTCGTATCCAGCGGCAGTCCGTTTCATTTTGCGCCGGCAGTGAAACCGGCCGCGAAGGGATACGACGTTTGTCGGCGACAGACGATGTCTGGCAGAGTCGGTCGAGTCGCCTGTACTTGCTATTTTGCGTCTGTTAGATCGTCCATGTTCTGTGGTGGTAATACATTTTTCTATGTGTAATTTGTGCTTATATGCAAACTGTCTGTCTTTTACTGCCTGTTTCTCCTCTCTGTTTATATGTTATCTCTATTGTCGTAGTAAGATCTCTGGCAAAGAGACTATTACAGTTGTAAGATCTCTGGCAAAGAGACTATATATATAATAAATTTATATATCTATACATATTCTCTCTCTCTCTCTCTCTTTCATTCTCTCTGCTACTATCTTTCTCTCTGCCAGTGGCACACGGTGAGCGGTGCCCCTAATGGTCTCGCTGTTACGAGAATATTCTACTCTGTTATTTTGATGCGGTTTTTGAACAGCTCGAACCCTGAAACTTTAGTACTGATAACTAATATTGTATTATTAAGTTCACTGTTACACGAACTCTGAATCAATTAATTGTAGCCAACTTTGTTTCCAGGTTTCCATGATGACAGGACGTATTGGCGACAGACGATTTATTGTCAAAAGCGCCACTAAAGGCGAAAAGGGCAAAGCCTCGATTTCAACGTACGTAGACAAATCAATGTATTACGAAAAAAACAAAGGCAAAATCATTTACATGGGTAAGAAGAAGATAATACCAAATTCTGTTCCATAATTTTTCTTTTCCAGAGCAGTTCGATGGAAGTGTATTCAAATAACACATGTCCCGGGAAATGCACAGATGAAACATTTTTTTTTAATTCTCTAGACATTCTGCATCTTAAAACACCAGAGGGAAAACTATCTGCACAGATGTTAATGTATTTGCATCATACAACACTAGCGAATCCGCCTGCAGAGATGTCTTTACAGCAGGAAGAGCTAAACATCTGTTTATTGACTAAATAAGCCGGTTACACAGTATCGCCCATACATACATTGAGAGACAATATACGTTATCTATCGAGGACTGGAGCAGAAAGTTGCTTTTACTAAATTCAAAGAAAACATAAAAAAAAAATCTATAGCAGTGTTTAAAACATGTTTTCAGAGAAGAAACCTAAGCAATACATGCGGAAAAGTATTATTTGTTTCCATCTTTTTTTCTCCTAGAACATGAACATATTACAAGTAGTATTTTAATAAATTCAGATACAAACACATAATAATGATTCTGTCCACAGCAAGAATAGGCAACAAAAGTTCAGAGATTGTAAATGAAATACAGATAAAGTTACATAGGCCTTAACCGAAGACACAGAAATTATTTGAAACATTTACAGCACATTTTCAAGAAGATAAATCTGTCTATCAAAAGGGAATTGGTTTAAACATATTTATTTCAAACTTTTTCAATACATATAAACATTGATACAATACAAATAATGGGATTGGAACGAAAGCACAAGTACTTATAAAGTTCCTCTCCCTAAACATTTCTTACATGTATACATCATGGCGACAGTTTGTCAAATACAATAAACCAAATTATCAAGTGAATACATGACTGATATCGTATTTCAAAAACAGATGGAACCAGAGGACCATTGGTCCTGTAGCTCACCTGAGTCCATTCATCCGTAGCACTCAAGAGTAAGAAACACTGAAGTAAGTTGTACAATTCGGCCTAATTTCAACTTTGACTGAGTTGTTATGCTTGTCCAGGTAAATATTAGCAAGTTTGAACCAACATGTTTGTAAAACTTTTTGCCTAAATATTGCAGTAACACAGAAATAAATGCCAATTTGCACTTTTCCCAATACAAGTCTATGGAAACTTTAAAATGCCATAGTAATGAAACCATGTGGGCAACAATACAAAAACAACAATATTTACGTAGTGGCTAATGTCATGAACAGTATGCAAAGAATCAGCTTCATCCCCCTATATGGTTTTTTAAGAAAAGATTTTTAAATATTTTTTTTTCCAAAAATATTTCCTTAATATTGCCATGGCAACAAATCAAATTCGGCAATTTGGACAAAATTAATAGGAATCAAAGAGGACTACTCAAGCAACATTTCTGTAGATAAAAAATCCAAAAATAACTGCAACTGCAGCTTTCCATTTTTCGCATTATATTTCAATGGAAACTATAAGTTGTCATACCAACCTAACCGCTGAAGTAATTGCCATAAAAAACTGTAATTCTATAGAGGCTTGTACAAAGATCCGTTCTGTAAAGTTTGAGCTTTATCGGCCACATAGTTTCTGCAAAAAGGATATTTTAATATTTTTTCTATTTTTATCCATTCGGTTGCAATGGCAATCAGTCAAATTGTGCAGTTTACATAAATTTCATGTGGTTGATAGAAGACTATTCAAGGAACATTTCTGTAAAAGTTTTGTCAAAATATCTGCAGTCACATAGCAATTACCTATTACCTATTACCTCATATTAGGGTTGAAAGCTTAACCCTCTCGTTTGAATTAAATTCTCCGGTTCAAAGGAGTACATGATGTCTCCCATGTATCTGTCAAATCTGTTTTTGAACTGGTTAATTGAATGCAAGTTTTCAATTTTCCCATTATAAGTCAATGGCAACTTTAAGTTGCCATAGCAACCAAACTGCCAGAGCAATTGCCAAGAAAAACAGTACTTTTATAGACGGTAGTACCTAGATCTTTTCTGTGAAGTTTGAGCTCTATTGGTTGTATAGTTTCTGAGGAGATGATTTTTGAATATCTTTTCTATTTTTAACCATTCGGTTGCAATGGCAATCAGCCAAATGGTGCAATTTACATAAATTTCATGTGGTTGATACAGGACTACTCAAGGAACATTTCTGTAAAAGTTTTGTCAAAATATCTGCAGTCAAATAGCAATAAATGCAAATTTTCAATTTTCCTATTATAAGTCAATGGCAACTTTAAGTTGCCATAGCAACCAAACTGCCAGAGCAATTGCCAAGAAAAACAGTACTTTAATAGACGGTAGTACCTAGATCCTTTCTGTGAAGTTTGAGCTTTATTGGTTATATAGTTTCTGAGGAGATGATTTTTGAATATCTTTTCTATTTTTAACTATTGGGTTGCCATGGCAACCACCCTAATTGTGCAATTTACATTAATTTCATGTGATTGATAGAGGACTACTCAAGGAACATTTCTGTAAAAGTTTTGTCAAAATATCTGCAGTCACATAGCAATAAATGCAAATTTTCAATTTTCCCATTATAAGTCAATAGCAACTTTAAGTTGCCATAGCAACCAAACTGCCAAAGCAATTGCCAAGAAAAACAGTATTTTTATAGACGGTAGTGCCTAGATCCTTTCTGTGAAGTTTGAGCTTTATTGGTTGTATAGTTTCTGAGAAGATGATACTTGAATATCTTTTCTATTTTTAACCATTCGGTTGCCATGGCAACCAGCCTAATTGTGCAATTTACATAAATTTCATGTGGTTGATAGAGGACTACTCAAGGAACATTTCTGTGAAAGATTTGTCAAAATATCTGCAGTGACATAGCAATAAATGCAAATTTTCTATTTTTCCCATACAAGTCAATGGAAACTTTAAGTTGCCATAGCAACCAAAGTTCTGAGGCAATTTAGATAAAAACAGTATTATTGGTTCCCCCTGCCTATAGATGCTATATATGAAATTTGGTAACAATCGGCCCTGTAGTTTCAGAGGAGATGTCGTTTGAAAATGTTGACGGGCGGACGGACGGACGGACGGACGGACGACGGACGACGGATGCCTGCCTATACTATAAGCTCACCTGTGAGCCTTCGGCTCAGGTGAGCTAAAAATGGTGGAAAAGGTTTCCGAACATGAAACAGTAAAGAAAGAAAATGGAGAAAGAGAGCTGTGAGAGCGGAGAGACAGAGAGAAAAATCAAAGAAAAAAAATAGAGATTTACAGACTATGCAGCTGAGGATAAGAGAGGGAGCGCGGATTCGCAACGACAGTCGCATCAAACACAAATATTTCCATTACTGACAAGAACAAAACCAACCGCTTGCTATTTGATAAGATGATATGCTCAAAAACGTCTAGAATCCAAAATAAATTTATGCACCTTTTCGAATATAGCCGTATTTGTACCAGCTGAAAGAGAATCGTTGCCATATAAAAGGAGAGACAGCGAAGGGGTCTGATATTGTGACGCTGTATTTAAGAGTTCAGTTCGTTGGACCTGATAGTACATGCAGTGGAAAAAAATAATGCTGAGCATTTTCTATGCTGCCACACTGACATAAAGGGGAATCGGAAATGTTTCTCAAGAAAAGATCTAAGTAGAGCGAGCTGCAATTGGTCCGTAATCTGGTGTGTAATACCTGAGCTTTCCTGCTGCCCACGTAGAAATGTTTTGGAATGCGCGTTTTGTCTTTGTTTAGAAAGCATTTAAAAGTGTTTACTGAGTCAGATTGTTTTGCCTCGTCGTGTACGTTATTCCAGGCTCTGACCGTTGAAGGCAGGAAAGAATTATAGTAAAGAGTTGTTCTTGCATCTATTGTTTGAAGATCATTTCTGAGACTATAACGTGAAATATTACTAACAGACTGGGGTACTAAGGAAGATAGATATAAAGGAGTCAGATTATGGGTCATTTTGTAAAATAATGTTAGCTTGTGATCTGTGCGTCTCTTTTCAAGCGAATCCCATCCGATTTCCTTATAAAGATTAGCAATAGAAACAAGTCTAGTGGCTCCTGTGGCGATTCGAGCCGCTTCATTCTGTATTTTGTCAAGCTCTTGTTTCTCGTAGAGTGTACAATTGTCTCATATGACGTCCCCGTATTCAATCAGTGGTCTAATAAATGCAATGTAAATAGTTTCAAGGGACCTTCTGTCTAATCTAAATTTTAATTTTCTCATAGTATTAATTCTAGTCCAAGCTTTATCAGTAATATATTTTATGTGTTGATGCCAAGTGCAGGCATTAGAGAAGTAATGACCGAGATGTTTGTGGGAATCGACTTCAGATATCTGATGGTTTTGCATAAAGACAGGTGGATGAAGAGGTCTACTTAATTTACGAGAGAAAAATAAGGTTTCAGTTTTTGAAGGATTGAAGGGTACAAGCCAAGTGGACGCCCAAGCTGAGATTTTACCAAGATCTGCGTTAATGCATCCTGCTGATGTCACAGGATCGTCTATAATAATAAAGAGACTAGTGTCATCTGCAAACAATCGAATGTTTGAGCCAATATCATTTACAATATCATTAATATACAACAGAAAGAGAAGTGGGCCTAAGATTGATCCCTGGGGTACTCCAGCACGAATATAAGTCCAATCAGAAACAGCGCCAGGGAGAACAACTCGTTGTTTTCTATCAGAGAGATAATCTGCAAACCAAGCATGGACGTTTCCTGAGACACCAGCCGCTTGAAGTTTAGCAAGGAGGCCAGCGTGCCACACACGGTCAAAAGCTTTGCTGATGTCGCAGAAAACAGCCCGTATTTCTTTGCCTGAATCGAGAGCTTGGCAAAAAGTGTTGTAGAGAAATGTTAACTGATTGACGGTCGAGTCTCCAGGAAGAAAACCAGATTGTAGAGAAGAAAGTAAATTGTTATCACGTAGATGGTTAAATAAGTATTTAAATACGAGTCTTTCCAAAACTTTGTCTTCCGAATTGAGCAAGGAAATGGGTCGATAATTGGAAACATCAGAAAGGTCACCTTTTTTAGGAATAGGGCAAACATTGGCTTCCTTGTATGAAGAAGGAATTATACCCTCGCGCAGTGACTGATTGAAGAGAGAACAATAGGATGGTGAAAGCTCTTTAGACAGTTCACGAAGAAGACGATTACTCAGGCCATTAGGACCTGAGGCTTTGGCAGCGGGCAGAGTTTTAAGAACCGATTCAACTTCTAACGGAGACAATACAATGTTATTTAGAGGTGCGTTGACAGTAGCTAGGGGAAGGTTTGGAATAAGGGCGTTCTGTTCGTTTAAAATCGTATGGCTTTGGAAAGAATTGTTGAAAATGTTAGCCTTGTCGGTTTCTTCAGTGTTATATACCGTCATTAAATTCAAGCGGTGGAATGGCTGTTTTGTAATTAGGAGCAATGAACGATTTTAGTGTAGACCACCAGTCTTTAGAAGAGAGTGTTTCAGATGTAAGTTTTGCTGCAATTTTATCATAAAATGATTTTTTAGAGTCTCGAATATTTTGAACAACTTTGTTACGTAATGTTTTGAATTTATTCCAGTCTAATTCTAAGTTAGTTCTTTTGACTTTCCTATAAGCTCTTTTGCGTTTTCTAATATTTCGTTTAATGTTCGAGTTAATCCAAGGTGGTTCTGAGGGTTTAACCTTGATGTATCGATTAGGTATGCATTCTTTAGCAATAGTAGTTACCGTAGTAGTTATGTTATTTGCGTAAATATTAATGTCATTATCCTTAATATAATCCCAGTCAAAAGATGCTGCCTTATTATGTAGTAACTCACAATTGCCTTGATCGTAATGCCAAATGTGTCACGTGAACGATGCAATTTTAGGCTTAGAAAACTTAAATATACCATATATTGGACAATGATATCTTATTTCTTGGGTTAGAAAAGGATCACCAACTCCACTGACTATCAAATGTGTTTTGTTATTAACAAGAAGAATATCTATTAATGAGGATGAGTGTTCAGTGAAATGTGTGGGCTGAGTTATAGATTGATAGAAAGAAAACTGGGTACAAATTGAATTAATTTTCCTCGCTGTTTGAGGATTAAGTAAGTTTAAGTTAAAGTCACCAGTAATTATTATCTCCGAGATTCCTGGTGAATCAACTGCCAGTGCTATAGAATCTTCAATATCAGAGAAATAGTTAGAATTAGAGTTAGGGGGACGGTAAAACAATCCAAATAAAACATGTTTATGGTTATTAGTTAATTCGAGCCATATGCTCTCAATATTACGTGGTTCTAAATCTTCGCGGCGCTTATAATGTAGACAATCTTTTACATATATCATAACACCTCCGTGGTTGTCGCCAGCCCGATCCTTCCTCTCAGGGGTGTTAAAGGAGTGCAACAGTAGCTCATTTGATAGACGGGCTTAGCCATGTTTCCGTAAAGGCTAGGATATCGAATTCAAAAAGTTCAGCCTGTAATATTTCTAATTTCGAAAAAATGCTTTGGACATTATAGTGCACAAATGATAAGTTATGTGTAAGATCTAAAGAACCAAATAAAGTATTAGACATACTCGAGGATGAGCTGCTGGTATTATTGGACGAGGATGTTGATAAGGGACCTAGGTTAGGGTGAACATCACCGGAGATGGATAACAATAGGTATAGCCATGTTGCGAAAACTACAATGGAGAAGCAAAGTATTAAGTTGGAGATGAAGTCAACATTCACTTGTAACGATTTTCCTGGCATTAGTCTTTTGCGATTTCTGTGAATATACAGTTTGTATGCTAAGAACTCACTTTCATGCAGTTGTATTAATATTGAGAACACATGTATTGTTCTTGTATAAAACTATCAGTGCAAGAAAGTGTACCAAAATAGCAAACTTACACAAGCGGTGATACGTCGGCATGACGGCTAACCTATTTTTTCCATGTGCAAGAATCATGTAATTGTTGTAAGAAAAAGTAAAAACAAAACACGTACCATCATACCAACGTACACCCGTTCAAAATATGTCATTGTGATTAAAGCGACAATCCGCTGCGCCAACGTTCCCTCTCCCAGCTCCAGTAAGCATAAAATCTATCCTTATAAAATGCATTGAGATGAAAGAAATATGATGGAGGAAAAAAATTGCAAGTGTTCTTGTTACGATGAAGCAAAATATGCTAACTAAATTTTTATCTGATTATGGTCGCAAAAAAGGGATCCCACTTCATGCACGCACAGGAAGCACCGGTGCTAGCCCCCGCAACGGCGCAAACAGGTCAGGATTCTCATTCTTTATTTCATAGATTGTCTCAGATATATAAATTTTGAAGAAAACAATGAAGATCCCGACCGCATGGCGCAGATGCGCCACCTGGCCCGAGCCGTCTCTGCTAGCGCATGTCGAAAGATCCCCCTTTCCTGGTAAGACCAACTGGTAGCTTATTTCTTAAGTAAATTAGATATGATGGTAACCATATTGCTCAGTGCTCAGCAGTCACACGACGCTGGAACAACATCGAATCAACTTTGAATCAACGTCATGACGACGTTTAGTTAGAGAAAAACTAGTTGATTAATCAACATCGCGTACCCAATCGTGACTAATCAATGCGGAATTATTAAGAAAAGTCGTAAGTTCACTTAAAACTTAATAAATAACTAGTTCATCAATAAAACTGGTAACTGACAGAACTAGTAACAGAACCTGCACACATAATATACATTAGGATAAAGCGTCCTGTTGACATGTAAACTGGGCAAGTATTATCCATATAAATGACAAGATCGTTAGGATACGAGGCATACAGTCGGTCAACTCTTTAGTTAGCCCAGCAGGAATATGACGTCGAAGTGACGTCGCACTGACGCCGATGTGACTAACTCACGTCACACCGACGTCTGTGCGACGTCATTACAACCTCACGCGCCCGCTAGGAGGTCACACATAACTGTACAATTAGCGATTAATAAGACTGGTAGAATAATAGCGATAGACAAAATAATAGCGACTGACAAACTCGTTAACATGACTGGTGCTAAGTAGACTGTGCGGTTTGCTGATAAGACTGTTACATGTAACAAACCTGACATGTCGATTGCACAGTTCCGTGACTAACCCGATCGTCAACATAAGTAGTAGGTGCCGAGACTGTTAATGAAACTGGCATGCAAACTCTACAGTTCAGTGACTAATAAGACTATTGTCATACTAAGGCTATGGTAAATGAGTGTCAAGACTGTCTGCACAGCCATTATATATATTCTTGTATCACTTGCATTGATAACTGAAAACTGGTGATTAAACTAGGATGAAATCCAGGAATAATTGAAAATATTGTCCAATAGAAGTAAACAAAACTCCTTGCTTCCAACAAGCACGCACACGACGTCGAATAAGCGTTGAATCAACGGTGACTACGTCATCACGTTAAATCAACGTTGACTGAACACTGATTCGACGCCGTGTGCCCAGTGTGTAGGTTTTACCGGCAAGAGAGTTTGTATATCAACAGACCTGTTTAAAGTGATAATTAGCTGCAGAATATAAAACTCAGGCATTTTAAATAGTAATTTTTCATAACACAAAAGAAGCTCCAGAAATATTACTTAAACCGCTGACGAGTGACATGTACGAGTAAGTGACTGACAGAACTATTTACAAATTGTTGTATTTACAGGGTTATATTTAATGACTGACAACACCATCCAGGTGGCAACAAGAATCAACGTCGAATCAGCACCAGGGCGCTGAATCGATGTTGATTTAATATTGCTTCAATATTCCTTGTCCACTAGGTGGTGTTAGACTGACATTTAGAAACCAATACAATACAAACAAGATCTCAGGAAATAAATAGAGTGGCAAAAAATCATAGACTGAAAATACCGTATAATAAGGTAATAATTATAAGAACAATTCTAATGACTAACATTAACATTTTGTGACTGACATATAGATTGTACTGTTTGATGACAGTTAAATATTTTGGCAAAATACTACCCAGCAGACACGTCTAATCAACATTGAATCGACGTTGACTCAACGTCATAACAATGAATCAACGCTTAAGCAATGTTTCCCAACTGCTGCGTGCTCAGGGTTGTGAGGATTGACGAAACTATACTGATAGTAATATTTCATGACCAACTGTTAGCTGAACTGTATAAAGTTTGGTCACGTTATTCCACCCATTGCTGCGTGCTCAGTGAATTGTGAGGATTGACGGAACCGTACTCATCCAAAGAAACATTCAGTTTCGATATATAATAACTGGCAATACAACCGGGACAAGTGTTCGCTGATCCGTCGTATTTAGCGACAAACAATGTTTCGTATAAAGATACCATGTAAGCATGAAACCTGGCTAACAAACTACATAGCTAGTTACAGATAATATTATTTCATGACCAACTATTTGCTAAATTGTATATCGATTGATCTCAGTCTTCCACCAAAGTACAGAATTAACCGCTGATGTTGATGTAAAAATATATCTAGGCTTGAAAGGTAGATTGTAGTATTAAGTTTTGTCTTGGCATAGATACAGATGTACACCAACGTCAGCATCTCCAACAAAACACAACAACTGACAATTATGTCATAGCTATAGTGAGTTTTCAGCGCCATTAACAACTCTGCATAAGTAAACCATACGTAGCAGCACTTTAACATTACATCACCAATCAATGTGTTACTAGCTTGTACGTCATAGGCAATCAGTGTATACCCAGATCAGACTGCTCCAAGCTGGACATCTAATCTGAGTCTACAATGTTTGCAGCTCAGCCAACAGGCATAAGGACATAAGGCATGTTAATTGAAAGTTTGAGGACAAGATGCATTGCTATACCAATCAGTATGAGTTGTGAGAAGAAATATAACCATGTCAAAGTCCGTGCTTGTTTATGCTGCAGTGGTCTCCTTTATACTTGTACAACGCAGAGCCCCAGCCAGGACAAGATTTATGAGGTAGAATCTTTGAAAGATCCCAACAACACTACCTACAATGTGTTATTGCGGTATTCTGTATGCGTATGTTAACGTTATGGTTTTCACCGGTTTTACAAAGAATTGTGGGAAAGCGTCATTAGAAACCGTGTAAACAAATTATAAAACTGGAGTAAAATTTGATAATTAAGGTATATATGTCTTTATTCACATGAAAATTTGCATGTAATAGGTTTTACCATAACAATACATATATTCTGGGCTGATTAGTGCTTTATTCTTCCTGAAATCAGCTTTTATAGAGAAGAAAGTGAAAGTAGACATTTCATCATATATTTGTAGAATATAATCCTCAATCGGGTTCTTAAACATAATAATGTTGTCCGCCAACCAAATCTCATTCCGGAAAGTCACTTTTGTGCCGTAATTTGCCTTTTTCATCATTTCTTGTTATAGTATTCGTCAGTAGATGTTATGGTTTCTTTCGGCTAAGATATATCATTCTACGGTTAAATTCGTAACTATGATACAGTATTATACGGTTCTTGGCGGTGGTATTCATTCTCGCCGGGCCGCGTAGCGCAATCGGTAGGGCACCTGACTAATAAGTCAGAGGTCCTGGGTTCGATACCCGGTCTGGCCTCATACTTTCGTTTCTCCTTCCGCTGATTCAAGAAGGGCAGTCTGGCGAAAGTATGTGCACTTAGTACTGGTTAACCGCTTAGGAGGTCTAAGCCTGCCCAGGAATAGTGTGGTTAGGTTAACTGACGCCCTGACATGACCATAGTTGTTTACCGTGGACGTAAAGCAAGCAGTCAGTCAGGTATTCATTCTCACCTTCTGGAAAACATTATGAATTATGTGAGTCAGATTTCAAGAAATGACAATATAAATGAAAGAAACTTCATACAAACTTCTTTGCTGGCCTAAGATAGGGGATTAAATTGGTATGACTCTCTCCTTCCTATCTTAATTGTAATAGTCATGACTAAATCCATTTAATTCACCCCTTTAAGTAAAAAATAAATGCTTCTTCATATTTTCAGAAGAACATTTTATTGCTACCATTGTTTCAGAGACAAATCAACCTTTGAAGATGTCATAAATCACAAAGTTGTAATCATTATGCACGAAAATAAACCACTCAGGCCCATATTCACAAACACAACCCAAACTCATACTCGACTCATACTTCAGTAAGGTCGGTTGAAGTGACGCTCGAGTAAGCCTTGCGTGCGTGAAGTTCAAGTACAGTTTTGGTATTCACTTTGAGTGCGTGGAGGAGACTCCAGCTACACTCCAGTTCGACTCACATCATGCAAAGGACATTGTGGACCCAGATCAGACCTCCTAAAACATATAAACTGTAATGACTCTAAATTTTGAGACATGACTGACTTAACAGTGTAGAACTAGATCCAAAAAACTGTAAAATTCGTAAAATTATAAATATATCGCGGGAACTATGCTTTTCTGCTTGACGTCTGAGCGTCCGTCCGGTTTACGTTGCTGTGTCTGCAGATGCGTTCTTGGTGTAGTGGTTGAGCTACCTGCCTGTTAAACATCGGTGGTCATGAATTCGATCCCGTCCTTCTCCAGTATGCAAGTTGGCTGAAACTTTAATCGATTTTCCTATTCTCGTATAATTGTATTTATTTTTGTTTAATCATACCTCCTGCATGGTAATACCATGTAGTTTCTGCGAGCCTAACCCGTCCCACCCCTTAGAACCACCCGACCCCCTTTCTTCCTTCACACGTCGTATGCGCTTTCTTTATCTGTTTCGTGAACAGCTTTTATACCACGGATTTTATCCAAACTAGGCATATACTACGAGAGTTTATCCAGAAGTAATGTCACTGCAGCTATAAAATCATGTAGAATAAAGAGAACAATAAAATTTCGCATCCAAGTACCTTAATCTATTTGCATTATGGACTGAAAATGTCATAAAAATACAGTGCATAGTAACTGAGATGTCGAGATAGACAGAAGGCATGGTAACGAAATGCGCCGCACGTCAATGACGTCGTTGACGAACCAGACGAAGTTTCGATATTGTTTCATGTCCCAAGTAGCATATTCGTTGTTCCAGCAAAGCTCTAATGTCTGTTCACCCATGTTTATCTCATTTTTTAATATTACTTGAACAGCCCCGCAGCTCATGTTTAAGAATTTACACAATATTCGAATTGCAGAACATCGATCTTCATATATGGGATCCGAACAAGAGTGACGTTATTGTTTGACATTGTACATAACGGTCTTCCGGTTTTCGGACTAACCTCTAGCGACTCATCTGCACCCATGGCGCGCTGATTACACCTTTACACAAGCCTCATAATAACTATTATATACATGTCTAACTAAACAACTCCAGAGTCTCTAATGGTGGTATTCCAAATTTGAGGCAAAAAGCGCATACATCCGCTGTCGCGCGTTTGTCAGAAATCAACGTTTTTACTCGTGGCAGTAACAAACATTAGCAATAGCTCTAGCGAACTTCAAACTGCAGTGACGATATTAAAATTTCAACAGCGGGCGGCAGAAATATATTTCGCCTTCGTACCAAATTTTCATCTGATTTGGCGCGTTTTGCTGCTTATCCAGATTTATAGTACGATCCTCAGATACCCAAATCTTTTACATTGCATACCTAATAACGTGCAAGGCCTACAATAGGTATCATGCTACAAGTGAGAAAGAACGCGGTTCGTCCGCCTGTACGGTCGATAACGCACTTGCTAAAGCTCGTGGATTATGTCTCCGTACAGGCGGACGAACCATGCTCTAGCTTACACTAGTAAGACTCGCCGACACTAAACGTAGCCCGACCTGACCACGTGTGAGTAAGAGTGCGGGGTCGGGCTCTCTCTCTTTCTCTCTTTGAAGCGTCTGAATATAGACTAGATTTAATATTTTCTCTAACGACATTATAGCTGAAAGGAAATACAAATTAAATATTATGACAAAACTTTGTCTATTAAACGCAGCACCCTTAAATATGAATTTGACACACACACACACACACACACACACACACACACACACACACACACACACACACACACACACACACATGTATATAACATAGAAGCCATCTTGCTTATAACAACAACTTGTGGTAGTCGTGCTCTTCGCATTGTTATATCATAGCCAGGAAATCGCTGAAATATTGATAAAACTTAACTCGAGCCGCCGTCGAGGGAGCTTCACTATTCCTCGACCAAACCTTACTTATTGGAGTTTACTCCAGCTGCATTTATGTCTCTGTGAATACGACTCGACCTTACCTTGAGACAACCGTTGAGTTTGAGTTTACTTTCCGAATAGGGTCCTCATTGTTAAAGAACAAGTTAATAATTTATATACATGCACCGGCTAAGTCTAAGATCAGCCAGTCTTTCTATGATGTTTTACAGTCATAAAACTTTGCTTTGAAGTTATGATCACTAAGGTTCTTGTGATATTTTCAGAGATCTTGGGTTCTTATTTCGATCAGGACAGGTGTTTTTTAAAACATTTGCTAAAATCGCCTTGCACAAATAGGTTCATCATCTCTATTTTACTATTTTTGCTTTTCATGTCACAATATTCACCGTAGAAAACATAAACGTTCACCGTAGAATACGTTAGCATAACATTCGAAAACCAATGCATAAGGTTTGGATTAGCCGTAGAAAACTATAAAACCTTTTTTCTAAAATTTATATTTTTTCATATTTTCGTGCATGCTGCAGTAAATATCTGTGTACATCTACAATTGAGTCCAATATTCCTCTGCATGGACAAATACAGGAGTAAATAGAGCCAGTAAAAACCTGCATATGATGACTTGGATTCTCGACAAGCCTATTTCGATAAACCTGACGAAAACCGAAAATTTTTACGTGCAATGGGATGCCAATATGAGTTGGAATTCTTTAGCACAGAATAAAAGGCTCATTCGCATCAAAATATGAAAATATATGTTTATTTTGTTAAAATCGTCTGTTAAACGGCCGTTAACATTAGAAATCTTCATCAAAAGCCGTGGAAAATCGTAATGTTAGCATGCGCATGCAGAATCCTGTAATAACACATTGTAGGGAGTGAACAAGGACAGCTGATAAAGCATACTTCAATAAGAATGCCAGTATTAGTTCGTAAGCATGGTATATCGGATTTAGTGACACGGATAAAGTTACCCTCAAAGGTTAACCCCAAAAAGTTATTCTGTCAGAAGCTCTGGTTCTAGTAAAGTTTGTAAGCAACAGACCCTTATCACAGTATCCGAACGCTCTGTACCAGCTCTAACGGTTTTCATAGCGTCGTATCGAGAGTACAAACATTCGCTTATAACCAGTAGTCGGAAATCATTATGTTTTGAGATTTTATCCGGAATTTGCTGCGTCATTTATAGTTATTCAGCTTAAAAAATGTAAAGAGGTAAGTTTAATATAATTTGCTCTTCGGTCTTTTACTTTATTGCACTGTACAATGTCGTGTATGGGTGGATGTAAACGGTACAGTACTCAAATTGCCCTTGACATGATTCTACAACCTTTTTGAGCCTTTTCTTACATGTTTTATAAAAAAATCTTTAAAATAAACGGGTAAGGCGTTATCAATCTACAGTTTGTTAGTTTTTGTAATAGGATGATAGCTAGGTTTTGCACGACACAAACTCGTGTTAACTTAAGCTGTTCGGAATAAAATTTCTGTGACAGCCATGAGGTTTTCATTGTACAGGGTAACAAAGTAAAAGACCAAAGAGCAAATTATATTAAACTTACCTCTTTTCATTTCCCAAGCTGAATAACTATAAATGACGCAGCAGATTCCGGATAAAATCACAAAACATAACGATTTCCGACTTCTGGTTGTAAGCGAACTCTGTACTCTCAATTCAACGCTATGAAAACCGGAAGAGATGGTACAGTGCGTTCGGATACTGTGGTTATGAGAGTCATGAATATCATACAGGTATTGTTCGCGTAGGAATATTTGTCGATGCAAAAGAAAATATAAAAGTAAGTTCCTTAAAGAGCAGAGAAAATATTCAAAAGGAAAGTATGGGCCAGACTGTACAGTTTCGAATACTAAATTCTCTTCAGTGGCCCTGAATGAACTGGCAATGAAAACCAGAGAATGGATACTGTAATTTCGAGTTTCAACAAGGCAGCCTATATAAAGACTGATGTCAATCCGAATGGGGTCCTACTATACTGACCAAACAAATAAATGGCTCTTTAGCGAGATCCCGCAGTTCCATCCTGATACGCACCTCGTTGCGATTCGAGCGGGACAAATTCAGGTAAGTCACTTTCAACGGTGATTCTTTGAACGCTGTCATTGAAATGTTTCACTAATATCATGCCATCAGAGGACCACGCACATTTCAATTGTTGCGATTTGACCCTGCGACGCGCCTGGTACATAAGTCTCCCACGAGATTTTGTGAGATGTTCGTTGATAAACACTCCTCGACGACCGCGAGATTTGGTCAATAGGAGATAACGGGAATCCCCGCAGTGACGTCATCGGATGATCACGTGGGTGGATTGATTGGCAAAAAGATAGCAACAGACAGTGGTCTTATATAGGATTTTGCTGAAAATTAACCGATGAAAGTGCGAAAATGTACTTTGGAAGGCTTTGAATAAATAGCAACCGATGAAACCTTTGCGAATATTGTCATAATCGCTTGTCACGCGAAAAAAGAGAGTTAATGTTTAATTACTTGAATTCATTTAATTACTCAGTCTGGACATATGTCGACTCGCTCCGGACCCAGACTGTTTCTCTTAATAACTTCGACTGAATAAGAAATAATTAAATAAAATAAAAATAAATCGGAAGTATTGAAAATCAGTATTTTAATCTTATTGACGATCAAGGAGATTCATAAATAAATATAACAGGGGTAATAAGATATGAAGGACACAATAATATATGTAAACTAGTATCTGATGAGAACTAATGCAAAATTAACAAAAAATCTGGTCTTAAGGAAAGAACATTTAATAAATAAATGAGAAAATAAATTAAAATTCATGAATGCGATTCAAAAGAAGATGTTATAAAACGGTAATATCAAACAGAGAACCTTCTATGTTATGAAATGGCTATCAGTAATTACCACATCATTTAGTCCGAGCTCATGACATCTAAACAACAATCTCTATCTCTCCTTCTCTCTCTAATTGTTTGTCCGTGATAGTATATACAGATACAAACATATTAATATTATAATATCAATGATTGTAATAATCGAGTTCTATTTGATGTGTTAATTAGCCGCACCGCTAAAACAGTTTGTTTATTAAATCTGAATGATTGTCACTACAGGACAGCTCAGCGGCGTTCTTTGAAATATGACATCCCTTATCAAAACACCCACTGAATACCGTGTAGATTCACTTACAAACAATAAACAACCGGTTTATGATCAGACAAATGTACACCAGATACAGACACAAATAATGTTTTAAAGCATCCATGATAAAACGTACATTTTAAAGTACTTCATGTAGAACCAATTTAAATGCATTATGAGAGACAATAAAACAATATTTCACGCTCAGATACCTACACTCCTCAGCGTCATCATTATATATATATATTTATAAAAAAATATGCATCATAATGGGCAAAATACAAGACATGTTTAATTACATATTTTAACACTGACCCCTTACATGCCTTAGCGTGACTGAGTATCGACTTTTTGCCAACCAGAGCGGGAAATCCCCTTGCAATCCTTATCGATGACGTCACCGCGTTTTCTCCTATACTCTGGCCTTGTAAAACTTTGCTCTCATCCTGTATGTTGCAAATTTCACTATTATGTCCCGTGGCTTCCGCGTGCCAATGTCGCCTGGTTCTGGTCTGCCCAGCCTGTGAGATCGGTCGATGTCTTGAAGGCCGAGTTCCACGTCGATACTACGAGCCAAATTGATGACGATATCGTCAGTTATCTCGTTTTCGCCCTCCTGGATGCCTGTTATACGTAAACAGTTGCGGCGGCTGTATTGTTCAGCGTTGTCAACAGCTTCCTCTAATTTTACAACTCTTGTATTTTAGATCTTGGTTTTCTTTCTCAAGAGAAGCAACCTGCACTTTAAGCCCGGCCAAGACACCCTCTACAATGGAACCAACAAGATTTGTTACTTGTTGCTGGAATGTGTCAATAATCATTTGGTTAATCTGAGGCGCAAAAGAGTCCTTCATCAGTGAAGCGATATTCTGTATGTCAGATTGCTGCAGAGTTACATGTGTTGAAACGTCACTGGTGGCGCCAACTCCAAGAGCCTCAGCTGTGACAGTGTTGGAATCCATTGTTTGAATAGTTGATAAGTCTGATATGTCAGATATGTCTGCCTCAGATTCAGCAATAGATCCTGATAGTACCCGGTTTTTCATGATATCAATGTCAAATTCTGGTGAGGACAGTTCACGTTTTTTGCTTTGAGTTGAGCTAGCAGGAGTACTCGTAACCTCGCTCATAATATTGTACTGTACTTAATAATTTTGAGTAGTATACTCTATAGTAATCCGGCGTGGGTCGTTTAAGCAGTCACAATTCATTCATAAAGTAGAAAACAGTGTTCACAATGTATACAATTGCTATTTCTTCATGATTTTTGAGTGCAGCGTAGAAAAAGTTACCTAGATGCTTCCTAAATCTGTTTTCATAATCCAAAATAAATCACTATCGAATTGCTACATCATTACAGATTCACAAAGTCCAAAAATTTCCTCCCGCACTGAATCAGAAACACTACATTTTAAGGTTTTTCAAGAGCGACAAAAAAGTTATGCTGTCGCCATTATCACGTGACCCAACTGTCAAAATCAAAAGGGAATTGCAGCAGATGGAACGCTGAAACTTTAAGACTGTTTCTGACCAAAAGTTGAGAATAATGTGGCTCTGTCATTATAACTTTATTACATTTTGCGATGTTATAACATTTTGCGTGGTGACAATGCTTAGCAACACTCGGTTTTTACATACTTCTTCAAACCGATAGTTAACCATCGTGTATAGAAATTTATTACAAATTGCGTCATGGGAAAAATTTTGATCGACGCAAGATGGTATAACTTTTAAGATGTATTATATGCAATTTAAAATCGAAGAGTGATACTTGATATCGCCTTTTCGGAGCTTGTTAGGTGCTTATCATGCTTATAAACACTGGGTTTTAACATATTTCTTCAAACATTTTGCGTTGTTATAAAATTTTGCGTGGTGACAAAGCATGATATGCACCTAACAAGTTCCGAATAGTCGATATCAAGTATAACTGTTCGATTTTTTTGGCTTCCAACCCATCTAAAAAGTTATAACATTTTGCGTCGATCAAACTTTTTTCCCCTAACGCAGTTTGTAATAAATTTCTAGATGGGAAGAATTACTATCGGTTTGAAGAATATGTTAAAACCCGGTGTTTATAAGCACCTAAAAAGTTCAGAAAAGTCGATAGCAAGTATCACTGTTCGATTTTATTTTGCAGATAATACATCTTAAAAGTTATAACATTTTGCGACGATCAAACTTTTTCCCCTTATGCAATTTGTAATAAATTTCTATATACGATGTTTAACTATCGGTTTGAAGAAGTATGTAAAAACCGAGTGTTGATAAGCATGATAAGCACCTAACAAGTCCAGAAAATTCGATATCAAGTATCACTCTTCGATTTTTTTTTTTTTTGCATATAATACATCTTAAAAGTTATAACATTTTGCTTCGATCAAAATTTTTCCCCTGACGCAGTTTGTAATAAATTTCTATATACTATGTTTAACTATCGGTTTGAAGAAGTATGTAAAAACCAAGTGTTGATAAGCATGATAAGCACCTAACAAGTTCCGAAACGTCGATATCAAGTATAACTGTTCGATTTTATTTTCCTTTCAATTCATCTAAAAAGTTATAACATTTTGCGTCGATCAAACTTTTTCCCCTTACGCATTTGTAATAAATTTGTACATTCGAAGATTTAGTATCGGTTTGAAGAAATATGTTAAAACCCAGTGTTCATAAGCATGATACGCACCAAACAAGCTCAGAAAAGTCGATATCAAGTCTTACGTTTGATTTTATTTTGCTTATAATCTATCTTATAAGTTATAAAATTTTGCGTCGATCAAACGGTTTCCCCTTATGCAATTTGCAATAAAATTTCTATATACGATGTTT
This sequence comes from Ctena decussata, assembly GCA_963989385.1. Classification (NCBI taxonomy): domain Eukaryota; kingdom Metazoa; phylum Mollusca; class Bivalvia; order Lucinida; family Lucinidae; genus Ctena; species Ctena decussata. The sequence continues at coordinate 45,867,248 of OZ022499.1, forward strand.
AACTATCGGTTTGAAGCAGTACGCAAAAAACGGAGTGTTGCTAAGCATGATAAGCCTAACAAAATCCGAAATGTCGATATCAAGTATTATTGTTGATTTTATTTTGCTTACAATCTATATTAAAAGTTATAACAGTTTGCGTCGATCAAGATTTGTCTCCAAACGCAATTCGTAATTAATTTCTACATACGATGTTTAACTATCAGTCTGAATAAGTTGGTAAATTTAAAAGGTAACTACACTTCAGGAACTGACTGAATCAGATCCCAAACCCTATCCCCAACATCAAAGGGAAAGATTGACAAAGACATCCCAACAAACAATAAATTACAAGTGATAAGCCGAGTCTGCAGCTCTTTTCCAAATAGGTGGCAACTCAGCTATCTTTACTGAACTAAATAATTTAGACCAACAGAAGGGTTACAACAAACTAAGCAAATAATACTATAAACATTTAACAACTACTTTTACCTATTTTCTATTTTTATTATAGAAGGGTTAAAATGAGAACATAATAAATTAAACAGCACTGAACAAAAAACCAATGCAACCGCAACGAAAGTACCGCCTTGGGACGGTCAGTATTAACTACTGGGGGGTTTAAACCGGTTTTACTGGGCCCAAACCTTCACCCTTACCCTCCGCCACGGTGCACACAATTAGTTAATAGTTCGGTTCGTACGGAGGTCCCCTAACTCATCAGAGAGTCATCACGGCCAGTAATTATAATCAAGAAAAGACTGTGATGAAGCAAGGATGAGGACTCGACAGCCAAAACGTGTTGAGACACCTTGAGATCCCTGGTGCGTCAGAAACACCACTGGAACACTGGAGCAAAAGAAGACCACAAGTTAAACCCCGGTGGGCCAAGAAACAGACAAACATCCGGCCCCAACCAACTAATATATAGCTTTATGTAGGGGCTATCATAGAGTCTGAACCCCGACCCACCGGCGTACAATTAAAGAGGAAGCAAAGTTGTCAACCGTGATTGGGTTAACCACTAAGCATGCAGACTGTCGCATTACATCTTTGTTATAGCCAATGCGTTTAAATCGCATCATAGTTTTCCTAAATTGATCAAGAAATTCTGTTTTCCCTACGATTTTGTGTAATTTATATACTAAGTCACCATAAAATTCAGGTTCCGATAGGCCTTGTTGCAAAAGTGACCATAACCCTGTATTATCTTTAGAAACCAATTCAAAGTGTCTACGATAAAATTTAGAAAAAGCTTTCCGAAGTTTATGATACCGATACCCCTGCTGTAAAAGCTTGGCAGTCAAACTTTTATAACGAGCATTGAAATCAGCCATATGACTAGACACCCTAGCGAAGCGAATAAGTTGAGAAATGTTAACACCAAATGAAGTGGTGCGGGGAACATCACCATCCAAAAACGGAAAATTAACTATGTCGAAATCAAAATCATCGTGTTTGTCATAAATTTTAGATGAAGCAAATCCGTCTAAAATTGATAAATGTAAATCCAAAAATGGGGCCTCGGTATCAGAAGTATTTGCTTTAATTAACTGCAATTCAGCAGGATAAATTTGACTAACCATTCCTTCAAAATAAGGATTGTCAATATTTAAAAGGTCGTCCAAGTATCTAGAGGTTGAGTTGAATGCTTCAATGACATGAGCTTGAGTATCACCAGAAAGAGACATTATAAAGTCTCTTTCATAGCAAAATAAAAACAAATCTGCTACAAGAGGAGCGCAGTTAGTACCCATCGGAATTCCAACAATTTGTCTGTGTAACTTAGTACCAAATCTGATGAAAATGTTATCTAGAAGATATACTAAAGCATCACAAACATTTTGGCAAGACCACATTTCAAACTTTTTTTGGTCATCGGAAGTAAAAAAAGCATGTTTATCATTACAAGCAAGATAAAGAGCACCTTCTCTCTGAAAAGTAGTCTCAATTAAATTTATTTGTTTCTTTTTTATTAATTAATGGGGCAAAGTTGAATAGAGTGTAGAAAAATCGTATGTAGACAATCTAGACGTGCGATATCCTCTAGACTTCAATTTATCAAGAACCTCAGTAGAATTTTTAATTGACCAAAACAATTTTTTTCCTGAACGTTCGTAAACTTTTTCACAGTACCTAATTACATGAATTTTGATAGCGGTAAGGCAAGAAGTTAATAATTTGGAAAGTTCAGTAGTGGTACAAGCACTAGAATTAGCAATAAACCGGGCTTTATATGGTCGTTTATGAAGTTTAGGTAACCAGTACATCGTAGGAAGCTTGTCCTGCCGTTCCTCTACATTTACAGAGAACTTGAGGGCTATATCATTACAGTGCCTAAAGACAACAGACTTTTCGTCTTCTGAAGTCTCTTCATAGGCCTTAGTGCCGCTAAATTCTTGTTTTAATGTATTAATATAGTGTAACCGTCAAACAACGACAACGTTATTTGCAGCCTTGTCTGCTGGAACCAAAACATACTTACTATGAAACTGCTGGATACCCAACTTCAGGTGACGGAATGTAGATTTAGGTTTAGGCGGCAATAGATTTGTGTTTTTGGGAATAGAATTTAATACGTTTATCCATTACTTTAAAAATGTTTACCTTCCATTCCTTTAAGGCATCATACTCAACATGCTCCCGCTTGCACCATCGATTACCAAAATCACTTAAAGAACAAGGCTATATCTTCCCTACATTTTTTGAAATCAATACGGTTAGGAGATCTATATTTTGGTCCCTTCGAAATAATGTTACGAATTCTTGAATCTGAATCAACATGCTCCCGCTTGCACCATCGATTACCAAAATCACTTAAAGAACAGGCTATATCTTCCCTACATTTTTTGAAATCAATACGGTTAGGAGATCTATATTTTGGTCCCTTCGAAATAATGTTACGAATTCTTGAATCTGAAATAATATTAAGATTCCCTGTAAAGACATGGCCAGCGTCAGGATAGATAAATTTGGAGTCTATACAATCTCATGTATCAGGGGTATTTGTCTGAATATCAAGATCTGAGACCAGTTTATTAAAGTTAAATATACTGTTTTTAATTGGTTTGTTATATTTATAACATATGATAGGTGGCTCCTTATTCACGAAATAATCCGGGATCGATGCAATTACAGACCGATCCTTAAAAATACTTGGTAGGTCAATAAAATCAATTCCTTTATTTATAAAAGGAATTTTGAGAAAATATCTTTTATGGTTGGACTCAGATTCGATTAGTGGACGAAGAGCATGTTGAGTATAACATCTTGTCAGGAGTGCTGCCTCGTACAGTTGATGACCCTTATCGTAGAACTTATTAGCCTCATCATCTAAAATGCATTTAACAGAAACCGGAAGAGAACATAAAAATGAGAGAATGTCGACCTTGGTTTTTTAGTATTTCCGACAAAATTTTAAGGGAAGCATTGGTTTTCTTAATAGTAGTATTTTTTGCTCACCTGAGCCTTTAGGCTCAAAGGTGAGCTTATAGTATGGCCAGGCATCCGATGTCCGTCCGTCCGTCGTCCGTCCGTCCGTCCGTCGTCAACAGTTTCAAACATCTCCTCTGAAACCACTGGGCCGATTGAAGCCATATTTCATATGGAGCCTACCTAGGTCGGGGGAACAAAAGTTTGTTCCGGGTATCTGGGTCACATGACCAAGATGGCCGCCACGCCCATATATGGTAAAAAACCCTTCAAAAATCTTCTTCTCCAGAACCAAAAGGCCTATGACCTTCAAACTTGGTATGTAGCATCGAGCATGCGGGCCCATCATACTATGTACAAATGATGACCTTGCGGTGACCTTGACCTAATTTATGACACGGTCAACTTTGGTACATTATGCTTTTATATGGGAAGATGCTTAAACAGTGGATTTCTCAGAAACTGTTTAAGTCTAAGGTACAATACTTGGTATACTTGCTCAACTAAATGAGCAAATGAAGATATTATGTCACTAAAGGTCAAGGTCATTCCGTCGGTCCATCCGTCGTCAAGATATTTCAAACATCTTCTTCTCTTAAACCACTGGGTCGATTGAAGCCAAATTTCATATGGAGTCTTAGTGGGATGGCGGAACGAAAGTTTATACCCCGGGTCTGGGTCACATGACCAAGATGGCCGCCACACTAATATAAAGTAAAAACCCTTCAAAAATCTTCTTCTCCAGAACCAAAAGGCCTATGACCTTGAAACTTGGTATGTAGCATCTGGCATGCGGGCCCATCATAAATTATACAAATGATGACAGTGCGGTGACCTTGACCTAATTTATGACACGGTCCACTTCGGTACCTTAGGCTTTTACATGGGAAAACCCTAAACAGTGGATTTCTCAGAAATTATTTAAGTCTAAGGTACAATATTTGGTATATATGGTCAACTAAATGAACAGCTGAAGATATTATGTCACTTAAGGTCAAGGTCATTCTGTCAGCCCGTCCGTCGTCAAGATTTTCGAACATCTTCTCTGAAACTACTGGGCTGAGTGAAGTCAAATTTCATATGGAGCCTACCTAGGTTGGGAAAACAAAAGATTGTTGGGATTATCAGGGTCCAATGACCAAGATGGCCTCCACGCCCATATATGGTACAAATCTTCTTCTCAAAATCTTCTTCTCCAGAACCAAAAGGCCTATGACCTTCAAGCTTGGTATGTAGCATTGGGCATGCGGGCCCATCATAGTTTGTACAAATGATGACCGTGTGGTGACTTTGACCTAATTTATGACACAGTCAACTTCGGTACCTTAGGTTTTTATATGGGAAAACGCCTAAACAGTGGATTTCTCAGAAATTATTTAAGTCTAAGGTACAATATTTGGTATATATGGTCAACTAAATGAACAGCTGAAGATATTATGTCACTAAACGTCAAGGTCATTCTGTCAGCCCGTCCGTCGTCAAGATTTTCAAACATCATCTTCTCTGAAACCACTTAGCCGATTGAAGTCAAATTGCATAAGGAGCCTACCTAAGTTAGGGGAACGAAAGTTTGTTCTGGGTATCCCGGTCACATGACCATGTTGGCCGCCATGCCCATATATGGTAAAAAACCTTCAGAAATCTTCTTCTCCAGAACCAAAAGGCCTATGACCTTCAAACTTGGTATGTAGCATCTGGCACTTGGGCCCATTATAGTTTATACAAACGATGACCGTGCAGTGACCTTTACCTAATTTATGACACAGTCAGCTTTGGTACCTTAGGCTTTTATATGGGAAAACGCTTAAACAGTTGATTTCTCAGAACCTATTTAAGTCTAAGGTACAATATTTGGTATATATGGTCAACTAAATGAACAGCTGAAGATATTATGTCACTTAAGGTCAAGGTCATTCTGTCAGCCATCCGTTGTCAAGATTTTCAAACATCTTCTCCTCTGAAATCACTAGGCCGATTGAAGTCAAAATTCAAATGGAGCCTACCTAGGCTAGGGAACGAAAGTTTGTTCGGGGTATCCAGGTCACATGACCAAGATGGCCGCCATGCCCATATATGGTAAAAACCCTTCAAAAATCTTCTTTTCCAGAAGCAAAAGGCCTATGACCTTGAAACTTGGTATGTAGCATCGGGCATTAAGGCCCATCATACTATGTACAAATGATGACAGTGCGGTGACCTTGACTTAATTTATGACAAGGTCCACTTCGGTACCTTAGGCTTTTATATGGGAAAACGCCTAAACAGTGGATTTTTCAGAAACTATTAAAGTCTATGGTACAATATTTGGTATATACGGTAAACTAAATGAACAGCTGAAGATATTATGTCACTAAAGGTCAAGGTCATTCTGTCAGCCATCCGTTGTCAAGATTCTCAAACATCTTCTCCTCTGAAACCACTAGGCCGATTGAAGTCAAATTTCAAATGGAGCCTAGGTAGGCTAGGGGAACGAAAGTTTGTTCGGGGTATCCAGGTCACATCACCAAGATGGCCACCATGCCCATATATGGTAAAAGCCCTTCAAAAATCTTTTTTTCCAGAAGCAAAAGGCCTATGACCTTGAAACTTGGTATGTAGTATCGGGCATTCAGGCCCATCATACTATATACAAATGATGACAGTGCGGTGACCTTGACTTAATTTATGACAAGGTCCACTTCAGTACCTCAGGCTTTTATATGGGAAAACCCCTAAACAGTGGATTTCTCAGAAACTATTAAAGTCTAAGGTACAATATTTGGTATATATGGTAAACTAAATGAACAGCTGAAGATATTATGTCACTAAAGGTCAAGGTCATTTAGTCAGCCCATCCGTCATCAAGATTTTCAATCATAATTTATACAAATCAGGAATGTGCATTGACTGTGACCTAATTTATGGCAAGGTCGATTTTGATGCATTGGAAAATGCTTAAGCAGTGGATTTCTCAGAAACCATTCAAGTCTACGACATGCCCATATATGGTAAAACTCCTTTGAAAATCTACTTCTTCGCAGCCAAAGGCACAATAACCTCGTGGCATGGTATGTAGCATTGAGGACCCGGGCCCATTATAGTTTGTTCAAATCATGACGGCGCATTGACCTTGACCTTATTTATGGCAAGGTCAACTTTGGTATGTTATGCTTTTTTGTGGGAAAATGCTTTAATTTGATGTTACGGATTTTTTTAAGCCTAGATATAATAATTGGAAAATATGGTTAACTAAATGAATACATGAAGACAAGGTCATCAAAGGTCAAGGTCATTTTTTGAACTTTGCTCAAGGTCACTGAGATTTTAAAATTAAAATATGCACACCTTTTAATCTACTGGTTTCAAATTTGTAACAAATGAGCGAAATGACAAATTGTGTCTGTTGACAGAAGGTGCCAGGTGAGCTACAGGACCATTGGTCCTCTGGTTTCGTTTTATATTACCATTTTTTCTTAAATCAAAAAGAGAAAATACATCAAAATTAGGCATTTTCGAAATGTTACCTTCTTGATAAATGTTGTCATTAAACCCTAATGGAAATGCAGTTTGTAACAATCTTATCCATTTTAATTCAACCTCGTGTCTCTTTATATTTTTGAAACGCGAGGACGAATTAGTGTCATGAATTATTTTCTCTACTGGCTTTATAGATACGTCAGCAGGAAAATGGCCTGTGCGTTTAAAATGTTGATACAGAAAAGTATCATTTTTTAGGCCTTTTAATTCTACGATAATATTCACCAAATCGTGAGATGTCACAACATACAGTTTTAAGGAGAAATACGTATCCCTTGATTATCCTTGTTACCATTCTTATCTGGGGCACAGCAAATATTTCTTATTTCTTCATGGAAATATTTGTTGTTGTTCTCATCAGAACCGTCTCATTCTGGTGAATCTAATGAGAGACCAAAAATATGTTGTTAGAGACTCAATAAAATTTATCAAAAATAATAATGTATGTCCAGTCCTTATTTGCAGCTCCAGAATAAACAAAAACTCTACTAATTATTTGCAAGCTCCAATCCGTGTGTTTTCATTTATTTACCCAGTAAATTTGGACAGGTTAGTCAGTCACAATTATCCGATCAGTTTCAGTTATAATTTGATTTAGCAAATTATGCAAATAAAGAGGAGTTTGGAGGTTGGAATTGACAGGTACATATGTATGTGTCAGCATGATTTCTTGATATTTCGTTGTACATACCAGCATGCAGCTGTACTGTTAAAATACTCATACTCTGGGTGCAACCAAAAAAGACAAATGAGTACCTATACATATTAGAACGTATGTTGCATGTACTTATCAATTAGATGAGTGCCTACAACATATGTTTTATCATAAAAATGTTTAAAGTACTCACTGAAACTTATCGGCAGTTCATATAAAATGGTACGTCAGCGAGGTTATTTCAATATCACATATGTTTTAGTTGACAAACAACAGCCTCTAGGTCATGGGTTCTGATCGAACATACACAACATACCTGGTAATCGAAAAGCAGGTAGAAAAAACAGATGCTATTAAAATAACTCATGAAATGTTCACCCTGAAAGGCTCGACAATCGTGTCCTATACACCTGACAATCAGTAACAATCAATAAAATCGAACAGTGATCCTTGATATCGACTTTTCGGAACTTGATAGGTGCTTATCATGCTTATCAACACTCGTTTTTTACATACTTCTTCAAACCGATAGTTAAACAAAGTATATAGAAATTTATTACAAATTGCGTGAGGGCAAAAATTGTGATCGTCTCAAAATGTTATAACTTTTAAGATGTATTGTATGCAAAATAAAATCGAACAGTGATACTTGATATCGACTTTTCTGAACTTGTTAGGTGCTTATCATGCTTATAAACACTGGACTTTAACATATTCTTCAATCCGATAGTAAATCTTCGAATGTAGAAATTTATTACAAATTGCGTTAGGGGGAAAAAGTTTGATCGACGCAAAATGTTATAACTTTTTAGATGGATTGGAAGCCAAAAAAAATCGAACAGTTATACTTGATATCGACTTTTCGGAACTTGTTAGGTGCTTATCATGCTTATCAACACTCGGTTTTTACATACTTCTTCAAACCGATCGTAAAACATCGTATATAGAAATTTATTACAAATTGCGCCAGGGGAAAAATTTTTGATCGACGCAAAATGTTATAACTTTTAAGATGTATTATATGCAAAATAAAATCGAACAGTGATACTTGATATCGACTTTTCTGAACATGTTAGGTGCTTATCATGCTTATAAACACTGGGTTTTAACATATTTCTTCAAACCGATAGTATATCTTCGAATGTAGAAATTTATTACAAATTGCGTTAGGGAAAAAATTTGATTGACGCAAAATGTTATAACTTTATTACATTTTGCAATGTTATAACATTTTGCGTGGTGACATGGCTCTAAGGCCCGATTTCACGTTGAACTTAGTACACAGATTAGCCTTCGGAATTCCAAATTTTACATTGCGCATTACGGTAAAATAAACTAGGGACTTAATCTTCGTTGTAACTGTGACATGAAATCAGAGACTAGTGCGAAGACAAACTGTGCATTAGTTCGACAGAAAACCAGTTAGATCTGGAACTTGCGTACAAACTTTTTTTTCTTTACTGATTCTTGTAGCTTAGATACTGTCTTTCAACAATCTGACTGATGGCACCTTGGCATCTTTGAGCAATTTGAGAAAATCAAGATGGCGTCCAATATGTTGGATGTAATAGAGCAATAAAGGAGTGTTTGTTTGTCTTTTTACAAGTATACTCGAGGACTTTAAAAACGCCTCACCTGAAAGAAATTGAAATGCTGCATTTGTTTTATTATTAGCGTAAATGAAACTCATGATAAATAAAACTGTATACATATATCAATTGCCAGAGATAATTATCAGTACAATCTTAAAATCTAAGATACACGCGACAAAGACCAAAGGGTGTTTTAAAATGTGGGATTTTCACCAAAACGGTTATAATGCACCGTCCGAATGCTTGTCGGAGTATAGCGTGGTTCCCGTCTTCCGCTATATTTCAACAATTACTGAATGAAGAGAGGTAAACAAACGCTCGTGGACTGCAATAATGACATTTTAAACATGGCATCAAACTTCGAAACCGACAGAAATAAAATTACTCAAACAGTATTTTACGACTCACAATTGTCTAGTCTAGAACTGCGTATAGTTAAAAGGTGAATTTTAAAGTCCATTAAGGTGGAATAGGACAAAACCAGAATTTTCAGTTTCCTAATAAAAATGTATATAATAAAAAAAATATGTCTTTTCTGACTCACGAAATGACGTTCTTTTTGGCGTGCAACAAATATTTCTTTTTCTATGACGTCGTGAAAATGTGACGGTCTGACGTTTTTTTACGCAAAATAGATAGCGCTCAGATATCCTTATTTTTCAACCCTGTACTGCTGTCGTTGAAGATACCGAAATCAATTTCATATCAGAGTACGACCCGTCAAGAGATCTTCGAAGCTGTGGTATTATTTTTCCCCAAGCTTTACGCATTACGTCAGGATTGACGCAAACATGATTTACTATTTGCTGTTGAAATTTGCCTTATTTAACATAAAATGGTAAATAGAAAAAAACGTCTCCGAAAAATATACCTCAAATTTTGATATGTTTTAATGATAGGTATTTTTAAGACTTTTAAAAACTAAAATTAAAAATTCATCGTGTAAATTTTTCGCAATACTGACTTTTTCAAGTATACCCCTGTTCAGACAGCGTCGCGGTTTTTAACGTCCCATTAACGTTTCTGTTTACCGGCACACATTCTTAGTATGAAAGTGTATTCTTGTTCAAGGGAAATGGTCTTTATTCGTTATCTTGGGACGGTGAGCGTGAAAGAAAGCAAATTTGTTAACTAAGTGGAGCAATAGTTATGATACCAGATCATGATAGTGCTTTTTTGTTACGTTGATTATTTGTTGCAAAATAAATAGACTCCTTATGAACTATTATTTCAAGTGGCCAGCTTTACTGTTCTGTTTTGCAGCCCTTGTTCGGGGCCATACGTGAAAACAGTGACGTTTATTACAAACTCGTGTACTGAGAAGTTCGCTTACTACCTCTTGAAACATACCGACATAATTCGCTTCATGAGTACTGGAGAAGATTTTTTTTTTTTTTATTTTTTTTTTTTTTTTTTTTGCTTTAACAAAGTTATATTTTAAGGTGGCCATCTTGGATCACAGACCTTGCGCATTCATATAATTCTTTTTTTTGCTCCCTGATCCTATGGCGGCTAGAATTGAAATTTGGTAGTTACCGATGCGGTGGATTCAGAGGAGTCTACAAGTGCGGACGGATCATAGGACGGAACCTACTTGTCCTATAAGTACATCCTGAACTTTGCTCGATGGAGCTAAAAACTGAACACGCCCATGACTGCAAGTTCCAGCATATACCACATAAAAGACAAATATTTTGTTGTTCAGCGTTTCATATTTAGATGAATATATGGTCTATAGCTTTCAGCCAAACTGAATGGATAAATGGCATGCGATTTTACGTCCTTTAACAGTAATTTATTCATATCAGGACGATGGGAGGTTGGTACTGAAATGCAATGGAACTCCCTACAGTGTGCACGGATGTTAGATTTTGCAAGCTTTGACGCAGAATTTGACAATGGATGCGACTAGTGTGGAGAAACTCCAAGGTTTAGAAACATTTGCAGAGAGCAACGGTATGGACTATGTAGTATATTCACATTCAAATGCCCGTGTGGAGGGCAAAAGACAATAGCGCCCCCAAAGACGATGACGGGAAAAATGTCAAGCAACACGAGGAGCGTACGCTGTAAATGTCAAAGGATCTCTTGGTTAGTATGATCATGCAGCTGCGCTACTACTGTAATCTACCCTCCTACCTACCTTCACTGTAAAAAAATCCGTAGATTTTACGGTAGAATAACTGGCAACCAGCTGCCAGTCCATTTTCCGTTATTTTTACGGACGTTTGCCTGAAAGACAATTTCGGAAATCACGGTATGGTAGTGTTATGTTACCTGGCCGCACTCGAAAATAACTTCATAGTGCTGAAGGGCTATATGACTAAAACAACACCTGCAAAACTCTATCCTACTGTGCGTAATGGTTCCTGCAATTTTTACAGGCGCACCTAACATAACGGGGAATGGACTGGCAGCTGGTTTCCAGTCATTCTACCGTAAAATATATGGAAAATGTCTATATACATACATACATACATACATACATACAAGGCCACGTGCTCTATTATGATACAATTTATTCCCTGGGTCTTCCATGTTATGAACTCTTTCTATGCGGCCATGTTTGATCAATGATATGTGTAATATATTTTTTTGAAATCTCGATATGGTAGAGTTATGTTAACTGACCGCCCTCGAAAATAACTTTATAGTGTTGAAGGCCTATATGACCCAAACATTAACTGTCATTTTCTACCCTACTCTGCGTGATGATTCCGCAAATGTTTACGGGCGCCTGTAAAATTAACGGGAAATGGACTGGCAGCTGGTTCCCAGGTATTCTACCGTAAAATCTACGGAAATTTTGTACAGTGTATATCTATATTTTCCGTCATGCCCTACGCTTTGATTACCGTCAGCTCAGTGCATCTCCAGTCAAATCATAAACTAGGCTTTCTGTACGGACTGAAAGGACAGACATCCCTAAAAGCAGACAGACAGGCAGACAATGTCAGACAGCGAGACACCTGTCCTAATATTTCAGATGATCTTATGATGATAAACTAAGTAAAGTTAAAGCATAACTTTGATGAGAGCATAACATTAATGCGGCAAGTTTTTGATTCTGTAGTTTCAATTCTCGTAAATAGTGGTCTCCAAAAAGGCTCAGCGTTACAGATCCATGGTATCGAAATACAATACTAAAGTATTTCTTCTTAGTACAATTGCTACAATAGTTCGATAGATTTGTGTTGTCAAAATTTTGTAGACGCTGAAACGGTATATGATTTGAGCCGCAACACGACAAAACCAATAAAGTGGGATGTGCGCCAGCGAAGACTCACATCCACCTCTGCATCTACCCAATTTTATCAGCGTCTTCACTAAATGCGTTTCGATGGTACATGTAGCTAAGCGTCTAAGCTAGCTCCATGCCGACAGAGAAGACTCTGATCAGACCAGGCGAATGCGCAGGCTGATCTGAGTCGTTGGTGGGCGCACATGCCACTTTGATGGTTTACTCGTTTTGTGGCTCATTATTATTATTATCATGTCTGTCCCTGGACTTCTCGCCCTGTAGGCCCTATAGTTGACGGACCCCTATCAGCGCCGGTCGTGGTGCGGGTCGCCAGATACTTCCTGGAACGTGGGACGGGTTGTCATGGGTCGTATCATGGTTGCTTGGGGCGGACCTGACAGCATTTGGAACTACATGTATACACAGTTGACCAACGTATAGACTGGTTCGGTATGCGTAATACTCGAAAAATGTAGCTATATAGTTTCTAACCCTCTGTGCTCGGCCTCTGTGTTCTTTTTCATAAGAATTACATATATTTCGATTCAATTGATAGTTTGTCTTTAACCTAAAACACCTCATATGCCATGAATAAGATCTGAGAGAATAAAGGATATTTGCTGTTGGGAGGTACAATTGTTCCTCTTCCACTTCTTCTCTAATCAATTCTCGTAACGATGTTTCCAATTCCAGTTGTTGTTTCTATTCTTATAACCATGATAACGATGTTTCCCAGATGGCGAGAGTATTTTTTTGGCGTCCAATTCTCATAACGATGTTCCCCAGGAGGGCAATGATTGCACAATCCTAGCACCAAGTCTGTTTGTCCGTCTCCTCTCCAATTCAAAGAGAAGAGCCCCGTGTCGTGGAAAGGGTCGGCGACCTCTCGTCTGTTCTCGTAACAGAACAGAACAGTCATCGACCCATTTTACAATGGCATAACTTACACCAACTTACGGCAATATATCCCATTGTTTTCACAACAGATAAACTATAAGTAACATTTTGGTGTATGTCATGTTTTGTTATTCTTTTATGACGAACCCTGCTTCATTTTATTCTCCCGGGGCCGCGTGGCGCAGTAAGTAGCGTGTCCGACTCAAGAGCCAAAGGAACAGTGTGGTTACGGTAACTGACCGTCCCCACGTGACTATAGATGTTTACCGTGGACGTAAAACAATAAAACTTACTTAAGTTAGAGTCTTATCATAATCTGTTGCAAAGCTCGTAAATACGCACCCCCCCTATCATGATCTGTTGCAAAGCTCGTAAATACGCCCCCCCCCCCCTGCGGAACGTATGCATAGCCACAGGACGTCGCCTTTTTTAATGCTCGTATTGTTCTGTTCTGTTCATTTGTTTCCGTGCATATGACGAAAACATTTAGGCCGCGACATGACAAAACCAACAAAGTGGCATGTGCGCCCAGCGCAGACTCAGATCAGCCCGGGCATCTGCCCAGTCTGGTCAGAGTCTTCGCTGTCCACATGGTGCTAGCTTAGGCCCGTAGCTACCCTTTAAGCGCACAGCGAAGACTCTGATCAGACTTGGCGGATGTTCATGTAAATCTGAGTCTTCGCTGGGCGCACATGCAACTTTGCTAGTTTTCTCGTGCAGGTTCATTTGTGTGTTGGAAACAATATTCTCAAATGTTGATGGTCTCTTTTAGTCAAAGGCCTATACCGTTTAGCCTTCACAGTCCTTACTATTCATTTTCTAGATATCCAATATTGTGCTTGCAGGGTGAACTTTTGCCAGACTGCTTCTTATTAAGATCATTAAATTGAATTACTAAATGGACAGATTCATTAGTTTTAGCATCAGTTATAATTACTCTTCCTAAATTTAGCTCTTATAAGTACTTTGTTTAGAACTAATCACGCTCACCGTCCCAAGATTACGAATAAAGACCATTTCCCTTGAACAAGAATACACTTTTATACTAAGAATGTGTGCCGGTAAACAGAAACGTTAATGTGACGTTAAAAACAACGACGCTGTCTGAACAGGGGGTTAACTTGAAAAAGTCAGTATTGCGAAAAATTTACACGGTGAATTTTTGATTTTTGTTTTTAAAAATCTTAAAAATACCTATCATTAAAACATATCAAAATTTGAGGTATATTTTTCGGAGACGTTTTTTTCTATTTACCATTTTATGTTAAAAAAGGCAAATTTCAACAGCAAATGGAAAATCATGTTTACGTCAATCCTGACGTAAAGCGTAGAGCTTGGGGAAAAATAATACCACAGCTTCGAAGAACTCTTGACAAGTCGCACTCTGATATGAAATTGATTTCAGTATCTTCAACGACAGCAGAACAGGATTGAAAAATAAGGATATCTGAGCGCTATTTATTTTGCGTAAAAAAACGTCAGACCGTCACATTTTCACGACGTCATAGAAAAAGAAATATTTGTTGGACGCCAAAAAGAAGGTCATTTCGTGAGTCAGAAAAGACTGAAATATTTTATCATGTACATTTTTATTAGAAAACTGAAAATTTTGGTTTTGTCCTATTCCACCTTAAGGATGGACTCAGTGACGTTAACGTCATTCACTACGCTGATAAAAAGACATTTGGTACTGATATCAAAGTATCCATTGATGCTGAAGGATGCTTAGGAAGTAAATCAGTAAGATGTTTGTATCGATTACTGGTCATGTAAAGTGCAAAATGTCAGATCACGTTGTTTTCCAGAAAATCACTTTTTGAGATCCCAGTTTGTGTGATCTCGTTTTCGATAAAAGCTGTCTGACAGCACATACAGTCATTGCGGCTTTAATTTTGTGTTTTTTTGCTGTAGGATGTCTTTCAGTGCATAGCTGGAATCGACGACAAGGGCTGTAACAGGAAGGAGTTGTAAATAAAATGATGGGACTATGACGTTGACCCGTTAAATGCAAAGGTCGTCACGCATGACATACGTCCTTGTTATGTCTTCAATTTGATTGAGTTTTATGATTTCTGATAAAACCTTATCATATTTACTAACTTGAAATAAAGATTTTCCAAAATATATCACATTTTGGGATGAGGCGTTTTTAAAGTCCTCGAGTATAGTTTTAATGCAAGGACACTTTAATGAATTATTTATGGTATCCACAGAACATTTCAAACGACCACAATTAAGGAAGAATTCAGTGTACAGCGGCAGATCCTTGCAGGATAAGTAAATTGGAGAACTCTGAAATATCGGATACAAAACTGGTCAATTTTGCAGAAGCAGCAACTGTCGTCCAGTCATATAGTCTTTGAACTACCAATAAATTCACCCCACACATTGAGAAATAGTTTATTTGTGAAACAGCTATAGTTTGACAGTTTTTGCCATCAGACGACCGTATTTTGGCAGTGACTTACGTTACCGCATCATGCTAAGGAATTTTGTCTATTTTTGAAAGACTCTTTTCTGAATCGACACTGAAGTAGATATAAAGGTTATCATTGTGGAATAGATACTTTTTTATTCTCTACAGAAAAAAAGAATGTATCCTCAGAGTGAATAGAGTTGAAGTTATTTACGTTACTAGGTCTTTTATAAGACAAAATGAGCAAAATATTTATTTTGAAGAAAAAAAGTATTCTATTTATACCAGTGAAACAAACTACAATGGTTTTATACAAACAAAAAATGTTGGTCAACGTTATTTTTGTAAAACATATCACATAGGAAGCTTGCATATCAAATTTGGTGCTTGTATCACTGAGTGGACTATTTTGATCAGATCCCGCTACACTAAGGGGTCTGGGTTATTTTTCATAAATTTCCTTATATCAGCCACCATCTTGTCGGCCAGCTTGACAGATATAGAATCCATTTTGAAATTTTTGGCAATAACAATTCCAAATGCTTTAATTTTCATTCATCTGAACTCCCAAGAATTTGAATAAAAAATGACTTATTGAAGCTTTTCTTGGTCATCTGATTTTTGTCACAAAGCGGCAGCCATCTTGGACGCCATCTTGGAAATTTCAAAATGCTCAGTGATGACAACCTGGCATCAGTTAGAATCTAAAAAGACTATATCTCAGCTACAAGAATCAATAAAGAAAAAAAGTTTGAACGCAAATTCCAGGTCTATCACAACATCGCCCGTTTTAGTGTAAACAGTATTTTATTTGTATAAGTAACATTTTGACATTATTAGATACGCAATACAAACAAGAATTCAATATACAAAAGGGATTCAGAAAGAAGTCATATGACTTGTTTAAATCTGTATCCCAAAATTGCAAAATTTATCAAACAACATACAAGTGATTTGAAATATTATGTTGTGAAATACTAGAATTGATAAACAGAAAATTGTTTGGTATCAATCTTCATACTTATGTTGTTCCACGGGGGATGGAACCTTAAGAAATAGATAAATCCTGAAGTACCAAGTAGGCAGTACACATTTACAGAAATCACAAAAAGTGTGTCAAGTTTAAGGGAAAATTAATTGTTCTATGTCATTACTGATATACAACATACATTAAGAAATAGTGTACGAATAAAAAGCAAAGTTATTTTTGCAGTCACAGATTTAGCTTTAAATGGCACAAAACCCGCCGCTATCATGTGTCATCTGCATCTCAATGCATTGCCACGAAATGCCGCTTGGGGACCAGCGACACAGGTACACGTGGCGGAACCAATGTCCAGACAAGCGTGCACCTGCTGTTGCGGTCTCCACAACACTACTGACCAAGATGCGCATGGCACATATCAAGCGAAGCTGAAAGAGTATCATAACTGCAATATCATAAGTGCAATATCACCTTGCTAAGGTTTGAAGAAATAGTGTAAGCAGATTTCTCATCTTGACTACAAAACTTTAGTGCTATTACAAGAACATTTAGATACGAACATTTAGATATATAACAGTTTACAAAGCTTTCGAAACATAGTGGTCGGGTCTGTCACTACAGTGTTTCGCATGCTCTGCAAATTGTACCACTGTGTAACGTTATCATACAATAATTTGTAAGTATAATGTGTACAGAATTTTATGAATTAAAGTAATGATATAGCAGACTGTAAACTTTGCGAGCCATTTTAATAAGGCCTACTATACAGTAATGTTTGTAAGCTCTCACAAGAACATTTGGATATGCATTTACATATATAACGATTTACAAGGCTTGCAAAACTAATCAATTGGGTCTGTCCTTACTTACAGTATTTTATTTCGCATGCTCTGCAAATAGTAAAATTATGTTGCACAATCATGCATTATGAAATACTTATAAACTATAATGTATGCAGAAGTTTGGAAATAAGCAGATTTCTAATTTCATCTACAAAGATGTTTGTGAGCTGTTACAAGAAAATTTGAATACGAACATTTAAAGATATAACAGTTTACAAAGCTTGCGAAACATAGTGATCGGGTCGGTCCCTACCTACTGTGTTTCCTATGCTCTGCAAGTTGTACAACTGTGTAGCTCAGTCATGCATCATACAATATTTGATAACTATAATGTGTACAGAATTTGATGAATTAGAATTATGATATAACCAGCTGTAAATTTTGCAAGCCATTTTAATTGGTCCTACACAATAATGTTGGTGAGCTCTCACAAGAACACACCCGGATAACAGCCTTACGATATCTAACGTATTGCGCAGTCACGAAAAACAAAAAACATGCAAGAATCATATCAAGTTTTACTATTATGCTATTCCATACAGTGTATAAAATCTTCATATTATTTGTTAAGATCCTACATTATTGTAACAAATAATAATCGCCCTTTTTCTGCCGGACTACATTGCAAATATTCTAGTCAGACTGTTTCAGCTTTTTGCTATAGACGTATAATACAACAAACATAGAGGAACGACACAAACATTCCTGGCTGGAATAATAACTCAAATTCTGCTCAGTAGTTGTTAATACGAGGGGCATTTCAGAAATAATGTAAATGAGCTCAGGGTACCCTACTGGTTGATATTTAGCAGTAGTTCTATATGTCGTTGGAAAGATCAATTCAAGTGCTTTAGAATGGTGTGTAATAAAATAATTTCTAAGTCACTCATGCATGGCAGCACGTGCTGATACGTCATAAGGGTGTGGATACTGGAAACTGTACATCTTCACCGAAATCTCTTGTGTTCTTTTGCTGTTTGTTCAATGAGACAATGATATATTTTAACAAAGAAAGACATAATACTGTCCTTTAAATGTAAAATACGAAAGTTATACAGAAATTGTTTCCAGATTCTACACAAATAACATTATACGCGAGCTTTTTCCTCTGCTATGTGGTTATAACTGCAAAATTATTATAAACGCATTATATCAATAAATTGGTTTGTTTGACTTATTCACATCAAATTTCAACAAACGACCGGCATTTTATTACTGAAATGGTTAGGTCGGCATGTTTCGTTGCGATTAACATGATATAACTCATGAAACTGGATGATACAAGTGCAAACTCCACACCAGAAGTTGCAACGTAGCAGCCATTCATGTAAAATAGAAAGCAATAAAATGAAATTACCTTCTTATAAAAAGATATCGGCTAAATATAATTCACCTTGTCTAATATCAAAAGTTAGAGGGACATATTGACAACAAAATGTATACATAAAACTTAATAGAAGTTTTATTTTATATGGCATACATACATTGAAACATGTTGGTGGGTGGGATAACTTATCGTAAAAGTTCAGGTAGGCCACTGACAAAAGAGCATATGGTGCCGTAAAAGATTATCTATTATAGAAAAAAAAAAGCATGACGAATTCAATTTCAATCATTTTTAATTCATATCTGCCATCAAATATTCACTTTCACCTTAATTGATCTCAAAACCGAAGTTTAAAAAGCTTACTTTAGGTTTCGATTTAGCACAGGAAGTGACGTCATAAGAATTGCGCACTGTTTCATGGTGAGCATATCTTGCAAAGTAAATCTCATGTTTAAGCAAAGCTGATATAATTACTTTCATACTGGAATAATTTCAGTGAAACTACGGAAGCCTATAAGGGCCCTTTTGTCTAAGGTCTTAAGTATTAGGTCTTAGACCTTACGTATTAGGTCTTACGTATTAGGTCTTAGGTCTTACGTATTAGGTCTTACGTATTACGGCTTACGTTAGAATTGAAGCGGGAAAATTACTTGGCAGTATCACCAGGTTAATGGCAGGACGCCATAGGTAACATGGTGTAAGTATATTTATTTAAAAATAACTTTTTTCACAAGACTTTTGATTTTACGACCCTTTCAACAGCATTCCAGTCTTATCAGGTCGATGGTAGGGTGAAATATATAATGAAGGGCTGTGTGCAATGGAACCCTGTTTAGGGTTGAAAACTGAGATTTCCGCCTCCAGCGAGAATCGAACCCGGGAACGCTAGATCAGCAGGCCAGCGCTTAATACACAGAGCTACAGGAGTTCCTAGAAAATTCGTTGTTTGAGACATGGTTATGAGGGTGATCGGTATTTTTTTTTTTTATTTTCTTTATTTATTTGTATACCAGTAAATCTTGTCGGTAATAAAGCGTGTGATTTCTGCTGACGGAATCGCTGTTGGCCCGGTGGGGGACGCCTGCGCTCGCGAGTTAATTCGTAGGCGTCTCTCACCTGATATCTGCAGCCACTGTGTCTCACGGAATGCATCAGTAAGACTTAGTGTGATTTGGAAAGGGCTGCTGGTTGCTTGCCTAGACATGCCCATTACCATTTTCTTCCAAACTTTTGGGCCTAGGCGACACTGAAGAAGTTAAATACAGAAATGCACGTCTATTGCACTTAATTCGGTTTAGCTACGTTTATATGTATGGATGGACGGATGGATGACATCAGTCATATCAGGACAAAGGGCGGGTGATAGTTAAAGACTGTGTGCAATAATGCAACCCTTTCTCGTTTAAACATATTTTATTAGTTTACCTTAAATTAGAAGTATCGCCATCCTTCAAAACATACATTACATGAGTGTAAAAATCACTGCAAAATGTGTAACAACCTGTCCTACCTCCAGCCCTCACCGGGGTAAGTTGATACAGTGCAAAGTCTGATATTTACAAGAATCACTGAGGTATTGACACTTGAGTTCTAGGTCAACAAAAGACTGTTTCCAAACCTGTTCATTGCAAGTTGAATAGTTCCAGAATATCTTGACATGGAACGAGAACAAATTAAAAACAAAAGGACAATTTGTAACAACCTGTCCCTGTCTCCTCTATTATTAGTAAATAGGTACTGGGTATATTTTTTAAGAAAAAAATATTAGAAATGCATTTAATACATTCAAATAGCTTTTACACCATTGTAAAATTGCACAGGTAAGCTTTTAAGTATATATGGTAGGGAAGACATGATGGTAATGACCCCAGTCCTGTTAAGAGGGTCCTTGGTCAGATAAAAAAGGTATTATAACATACTACTTGACCCTAGCCACAGAGTCCAGAGGGCAGATACCGGTCCCCTAGACAACGAGGCTAGAGATCCGGTACCGGATCCCAAGATACTTCGTAATTCCTTTTTCAGGTTCTTTCGATCAGCACAGAGGCCGCACTGATGGATGATTTTATGGTTGAGCATACTCCTTGTGTTCCCGACGAGAGCAGTTGTGCCATCAAATTTGTATATTACAGCTACAACTACAAGGCTAGAATTGATTGAACCACACTTCCAATATAATAATACAGACAGTATGTTTTCCCTCCATTTTTTTCTGTACGGAAGGAGTGATTCTAATCAAAGAATAAAGGCTTGGTGGGGAATAAATGCTAAAGTGGATAGCTCTAAATGACAGCATGAATCCTGTACATGTTGAATGTTTTAAAGTTTCACAAAACTAGTCCAAGCTGAACTTGGCAGAATAGCTGTGAGCTGGAATCGGCACATGCCGCTTTACAATTATACAGAGAACTGTTGGTACTTATTGAAGAAAACTTTGACTGATTTTATTTGTGACGAAGTGATCGTTGACGTTTACTCGTTTCATCGTTGGGTGTGCTTGCACCTTTGTCTGACAATTAGACATGCTTATACAGCTGATATCCTATTAATGTATCTACCGCATACCAACTTTTTCAAAGAACTTGTTTAATATACATCACAGGGTCTTGATTAGTAGTTGTATTTCAATTCGGGTCTTGAATCATTTTGTTTTGGGTATACGTAGCAAATGAAGATTATACATGTATTCTTTTTTCCAAATAAATATGAGTAAAGCCCCTATGTGTATATTTGGACACTGCTGTTTGCAAAAATTAATGCGCATTCTTAAAATGTATTAAAAGTTCTGTTTAGGATTGATGCTAAACAACTGTAGTATCTTATTTATTTTGCCCTGCCCCTCTCATTTTGGAGAAGACATTGCTATGATTAGGGTATCTGTCTGTCTGTCACAAAATTTAGTTTTTACTTTTTATGTTAGTAACTGACAGGACGAAGTTGAAAATAATCTGTCCATTTTTTTACATATTCAGACAGTATGCAAAGTGTAATTCCAACCATGCAGGCCCTCAGTCAAGGTCATAGGAGAAGTCAAACAGTCGACAATACGTGTGCGCTGCAAATAACCGCTGACGAGATTTTAATTAACGGCCCAACCATCTAAAATATTAAAACGAATAGCACAACGCATTTTAAGCATGACGGAGTAAAGCCAGAGTCGGACGGATATTGACGGAAGAGCAAAGCCCTGATAGAAAATACTAAGAGCTTAGACCTACTACTTAATATCTAAGACCGAATATATAATACGTAGCACATAAGAGCTAATACCTAAGACGTAATACATAATACGTAATACCTAAGAGCTAAGACCTAAAACATAATACGTAACACATAAGAACTAATACACAATACGTAAAACCTAAGAGCTAAGACCTAATACATGAGAGCTAAGACCTAATACATAATACCTAAGAGCTAAGACCTAATACATAATACCTAAGAGCTAAGACCTAATACATAATACCTAAGAGCTAAGACCTAATACATAATATACAATACCTAAAAACTAAGACCTAATAAATAATACGTAATACCTAAGACCTAATACACAGAACGAATACCTTGGGCCTAATACATAATACGTAATACCTTAGAATTAACACCTCATGTGAAATACATATAAGATAAGACCTAATACAAAATACATGCACTGATACCTAGTACATTATACAAAGAGTTTTTTAAAGGATTATTGCATTCTCGTCATCAGACACCCATTTCCTCATCGGCTCGACTTGATCCAACTATTGCCAAAAAGGCCGTAAAACCCCAAACCATCTTGCTGGCAAATAAATATGGCTTCACATACTGACTGAAATATTGTTGGCATATAAGTGTTGGTGCGTCTGTCCTTCATCCGCCTGTCAGGGTAAATATGCATAAAAGTAACGTGAGTCAGCTTGCTGCTCTCAAATCATCAACTGAGCATGCATCCATGCATTTTTGGTCACAACAACCTGCTTTGTCAAGCGTTCGTGGTCGCTTCGATATCTAGACATACGCTGGCCCCAACACTCTTCATCGGTTCATAGATGCATTGGAAGTTGGCAAGGGGTATGGCATCTTCGCTAGCCTAGGCTTCTGAGACCACTTTGTTTTTACGTGCCGTCGGCCGAGGGCCTACTCGCGAATCGGATTTCCAGCAGAGCCGCTTTTTGGCTATAGCGAGTTGCTCCTTTTCGCATGTGTTATTTTTAGACCAATCAGACGATCCGTCACAAAACACAGTCTTCCCACACCTTCGCATAATTGTTTAAAAACACAGATGAACTGTTAAAATCTTGACCGTCTACTCTTTTTTAAAGAGCGCCTGTTATTCGGGAAACTTTTTGTTGTGGATGATTTGATTGGATGTGATGGAAGTTGCTCGCATCCAATGAAATGGCGCAGTAGGAAATTCAATTTACGAATAGGCCGACGACTAAGAGTACGTAAAGAACAAAGTGTACATACTACACGGGGCTTGCGAAGATAGGGGTTTTGGAGTTTGGTATATGACATACGAGTCCCATGTATGGTATTGGCTAACATGCACAGTAAAAAAATCCATAGATTTTACGGTAGAATACCTGGCAACCAGCTGCCAGTCCATTTCCCGTTATTTTTACGGGCGCCCGTAAACACTGGCGGAATCATCACGCAGAGTAGAGTAGAATACGACAAGTATTGTTTTGGTCATATAGCACTTAAACACTATAAAGGTTTTTTCGAGTGCGTTTAGTTAGCATAACTCTACCATATCGAGATTTCTAAAAATCTTTTACAGGCAGACGCCCGCAAAGATAACGGGAAATGGACTGGCAGCTGGTTGCCAGGTATTCTACCGTAAAATTTACAGAAATTATTTACAGTGTGGGGTTTCCCATTCGACGAACTGTCCAGCACGGTATGCGTCTGTCATTTGACAAATCCCATGCTTAGTAATGGCCAGTGTGGGATACGGAGTTTAACAAATCTCACGCAGGATAATGCCAAGCACGGTCTTCGCTAGCATGGGGTTTCGTTGGACGAATTCTAAGCATGGTATTGCCAAGCATGGTACTGGTTATCATGGAGTTCGTCATTTGACAATTTCCATACACGGTATTGCCGAGCAAACTATTGGTCAGCATCGAGTTCGCCATTTGGCAAATTTCCATGCATTGTTTTGCCAAGCATGGCTGTGGCTAGCATGGAGGTTGCCTTTCGACAATTACATATATGGTACTGCTAAGCACGGTTTTGGCTAGCATGGCCACTTTCTTCCCCGCTTCGCTAGATCAGTAAGCATGCCCTTAACCAACTGAGCTACTAGGGCTCCTTACTTTTGTAATAAGTGTAAATATTGGGGAAAACATGTAGATTCAGATGAGACTATTCCTAAAGAAGTTGTCTCATCAGAGTCTGTTTGTTTGTCATTCCAATCAAATATACTACTGAGACTAAGTGACAGAATGTTCAGCAGTTTCCCAATACTTACAGAAATTACAGTATTAAACACGTGATTTTAATTTTTTTCTGTATAGCAATAGTAAAAGACTTTTAGAAAGCAGTGCATTCTCATGTATATCGGGCATCGTTAGGTGACTTCTTGCATCCGTGGATACACCTAATACACCACACGTAAGATTACCAAAAGTAAGATCAATCCAGTAAAGCCGAATATGCATTACTGTCATCTAAATCCGTTCTCAAAACTCCTAAAGAATTAGACCCATGTGACAATAAATTCTATCTATTTTCCTTTAACTAACAGTAGCCACTTTACCATTTTTCACGGGACTGTGACTTCCTGTTTGCTTCTCTGGGTGACACCAGTTGAAAATGGGTACTAAAGTGAAAATTGCAGTGTAGCTTCTCTTAAAAGTGTATCCATTCATCTCAATACCTTAGTCATGATACAGCACGCAAGTATGTTACAATGTAACCATTTTCTTTACAGTAATATCAAATCACAAATCCTCCTTGCAAGACATTTTAAGGTGACTTAGTGGATAAACCTCACAGACAGACCAGGAAGACTACTCGGCACAAGAAGCCACAAATGAAAGGGGAGGAAAGTATTCCTCTGTCAGAGTGATTTAGCATCTGTGAGGATGTCATTTGCATGCTTGAACTGGAAACACTCCACCTGATTGTTCAATTATTACATTAAGGACAGCTAAATGCGTCCACACCTAATCTGTCTTGTATCTGTTTAAATTTTCTTTAGCATACTGAAACAACCGCATGCGTGTGAGCATACGAATTAGCAATGCACAAAACTGTCATGGGTATTTTACTAAGGGTCTTGGACTGTTGATACCCCTTGTGGCAGTTTCTTTTTATGCATATTCAGAATGTATCTAGGAGAGCAGTTTCTTGATTTAAAGGTGGCAGCTCTGTCTTTGGCAAAACAAAACACTCCTGCATCTGCTGGCTGACAACTCATAGGCTCACGTCCGTCTTCCCAGTCTTAATGGCTGAAGTTCAGAAAGGAAAACTGTTAAAATCAAAATGAAACAGTTATCAAACTGGGTCACAATAGCGCGGGCCAGATATGTAAATATGACAGAACATATGATGATAAGGGTGGAGAATTCCATGAAAACATACGTTGCTGTACCATTTCATTCTAATTAGGGGATCACAACATACGTTTATGGAGATTTAACAGAAAGTATCCCAAATTATCGCCAGATATCCTCCTCTTATATACAGCTGTTGTAAAGAAAAGAGTCTCATATTGGCCTGATAACGCTCACCTAGGTATTGCTACATGATGTATGCATTATGAAACACTTAGGAGAAGTTTTCATAAAGCTTCCTCCTCATTGCCTCATCAAAATTATGGTAAAGTTATGGTTCCTATTCTCTGAACAGTAACTGGCAATGCTTTATATTTGTACCAAGTTTCGTGAAAATATCTACAATAGTTATTAGATTATAGAGAGGATCAGTTTCCATACTAAAATTATAAATATACCTAATTCTGTAAACAATGTTGGTGGGGTTAAGTTTTTTCTCTGCCTATTGTCTGGTGGTGCTTTACATTTACATAAGGTTTTATGAAACTATAGATGACAGTTTGAAAGTTTTAGAGGGGAAACGATTTCAATTTAGAAAACACCAAGGGACATAATTCAACCAAAATTGTAGACGAAGTGATTCTTTTGTTCTCTGCAGATCATCTGATATTGGTAGCAAGCTTCCTGAAAATACCTTCAGCGGCTTTAAAGATATAGAGCTGACCAGATCTCCATATTGGAGATTACAAAAGGACATAATTTTGTTAAAATGTAGAAGTGGTTACGGTTCCTGTTGTTTTCTCTGCACAATCAGCTGAATATGCTTTATACATGTAAATTGTTCGTACAAAGTTTCATGAAAATATCTGGCGGTTTGGAAGTTATAGAGGATAAGATTTTCCATACGCAAAATTACAAAGGGGCATAATTCCATAAAAAATGTATGCTGAGTTATAGTTTCTGTTCTCTGCACATTGACTGATGATGCTTAAGATTTATAAAAAGTTTTGTAAAAATATCTTCTACGTATTTAAATTTATTTCTAAACTGAAAATTACAAAGGGGCATCTTTCTGTGAAAACTGTCGCTGGATTACGGTTCTTGTTTGTATCTGTACATTGTCTGATAATGCCTTATATTTGTTTAACGTTTCATGAAAATATCTTTTATGGTTTTAAAGTTATAGATGGACACAATTTTCGGCCAATGGTTCAGTAGTTGGCAAAATGTCAAAACTGACAAAGGGCCGTAACTTTATCAAAACTAAGACAAATGGAAATCACAACTCTTCAGATCATGGCAAAACATTCTGCAAATTTTCAAATCAGTCCGATCAAAGACACAAATGGAGTTGTGGGTGCAAGTTAAGGCCCTTTGTCAGTTTTGGCATTATTATTGCAGGGACGACTAGGCAGTGTTCAGCAAAGGGGACCTGCTTTCTTATAAGACGCTTTATTACTTGGGTAGCCCATGGGAGTGATGACTAGCCACTTATAAGCTAGGTGGGTATGCAATCATTCATGTATCTATTCAGGGTGTCATTGAAGGAGTCTCACAGTTCTTAACTGACTTAAGAGAAAATGCTCTTGATAGCCTCGCATCAAGGACTTGAGTTTTTTTTATAAACAGTCTGATTTGCCAAATAAGTGCACTTTTTTGGCTTCTGCTTTTGGGTTGTTGGGCAGTGACATGATCACCAAGACTATGTATACATCCTACCTTTTCACCTAGAGTTTGTTTTTAGGAACAAAAGCAGTAAAAACGCAACAATAACATGACACACCCTCAGACGACAAATCTAAAGTCAAGAAACTTTCACAGAAACTCTTGGGTTCAAAGAAAGATCCAAACCAGACACTATGAAAAAGGTCATGCCATTCATGCGAACATGCACTCTATTCCAAAGTAAACAGGTAAAAGAAAAGCCAGAGTGCATACAGAAATACCCACATCACTTTATCTGTTGGTCCTCTTCCCAGTTGAGACGAGTAGTCGTCACAGACTGAAAAGTTGACCTTTTAAATCTCGACATACAGGCATACAAAGATCTACATGTAACAGACAGGGCCCAATCCCAGTTAGTTAAGGCATAGTCTTAGTCTCCATCTCTCCCCCTCCCCTCCCCCCCACCAACCCAGTCCTTTCCTGCACCCCCATCATCACAGAAAAAAGGCCAGGTGTATGGTATTTTATCCTTAAAAAGTATATGTAATGAAATAAATAAAACTGGCTTCCTTGTCAAATCTAAATTCGTCCAAAATTACTTGATATTCTACACAAAAAACGCACCAAAGTCAAACTTTACCATTTTCGTATCAACGCCTATTCCCAGAAAGAACGCATGAAGCAGAAAAGAAAAACTATCAACGATCATCCGAAATACAACGACAGAAACAATGGATATATTTGAAATAGATATGCTTATAAATATTTCTTAAAATACTTACACCATCTGCAATTCCATTCTTGTCTCCCACCTTCGGTATGTCCGCCATTATTGGAGCCGTTGATGAATTTCCCGCTTAAATTCTAACATATGATGTAAGGCATAATACGTAATACGGAAGACATAATACGTAAGACCTAATACATAAGGTCTAAGACCTAATACATAATACCTAAGAGCTAATACATAATACCTAAGATCTATGACATAATACATGATACGTAA
This sequence comes from Ctena decussata, assembly GCA_963989385.1. NCBI lineage: Eukaryota > Metazoa > Mollusca > Bivalvia > Lucinida > Lucinidae > Ctena > Ctena decussata. Next base: position 45,895,289 of record OZ022499.1, read on the forward strand.
TACCTAAGAGCTAAGACCTAACACCTAATACTTAAGACTTAAGACAAAAGGGCCCTTATAGGCTTCCGTATGAAACAGATATTATAGGTATTAATCAAGAGCTGTTTGTATCCAGAGTTAGTAAAATGTGAATTTGTCTTCACATAAATATTTCGTCCATTTCTACTCAGTGTCCCTACCCTAACAACAATCGCCAAGGTATATTTTGAAGAAAATATTAGTGACTGATTTTTTTAAAGTGAAGGTCATTGGGTGAGATGTAAACCTAAAAGTTAAGACATACATTTCAAAAAATCGGTCAACATTCAAAGGAATTGCAGACTCATTTACACTATTTCTGAAATGCACACCTACATTTTGCCATTCAATGGACTATTTCGTAGCACTTTTAATAAAGGGTAAACATTTAATAACATGCGGAAACAAATGTCTTGCAGTCTCAACTGAAGGCTTGGTAGAAAGCAACATCTTGATACATTTATTAATTTACTCTTTTTTACTTCGGAGATTGGATGGTTTAGGGGGGTGGGGTGAGGCCGTATTTCTGGTCATCAGCAAATGCTTTTGTTTATGGTCTCGAGTAACTGCTTTAACAAAAAAAGCGAGTCAACTTTTCAACATAAACTTTAGGGCCGGAGAGTCATTTTTCTTTCAAATTTTACCATAGTCAAATATATTGAAATTAAAATCTAAAAGAGTTCCTTCAAGACCAGAGAACATATGCGAAAGAAGGAACATGGGCCATACTTCGAAGTTTCGGCGAATCAAGCCTCGTCAGTGACCCTGACATGATCCGGCAACGAAATCCAGAGAAAAAATACTGCAATTTCTTAAGTCTAATAAGGCAGTCAATTCAAAGACTGATAATAATATAAGGGGGTCCAAATAAAGAAAATGAAATTATCTAGAATATGGGTCTAAACCAATCAAATTTTTTTTTTATTTCTCAGAATATATCCACTGATCTCAAAGGCCAAAAGTAAAATATAATCTGCACTATGGATGATGTACGAGGAGACGTTTTACGGCCGCCACACGGCACAACACCAGCTGCAGTGAAGTCAAATTAAAATCTAAAGTATTTAAAATCTTTCACCCCTTCTGAGAGTGTAATAAATCAATGCATTAAAAACAATAATCAACTAGTGGATTAAATATGCAAATTACGTCGTAACGTTATGCGTTGACGTCCATAAAACGTTTTCTAATGGCGAAATCGTGACGTTTTAGTGCAACATTTGCTGATAAAATGCGATTTTAGTGTCATGTGATAAATAGAATCGTGCATCCATGCTTCTGAATTTCGAGAAAGGCGACAGGCAAGTGCATATCAGGTAATAGATATCCCGGCGATGCAGCAAGAACGCGCAAAAAGCCAAAACAGCTCAAAAGAATGGAACCCAAACTCCGCTAAGATTCATGTCCCTATGACAAGTCAGTCTTCACTGCAGCTGGTGTTGTGCCGTGTGGCGGCCGTAAAAAGTCTCCCCGTACATCATCCATAGTGCAGATTATATTTTATTTACATCCTTTGAGATCAGAGGATAGATTCTGAGAAATCTAAAATTTGAGTTCGATTTAGACTATAATTCTAGATCATCGCCTTTTATACAATTTGGATCCTTTTGAAATTAATCAGTCTTTGAATCGACTGCCCAATTAAAATTAAGAAATTACAGTATGCTTTTTCCTGGTTTCGTCACCAGATATTGTCAGGGTCACTGACGAGGCTTTATTAGCCGAAACTACGTAGTCTGGCCCATGTTCCTACTTCTGTATGTATTCTCTGCTCTTGAAGGAACTTTTTTAGATTTTAATTGGATTTAAAATAGTTTAAAATAATTTCGCCATAATTTAGTTTTAGAATAATTTCGCCATAGCCTAGCATTTTATCTTTTTCCGCAAGTCGTTTAATAAATTCAATAATACACGAGTACTCATGTAACATCTCGGTCTATAAATTGAATATCAAAACAATAAATAAATAAATGAAATGAAATAATGAATAAAATAAAGGCAGCTACTTCTACCATTAATTCACAACACATAATACATGATTTTGTCTGTATCATGAATTTGAAAAGACATGTAAATTTCCTATAAAAGCAATAAAAAAATGCGATTATATTTCAGATTTTCCACTGTACTTGCTTTCAATTTGCAGTCATAATTGGTTGTGTCAAGAATTGGCAAACCGAAATCCATCCTATGTTTAGCTGAGCTCGTTTGGCATCATTGGAGTAGGAATCCGTCAAATGTAGGAGTGTTGGAGTCTGTCAAATACTCTTTCTTCCCATCTTTGTCACACTAACGCCAAGTCTGACACCAAGAGATACTATTTTAGGCGGCTCGGTGAACTCGTTTATTGTATCATTCGGCTAACTACGGTGCTAGACGGCTTATGTTTTAATAGCTCAAGCAGTCTTTTTTTCGCATTACTTAAAAGGCAAATCCTCGTATAAATTTGTTCTTAGTTTTATGCATTAATATACTCGAAAAAAAATATTAAAGGGTGAAACTTTTACCCCGCGATTTCTGGAACATTTCAAACATTTGGTAAAATAAATCATTTCCACCTTCCATTTCATTTATTTTGCAAGTTTTGTACACATGAAGTTTTAAACTATAGCCTCTATCTTGACCAAGTCCAGACTTCAATTCACGCTACCCTCAAAATCCAAGTTGTCAGAGGTTCATAAGCAGAAAATTCACCAAAATTTTCGATTTCGCCAATTCATATTTTTTTTTTAAAAATTGCCCGATAGTCATCACATTTAATCATTTTTAAGGTCAGCAAGCTACAAGAAGTTCAAACTCGTAGCAATTTTGAAAGTTATTCCCGACCAAACTGACACACTATCAATTCTCTATGGGAAGTCAAACAACTTTCATTTTAGGAATAATTTGACTTAAAGCCTGTCCTTGGTCGAGACAAATGTTATAGATTCAAGCTCCATGTGTATTGAACTTGCAAAAATGAAGGTAGAAATGATTTATTTTACCAAATGTTTGAAATGTTCCAGAAATCGCAGGGTAAAAGTTTGACCCTTTAATATTTTTTCGAGAGTAGAGTAAAAATAGGGGTTTTACAATATACTATTAATAGTTAAGCCAGTACAAACCAAGACCAGGCTTAATTTCACAATATATGGTACATATGTTTTATGATTAAGCCAGTAGAGACCAAGACCAGGCCTTATTTCAATAGTATATCGTAAATGTGTTTATAATTAAGCCAGTACAAACCAAGACTAGGTCTAATTTCATAGTATATCGTAATTTTTAAGGTTCGCGAATATGGATATCAAAATTTGAATGGATTAATAAATCTCGTAAACAAGTAGAGCAACTAGTCCTACAACGACGCCCCCGACTATCAGTGCTGTTTTGTGGTTTTCATGTTCTTCAGCAACAGTTTTTGGTGTGGAACTCAGTACTGGATGGGTGTCAGGTTTTGGTATTTGATGTAGGTCAGGTTTTTTCAATGACATTTGATGTGAGTCAGTCATGACATTTTTTGTGATAGCCTCATGTTTTGTTTTATATATCTTCTGTGCCTGTTTCTCGGTGGGTATCGTTATTGGCATTCCAAGTGCTCCTATTATGGTTTTACCCTGGGCAGCTAAAGGGATTGATCCAGGTTCTACATCAACCTTTGGTTTGTGTGTTGGGGTCCCACTCACATCAGTGTAAGATGTGGCATTGGCTGGAAGGTTAACGGTTTTGTTCCACCATAACTTTTGATTATGAGTAGAGAGTACAATCTCGTTGTTGTAATTTTTTATTGTCCCGATTTGCAATTCCATATTGCTTGGAGCCATGTAAAGGCCATAGCCAAAAACATAGTCAACCTTGTTCCGGGCGTACTTCAAAGTATTTTGATAACGGGTAATTTGACTTGGTAAGTCTATTGGCCTTTGGACTCCATCTTCAACGTTTGCAAGGAATTCCTTCTGGGCATCAAAAGCTGAGCCTATCCCTAGTATGTCAGATTTAATCTGAGACTGAGAGCCTAGAATGGCCCAACAGTAAGTTCTTATTGAGTCATTTATTCGTTCAACGCCGGGTCTTGTAAAGCCATCTGATTTGTCGAGAATAAATGTAGTCCAGGCCTTGGGAAAACTTTGTGCAATGTAGTCAATGTGATAAACGTTATCAGGATGATTCCTTGAGAATGAATATATTTTATTATCATATTCACCTACACCTTTGACCGCCTGGTACCCAGTGTTTGTTACATACCAGTATATAGTCCCTAATCCGCCATTGTCATCTTGGTTTTGCCTCCAGTCGGTATGAACTGAGACTCCAAACTCGTCACAGATCCTCTCATAGGCCTTCTTGTCATAACTTTTGTCAAACGCATTCCAGCTGTCATCTGTTGGTAATGCCACTTTCATTTCGAATAATATTCTTCGCGTTTGATAATACACATGAAACAAAAACAATGAACGTGCAAACAGTGGAATAGTGCCTGTCAGGTGGTCCTGCATGGAAACGCCGCATCCTGTAGTTGCGCACCACAAAGCAAAATTTATCTGGTTTTGCCAAAACTGCATTTGGCGTGAACGCCAATTTTGGACGATGGCATCACTTTCAACGTAGGGCAGCACGTATTTTGCGAAGATGTCAGGGAATTTCACATCAAAGCCGCTTGGACTGTCTGAGGCCTGTTTGACTTCTATTGTTAGGTTAATGATGTTCAGATCTTTAGTGTTGTAAACTCCAGATGGTTGATATTGTGCGTTGGGGTTGTATGAAAATGCTTTGATTTGCACCATTTTTATAACAATGATTTTTTATATTATCAAATAAAAAAATGCATCTCATAATTTCTGATATGAGCAATCCTGTAATCCTGCAACAGTATATTGACAACAGAGATGGATTCAAGCGGGTGGGATTAAACAGTTTTACATACTGTTTGGGTTGGTATAATGTTCATAATGAAGTCATTCAAAAACAAGGCGAGACTCCTGTTCGCATACCGCCTGGGTATTATAGTTTTCAGCAGTTAGCAGATATATTTCACAGCCATAAAATCAGTATGTCTGTAGATGAAACCAACGGAATAGTGACTTTGACTACACCTATTGAGTTAAAAATAAGCAAAAGACTCAAGACAATGCTTGGACTCCAGATTAAAGGCCGTTTTTTTCCAAAACACATTTATCAAGGTGAAAGACCACTAGACTTTGCCCCCATAAAATCTTTGTATGTTCATTTGTCAGAAATTAATTCATCATATAATTACTTTAATGGCTCACCGAGTGATGTATTAGCAGTCATTCCCATTGAAAATAAAAGCTTTGGTGATATTGTGACTGTACGCTTTGAACATCCAGAATTCAAGCCGTTAAATACAGGGGCCTTATCTGAATTGAAACTAGTTGTTAAAGATGAAAATAAAAACACGGTAGACAATCATGGTTTGCCCATGAGTTGTGTTTTAGAAATAATTTAATTTTCATTTTATATAATAATGAGCATTTTTGGTGCGAAACTGGGAGAAGATGTTTTAGAAACAACTCTAAATATGGATGGTAAACGCATAATCAATGTAGCTTACCCTCGAGACCCAGATGAAAATGCGGCGTTTAACGGTGACGTGGTAACAGCAAAGGCTTTAAATGATTTTAGAAAACATTTGTTACATGAAGTGTTACAACGTCATACTGATAATGTCATGAACGGCAGATTAGATATGGCCCAGCACCGAATTTCCGGTCTTGCGAGTCCTGTTAATCCTGATGATGCAGTAAATCAAGCCTATATTACATCGAGGTTGCAGACCATAACGAATTTACTAAACGAGTTTAATAAACGTATTAATAATTTGGAAAAAATATAAAACAATAAAAAATGAAACCGCCAACGGCTCCAATTTATCCAGAGTTGCCTACTGAAGTTCGGCAAAATTATCGCTTACAAAAAATATCAGAAATAGAAAAGCAATTAATAAGAGAAAAAGATGTTAGAAAGGCTTTATATAAAAAATATAAACGCGGAGTCAACCTCACAGACGGCGTTGATACTGCATTGATTTCTGCAAGTGTCGTTATGGCTGGGATAGGCCTGGCAGTGCCAGTGATGCTGCCTTTAGAAATTGTTGCAATTGTCTGCGGATGCATGGGCGCCTGTGTGAAATTGGTGAGACGTAAATTAATGTCAAAGGCACAAAAGCACTATGAGATTAAAACTCTTGGAGAAAGTAAGTTGAATTCTGTTAAAAATTTGATTTCCAAAGCCTTAAATGATGGACAGATATCAGAACAAGAATTTAAGATTGTTCTTGATGAGCTAGACAGATATAATGATTTAAAAGATAAAACACTCACCAAACAGTCTGGTCTGAGTGAGCAAGAAAAACAAGCTTTGATAGACAAAGGAGAAGCCAAAGCGCTAGAGCTAATCAAAAAAAAGATAAGCGCCACATAATTTTGTTCAACAAATTTGTGTTTGTGAATGATCCACCACCAACATATCAAAATTAAACACTTCCGGTTGACCTACTTATTTTTTTTTTCAAAATCCATTCTTTAGCTGCCGCATATACCAACCCAGCAACAAGCACAACAACAGCCCACAGATTATTACCAAACCAGCTTACAACCTTACCGGTTGCAGACAGCAGCCAAGACACAATTGATCCAATTATACCCGGCAACGCAGCAGCCGCTTTTCCAGCAAGATTTGCTAGTAGTCTAGCAAGATTATGAAGTTGTTTTTTAACCCATTCTTTCGCTCCACCTTGCGATGGTTTGGGTGTTGTACCACCGCCTCCAGAAGTTGGAATTACAGCTTCAACTATAACACCAATAATCATGCCAAGAGCCGTCAAAATACTAACTATCGTTATACCTTGCTCTTTGAATAATGTTTTCAACCGCTCACGCAATGTCGTATCTTTTTTCAAGACTTTGTCAATAGTTTCTTTTATCCTGTTTATTTGACCCCGCAACGCTTCTTTGTTTGCACTGGCAGCCTCCAGTCTTGCGGCTCTTTCATCTTCTAAGTTTTTTAAACGAGTCTTTATTTCATTTTTACTGATTTCATCCTCAGCCTCTTGTAATTTCCTTTTTTCTTTTGCAATTTCTTTATCAAGCTCGTTTAGTTTTGCTAAATTATTTGTAAGTTCACCGCGTTGGCGTTGCAATGCCTTATCTAATCCTTGAAGTTCCCGCAGTGTTAGACCCTCTGTTTGTGTGCCAGTGTGTACCCAATCAGTAAGAGATGTTTCCAGTGACCTAACGGCCGTCTCTGCACCAATTACCGTATTTGTTAAATCTTGCAGTTCAGTGCCACCTGACATCTCTAGATCCATGTCATTTCGTGTGCTTTCCAAAGCCTGCCGTACTTGTTGAGATAGCTGTGTTTTACTCCTGTAATCTGGTAAATTCAAATACTGCCGCACTGCTAATGTGCCTCCTGAGCCAACAACCTTATTATACTTATTTGCCAGAGTACCAAGAGAAAGAAACTCTGCACCACCTTGTTTTGCAGTAATTCTGATTTCTTTGTCACCAACACTCCATAACAGTGTCTTGCCATCATTTGATATCCTAAACTGGTTGTAATCTATCTTGCTCGGGGCCATTTTGTATCGCTTCTCTATTTCATCATAAAATGTTTTAACAAGTCGTTTTTTCTGGGCTTCAACTGCAGACTTTCGGAGTTCACACGTTGGATCATCAATTGCCCCACTTTGTTTCAAAATAATTCGCTGATCGTCTTCATCCGGCACCATCGGTAATATATCATCGACGTCATCATAATCATCTTCGAATGTAGGATTCTCAAAATCGTAACCTTCGTCCATTATTTATTTATTGAATAAAAATATATCTTTATCAAATAAAAATGTCTGCCTACGGAAGTAAACTGGACCCTTATAGAAAACTACGAGAACCTTTTGGTGCGAAAGGAATTCGACAAAGCGTAGTAATCACTAACAACCCCAGCACTATCGGCCAAAACCAGCAGTTGCTTGTGAGATTTCCAAATCTAAGTAATAATGATGTCATCGTCCCACGAACTGCACGTCTCGCTTTCACTATTGAACTGACCAGCAAAGATCCCAATGCGACAGTCTATCAAAATCTTGGTAGAGCCATCGTGAAAAAAACAACCATTAAAATAAGCGGCAATGAAGTCATGTCAATAGATGACAGCGACATATTTCACTGTTATGTTGACTTATGGAAATCACCATCTGAGCGGCTAAACATGGCCTACCAAGGCATCGGTAAATCAAACATGTTAAAACACAGAGTCGGGGCAGGAAACGCAACAGCTGACGCTGAAGACCAGGCCATTGCTGGCGCCTTCAAGAACAGGTTTTACATCCCACTGGACTTTGAACTGCTAGAGACGCATATGCCTTTTTACCAGGCCGGGCTCGGTGATAGGCTAGAGTATGAATTAACATTTAATGACTATTACAAAGTAATCAGCTCAACGGATGCCGACAGCAGTTATGCCATCAGCAATATCTGTTTAGAATTCGACATGGTAACCGACTCAGAACTTGCACGAACAATCAGACAACAGGTCAGTGGCAGAATGGCGATATTGTATGACCGTATTTTGCGGCACAGAAAAATCACAAAGAAAAAGTCTGATACTCTGTGGAATATCAACTTGAATGTCCCAGCAAGAAGCATGAAGGGGATTTTAATGTTGTTTGAAGACCCGGACAGGACAACCACTGAAGATTTTTACAATCCAAAAATCACAAAAGTTGAAATGACAATAGAAGGCATACCGAATCAACTGTACAGCCAAGGCATGCGGCAGTACCAACAGTGGGACGAAATCAATAAATACTTTGCGCTGACATCCAAACGCGACAAAGAAACCGATAAAGTTGCAAAAGACTTATACTTAAGCGACACTAACATTGAAAAATATCTCACCAAAAGATTCGCTTTATGGCTTGACTTGCGTTCCACGGATGACAACACCTTGCACGGCAGCGGCAGAAGGATTGAAAATGCCAGTGAAGGGATAACAATACAAATTGAAAAAGAACAAGGAGCAGATGAAAATTTAAATATCTACCTTTTTATAATACAAGATGCGCAAATCAATTTGGAAGATGGACGATTCAAAGAAGTTGTCTACTGAGTTGCCAAAATATCCTCATTGCTCTATAATCTCAGGCCAAACTGGATCAGGCAAAACTGAATTTGTGCTTGATATGCTGGAGACGGAGTATGCGGGTGTGTTTGAAAATATAGTCATACTTTGTCCCACCATAGAATGGAACAAAGCCTACAAAAACAGGAGCTGGATTGGTGATGTTCGAAACCCCAAAGAAAAAAACATAACTATAGTGAATCCTGTGATGCAAGATGGAACAGAAAGACTCCAAGAACTGCTGCGATATTTTTTTGATAAAGTTGCTGGCCGACCCACATTGTACATCATCGATGACTGCTCTGCAACAAAAGAACTTACAAAGAAAAAAGACATGCTCTCACAGCTAGCATTTTCCGGCAGACACGCAGAGCAAAGCGTCTGGGTCATTTCTCAAAGATATATTTCTGTCTTGAAAGACCTTCGAGAGCAGGCAAAATGGGTCTGTATGTTTTACACCAAGGATAGAGATAGTTTTGAACATTGCTTGAGGGAAAATGATGTTGTTCCTGCGGATGAAAGGCAGAAAATAAAAAAAGAACTATCTGAGGTTAAACACCGTAAATTAATATTAAAAACTGACCAACCAACTGGGTATTGGTTAATGGATTAGCTAAAAGCAAATATAACAATGCTTAAAGCAAAACATAGCGCAAAAATAGCAATGCTTTAAGCAAAAAGCAATGCTTAAAACAAAAATAGCAATACTAAAAATGATACTCGAACTAATAACAATTGCTTCTGCCGCTGTTAATATCTCAGTCGGATGTTTGATTTTTTTCATTTATTTTAAGTTAAAATATATTTTCCAAAATATAAAAATGAACGCTGAAGATCTATTAGAAAATATTTCACTAGATCCAGATGAACGCCAAGATGTGCCAAAACGAGAGAGACTTTCAGCCATTATAGCCGGAGGTGGAAGTCGGCAATATTTGGGGCGTGAGTTGCAACTCTCAGACATAGATGAAATGACGCCCCAATAAGTTGATAAGCTTTACTGTAGATATGAAGCCAGGCTTGGTGCAAGTATGACTAAGACGTTGGGCAATTCTTTTATTAATTTATATGTCATGGGGGTGTCAAAGTATTTCCATGTGGAAAACCCACCCAAGCTATAAGAAGATCTAGAAGAAGACCCATTTATCAATCATGCTCTGACAAGCGTTTGCTGTGAGCTGTATTATAAGTATGGAATGTACCTGGCTCCATTTACAGCAATGCTAACAACTGCAAAGCATATTAATTTTAACAAAAATAAAAATGCCATAGAAAAAAATGAATCAGGAAATTCAGGAAGCTCAGAAAACTCAAGAACCCCAGAGTGAACCCCAGAAAAGCGAAGGTCCACAAAAACGTGAAGAACCCCCAAAAGAAAAAAACCAAAAACGTGTCGCGGCTGGTAAAAAAGGCGCTGAAGCCAGATGGAAACAAAAACAAGCCCAAACCCTGGAAGCTGAACCAATCAAAATAACAAGAGAGCCACAGCTACCAGAGCGGCAACCAACAGTGACTGTTTATAAGAACTATATTCCGCTCTGTGTGATAATCGGAGCTGTAGGCGTTGGTATTTACATGATTTACAGTAAAACTGAAATAAAACAACCTCAATCACAACCTAAATCAAAACCTAAAATACCTGAGATACAAACGTCGATAGACCCTTTTGAAATGAGATAATTAAAATTAAAAAAACTATATTTTCACAAAAAAAATTGCAGCCATTGACGGTAAACAAATTGCAAACATGCTTTATCATGCCGGAGTAGAAACTCTTCTCACTGTTGGGTACTCAGAACTTGGCAAGAAACTCTTGAGAAGACCTGCACCAAAAGTGGATTTTAATATGGGTGATATTGGAATGCTTTCTATTGATATACTGCTGGCGATGGCCACACGCGATATGTTGATTAAGCAGGGTATTATTCCAGCGGATATTATGAAATAATTTCTGTTTTAAACTTTTTTATCACGATAAACAAAATGGCTAGTGCAGTAGCGATGATGTTAGGAGGTGCCGTGGTCAATGCCTTGGCGTTCACAGGAAGTAATTTTTTATTCTCAAAATTGGGAAAAAACAACGATGCTGAGGCGGAAAGAGAAAGGCATGATAAAGCAGTCGAACAATTAGAAGCGGCTCAAGCAGCTTGGAGCAAAAAAAGAACCCAGAGATTGGATTTTATCAATGAGGAAATACAAAAAGAACATCATGCTGAGCAGACGTTTGACAATGTTGATCAGGCTATGAAACAATACTATTACATTACTGGCAAAAAACTTGACCCACTTCCACAGGAGCCAAAGTTGAGTGATTATTATGCACCATCCCCAGATCAGCAAAACCGTGAATTGTTGTTTATTGTTGCGTGGATGGCAGCAACCGGGTTTTTTGCTTATAAGTTGATATAAATTTATTATTTTTTTTAGTCTTAAAATTGGAATAAAAAAATAATGGAAAAGATTTACTACAGCCCAAAGGGGTTCTGGAAAGGGCTCCCCGCAGTAGAGAAACTAGCAAAAGAAGCAAAAGTCAGTAACAAGTAGCCCAAAGGGCAACAATTGCTCACCTGAGAGACATTGTAAACCTATAGGGATATTTAAGATGCTCAAGGGCAGCTAACTCCACAGTCAGTGGTCCAATCAGGCTGAAAATTAAACTCATCAAAAACATTATGTATGCCCTCATTTAATATATGCAAGTTTAAAAAGTATCCGATCAAGAGCACAATAGACAGAGCTGTCAAGGGCAGCTAACTTTGTAGCGGTTGGCCTGATCTGGCGAAAATTTGAACTTGTTTAAGATATTATGCATTTCCTCATTACCTGCAAGTTTGAAAAGGATTGGATAAGTAGAAACCAAGAAAAAGTGGCGACATTGATTTTTTGGATGCTCAGGGCAGGTACTCCATAGTCAGTGGTGGGATCTAGCCGAAGTGCTAACTAATCCAAGCTTTTATGCATATCCTCATTACCTGCAAGGATGAAGAGGATCCGATGAAAAATGAAAAAGTGATGACGTTGTTTTCTCCATTATAATAAGACTATGGGATTTTTTTCAAACGCTCAAGGGCAGCTAACTCCATAGTCTGAGCCCGAATCCGGCCAAATTTCGAACTCATCCAAGCTCTTATGTATGTCATCAATACCTGCAAGTATGATAAGGATCTAATCAAAAACCTTGATTGCAGCACCCTGAAAGTCAAACTTGCTCGAGATATTGTCATGCCCTACATTTGTGTGTATTTTAAAATCCGTTGAGAAATGTAGGTGCTAGAGCAATGACAAAGTTTTTCTAAAAATAGCCACAGTGACCTTGACCTTGGGCGCAGCATCCTGAAAGTCAAACTTGCTCGAGATATTGTCATACCCTACATTTGTGTCAAGTTATTTCAAAATCCATGGAGAAATGAAGGTGCTAGGGCGATGACAAAGTTTTTCTATAAATAGCCACAGTGACCTTGACCTTGGGCACAGCACCCTGAAAGTCGAACTTGCTCGAGATATTGTCATGCCCTACATTTGTGTGAAGTTGATTTAAAATCCGTTGAGAAATGTAGGCGATAGAGCGATGACGAAGTTTTTCTAAAAATAGCCACAGTGACCTTGACCTTGGGTGCAGCACCCTGAAAGTCAAACTTGCTCGAGATATTGTCATGCCCTACATTTGTGTGAAGTTATTTTAAAATCTGCTAAGAAATGTAGGTGCTAGAGCGCTGACAAAGTTTTTCTAAAAATAGCCACAGTGACCTTGACCTTGGGCGCAGCATCCTGAAAGTCGAACTTGCTCGAGATATTGTCATGCCCTACATTTGTGTGAAGTTATTTTAAAATCTGCTGAGAAATGTAGGTGCTAGAGCGCTGACAAAGTTTTTCTAAAAATAGCCACAGTGACATTGACCTTGGGCGCAGCATCCTGAAAGTCGAACTTGCTCGAGATATTGTCATGCCCTACATTTGTGTGAAGTTATTTAAAATCCGTTGAGAAATGTAGGCAATAGAGCGATGACAAAGTTTTTCTAAAAATATGTGATGACGATGTTTTCTCCATTATAACACTATGGGATTTTTTTCAAACGCTCAAGGGCAGCTAACTTCGTAGTCTGTGCTCGAATCCGGCCAAATTTCGAACTCATCCAAGCTCTTATGTATGTCATCATTACCTGCAAGTATGATAAGGATCTAAGCAAAAACAGTCGAGAAAAGGTGATGACGCCGTTTTCCCCATTATAACCCTATGGGGGCTATCTGTTGCCATGGAAACCAGAGTTCTGAGCTGATCTGCACCAAAACCTGATGCAGCCTTTCCCCCACCCCAATGATGCTTCAGATAAAATTTGATTGCAATCAGCCCACTGGTTTCTGAGATATTTATGTTTGAAAGTGTTGACGCACGCACGCACGCACCCACGCACCCACGCACGGACGGACGACGGCTCGACTCCCATCCTATAAGCTCACCTATGAGCCTTCGGCTCAGGTGAGCTAAAAAGCAGGCGCTTGAATTTTTAAAAAAGCAGGCGGTGTGGCAAATATATTTACCCGCACCAAAGAAAATAATACGGCCCAGGTTTGATGCGTCCACCCCAAATGAAATTCATCAGGCAGATTTGTTGTTTATGCCGCATGATACAGTCAACCGCAAGACATACAAATATGCGCTGACAGTCGTTGATATTGAAAGCAGATATAAAGAGGCGGAGCCTCTGACTTCAAAAGACAGCAAAGAAGTTGCGAAGGCGTTTGAAAATATTTACAAGCGAAAGCTGAACTTTCCCAAGCTTCTACAGGTAGATCCGGGCAGGAAGTTCATGGGCTCTGTGACACAGCTGATGGCGAAACACAACGTAAGTATCAGACGTGGCAGGAAAGAGATCCACAGAGACCAAGAGGTTGAGAGGTTCAACAGGACACTGGCTGAAAGACTTTTTGGTTATCAGTATGCGAAGGAATTGGAAAATCCGCACAAACGCAACAGAGAATGGGTAAAAAGATTACCGGAAGTGATCAAAGCCATACATGCGGAGACGAAAAAAAACCCTCCAGTGAAACAGAAACGGACTGTAGGGAACCCTACTTGTCCTGATGCCACTGTAAGATATTTATATCAACCTGGAGAACAAGAAGGGGGCGTACGCCGTGCCACGGACCCAATATGGAGTGTCAGTATTCATAAGATAAGTCATCACATTGTTCTGCAGGGCATCAGGGTTTATTATTTAATGCCGCCAGCTCCGCAGAGAGGTTTCGTAACAGAAGAACTGCTTATTGTTCCTGCTGATACCCAAACGCGTATGTCGTGATGCCGTCTGGGGCTATCCAGCGTTTTGTGTCCAGCGGCGAGAGTGTTGTTTTGTTAATTGTAAGGCCGTAGATCTGGTGCTTTTTGCTTCTCAGCATATTCATTTCCTGGCTGTATGTTTTCCGGTTGAATAGTGCATCTTTGTAGTTTGCAAAGTTGATTTGTTTATTGATGACATATTTCTTGACACCTTTTGCTTTTTTTATCAGCTGCTCATCAGCCAGCAGAATGGAGTACATCTTGGGACGCAGCCCGATATACTCAGCTATGGGGGTACTTTGACATTCGTCCTTCCACTTTGCAATTTTTTTCTTGTTTTGCTCACTATAGAGCGGGTGATCCTTGGGGTAATCTGAGAAGTCATACTGGGTCCTCATGGTTGCCATATCAGCATATACATCTGGCGTTTTAAGGTCGACCAGCAGGCTGTCTGTGTCGGTGTACAGCAAAGTACAGTTTCTGCCGTACTTCTGTTTCAGTGTATTGTAATACCAGTCATACATCAGATGCTTGGATAAGTCCAAGACACACATGCCAACATATACTGGTTTGTTTAGTTTCAAGCGAGTCTTGTGTGTATGCAGGGCTGATAATTCATCAGAAAATATGACAGCCCGGTTGTAATTGGGTTTAGCGATTATTTTTCTTATCTGCTCTTTTTCTTTATCACCGCCATTTGTTCGGACAATTTTTATATCAACTCGCTTCCGGAGGTTTTCGCAAGTTTTACCAAATACCGAATTGTTCATGAGTTTGTAGAAGTCTTTCTCAAAGGGTGATTTGGCTTTTTTTCTGAATTCTGTGTTCATGCGAATATATGGTTCCATCCACGGCGCCTCGTTGAATTCTAATATTCTGTCGATTTTCTTGAGTTTCATTCCGAGGGACAGGTATAGCTGCAGATTTCTGTAATGCAAAACATATTTATTTTTGTCTCTGAGATTTGGGACCAGCTTCTCGGTGTTGAGCATACTGTTATTTTCAAGAAGGTATGACTGGTAATCAGACAACCATTCTTTTTTTTACTTTTAATCGCTCCGGGGCAAGTGGGTAGTCATTATGCAAGTCATGGAGCTCGGCTGGATATTCTAGGTCTACTTCTAAGATGCAGCCCTTACCTGGTTCATGCGGCGGTTTATCAACCCATTTAAAACCAGAATAAGGTAGGGGCTGACTCATAGCCCAGCCACAGAGATTATTTGCATCATAATACATGATGTAGTTGTGCTGTTCCTTTGGATTATATCCAGGCACGCCAGGGTTATTAGCCTTAGCGTGTCTTTTTGAAGTCATGCTGACACCGCCACGCATCCCTTTTTCTATGAATAGATGCTGATCGTAGTCAGTCAGGAGCTCCAGTTCAGTACCGGTGTATTTGAGTAAAGCGTCCCAGGATAAGCCAGGGGCTGTATAATAATGCAGCGGATCCAGTTTGTATGCATTTATACAAGTTCTACGGAATGTTTGGAATACGTCTGCCAGCAGAGTCACATCTGTTTTTAGATAGAGATCATGGTAATCTCCCAGCGTCTCGCAGCTGAAAGTTTCCCATACTTTCTGGGCATGTTGGTAATCTTTCTCGGATATACTCTCATCTGTTAGGCTGCTGTGGAATTTCTCAATAGGCGGCAGCTGAGTCTCCAGGAACCGGTCAAATGAATCCATATATTCGTATGGGTAAACGCCCTTTTGTAATAATATATCAATGTCTGTTGACTGGTGGTTTCTGGTTGGACCGGGAATATCATAACCTTCATCCATTTCTTTTAAGGTGAACTCGATGCCGCAACCTTCTAACACATGGCCAACACTTGATGAGCAACCTTTAAGAATACCGGCAATGTCGGACACATTATTCTTGTAAATCATAAGTCCATCAAAAACAAGAGAAGCAACCTCGATGCCTTTTCCATTTAAGTAATCGAAAGCAGCCATCAACGCTTTGTTTTCCAACCGGCATAGTATGTGGTTAATCGTGGATCCTTCCAGATTGTAATTTGTATGTTTTGTTTTCTCTGCATGTTCATACATCTCCGGATTAAGCTGGACAACAGCGTTTATGATACTGCGCATTCCAGTATAATAATCGATGAACCACCGTGGATCATCTGGCTGCAGATTTTCTTGCTTGCCATTCATTATTGCTAAGAGAATTTTTTTTGCTTCATCCCGGGTGATGCCGCGGTTCTTCATGAGATCCTGCAACATGGAATCACGGTGGTTGATGTAAGCATCCAGGGCTGCGCAGTTTATCCCGTGTTTGTGACAGTACCAGGAAAGTAGCGTTGGGTGCGTTTTTTTCATGTCGATGTCAAACATGCTGTCCTTGCATATTGTATGACGGATTTTCCGGCTCATATTTTGAATGCCTAGCTTTTCAGCTGTCCAGTATCGACCAAACCCATGTCGCTGCCGGTATGACATTGGTCGTTCTCCATTCTGGTTTAACATGGAGAGATAATTACGAAGCAAGCTCAGCTGAGTTTCCTTGTCAGTATTTTGTCCATCCTGGAAACTGCTGCCGAGGTCAAACTGGTTGCTGTGATCTAATATGTAGGCTAGCTTACGCCTGTCGACACACTCCCGCAGAACGATGGGTCGACTATCTTCAGAACTAAAGCTGCCGTAAAGTCTTTTCTTGATTGGCTGGGGATTAAAGTCTTCTGGGTGATGTTAAGGTGGTGATTTGAGGTATATACAAAAATCGCAATAAAATGCTGAAAATACAACAGATCTTCCCAAAACTTAGCAGATGCCTTCTTTATGTTGTTTCTCACAGTTTAGAATACAAAAATGCAGGACATATTGATATTAATTAGCATTTATATAAAAAAGATCAAAGTGTAATTTTGTGCGAATAAATCTAAAAAATGACCATCATTATTGAAAATGTAACTAGGTCTGAACTTAAATTAATCTGTTATGAAGAGCGTCCTAGCAATTATTTATTCCACTTTCTTTGCACGTTATCAGGCTGTGCAGATAAAAACAGAAGCCTTTTCCTCAAATGTCTTACCATGTATATAAGTGCATGTATAGTGCTTGCATTCATTAATACAGGTAGGTCAGGTATACCTATATCATAATCACAGTATAAATATTACATTACAATGACCAAGACAGGTATATTATTGAAATTATTCAACCTTGAAAACAGACTCTGCTATGTATTTTTGAGACAAATATTTGGACACAGGCCACATCTTTTTTTATCTGCGCAGCCTGATAACGTGCAAAGAAAATGGAAAAAATAATTGCTAGGACGCTCTTCATTATACATTAATTTATGTTCAGACCTGGTTACATTTTCAATAATGATGGTCATTTTTTAGATTTATTCGCACAAAATTACCCTTTGATCTTTTCTTATATAAATCCTTTTTAACATCAACATGTCCTGCATTTTGGGATTCTGAATTGTGAGAAACAACATAAAGAAGGCATCTGCTAACTTTTGGGAAGATCCGTTGTATTTTCAGCATTTAATGCAGATTTTTGTCTTTGCCCCAAATCAGTGAAAATCACCACCTTAAAGTCATTTTTGTCAGTTGCATCAACTAACTTTGCCAAAGATGATGCCATAAACTGAAAGCTGTCCAGAAATTTAAGTTGACCAACGCTGAAAGAGATGTATTTTTCTGTGTTGTTTGGAATGCACGATAATCTGCCCGAGATTTTATCAATCTCTTGCATGATTAAATGGCTGTCATATCCTTTGAGATTGTGCAAAACAACAGGGATGGGTGTTACCCACGGTTTTATAGCAAGTTTAAGGTTGCAGAGTTTATGAGCAGCAGCTCTAAAGTGGCCTAGTATCCTACAATGATCGCGTACTTTGGGATTTTTTTCATCGTTGAATTCTTTCTGGCAGATCCAGCATTGCGTTGCAGACTGGAAATCCATCTCATTTTTCTCCGACATGTGTAGGGGCTTCGGCTTTGCAAATCTTGCATTAATTCCGACTACTTCCCGTTTCAGGGATTTCAAGAACTGCTCTACGGCATCTTCACCTCTGTAAATTCTTACACCAGATGATGCACCATCATATCTAACAACCTGATATCCATAGCAGCATGCTTGGTGTTTGCTTTTGATTTCAGATTTATCCCCAGCTGCCACTTGATGCGGTTTTATTATGCTTTCAAAATCGGCATATATGACGAAAGGCGCCTGCATCTGTTTATGGTAATTTTTAAACTTTATTTTTTCCCCTGGGGCTGGCATTACAATCTTAGTTGCTCTGCCGTTGATACCGTAACATTCATCTTTGTGGCTGATTAGTAGGTCTTCACGGGAAAACCCGTAGAGACAGCGGTCGCAGAAGTATGTTTTACCTTTGTATTTGTTCTGGTCGTATAGCAGCCTGGACAGGTATTTTACCCAACAATAATGGTAATTGTCTTTTTTGTCATGGAGCAACAGCAGGTTGATCCGTGGCATTTCACTCGGCTGCCCGGAAATATGATATGGGACAACTGTCTGCTCATAGCCATATACATTGATGGCGAGATTGTTTTGTTTCTCTACTTTGTAAATTTGTGATACTGGTGTAGGGAAGTCAATTCCTTCAAAGTTTAAATTGTCTTGTTTTGGATAGCTGTATGGGTTGTTGAGATTATTTTTAGCTGGAAATAAAGCTGACCTTAAGGCCCATCTAAGGCATTCTTGATCTTGATTTTTCACATTGATTATTGCCTTTTTATTAGCCAAGACCTCAGGAAGTGGAAAATATGATGAGCCCTTGAGTGGCTCATATTTTGCGATGTTAAGGTACAATGTATTGCATCTGTCAATCATCCAGCCTGAGCCTTCCTTAGTGAATTTTTCGATTTTCTGCTCAATTGCCGAGACTGCCTCGTGGTAAAAAGCTAGAATTTCTTGAGGAGACAATGTGGCATATTGATTGCTGTAAAATGTTCCCTGTATATTCTTTTTATCCTTGAAAAAGTCAACAATAAGCCCAAATTGCCATTTCAGACCGGATAGTTCTTGCAATTCAGCGGTGAGCTTGTTTTTTATAATAGTTTTCTTATCTTGAAACATTTTTATGGGGTCTTTGTATCGTTTAACGGAAATTTCATGCGCTCTGAGATAGCCACATTTGGTTTTGTCCACAAGTTTTAATTCAGGCTCAGATTCTTTTGTCATAAAGAATTGATGGAGTTCTTCATGATGTTTTTGTGTGACTTTTTGTTTTTTTGGATTTCCCGTTTATGTTTCTTTCGTATACGCCGTTTTTTCCGCAGATTTTCCGACGTTTTTTTGGTGCCTGCCACTGGGGAAGGCGTTTCTAATGCATTTAATGCCTTATTTAATGCACTACCATCGATTACTCCGTTTTCATACAACTGTAATAGTGTTTTGACAGAGTCAGACATTTTTGTTACTATATATATTGCAGTATTTTCCCCTCTAATTAAAATTATTTAATTCCACTCATGTAATTAACCCGCGCAGGCTTTTATTCGGGCTTATTTATGCAAGCATGTTAATCATAAATTGGGCCCCAGTATAAAACACCAAAAATTGAGCTTATCTTAAGCTCTTGCGGTTTGAGGTAGGTTTTTCTTTCTGTCTTGTGGTTTGAGATAGGTTTTTCCGACGTTGAGTGTAATCTATAATAAGCCCGATTACGTTATCTTTCAGATAATACCGTGTGACTTAATCATATGATCTTTTGAAAATCCCGTGACTAGTTGTGAAATCTTATATTCTGAATCAGGCTAGGAAATTTATTATTTGAAGATGTCTTTTATTGATTTTTGTGCTGATATTGATCAGCTTACTATTTTATTAAGAGAACGATATCCAGATGACCAACAGATTCGTGTCTGGAATACAAAATACTGTGAAACATATTTTAATGTATTAAAAAACCAAATATGGGACCCATCTGACTTGCAGACGGAAAATGAGAACTTGAAACAAAGAATTTTAGCGTTGGAGAGAGAAAATGAATCTCTGAAACAACAAAGTCAAAATCCATCAACATCTGGAGCTAATGAGACAAGGAAAACAACGTTGAAACAACAAAAGTTCAACAAAATTAAACGACGCGTTGAACTATCATTTTCTGAAGACAGACGGATTTCTGGTGAATTTCAGTACACCCCATCGGGAATAGAAGAATGTGTCGAAGCGTTGAAAACTCTTGATAAATGTATAGACAGTGATCAACGGAATATAATTTTAAATTCAGCAAACAAGGGACATGTTTTGAAGGACTTTAAACAGTTTTCAAAAAGAAACGGAAAAGGGTTTTTGCTGGAGTTGAAAAGTCATGGTTTTCATTATTCATTGTCATATTGTAATTTTTTAATTAAATTCTTTGATTTTGCAACAAAACATGTTAACATTCTAAAGTGTTCTTTACCAATTCGATTTATTCAGTTGAATTTTAATATTATTAAGCAAGTTTTTGAAGAATTACAATGGTAATCAGTCAGGTATATTCTAACGGTCTTATACACATGAGTGATTTTAAAAAGCTTATTCCGACCTTTGACGAAATGTTACGGATCCATCCGAGTGATATATATTAAATCACTCATGCGTATACTAGCGGCGCTAGTAAATGCTTGACTGAACCGGGATATTCTTTTTGTGTTATAATTAGTGAACTGGGATTTTCTTTTTGTGTTATAATTAGTGAACTGGGATTCCTTTTTACGTTAAAAAATGAAATCACTCATGCGTATACTAGCGGCGCTAGTAAATGCTTGACTGAACCGGGATATTCTTTTTGTGTTATTATTAAAAACATTTACGTATGCCTTGTACTTCTTTATTCTTCCATAACACCACAATTAAACCCGATCTGGTTTCATGAGTTGAATAATAAGACCAAGTCTAGGGTTGTGCTTGGTTAGTTTTTTCAATATACAGAGCCTTGGCTCGGTATATTGTGAAATTAGACCTAGTCTTGGTTTGTACTGGATTAATTATAAACACATGTACGATATACTATTGAAATAAGGCCTGGTCTTGGTCTCTACTGGCTTAATCATAAAACATATGTACCATATATTGTGAAATTAAGCCTGGTCTTGGTTTGTACTGGCTTAACTATTAATAGTTTATTGTAAAACCCCTATTTTTACTCTACTTTCGAGGCTCAGCCTCGTATCATTTCGATATTGTTCCACATTTCTCAAGATTTCATTGGTCAAATAACGCGTATGTAAAAATTTAGCCAATGATATCAAAGGTCAATGAAATTTAGTCTTCGTTTTTTCCCGTCGTACTGCACTGTGAATACTAGCATTTTACAACAGAAATGTTATCGAAAACAGACGCAGATATTCAAAACTTTCTTTTTTGCGTCGTAGATCTACTTTCGATTTCTACTTTCGGTTTAATACACAAATAGCGCAACATGTTGGTAACTATTATGAAATCACGTCAATTTCAAGATTGATCGCGGTCCATTTTGGAATTCCAAATTAAACAGCACTATTTTGAGATAGGTCATTGTCGCTACCCAGTGTCAAAAGTACAGTTGTGGGTGCCTACAGACATAGCTTACTTATTCATGAAAGTTATTGTCAAATCTTCAACTAGAGACATATAACAAAACACACTTCCATTTAATCTGCGCCGATTATCTTTTTTTTTAAAGATTTTTCTTGTTTCGAGTATAACTGAAGTTTACCGGGGTCGACCGATACTGTAATTCTCTGCAGAATTACTCGAAATTACTGAAACTGTTATTGAAAACCACTTTGATTTAAAACCAGTCATATCTAGTCTCTTACCCAGCCTGACCAGCTGGAAAACTTGAAGAACCAGGAAACGGAAGGTTACCACTTGTGGAGATAACTCCATTGCAATCTGGAAGATGAATATCGTTCGCAATGGGGCTACCTTTGAAAAAAAGACTAATTCTAAATTGAGCAACTTCTCTCCTTCAAGAAAAGCCCATAGGAAAGCAAACTGTAAATCATTTTGCTTCGTCTCGATACTGGCGTGCAGAAGAACATACCTAACACATTAATCCACACTCTGCTTAATGCCAGAAAGGAGCATCGCGTGATCAGCCTTGAAACGTGTGACTAACATAAAGAGAGTTCGATCATCTCCGATTCTAGTCTGGTCGCTCCACCTGCAAAATCAACAGCCAATCAAAACCAACAAGACAAAATATTGGTTCCTTGATTTTCAGAAGATTTTTTGAAACCGGGAACCAGAAACAACCACAGAACAACCACCGATTCACTTTAGGTTGCCATTCACAGTTTCGCATTTGTGGCAGTGGACAAAAATGCTAATATTTGGGGGTAGGCTTGTATCTTGGGCTAAAAATTCTTTTTGCCTCCTTATGCAGGAAACTTTTCCTCCCTTTGAGTGAGCATGTGTCAGGAAAGTAAAAAGTGAATTTATTTCCAACCTCGAAAACCATCCAATCGCTGTGTGGCATGGATGCGAAACTGTGGTTGCATTGAGAAAGCACCAAATCTAAAATGACAAAATGATAGCAGAAATCTAAACGGCTGGCAGGTATTCAGTTACAGCTGACAGTGATTATCTGAAAGCCCTCTAGGTAAATCTGTAAGCTTTAGGTGTCAACAATTGTCCTGGTCTTGAGTAGAACATGAATAATTATGTCATTTTTCAAGAAATTTTCTGGCCTCAAAAAGTGGGTGGAGTGTCATTTTCTCTGCAACAATATTCAAATGAGGGCCTTGTAGGGGTTATAAATGGCTCTAAAGTATATTTAGGCAGGTGTACACACATTCAAAGAGAAAAAAGAATGATTTATTCATTCAGTCAGGCTGGAATGTCTCTTTGTTTAGGTGACCCCCTGTGGGGTCACCGAGTGATAAAAAAAAAAAAAAAAAAAAAAAACTGTGGAGTGCAACTTTAGTCTTACTTAGTCTTAGTTGTTCTTTAGTTCTTTGGTCACATGATAACAAAACCAGAAACAGTTCGATCAAACTATAGTCTGACCACGGTAACCACGGTTGTTGTTCGAACTCGCTCATACTGATCGAGGTAGAAAACCTCCCGCTTTACTTCTCAGAACGTACCAACTTCACTAGCACTAGATCCTTATTTAGCACACAGCCGAAAGTATGCCTCTACTTTATCATTAGCAGGTAGTTTTAATGCCTGTGTTAGCTCAGATTTCCAGCACGCTCTTCAATACGGAAATATTCAAAAAGAGAAAAAAAAAATGAATTTCTGGAAATAACGAGAAATCAACTCGTAATAACGAGGAGCCAAGTCGTAATAACGAGAAACCAACTCGTTATAACGAGAAGCCAACTCATTATAACGAGAAACCAACTTGTTATAACGAGAAGCCAACTCGTTATAACGAGAAACCAGCTCGTTATAACGAGAACCCAACTTGTAATAACGAGAAACAAACTCGTTATCACGATAAGCCAAGTCGTAATAACGAGAAACCAACTCGTTATAACGAGAAACCAACTAGTTATAACGAGAACCCAACTTGTAATAACGAGAAGCCAACTCGTTATAACGAGAACCTACTCGCAGTAACGAGAAACTAACTCGTTATAACGAGAAACCAACTTGTTATACGAGAAACCAACTCGTAATAACGAGAAACCAACTCGTTATAACGAGAAGCCAACTCGTTATAACGAGAACCGATCTCGTACTAACGAGAAACCAGCTCGTTATAACAAGAAGCATACACGTTATAACGAGAAGCCAACTCATAATAACGAGAAGGCAACTCGTAATAACGAGAAACCTGCTCGTTATAACGAGAAGCCATTTCGTAATAACGAGAAACAAACTAGCAATAACGAGAAACCAACTCGAAATAACTCGTTATAACGAGAAGCCAACTCGCAATAACGAGAAACCAACTCGAAATAACGAGAAACCAACTTGTTATACGAGAAACCAACTCGTAATAACGAGAAACCAACTCGTTATAACGAGAAGACAACTCGTTATAACGAGAACCCATCTCGTACTAACGAGAAACCAGCTCGTTATAACGAGAAGCATACACGTTATAACGAGAAGCCAACTCATAATAACGAGAAGGCAACTCGTAATAACGAGAAATCTGCTCGTTATAACGAGAAACCATTTCGTAATAACGAGAAGCCAACTCGCAATAACGAGAAACCAACTCGAAATAACGAGAAACCAACTTGTAGTAGAGACGTTCTCAGCTAAGCTTGGCCATTAGCTATTAATTTTGTCCTTTGTATAACATTTCTTTAAAATGCAAAATAACGGTCCTGTTTACCCTCTGACAATTTGCCTACTGTCTAAAGAAGTAGATATAGATACCAAGACATGCATGCGTTTTGTTAGACATTTTTAACACTGGTTCGCATAATGATACCCTGGTTTAAAAGTCGACGTTTTTAAATGTCGCAATAATGCCGTTGCATAGATATGAACGCCGCACGGCTAAAAAAGATAAATCACTACTTAAAATAGAGTTCCATTATTAAATTCAGATGATTTCTTACATATTTCCCCACTTAAACAATATCTAAAGGGTAGATTTTGCTACAAAATGAGACTAAGAACTAATGTCGCAATTTTTATGTAACCTACGTCACAGCGGTAAATTCATGATATATATATGAACTTAAATGACCCGGCATCATAAAACTTATAAGATCACACGAAGAAATATGTGTTCCTCAATGTTTTATATCATTTGTGCAAATTTGCTCCATTTTGTATATTTTACTCGACTTCAAAATGCATTACCCAAGGATTTTTCTGTAAGAATGTAACCTTACGTCACGGGTTTTTTCAAAACTGAGCAAAGCAATCGCTCTGAAACTCATGTGCAAAATCCTGCCTAGTAACAGCTACAAGATGGTGTGCTTAGATTTCATGAATTGAAACATTAAATGGTATAAAAACGTTAAAAAGCGTGTACTGTAACCTACGTCACATGTAACCTACGTCACAACGTCACTAAGACCACGTTTTGAAAGCGTTGACGTCATTTGATTCAGCAGCACTCCATAGAAAACCCCTTTCTTCCAAAAAAGCAAAGAAAAACATTTTAAATTGAGACCAGCCAAAATAATCAAATTTCAGTAGATTAGTAAATGTGCAATGCTACGCATGTCAAAGAAATCGTATGCGACACCGTCCTTAAACGTATCTAAATAATGCCATAAAATACGCCATTTCTAATTAGTAGGATATGTCTCTAAACATGGTTGGTATTCCGAAATCTAAAACTAATATCTGAAAATATTTCAAAGCTTTGAAGTAGATATAATGAGCATTATGGTCATGATTTTTTCTTGAATTCTGGCATGGTTGTATATATGGCCATTTTTGACCTCGAATGGCTCAGCTTAACTGAGAACGTCTCAGTAACGAGAAACCAACTCGTTATAACGAGAAACCAACTTGTAGTAACGAGAAACCAACTCGTTATAACGAGAAGCCATCTCGTTATAACTAGAAACCTACTCATTATTAGGAGAAACCATCGAGAAGCCACCGATACAATTTCAAGGGCAAGAACTCATAACAGCATAAAATACTGTACCGGCTGGACCAAAAATTTGTGTTTCTATACCTAAATGAGGTGTTTAGGTGTTGTGTGGGTGTGTTTGAGGGACGGTTATATGATTGAACAAGCTACATCGGGTGTTGATAATACAATGTGCTATCCATGCTGAAATGCAGGAAAGAGTTACCGACACCTGTGGTCACGTGACCCAAATTGGGTTAGAAGCTTAGAACTGCTATTCATTTCTTCATTATCTTTTTCTTCTTCTTTTCCTTTTCCCTCTTCTCCAGTTTTAGCTAGAAAATCTTGACCACAGATATAAGGTTGACGAAAACGTCCTTCACTAGCCTGCTTGTAAAAGTGGTGAACTTGGAAGAGAGAGAGAGAGAGAGAGAGAGAGAGAGAGAGAGAGAGACAGACAGAGAGAGAGAGACAGACAGAGAGAGACAGAGTCAGACAGACAGAGAGAGAGAGAGAGAGAGAGAGAGAGACAGAGTCAGACAGAGAGAGTCAGAGGTCGAATTTTTGAAACCAGTAGTATGTTCTATTCATTCTGCTACAAAGATAAATGCAGTTTTAAAATCGGTGAATACATTCTTAAGACATATAATCTTTTATACGGTCCATGTCAGTCCCATGAACGGACTACAATATAAAGATTGTTCACAGCACAAACCAGTGAGGACTGAATCATGGCTGATAAGGATTGTTCCTGCTCAGGGTGTAGGAAGAAATCATGCCTTGGTATCATGTTATGAAAATCAATCACAGAAGTTGGCTTTCATTTTCTCAGACACTGATGTCTCAAAGCATCCTCTGATCGCAGAATATAGTTTCGATACATATTCTATTTTTTTTTAACATTCCAGCCTCAATCTCAAGCTACTGGTATCTCAAAGTAAATTTTCTGGGACCAGAAAATTTACTTCGAATGATAGTTTGACATGAACTGCGACTTCGAGATATCGAGAGTTTACTAAATAGTGATAATGAAACAATAAGCCATTAGATGTGTGATGTTTATGCTTGATTTCAAAGTTTGGACAAAAAGACAATAACAATAATGTATGTTGAAACCTGTATCTATTTAAAAGCTGATACTTGTATTTTCAAAAGGGAGGTAGAGCTATTTGTGCGCCCTAACCACTTCTTTATGAGAAATAGCCTCAGTCTGAACCAGTGTATTTTATATATTAATTATACTGTTTTACTGTTATACTATTTTACAGTCGTATGATGTTTGTCTAAATTAGATTAACGACGGACCAATGGAAGGAAAGAAGAGCACTATATTCAAATAAATTGATAAATAAATAATAAATATATTTTTTCCAATTTAGCGGTATTAAGATATATATTTATATCATAAAAATTCAAGAGGTTATCCACCTTTAATTTGCATTCTTTTCTTTCACTATCAATGAACTGTTGTAGACATAAAAAAAAAATAAGACAGATAATATGTATACAAGAAAATATGAATACGGGATGATAATCATACTAAGAGAAATTGGCAGTGCTGAGTCTGAGTTGCCTTCTTATGAATGCACTAGGGTTGAATCACCCCCTTTCCATCTAAGTTTAACTGACATCTGGATAATAATAGTAAATTTTCGGTTCTCGTTATTACGAGAAGCCTAGTCGTATTAACGAGAAACCAAGTCGTAATAATGAGAAACCAAGTCGTATTAACGAGAAACCATGTCGTAATAATGAGAAACCAAGTCGTATTAACGAGAAACCAACTCTTTATAACGAGAAGCCAAGTCGTAATTACGAGAACATATCCAAGTCGCATACGTTGCGATTGAGTGCTGGCCTACTGATCTAGAGGTCCAAGGTTCGAGCCCTACTGGAGGCGGAAATCTTTCCAACTATAAACGGGGTTCCATTGCACAAACCTTTCATGATCACGCTCTCATTCCCAGAGCTCTCATCTCAGTCATATGACTGAAATACTGTTGAAAAGGGCATAAAATCGCGCCTTATTCATCTATCATATACGTTTTTCCGAGCCTTCCGAGAGAATGTGTGTGTGTGTGGCGAGGGGGTGGGGGTATTTGGCTGTGTAAACCATGACTAGGATCGCTGACGCTTGTCCGCGTCTAATACGAAAGCCTGTACATGAAGAAATGCAGCTTTTTCTGTCAGGATGCTGTAACCATGGTAACCATTACTAAACTTATGGTTTTGCTGTGACGGACCGAGGGTGCCAGGTACTAGCCAGCCTGCTCACCTACTATGCAGATCTCGACACAAAATATATGCCTTAAACCTCATACTGTAATTGCGCACTGCTTTTAACAGCTTTCAATTGGATGGGTGGATGGCTTGAGATTTTACGTCCTTTTTAACATTACTTTAGTCACATCAGGACGATGGGAGTGTGGCATTGATAGGTTGTGTGCAATAGAACCCCGCTTACGGTTGGAAAAATTTCGCCTCCAGGTCTCGAACCCAGGACCACTAGATCAGTAGGCCAGCGCTTATCTCACTGAGCTACCATGGTCAAATAACTTCCAGAAATGGCTTTGCACATCTTTAACATCAGATATAACCATGTAATACTATCAGACAGATTTGCGCATAAGATCTCAGATATAGTCTTAACCTCATAAATATTTGCAAACTCTTAGAACTCAGACATAATTGACCTCAGATATCGTGCAGCCTGTCATCGTGCTAATATAAACATTACTTAAGATATACGGACATTACTTTTGACAAATGGATGCGGTTATTCCCCTTGACACTGAATAGTTGGTTTCTCGTTATTACGAGTTGGCTCCTCGTTATTACGAGTTGGCTTCTCGTTATAACGAGTTGGTTTCTCGTTATTACGAGTTTGCTTCTCGTTATTACGAGTAGGATTCTCGTTATTACGAGTTGGCTTCTCGATATTACGAGTTGGCTTCTCGTAATTGCGAGTTGGCTTCTCGTTATTACGAGTTGGCTCCTCGTTATTACGAGTTGGCTTCTACTTATAACGAGTTTGTTTATCGTTACTACAAGCTGGCTTCTCGTTATAACGAGTTGGTTTCTCATTATTACGACTTGGCTCCTCTTTATTACGAGTTGGCTTCTCGTTATAACGAGTTTGTTAATCGTTACTACAAGTTGGCTTCTCGTTATAACGAGTTGGTTTCTCGTTATTACGACTTGGCTCCTCTCTATTACGAGTTGGCTTCTCGTTATAACGAGTTTGTTTCTCGTAATTACGAGTTGGTTTCTCATTATTACGAGGTGGCTTCTCATTAAAACGAAATGGTTTCTCGTTACTACGAGTTGGTTTCTCGGTATAACGAGTTGGTTTCTCGTTATTACGACTTGGCTCCTCGTTATTACGAATTGGCTTCTTGTTATAACAAGTTTGTTTCTCGTAATAACGAGTTGGCTTCTCATTATTACGAGGTGGCATTTCATTATAACGAGATGGTTTCTCGCTACTACGAGTTGGTTTCTCGTTATAACGAGTTGGTTTTTCGTTATTACGAGTTAGCTTCTCATTATTACGAGTTGGTTTCTCGTTATTGCGAGTTGGTTTCTCGATATAACGAGTTGGTTTCTCGATATATCGCTTCTCATTATTACGAGTTGGTGACAGTGCCTGGGATTTTGAGCCTGGTGGAGGTGCGACGTTGACGTCACGAAACGTGAAATGAAAGTGACGTCATCAAATTTGCACGTTAAGTTAATTGGATTTCCGCGCATTGACTAACAAATTTCAAAGCGTCACCTGAAAAGAGTGATTCAACTTTTCTATAGGAGTCTTTAATTTTCTTCATCTATACTCTTTTAAGAATGTTCCCATAATAGATCTTTGAAATGCAACGTCATGAACCGGAGTTATAAAAGTTTATCCAGCTAGTATGTAGATTGTATCCAATCAGTGAAACGAAAAACTAAAATTCGGGTTGCTATGAATTTCGATTACTTTTGAAGTAAACGTTAGCGCTATTGTTTCGTGCTTCTCGAAATCTATTCTGGAAGTACTAATAAACATGAAAATGTTAAAACCAAATTTCCGATTTTCGCTCCATAAGGCTCAAAATGCCAGACACCGTCATATATATGTAGCGATTATGTAGTATTTCGGATAATTGCTGCTGATGTTGCGACATCTCATTGGGTTTACCTCGCCTAGGCGATTCTAATGAGATGTCATATCATATATTTAAAGGTAAGCATGATATTATTTGATTTTTCGACAAATACTCTATTTTAACCCTGATTATGACAAATTTCTTTGGGACAAAGCATCATCAGTTGTCCAGAGAGAGCTCCTCTCCACCCCACCCCCTACCCCTAGCTAGTTGTGGTCTAGGTCCAGGCCTGTCTCATCAAGAAAGTTGTATAGGCCGTTTGCTGTCTATAAAACAGGTCATTTTGCTAAATATCTCTAAAACTACCACAGCAATCACTGTGAAGTAAAGCGCATCTTTAATGTCTATCTTATACATAACTAATCTATAATTTTCCTCAAAATTACAGTTTGAAACTAAAAAGTTTCTTTTGAAAACTGCCCATTTTTAGAGGATATTTTAACTGTATTTTACAGGGGAGTAAGTTTATTTATGTAACAGCCTTTGAATGTTCAGTTTTTACCTATGTCAATTGTTAGTTAATTGTACAGAGTTACTCAATGGCACCTGTTTACCTGTTAATCTTTTCATCTGAGTAAAAATGAAGTTCATTTATTTATTGGTTGGGAAGAAAATTGATTGGTGATGAATAGGATTAATTTATCTATAGAAACATTTCTTGTTTGTAATGCATATATGGGCATTACTTATAGCTATTACATTAAATTATTGTACTCCCCCTCACTTAAGCTGACAAATTTGTAAATTTTTGTAAAGGATTTAATAGGCAAAAGCAAAAAATTGACAAGATAAAATTCTGAAAGTCAGTTTCCAGTTATGTATTAGTTTGACAATACCAGTGGACATAAAAAATCAATTTTATCACCAGTAATAAAAGAGAAAATCTACAAAATGACCTGTTTTATAGACAGCAAATGGCCTATAATGAGGGATCACTGGGCCCAGTTGCTCAACTGAGCATCGTAAGCGTAACAAAATCATTAAGTATATGATTTGTTAAGCCTTACAGTGCTCATGAAATTAATGGGGTCATTTGTTTTGCTGAAAAATGGTGAGGAGCTTTTTTTTAGTGCAAAAGCTCCTCACATTTTTGTCAAAAATGACAGTGTTTTTTTTTCTCGTATAAAACATTTGAAAATTTGACGTCCCATTAATTAACGACATCACTAGTTTTAAACAACTGGACCCTGATATCCTTGGAAGCAATGTAGGTAAGGTTCATTATGTAATTTAAATTGACTGACCAAAAGGACAAAACTGGTATTTTGTCCGTGAACGGAGTAGGTACAAGACAAAACAAATGGAATGACTTACTCACAGTGTATAAGCGGACAGTCACCAAATCGGAAGCGACAATTGACTGTACACCCGAAAATCATTAGTGACACATAAACAACTGGTGAGGTGAACCGGTAAAAAGCAGGTAAGTCCTTATCGAATCTGTTCTATTAGATGCAGTTTTCGACATCGGGGAGAGAATTAGATGTACTTCACCTGTAGCATTGTCAGTTTGACATATCACCACCCAATCTCTGTGTAAAAATCAAGTTTTCCTGCTTAATCACCAGTTTTGCTTTATTTTCTGTCGATCGACACGGACAATCGGGGTTAAAAATACTAGAATTATGGCATCATTTCTGTTAAAACCAATATAAAATGATCGCTACACCTTTATCCTGTGATATCCAATAGCTGAATCCATCGAAACATTACTTAAAACAAATATATTGCCTCCTGAATCGCACACGTTCGTCTCATTGGACTGTCCGACTAGTGACAACTGTACCTAATCATTAGCGACATATCAAGAAACAAACACTGTCCGACTAGTAGTGATTGTATTTTCACATTCATGACGATCATTTTCAACAAATGCTTGAAAAAGGTAATAAAAATATCGTTTTGGATGCTTTCACTGGGATCATCATTTGGGGAGAAGGCTATCAAGCATTGCTTGATAAAAAAAAATGATCATATGGCTAAATTTTTCTCTGTCAACATTTCAATCAAAATTGTGACCTAGCCGCGTACCGCTTTTGTGATGCGTTACTGGTTTTCAGAAATTCGCATTTTCCGTCTTCCGGTACCGTTTAAGCAACCATGAATGCAATAAAAAGTAAAGAAAGCTAATGTAAATCCCAACCACTCCTTACCTGTAAAAATACATTTTGACCTTAATAATTATTAATCGATCAATTTTCTAAGCAAATTCTGTGTCTGTGAAGACAAACTCAGTGCTATGTCTCAGAAAATCGATGGTCATTGGTCAAAACACACACATTACATTAATAAGCGAGCTCGGAGTTTCGAGTTTCCGGTTGGACTGGATGAGAAAGGTCAAAGGTCACGATTGGAAAAATCCGATAGGTTATCATTACGGTTACCTGTTTAGTCGATATAAAACACGTTTTTCGGTGCACAGTTAAGGTCATGACGAGCCAGTTAACTGTTCATATACAAGCTTAGACTATCTAAGCAAGTGAAACGAATAACAAGTAAGTTCTCCGATGCCAAGTACCGTTGGTTATAACCGCACATATTCATGTATATTTCTGTGGGCACGTTAAGTTGTTTCCCAAGAGATGGGGAATTAGGAAAGACAGAAAGGGGTAGACGTGAAATAAAAAAAACACACATACAAAAAGCACACAAAAAAAACTAAAACAACCCCCACATTACGCACCTGATGCAAGCACACATCCTCGTCCTATTTAGGTTAGGGAGAGCAAAGAGGATGTAGAAGGGTAGTAAAGGGTATCAATGTAGATCTAGGTGACAATATTGTGCCGTTTGTAAAATATGTTTTCATATCTTTTAAGCTGCTAGTCTGTCCATTGTAATTAGTTTCGCCTGTTGAAAAACACATTCAAAGTACATTTTCTTTACACAGAAAAATTCAGAAACACTCTCAGTATTTTCAATTTATTTCGAATCTTACGAATAAATCATTGAGCCTGCCATACTAATCTGTGCAAATTTATGGTAGATATAAACAGCATACTGGACTTCTGAAACAAACTCAATCCAGTAGAAGTTCTTACCCTCCGTTGTCGTTATATTTCGATAAAGAATACATAAGTAAAAATATTTACTAACACATTTTCTGCTCAATAAGACTTACAAGAAAATCGTCGCTAGTCGTTCAACACCATTTTTTGTTTTTGTCACTAGTCGGACAGTCGAATGAGACGAACGTGTGCGATTCAGGAGGCAATATATGTGTTTTAAGTAATGTTTCGATGGATTCAGCTATTGGATATCACAGGATAAAGGTGTGGCGATCATTTTATGTTGGTTTTAACAGAAATGATGCCATAATTCTAGTCTTTTTAACCCCGATTGTCCGTGTCGATCGACAGAAAATAAAGCAAAACTGGTGATTAAGCAGGAAAACTTGATTTTTACACAGAGATTGGGTGGTGATATGTCAAAGTGACGATGCTACAGGTGAAGTACATCTAATTCTCTCCCCGATGTCGAAAACCGCATCTAAAAGAACAGATTCGATAAGGACTTCCCTGTTTTTTACCGGTTCACCTCACCAGTTGTTTATGTGTCACTAATGATTTTCGGGTGTACAGTCAAGTGTCGCTTCCGATTTGGTGACTGTCCGCTTATACACTGTGTTACTTTGCACAAAGTCTGATGGGCCTTTGTGGTCTGGCTTAGAAGGTTTTGTTGCCGAGAACCACAAAGCCTCGGATTAAACTGGGCTGATGCCCAAACTTATCTGAGTCTTTGCTAAGCACACAGGTAATTTTTGTTTTGCTTTGCTCAGGGTCATTATATCCCCAACATACAAAGTATGTCGGGGTATAATGTTTTTGTGTATTCCGTCTATTCATCTGTTCGTTTGTTCATCCATTCCTCCGTTCGTCCATCCGTTCGTAAACTTTACGTCAAAGTTTTGTGTTAAACGTTTTATTTGTGTTAAACGTTTTATGATCGCTTATATCTCTGTAACCACACATAAGATTCTTTCCATATTTGTTTTATGATTTCCCTGTAGCGTTGTCTTTGATATTAGATGTCCAGGTCCCTGGGTCAAACCCCAGGGTGGAGCCAGGTGTCGATAATTTGGACTTAGGCATTTTCATTATGTCAAATTTTTGCGTTGAACCTTTTTGATTGCTCATATCTCTGTAAATTCGTTGATTTCTACCATATTTGGTTCAATGATATCTCTCTAGCCTTGCGTTCAATATGGACTGCTGAGTCAGGATTATGGTAGGGGCAAGGGGTCAATAATTAGGACTTAGCAAATTGTTGTAGGTTTTTTGCTCATAGTTCTAATATGTGTGAATGGAGCCTTATGATGCATGACTAGGTTAATTTCATACTATTTTCATCATCAAGGTCACAAAGTCAAATCATTTATCTTTTTTTTTCCACAGAATTACATATTGAAGTTTTGGGTAAAAGTAATAATGCTTTCCTAATGTGGTTTCACTGGTTTGGGATATACATGAGCCTCTGCTCATTTGCTCTAGTTTTTCTTGATTATTGATCTATTATATTTTCAGCAAAGTAATTAGACAAGCTGAAGACTCAGATCAGCTTGGATTTCAAGCAGTCTCTCGGAAGGGTAGTCAGTGATTTAATGCCTGCGCACATGTGTAGTGCAGGCAGACTAGACTGTGCAGATGAATGGGTTGAACTGAGACTTAATGACACATTCATAATATCTTACCCTGGCTAAACTTGTGCACCATAAGGTCTGGTCGGAGTTTCAAATTTTATTAAAAACAAGTTGTATAAGGGTTGTTCTTCACTTGTGACTAATAAGAGAATTACTAATTACATAAAGCTGCTGATAATTATACTCAGAGTGGGAGATAGATAAGATGAAGATAATAATCTTTCATGGATCACTATTTAATTACTCTAAGAACCACAGATTTGTGGTTTGAAATCACCCTGTCTGATACCTGCCCAAGAGTTCTCATTTAACTTCGTACAAAAGTTATTTTCAATTCCAGACGTTATTAGCGAAATGAACTTACGATCACTTCCACAGCAAAAACACGCATCTATAAGCCATTTAAGCTCCTGCTTAAAAGTGCTTTGTGACATGGCTTACTGGACATTAAAACTTTGACCATACGCTGAGTTTATATATTCGAGGCTGACTAAACTACTTGGGGGTCATCTCAAATTTAAAAGAATCCTAGTCACAATTGATGCATACTATAGCGGAAAGACAGATCAGCCTGCGCCTTCGTGCAAGCCTGTAATGAATGCCACGCCGGTGTATGGGGATGTCCAAGGTGGTCCTTAAATCACAACGTGAGAAGAAATGGACGGATGGCTATGAAATTTGCCGATACTAATTGCCAGCATGTGTCGCAGTTTTACGTCCTTTAGAACAGTATTTTCGTATCAGGACGATGGGACATTGATAGTGATAGTCTGGGTGCAATGTAGCCCCATTTACGGTCGGAAAGATTTCGCTTCTCGCGCATCTCTAACCCGGGACCGTTAGATCGGCAGGCAAGCGGACCTACTGATGTGGATCATCATACAGAGATATAATGATACATATGTCATTTGGGCGTATTGTTTGTGGGCTGTTAGATTTCCACTCTATCGTCATAGCATATCTTATGGTCCAGTCATGTCATTTCGCTGCCTATTATTATTGATTCAAGAGTATCAGGTACGGACTACGACTGAGGGAGTTTGTCAGTAAGTAAGAAACCTGTCGTCTTCAAACGCAAGCCAAGCGCTCTGGACAAACGATCGTTGTTATCTCATAAGTTTGTACTAACATTGACTGGATGGTGGTGGTGGTTGGCGTTTGGGTTTTACGGCTCTTTCAGATAGTATTCCAGTCTCTTCGAGCTGCTTCCAGAGAGAGCAAGAAAGAAAAGGTATAGATAGGATAGATGAGATTAGAATAATCCAAACAAACCCCATCCCGCACCTGCTGCAGGCCGACAGGCCCTTGCCCTACTATTAGCCAAATTAGAAGAACGCCACGGCATTGAATGTTCAACAGCACAATCGCCCAAACCGACCACCGATAACATGGAATGGAAAAATCACGCAACATAAATCAGGGGCGACTAACTTAATTTGTCATGGTTGAAATATAGGCTGACAGCCGATAATACCAACCAACAGTGGACCTATCCGGTACTGTGCAAAGTAACTGTAGTAATCAATATAAGTCGACCGATAATTCGGTCGAAAGCTATACCAGTCACGGTAAATGATACTATTGTAAATGGCGTCGACCGGGCTGGTATTGGTGTCGATTGTCCCAGTCGACAACCACTATTGCATGTGCGGTAACTGATTGGCTAGGTCGAAAACCAGGTTGGGAAACTGGTATCACCCTCGAGATTAATTGATTTTCCTCATTTTTGTTTTCTTTTCTCTCGACCACATTCCTCTCTCTCTCTCTCTCTCTCTACCTATTCAACCATAACCCAACCTACCATCCAACCATCCATTTATCCATCATTTTATCCTGTCTTTCCATTCCTCCTCCATGTTACCTACCTCCCTAATCTGGCCCAGCGGATACGTATCGTCAAATGACGTCGTGATGACTTCGGTGCGACGTCATTTCGTAGACTGACCGACGTCAATACGACGTCAAGTGCCTGCTGGTGTCTATCTGGCTATCAAGGAGCTCCGGTAGCTTAGTAGCTTGGGCAGTGGCCCGCTGACTTAGCGATCCCGAGTTCGAGCCCCGCTGTTAGCGGGAATCTTTTCAATCGTAAACGGAGTTCCATGGGCATAGCCTTTCATTATCATCCACCCATTGTCCTGATATGACTAAAATACTGTTAGAAAGGACGTAAAAATCACAATTCATCCATCCATCCAGCCACCCATCCATCCATCCATCTACATGTATTTATTTATTTATCTACCTATTGATCGATCGATCGATCGATCGGCCTAGCCATCCATCCATCTGTGCAGGCTTATTATCGTCTTCGCTGTTCGCACGAGCTTTAAAACGTTTTCTCATAACATGTGCTAAGTATCAAGCTGTAGGCAAACCTGTCTTATGAATTGGTTCACTCCCAACGGGCGCATGACGTCAGAATTACATCATATTGACGTCGATGCGAAGTCACCATGTCGCATCGACGTCAGTACGACGTCATTTCAACGTCATGTGCCTGCTGGGCTGTCATGCTTTTTGTGACTTCCTGTTTTATTCTCGGCAAAACGTTGCCCTTTCAAACTGAAACAATGCTTTGAGGAAAAAATTCGAACCTCCAGAGGTAGCTTTTTCCCCTTATGATTTGATTGATTGATTGATTTAGTGCTTAACGTCCACGGTAAACATCTATGGTCATGTCGGGACGGCCAGTTAACCTAACCACACTATTCCTGGGCAGGCTTAGACCTCCTAAGCGGTTAACCAGTACTAAGTGCACATACTTTCGCCAGTAACTGACAACTGCTCTTCTTAAACCAGCGGAAGGAGAAACGAAAGTATGTGGCCAGACCGGGTTTCGAACCCAGGACCTCTGACTTATGAGTCAGGTGCCCTACCGATTGCGCTACGCGGCCCGGCTCCCTTATGGTTTGACCCTTAAGTAAAAAGCGAGGCAAAAGATACAAATGGCAGACTTGCTTCCCCTGAAAGTGTACCCGTGCATGCAGGCAGTCAGGTCAGAGTCTTTGCTGTTCGCACATTATGCTCGGATCTTCAGGAATCTTACGAGCACAAGCTGAAGTGTTGTTTTTTTTATTTGTTGGTGATTTTTTTTTACCATTAGGCTGATCTGGGTCTTCTGTCTTTATTTAATCAGACTATTCGTACTGTATAAAAATGGAGCCTCAGTATGTTAAGCGCTGGCCTGCTGATCTAGCGGTCTGGGGTTCTAGCCCCACCGGAGGCGGAGATCATTTTAATCATAGACTGGCTACATCGCTTTCATTATCACCCACCCATCGTCCTGATATGGACGTTAATTCGCAAGTCATCCATCCATCCATACTGTCTGAACATATTGGTGTCTTATAAATAATGCATAAAGCTACAGACAGACAGACGGTCTGCCAGACAGAGACAGGCAGACGGCCTCTCAGGGTAGATAGGTAGGATAGGGTAGGGTAGGTAGGTAAGTAGGTAGGTGAACGGAGAGACAGACATACAGACATTCAGAGGGTAGGGACGTAGGCAGGTAAGAATGTTAGGTAGGTAGGTGACTAGATGGATGGATGGATGGATCTTTTAGATGAACTGAGCGCTGATTCAAATTAGATGACTTAATTTTGTACTAATATATGGCTGAACAATAAAATACCAAAACAACAGGTTTATCTGTATTGCGAGAAGGACGTGTTTACTTTCGATTTCGATCGTGTGTCTATAACGTGTACGATGAGCAGACACTGGATTCTAATGTCGGCAAAAGCGTAGCTACCTGTATGCAAATACGCAGGTGCGTATTAAATTTTTTGTCACACTGACAAAATTCCAACACGCTCAGTGTGATTTCCGCTAGTGCGCAATTGCTCGGTACAAAAACAGGTATTTATGTATTTTGCCCTTGTTAAGACATGCACATAAGTGCAGTCTGATCACGATACTCGCTGTTCCTTATATATTGAACAGAGCTGTATGCATTTAGGATTTTTGGCTGGATAATCTACATGGCTGGTTTGAGATGTAAGTGTTGGAAGCCTTTTCTGAAGGCGCCAAGCGGGCAAGTGTCGAATCAACGTCGATGCAATGTCGACATTACTACAACGTTTGAACCGTTGTATAAACTCTGCCAACAAGGTTAAGGTACATGTAAAATGTTAGGAAACTGAAACTCACGCAGAAACCAAACAACGTCGCATAAACGTCGAGGCAGATTTAGCGACTTCATTTCAAAACGAGTGCAGACTGTCTGGTATGCAACAAAGGAAGTCGTCGAATCACTGTCCTTGCAACGTCATCAACGCAACGTCCATTCGCCATTTCAGTGTTTTGTCACTCTCAAGAATATACTAAGTATACGTTAACAAAGGGTGCGTTTGGGGCTCTGCCAATGCCAGCATAGATATGTCAATGCCGTTCAGAGTTTCAACATTGGCACCACTGGCTCTACCGTCGGTACCAAAGGTACCAATATTGCCGACCATTGGCTGCCAGTACTGCAGACAACAAAGGGCGTGGGTAACATTACAAACGCCGGAAAATTGCGTCATTCAATATGGCATTTTAGTGAATCCATCGTGAACGCTCGAGTTGTGACAGGAGAATAATTGTTCCCGACAGTGATGAAAGCAAATTAGAAAAACTAAAATTTTCTAATTACAGAGAAAAATGGCTCTGCAATATTGTCAATGGCGCCATTGGCTTACCAATAGTTGGCTGCCAAAGGTCACCTGTTCAGGGTTTACGGTTACCAATGGCACCATTGGCAAATCGCCAATGACACCACTGGACTGGCAGAACCCTGAATGAACCCAAAGTTCATCACTTAGCTTAACCAAGGATCAGGCAACTTTAAAACAGCGTGTCGCTTGTGTATCAACTTTGATAAGCTTCAAACGTTTTGTATAGCAAATTATTTGCAGCGTGCACAGAACCTAACAAATGCTATATTGCCACGGCGTTTTCAGCTGTTGGGAACGAGCCGTAATGCCGAATCAATTATGTGGACTAAATGCACATGCCCTGGCCAGACTGCACATGTATACATATACACCGGGAAAGGCTGGAGTAGTACATTTGCTTTTGTTAGCCCATTAAATTGTGGGTAATCTAAGCCCGCCCCAGCACCCCCCCCCAAGTCTCCCCAATCCCCTTTTTCTTTGAAAGTCTGTTACATGGATTTGGATGACTCCATTTCTGTGTTTTAGGGGTTTCTGGTGCATGTTTCCACTTTTATTGTATTTTGTATAAATATTCCGTTCATCCTGAGCAGACTTATGCGGCGTCTGAACTGGGTCTACACTGTTCGCATATGTCGCCAAAACGGGTTACCAGTCTAAAAAGAGTTAAATACTCTACATATTATGACAACTTGTAATTATCCAAAATTTTGATTGATATTTAATTTACTGGCAGGCCTTGATCGGATCATAGATGTTCGTCTGTAAAATCAGCGTGCCACTGCGTCGACGTTTAACAGGATCTGCTGTACATATGCGACAAATGACGACTCAGACCTATCTGCGCGTCTGTGCAGTCAGCCTGATACGACTTCGTTTTTGTTTCCAACAGATATACACTGACACATATACATACGTTGCATGTATACACATAAGCATGCTGCATGCAAATGCTGTTTCAGTTTTGGCATAATGTTCATACAATGTGCAAGAATCCCGTTTGTAGTTTAAGCTTTCCTCCTCCAGCAAGATTCGAACACGGACTGCTAGCTTATCAGGACAGCCCTTATGGGGCTCCAAACAGACTGATACTGAAAACCTGTATATTCATTCAGTAGTACAAAATAGCCGAGTCAAATTGTGTGCCATACACTGGTAAAGCAATCCTTAACGTCAGATAAGAGCGCACTTCCAATGACAAATGCTGACATCACGTGTAATTTTCCATCATGACGGAGACGTTTACACGGCTAGATCCCGCTTTGCTCTATTCTGTCCTACATTATGGGCTGACGATTTAGTTTGAGTGGCGCTATCACAAGCTGTCTTCAACCGATCAAAATGGAAGAAAAAAAATTTCCCTGGCGGGGTATTGTCGTTGAACAAATAGCTAATTCAGTATCAGCAAAATGAAAATATAAACAACACCACGTTTATTTATGCTTTCCAGACGAGAAAGAACGACATACATCGTCTTTTTGCCTAGATGTCCTAATGTAGCTAAAAAGTTGTCAGCGTCAAATCGACGATGATGCAACGTCATGATGTAAATATGATGTTGCAACGATGTAGATACGGTTTTAATTCAATCCTGCAAATGGCGTCGTGTAAAATTTTACCTTACGGTGCGTGCCTTTAACAAAGACTCGGATCAGCTTGCGCACCAGCGCAGACTGATCAGTCTTCCTGATTTGATGCATATGTAAAGACTAAATTGGACTGAGTCTTTGCTCGTCGCTAATGTCCTAAACTCCCTGTTCGTGCGACGCAATTCGGCACCACAATCGATGCGATGTATACGTTTGAAATGCCCCCTTACCTAGAACGTCCGATCTCAAATCTAGAATGTCAGCCTAGGTAAACTTTTAATGTCCATTTGTACATGTAATACTCTGTTTAGACGATACCTGTTTCGATTCGGAACAGATTGCTCCGCAATAAGGTTATCCGAAGCGACCCCACTTGTCTGTTTAGACTATACCGTTTTCGATTCGGTGCGAGTTACTTCGCCGTAAAGTAAATGCAGCATGCTCAAATGTTAACATGACCTAAACATGCCCGAGGTCAGTACAAAAATAAATTTTAATGCGGATTCGCTTCGGTTTGCTGTTTAGACACGACTTTTAATCCGAAGTAAAAGTTAATTCGGATTCGATCCAAGGTACTCTGTAGGATTAGTTTACTCCGAATTAGTTTTTAATTCGAATTAAATTTGCTAGTGTAAACAGTTAATTCGAAGCGAATTCGGATTCGATTCGGATTAAAACTCTAGTCTAAACAGGGTATAAGCAGCTGCTTAAAACTGCTGTACTTTTACGCACATTTAAGCGGCTACTTATGTCACTGGCTGGCGACCAGTGATGGCCATTTTTTTTGTTACTCTTTTTATCTTGTAACGGACATATAGTGATTAGTGATTCTATATTTTGGTTTAATAAACTAGGGGTAACTGTCGTTATAATACTGATAATTTTTTTCAAATAGACTATAACTTGTGCCTGTGACAGATCCTCAAACTAGGTCACCAAAACCCATTGTAATACGAGCGTGGGGTACCAGTGATGGCCGTCACGAATGCCATGCGGTGAATGATGCAGTTTTCAAAACCTTGTTGTGGATTAAACTTTGATGATATGTCACTGTAAGTCTGTGGTCTTTGTCAGAGTTAAATAGTTTTAGCGCGTTCAGCACAGATAGAATATAAGAAACAATCAGAAACGGACTTTAAAACTCTGACGTAGTCATTTCGTAGGCGCACGCTACATTACGTCGAAAACAAACATAAATAATGGTTACACGTGTGCTGTCATTTACAAGAATTTAGATGCTTTTTTTTGCAGACTGGTTGCAAGTTATACCTTTTTCGTCATAGGTAATCATTTATAAAGCAATTTGTTCATGTTTATTTCTGTATTTAATTATGTATGTATCAAGCGTTGTGATCCCCGGCAAGGCAATAATGTTGGTATGAGGGTAGCTTTGGGAAATTGTTAACCTTTTGCCTTCCGGGGAGATAATTTAACCAGTCTTTTTTGTGGTAGTTCCTTTTGTTTCCTTTAAAAAAATGGCCAATTCTGAGACGGATCAAATACGTAATTGCGCGTGCAAAATGCAAACGGCCACCACTGGTACGCGGCCACCACTGGTCGCACGCCAGTAAGTTTTTACGCGTGTGCGTAAATGTGATTTAAAGTGCCATAATTTTAAGCATTTTTAAGTGAATCCTTATAATTGTCTATAAGGTATGTCACTAAGTTGTTACGCTTGTGCGTAAAATGCGACTTCAAAATAAACAGCCTTTTCAGCACATTGTCAGCCTACTTAAAATAGCTTTAGTTCTAACATAAGTTGGAATATTTGATTAAAAAATAAATAAATAAACACTTTTGTCAAAACCAATAATTTGCTCCGAGATGCAACGTTAATAAGTATATTACATAGGTACAGCCAATAATGTGCAGCATAAAAGACGTTTACATAAAAATATCATTTTCTTCAAAGA
Source organism: Ctena decussata (assembly GCA_963989385.1). Lineage (NCBI taxonomy): Eukaryota > Metazoa > Mollusca > Bivalvia > Lucinida > Lucinidae > Ctena > Ctena decussata. The sequence continues at coordinate 45,938,098 of OZ022499.1, forward strand.
TACATAACGACACATATATGATTAAGCCTTGAACTGCTAACAAAGCAAATACCAATTTTACGCCCGAAAGTTTTCAAAAAAGAAAAATAATGAAAAAATGTTAAGGCCAATAATAAGCTTTTAGAGAGCAGACAGTGTAGATCCAGATGAGGCGGCTCATTGCAAGCTGTTCAACTAGTTTTGTTTTTGTTGCTTTTGAGGGTTAAGGGACGAGTCATTTATTGCCAGGTGGGGGGGGGCGGGTACATTTAGGGGGGGTCGGAATTTTTTTTTGTGATGTACTGGGGGGGGGGGGGCGGAAAAAAAAAGCCATGGAGCAGGGGCGGCGGGGGTCATATATATTATTCGGCATATTGGGGGGGAGGGGGGGGGGGGTCAGAATTCTTCCATTAGTCTTCTTTTTTTTAAAAATCCCCCATCACTTGTATTCTTGTAAACTTAAACTCAAGCTAAGAGACATTTATAGAAATGACACACTTCATATCCAAAAAAGATATTTTTCATAAATGCTAGATCTAGTAAGACAGTATGCAATTGTCTATAAAATCATGTCGGGCAGATGATTTTGTTCTGGATTAAATTTAATGCATGCATTTGTGATATCAGCTCTCCAGTTGCCTTATCAAGAGCAAAGCTATTGTGGCTTCTGGAGGCTGTGCCCCCAGACTCCCCCTCCATAACTATTAATAACAGTTTTATTGAACATTCAACAACAGATTTCTGGATGGCCATATGCAGGAAGAAAAAGTGCTAAATATCAAAATATGCTGACAAAATATAAAGACCATTAACCTGCATGATTTATCAACCTGTCAAAGTAACAAAATGTTCTTTGTGTTTCATACAGGTTGGATTAAGGTCAGTTTGACTTAAAAAAAGGTAATACAGTATGTGGGTGAAGGGTAGCTGGGGTGTTGGGATGGTGGGGGGGGTCATAAACTTTTTTGTCACCTACCTGGGGGGTCGGAAAAAAATTCTGGTGAGACTGGGGGGGGGGGGGGGGAGGGGTCGGAAAAATTTTGGGGACTCGAATGAAAATGTATCCGACCCCCCCCCACCCACCCACCTGATAATAAATGACTCGTCCCTAAAAACTTCCGAAATTAAAAATACTAGTTTAAACGTTTTCTACACATGCGTATGCATATTTGCGACCAGATTGTGTGTCCGTTTTGTTCATGACCGCCGACACTGAGGGTCATTAGGATCAAAGAAAATAAAAATTGGTGCTAATTAGCCAGCTGCATATTAATTATCAGGCGTATGTAATAGATGTCTGTTCAGATCAACCTGTCTTTTCTTTCTTTTCAGGTAAAATATATATCCATAAATCATCGTACAAATTAACATTAAATAATCCTTTAAAACATAATAATATTTCTTTTTCCAATGTTTAAGATATTCAGTGCTAATTTGAAAAAGACGAGTTCTCCAAAAAGAGATCCTCGTCAGCATGTAACATATGCAAGATAGAAAATCTGCTCAACAAAAAAAGAAATTTCACGGTTGAAAGTTTATCTTTGTTTTTGGAACTCTTACAATCTCGGAAATCTCAAACGCACACGAATAGATTTGAAACTGACCAAAAATTCTTTCTTTAAATTTCTCGTAAAAGATTAGGGCACTTGAATGACGAAATAACTGAACTGCTTATCTGTGTCGTGTTCAAAATATCGGACCTCGAAAATGTCAAATTTTCTTCATTTTGCTACCGACATTATTATGGCTTTCAATGGAAAGCTCTGTGAGACTGCAATATTCACAGAACGCATTTTTTCACACGTGTGTTAAATTCGGTCGCATTTTTCACAGAATTCGAACGCATTTTTCACATATCTGTGAAATTTGCGTTCGATATGTACCATGAAAACGTAATTTTCCAAACGCACGCAACATCCCTAAAATATGACAAAATATCACAAAAACGCATTTTTCACTTCTTGACATTTTATAACCCTGAAATTATGAAAGTTATAGAGGACGGAAAAACGATACAGTAAACAAAAAAGAACACTAGAAATCTGGTCCGCCCTTCCGCGCAGAAGGACGCAGGTTCCAGTCGCCCGCCGGACCAACGACTGAAAAATTCACTCTGTCTTCCTAGCAGTAAATGGGTACCTGTTTCGAATCAGGGAAGGTTAAAGGCTACGAAAGGAGAGGGATAGGCTCCATATTTCATAACCTGTGCCTAAGACACTGTAGACTCAAACAACCGCTGTCTCTACGGCCACAAGAATATGGAAAACCTTGACCTTGTTTGTTTTAATTCACATGTATGCTGATGACGTAAGCTGTAGTGCACAGCTTCTAGTGCTAACTGTTGGGCAGTGCCATAATCCAGCGGGAGAAGACCTTGCGGTATTCCTGTGCAATGTTAGGCATTTCCAATACAAAAGTTTGGAAGGTAGCTTCTTCGTAATGGTCCCCTATGCTGCATCAAGGTTAAAGGTATTGGTATATTCAGTTGCGTGTTGTTATATGGTTCTATGGGGGCAATCTATATCTGGGTAGAAATAAGAGGGAAGACATATTGTTTTCCTATACTTGTCTAACTTGTCTGTCCGTCACAAATTGTGTCGCTTCATAACTTTATAAGGTAGTTGAGGAAACTTGTAACAAATATAAAATACTAGAAAAGAGCCCGCGCAAGCGCGGAAATATTTCATGATGGTCAAGTTTATATAAAAAAGCGAGTTTTAATTTTTCAATGTAAATGGCCTGAGGCCCAGGTGAAGATATGACCTTTACCATGAATACTCACTAAAGCTTCATTTACCTAATTAGTTGTCTGCATCTACAAACTTTCAGGTAGCAGACTGCATTGTTTCTAAAAAAAAAATCAACTTTTTTCACTTTTCCTATAGAAAAACCTAAGTGACTCAAAAGTTGACCTTGCCGTAAAACAGATCAAGGTCATCCCAGGGTCATCATTTATATAAATTTTGTTGAGCTTTTGAGTCCTTGATGCGACATGCTAAGTTTCAAGATCATAGGCTTTGTGGTTCTGGGGGAGAATTGGTTGATTTGATGCTTAACGTCCACGGTAAACAGCTAAGGTCATGTCGGGACGGTCAGTTAACCTAACCACACTATTCCTGGGCAGGCTTAGACCTCCTAAGCGGTTAACCAGTACTAAGTGCACATACTTTCGCCAGTAACTGACAACTGCCCCTCTTAAATCAGCGGAAGGAGAAACGAAAGTATGTGGCCAGACCGGGTTTCGAACCCAGGACCTCTGACTTATGAGTCAGGTGCCCTACCGATTGCGCTACGCGACCCGGCGTGGTTCTGGGGGAGATTTTTGAAATTTTTTACCATAATAAATGTTTGCCATCTTGGTTATGTGACCTGTTCAGGGTATTTTTTTTCTGGAAAAATTGGGTCCTGGAACGTTTTGGGGGAAAATATTCAAGCCCAGGCTTATTTAGCTTCGTTGAATCATTGAAATTGATTTGTCTGCTTCGCTAGAAAAAAATGCCCTTGCCCTACCTGGCGCATGTGTGTTAACCTTAGACATTTTAATTTTTGTCTTTTCGAAAGTTCATTTCAGTTTGAATTCTCCTAACGACGTTCCCCAAGTGGCCCAGCGGTACGTAACCATAGCCGCACACACTTGGCGCCGTGTGTCCGTCTAACTTTTCGAAAGACCACGTGCGTTGAGCTTTATTCTTCAATGGGCGAGTTCGATTGGCTACTCGTATTGACAATCGTTCTGGAAGAAAATGGGTCGTTTCGAGCCAGGGCCGTCGGGACTATGACCATTTAGTTCTTCATCCGTTTAGGCATATGAGCAAAAATACAAAAATAAATCGTTATTTATGGGAAATGACGTACGTTCATGGGTCGGATTTTTGCATTAGAACCTGCTAAATTTGGACTTGCTAAGCAGCGCGCCGATATAACGACGCAGAACCGAAACGACCGGATTAATTTAAAACGTGTATTCGAGTACACGATAATTTCACTCGAACGCACCCATTGTTGACAAAAAAAAAAAAAAAAAATCGACCAATAGTCGAAGTTTCTAGAAAAATACTTGGGAGAATTTGAAATGAAAGACGAATTTAATTCCCAAATTCTTTAAATCTATGTGAAACTAAAACATACGCTAACCGAAATTATCGATGATAGCAATATGCGAAAGAACCAGTATAGAAATTACGCTTGAAAATGCCACCAATTTTGCAGTTTATGCGTTACTTCGTTTATTTAGTATTATAGATAACGAACGGGTGGACGAACGGATGAGCCAAAATCAACATGTACCCACAAATTATTTCGAAACTGGGGACACGGTTTGTTTTCACCAGTGAGGAACCAGGTAATAAAATATAGGATGTAATTAAGAATAAACCTCAAATGCTTTTCCCGGGATTCTATCACATCTAGACCAAAACAAAGTCAAACCCAGGTCCAACTGGATATCATGTCTAAGTCAAACTATGGTTTTTCGGCCCGTGTTAAAATATTCAAGCAGTATTGCATGATTTATCTTCCCTTTTGGAAAGGAATTTACCAGCAAATAATAATAAAGTAAAAAAAGGAAGGTGTTTAACTTGCCATAAGGTTAGTTATACTAGTAGACTTCATCGGCAATTTTGGGGTCGGATCTGAATTGTTTTCAGTTTGTCTAAGATAAAATGCCTGTCTCAGTTATTTGCAAGTTTCAAGAAGGCTGGTCAGAAGCATCTCTCAACTATCACTTGCCACAGCAACCAAAATCTCAGGCAACTGTCTTAAAGGACATGCCATCGTTCCACAGACTTGTGAACGCTATATGAGCCGCGACACGAGAAAACCAACAAAGTGGTTGTGCGCCCAGCGCAGACTCAGATCAGCCTGGGCATCTGCCAAGTCTGATCAGAGTCTTCCATAAGCGCTTACTGGGTATCTCAAAGTCTAAGCTACCTTCACGCGGACAGCGAAGACGCTTATCAGACTGTGCGGATGCCCATGCTGATCTGAGCCTGCGCTGGGCGCACAACCACTTTATTGGTTTTCTCGTGTCGCGGCTCAATATTATATAAAATTTGATTGAGACTGACCCAGACGCTTAAAGAGATATAATAGCTCAAAGTTGTTGACAACCGACGTCAGATAACGGACAGCGGGGACTGCTTTTCCTATAAACTCCCCAAGAGCCAAAGGCGCACTGCAGTTGGGGCTCAAACTCATGGTTGTAGTTGAAAAGGAACATTCATTTTCAAGCTTCCCTTGCCGTATGTGGGAAAAATGCGTTTTAATTAAAAATCGCTACAAAATCCGAACGTATTTGTCACACTGGCAAAATGTGAAGAATACGACCGTATTCATCATACACGTGTGAGAAATGCGTTCTGTGAATATTGCGGTCTCTCAAAGCTCACTTCTTTGCATGTCCCTCTTTCATGAAACTCCTTCGTTCTGAGAACGAATTTTGTTTCTTCAAAACCTAACACAGTATTATGGCCCAATGACAGGCATTAAAGCTGTTAAAATAGTAGGTTACCGATTTAAATTTCGAGCAAAAGTGCACAAAATGATCGGCTTGCTGTCTCTTTAGATTGAAATGTTAACGCCGCGGCTGGTGACGTTAACGTTACTAAACTTTTCGCGCCAGGTATGAACTATCGCTTTTTGTAGGCACACCTTACTATCCATCACTGATATGAGGCTATAGCGACGTAGTATGATGTAGTTTCCCGTGGATTCGAACTGTCAGATGATACTCATATTTATTAATACTCTCTTTCAAGCTGGTCCCACAAATTTCATCATTTGCAGAATCTTTCTTCAAAAATACTCTAAACTTTATGAGCAAATTAGTGGCAAATTCATCACTCACGATTTTCACCGTCCGGAAAGTGTATTGCAGATGCAGTACAACGAGAAACGAAAATATTGCCATTATGTACTCGCACATAGTTTAAGTGCTGCCGAGGTGATCAAGTCTCTGACGCAAACAACTTTGGGTTGAGCTTCTACATGTTAAGAAGACTTTTGAACAATTCCTTTGTAAGCGAGTCAAGTTTTCAAATTCCTGACAGACCCAAGATAAAGACCTATCATTCTGCACTATATATAACCTAGCGTTCCAACAACTGGGCTTCGGCGACTCTGTCTGTCTGTCTCTCTGTCTCTCTCTCTGTGAAAAGCATAAGTGTCTACGAGATTCAGTGAAACGACACTTTGATATAAACTTATTAAAGTAAGAAGGAAACGTGAAAAAACGCACAACAGGAGGAACGCCTCATTGTTTTTTACAATTAGAACAGATCGTTGAATTATTGTATCAACATCGATGCAGGGCCATGACGTAATTGCTTCGACCGCGATAGGCCTACGGCTGTCTGGTGTTGTTTAAACGCTAGGGAGAGTCTAAGAACTTTTAATTTAACTGAGATGTGGCATTACTTCTACTGTGTGGATGGCATTATGACACTTTTTCTGACTGCCACCGTGTAGGCACACCTTACTATCCATCAAAAGTTTCGGACAAAATTATGTTGTCGAAGTGTAGATCCTGATCTGACTGTCATTGTTGTACGCTTCTGGATTAAATTTTACGACGCTTATTTGCCGTATGAAATTTTTATTTCCTTCTTTCTATTTTCTTTAAATTTCACCCGGAACTCGGCTGTCTTGCATTTTGTAAACTGATTGACCATGCAGTGGTCTACTCAAAGAAGCGGATAACGTTGACGCATTTTTTTTTCCTCTCAAATGGAACGTTTGAGGTCGGTATGTAACGTAGCGACAGAAACTGATGCACAGCGGCGCTGAATTACTAACACTTAAGTTTTTTTATTTTTCTTCTCCATTTCTATGCGTGTGTAAAGCAATTATTTTGTAGACGCTCGTGCCGTATTTCAAATCTTTCACAGGCGAGTTAAAAATGGCACGTACACGTATGTGTATTTCGCATTATTGAGCGCTGTCGCTTTAACAAACGCATTATTCAATCAGCCTACATCATCACTCAGACTGTTCGTTGTTCATGCAAATAAGAAAGGCAGGAGAGATTCTGATGAGGCTAACAAGGCTGATCCGAATTAATATTGAAAGCACATGCCAAGATGGTTCGTTTTCTGACGAAGCAAATAATGAAACCTCTGACCAGGCTTTTTGGATAGGCTTTGTTGTTGTTGTTGCTTTAGGTACATGGTAAACAGCTTTGGTCATGTCGGAACGGTCAGTTAACCTAACCACACTATTCCTGGGCAAGCTTAGACCTCCTAAGCGGTCAACCAGTACCAAGTGCACATACTTTCGCCAGTATCTGACAACTGCCCTTCTTGAATCAGCGGAAGGAGAAGAACCAATCTCCACGAAAGTGAGTGGCCAGACCAAGAATCGAGCCCGGAACCTCTGGCTTTTGAGTTTTTAGTTCGGCAAACTGATCTGAGTCTTCATTGGTATAATGTTGACACTTTCTGTCTATTTGTTTAACAGAGTGGCAAAGCTCCAGTGGCAAGGATTTCTGAGGGTGTTACTAGCACCAGAGCTAGTATTACAGTCTCATTATTTTAAGCATTTACACTTTGTAGTCTCGGGGTGGAGCGTGGCGGGGGGGGGGGGGGGGGGGCACTTCGGGTTCATACTGGTACGGATCCATCCCCTTCATATACATGTACTTTGTAGCAGAAAACTATGACCAATTCATATACCTAACTTCATAAAATACTGGCCTATTCATATACTGCCCTTCGAGTTTTAATAGCTATTATTTATATATTCTGAATGAGGTTCTCAGTAATTGAATGAATGAATGAATGAATGTTAAGTTATTTATAGACGCTCAACCCTGGTAAGGGCATATAGCGTCTAAACGTCAGCAATTTAAAACATATATAGATTAAGAGATTGAAAAACGATCAAATATTAAAAGTATTGTGTGTACGTCCGAATAATAAAAAGGTTATGTACAATAAAAGACTATATCTTGTTAAAAAGTCCAGCTTCCTTTAGAAAATTGATAATATGAACAGAAGAAACTTTGCTAAAAAGCTCGGTAATGGTTTTAATTTTATAATGTTTTGAACGGATATGGTTAAAGTCAATGCAGGATACAAGAAGATGTTTAACAGTGATGACTTCGTTGCATGGTATGCAAAATGGTGCAACCTCATTATTTAATAAAAATGAATGTGTAATTCTGGTATGTCCTATTCGGCATCTAGTAATAACGGTCTGTTCTTTTCTATTTGATAATATAGTGTCTTTGCTGTGAAAATCTGGTTTAATTTGTCGAAGTTTGTTATGAATTTGCTTATCCCAACTGGTTTGACACTTTGATTTAATGTATTTATTAATTTGAGACTTAAAATCTGAATGTGGAATTCGAAAAGTACTTTCTGGTAAATTTAAAGCCGTTTTGGCCTCTTTGTCGGCCAGGTCATTTCCACGAATATTGACGTGACTTGGAACCCAACAAAAGATTATTTCTTTTGATGGTAATTGAAAATATTTACGAAATAATTGTTGTATTAAAGGATTGGGGTGATTGACATTTTTAAGTGATGATAAAACAGAAAGTGAATCTGAGAATATAATAAACTGATTGTTTTCTTGAATTGAGATTTGATTGAGAGCAAGATCTATGGCTTTAGCTTCTTCTGTAAAAATTGAGCTGCCATTTGGTAATCGTATGGTTTCTGTGAATAGGGAGCTTACAACCGAACATGCAACTTTATCTTCTTGTTTTGAACCATCCGTATAGATTGTGGTATTGTTCGGAAAACTAGATTTTACTTGTAAGAATTCTGATTGAATAAGATCAGGGTTTGTCTGTGATTTTTTATTGTGATGTAATGATAGAATCACCTTTGGAGGTTTTAAGGTCCATGGCTCATGAACAGGTAAGGAGAATTTCTGAATGTTTTTAATGTCAATATGCGAATCGACAAGCAAAGCTTTAATACGCAAACCCAAGGGTTTGATAGATCTCGGTTTGTTGTTATATTTCATAACGAGGATTAAAAACACAATCGTAAGCTGGATTCTGTGGGTTTGCAGCTAGTTTTGTAACATACTGCAAAGACAATTTCTCTCTTCTGGTATATAAAGACGGTTCATTTGACTCAGCATAAAGACTGTCTACAGGTGATGTTCTAAATGCTCCTAGAGCAAGGCGTAAACCCTGATGATGAATGGTGTCGAGACATTTAAGGTATGATTTTCGTGCCGAACCATATACGACTGAACCATAATCGAGTTTAGATCTTACTAGAGATCTATACAGATTAAGAAGAATGAATGAATGATTAAGTTATTTATAGACGCTCAACCCTGGTAAGGGCATATAGCGTCTAAACGTCAGCAATTTAAAACGTTTCTATAAAACAAATTCAAAAACGATCTAATGTTTAAAATATTATGTTACGTCAAAAATGAATGAATGAATGTTTAAGTTATTTATAGACGCTCAACCCTGGTAAGGGCAGATAGCGTCTAAACGTCAGCAATTTAAAACGTTTCTATAAGACAAATTCAAAAACGATCAAATGTTTAAAGTATTATGCTACGTCCAAATGATAAAAATGTTATGTACAATAAAAGACTATATCTTGTTAAAAAGTCCAGCTTCCTTTAAAAAATTAATAATTTGGATAGAAGAAACTTTGTTAAAAAGCTCGGTTATGGTTTTAATGTTGTAATGTTTTGAACGAATATGGTTAAAGTCAATGCATGACAAAAGAAGATGTTTGATAGTAATGACTTCATTGCATGGTATGCACAATGGTGCAACCTCATTATTTAATAAAAACGAATGTGAAATTCTGGTATGCCCTATTCGGCATCTGGTAATGACAGTCTGTTCTTTTCTATTTGATAGTATATTGTCCTTGCTGTGAAAATCTGGTTTAATTTGTCGGAGTTTGTTATGAATTTGATTATCCCAATTAGTTTGACATTTTGATTTGATATATGTATTAATTTGAGATTTAAAATCTGAGTGCGGAATTCGGAAGGTACTTTCTGGTAAATTTAAAGCCGCCTTGGCCTCTTTATCGGCCAGGTCATTTCCACGAATATTGACGTGACTTGGAACCCAGCAAAAGATTATTTCTTTTGATGGTAACTGAAAATATTTACGAAGTAATTGTTGTATTAAAGGATTGGGGTGATTGACGTTTTTAAGTGATGATAAAACAGAAAGTGAATCTGAGAATATAATAAACTGATTGTTTTCTTGAACTGAATTTGATTGAGGGCCAAATCTATGGCTTTAGCTTCAGCTGTAAATATAGAGCTGCCATTTGGTAATCGCATAGTATCTGTGAATAGGGGACTTACAACCGAACATGCAACTTTATCTTCTTGTTTTGAACCATCCGTATAGATTGTGGTATGGTTCGGAAAATTAGATTTTACTTGCAAGAATTGTGATTGAAGATGGTCAGGGTTCGTCTGTGATTTTTTATTCTTGTGTAATGATTAAATAACGTTAGGAGGTTTTAATGTCCATGGCTCTTGGACAGGTAAAGAAAATTTCTGGATGTCTTTAATGTCAATATGAGAGTCTACTAGCAAAGGTTTAATACGTAAACCCAAGGGTTTAATAGATCTCGGTTTGTTGTTATAAAATATTTCATACTGAGGGTTAAAAACACAATCGTAAGCAGAATTCTTTGGGTTTGCAGCTAGTTTTGATACATATTGTAGTGATAATTTCTCTCTTCTGATATATAGAGACGGTTCATTCGACTCTGCGTAAAGACTTTCTACGGGAGATGTTCGAAATGCTCCAAGAGCAAGACGTAACCCCTGATGATGAATGGTGTCAAGACATTTAAGGTATGATTTTCGTGCCGAACCATATACGACTGAACCATAATCCAGTTTAGATCTCACAAGAGATCTATACAGGTTTTGAAGTACAGTACGATCTCCTCCCCAATTTGTATTGGAGAGCACTTTTAAAACATCGAAAGCGTTTAAACATTTAGCTTTCAAAGCTTTTATGTGAGGAATAAAAGTGAGTTTCTTATCACACAGAAGGCCTAAGAATTTGGCCTCATTTACAACTGGAATTGACGATCCATAAATGTTAAGAACTTGGTCGGGGTGCAAACCCCTCAACTGACAGAAATGAACACATTGGGTTTTAGTTTTAGAAAATTTAAAACCGTTTTCTGTGGCCCATGTTCCTTCTTATGAATGTATTCTCTGCTCTTGAAGGAACTCTTTCAGATTTTAATTTTACCTCACTGCAGCTGGTGTTGTGCCGTGTGGCGGCCGTAAAACGTCTCCCCGTACATCATACATAGTGCAGATTATATTTTCTTTTCGTCCTTTGAGATCAGAGGATATATTCTGAGAAATCTGAAATTTTAGATTGGTTTATACTCATATTCTAAGCCGTCATTTTATATATTATTTGGACCTTTTTTGATACTAATCAGTCTTTGAATCGGCTGTCCAATTGAGATTATGAAATTACAGTATGCTCTTCTCTGGTTTCGTCACCAGATATTGTCAGGGTCACTGAAGAGGCTTAATTAGCCGAAACTACGTAGTCTGGCCCATGTTCCTTCTTATGAATGTATTCTCTGCTCTTGAAGGAACTCTTTCAGATTTTAATTCTACTTTATTCAGGCATCTTTGAAGTCTGAATTCTATGTTTTCCATATTTTTCGATTTGTAAAAGATGCCAAAGTCGTCAACATATAATGAAGAATCGGTATCGTTAACACATTTAACAATGTTATTGATTTTTATATTAAATAAAGTAGGTGATAAAATACTTCCCTGAGGAACACCCTATTCTTGTTTAAAAGTGTCAGACAATGTAGACCCTATTCTAACATTAAAGGATCTGTCAGATAAGAAATTCGAAATAAAGTTTGGAAGTCGGCCTCGAAGGCCAATATTATGTAAATCTTTCATGATGCCATATTTCCACGTCGTGTCGTACGCTTTCTCCAGATCAAAAAATATTGCGACGACATGTTCTTTTTTCACAAATGCATCACGAATAAAAGTTTCAAATCGAACTGAATGATCGATAGTACTGTGATTCTTACGAAAGCCCACTTGATTTCTGGAAATCAAGTTATTTGACTCCAGGAACCAAACGAGCCTATCGTTAATCATTCTCTCCATTGTTTTACATATGCAACTTGTTAACGCTATCGGTCGGTAATTTGTTGCTTCCGTCTTATCCTTTCCCGGTTTGGGAATAGGAATGATGACTGCTTTATGCCAGTCTTCTGGAAATTTTCCAGTATGCCAAATATCGTTTAACATATTAAGTAAGGTCTCCAATGCATCAGGTGGTAAATGATTAAGGATTTGATTATGAATATCGTCCGGCCCTGCGGCCGTATCTTTACATTTATCAAGAGACTCCTTTAATTCTGATATACTGAAGGGAAGATTATATTTTTCGTTATTTAACGACTGAAAATTTAAATTTTCTGATTCTTTTTCAGTTTTCAGTTCCTGAAATCGTTGACTGTAATTTGAACTTGATGAATTTTTCTGAAAGTTTTCACCTAATGCATTGGAAATCTCTGCAGTGGAAAAACATTTGTTACCGTTGGAAGATTTAATATGAACACATTCAGATTTCTTGTTTTTTCCACTGATTTTTCGTATCATTTCCCATATCTTTTTTACTGGCGTTTTTGGATTTAATTTATTGACATATTGTTGCCAAGATGAACGTTTGGCTTCTTTAATAGTTCTCCGTGCTTTAGCACGAGTTACTTTCGAGTGTATATGATTTTCACGAGACGGATTTTTATTAAATTTTCGTAAAGACGATTTGCGTTTGTTTATTGCAGTTTTACATTCATTAGTAAACCATGGATTACGCCTTTTCGAGGATTTCGGAATACTTTCTTCCGAAATTGCATGTAATGCTGATGTAAAAGCAGACATATCCTCCGCTGTTTTGAACTTTTCTGAGCTAAGCTGCTCCTGGCATGATGTAACGAACATTTCCCAATTTGCTTTTTTCAAATTCCATCGAAAATGCTGTTCTTCATCGGACGATTCAATTTCTTTAATTATGATTGGAAAGTGATCGCTTCCATGCAGGTCATCACAAACTGACCAGTCAAAATCTAAATATATATTAGGATGACAAATAGACAAATCTATGGCAAAATAATTTCCCGTGGGAGGGTGAAGATATGTAGGCTGTTTTTCATTAAGTATACACAAATCATTTTCAGCAATTACATCTTCAATAATTTCTCCTCTGTCATTTGTATTCAAACAACCCCAGGTTTTACTGTGACCATTGAAGTCACCAACTAACATAAATGGCTGCGGCAATTGGTCTACTAGATTGACCAAGGAATTTTTAGAAAGTACATCATTTGGCGGAATATAGATAGAGCATATCGTTACTTTTTTGGATAAAGTAACATTGACGGCAACTGCTTGTAAGTTTGTATTCAGATTAAACTGACTATGTGGAATATTAGATTTTACGAGAATCGAAGTTCCTCCTGATGCTCTTTGACCATCAGGACAAATATAGTTAAACATACTAAAATCTCTGAAACTAACATTATCTGACTGCTTTAAAAAGGTTTCTTGAAGACAAATGACACTTGGAGATAAAAGAGACATTAAAATTAATTCATAATAATTTGCTTTAAGACCACGACAGTTCCACTGTATTATTGACTTTTATCCATGTTTAAATGAATGGGAGAGAAAAAAACGTGTCAGGAGACCAATCAGGAGAATATACTTCTCCTAAGCAGTATCCATGTCATCCTCCAAAGCGCCATATTTATTGACCGTTTTAACGGGATCCGGAGATCCTTTGCCGGGCTTATTGGAGGACGAACCTCCGATGGCAGGTTTATTGGAGGACGAGCCTCCGCCAGAATGTGATTGACGGCCAGAGCCGTGACCAGAAGGAGAACGATGTTTATCCTTCTCCTTCTGCGCTTTAGCCGCCGCTTTAAGCTGTTCTTTAGTCTGTCTAGCAGACTGCGATCCAGACGAACTAGACTGTGAACTAGACTATGAATTAGACTGAGAACTAGACTGAGAATTAGACTGAGAACTAGACTGAGAACTAGTTGGACGAGCGCCGAAGCGGCCCGAGGCTGTGAACCTGAGCCAGAGCGGGCTGTAGTTGCTCTCGGCTGAGATGTTGGTTTTACAGATGGTGAAATAACTTTAGAGGATGGTAAAATGTCAAAATCTTTCTCGAAAAATTGGGTACCAGTAGTTTTTGTTTCGGGTCTTGCCAGTGAGTGTACAATTTTTGTGAAGTCCAAATCCGATGTTTGAGTTTGGCTTTCATATAATTTCCTAGCTTCCAGATACGTAACATTTTTGTTGACCTTAATTTTCAAAATTTCTTTTTCTTTTTTCCATATTTCACATACGCTGGATCGAGAGACGTGATCTTTGCCGCAGTTAACGCATTTGGCCGGATTTTTGCACGTGGAGGTATGGTGGTCATGACCTCCCGCGCCACAAGTCGCACAAACAGATCCGGGATCAACGGGGCAATTGTTTTCGTGATGGCCAAACCTCTGACAGTTGAAACACCGCAGAGGGTTTGGCACATACACGTCAACCGGAACAACTCGGTAAAAGATTTTTAGCGATTTTGGTACCGTGACGGTGTTGAACGTAAGTAGTAAAGAGTTCGTCTCATCAGTATCATGATCTTTTTTGATGGTAAAGCGTTTGCAGGCGGTCACGCCCTGTTCTCTCAGGTAGTCAACGATTTCATTTTCTTTTTCCCCTTTCAGCATCCTGTCACGGATGATGCCTTTTGAAGAGTTAAGGCTTGTATGCTCCGTGACAGAGACTTTAAGGCCAAAAAAGGTAGAAATTTTCAAAAGATTGTCCGTTTGAGCTTTTCGGCATGTTTCGACAAGCAGAGTCTTGTTTTTTTAGTTTTTTAACAGATTTTGGAGTTCCTATTAAACTTTCAATTTGCTTTTCAATCACGAAAGGGGAAAGGGTCGTGATCGCCTTCTCTTCAAGTGACTGAATGACTAGAAATTTAGCGAAACTAACATTACCTTGAAATGTGAAATATGAGGGCCGGTCCGCGTCGTCATCAGAGTCCATTTGAAATCTTCTCTTATTTGAGGATCCCATGATTGGTGTTTATTATTCATTGGCTATGCGCTTCACCCTCCGCGGAGTCCTACAAGGGGACGTTTAAGGGGAACGGATCTCCTATTCCCAACGCAAAAGCTACATAACCATTATACTCAACGAACAAATCCCTCGGTTTAAACCCCCAATGTTGAAGGCCGAAAAATATGCCCGTCAATTAACCCATCAGCCGCTGCCCATCGAAAATACCCATATAGAAAGAAACGAAGGGAATATTTTAAGCCCGGTATGTACCATTATAGATACGTATAAAGAAAGAAGGAAGTGAAGGATCAAGAAGCGCATTTCTAGAGCTTAGCACGACTGAGCCGATTGAAACGGGTCGGGCCTAACCCGAAACGCTCGTCTATCTGAAGCCAGGGCCAAAGTAGTGTGTTGGAAAGCTGGAGATCCCTGGGCTTCCCTCAACTACCAGGATCCCTTTTTCCAGCATACGAGACGCCACCCACGGCAAACAGGTGGCTCCTGTTTTGACAGGGAATTTCACCCCGTCCACTACAGAAGTAAAGTGGCCTGTAAATTTTATTCCCCACAGACAAAGGGAAAAAGAGAACCGTTTGCTGAAAAGACGTCTTTGGCGTTGTCGGAATAGAAGATCCATATCCGGAGTATATGCAATGAGACTAAGAAGTTGTCAAAGTTACTATATAGGTAAGAAGAGGTAGCAACATATAAGATTTGTTAAATGATTTGAAACTTTAAGGCATATGCAAACAAAACGTAGCAGACAATTGCTACAGAAGACAAATTGTTTATTATTTTTCTGTTTAGACAAATTTCTTTTTTATTTTAAAGTGCAACGTGCTCGAGTTTGGAAAAGTGATACAAACACAAGACAAATGTTATACACAGATGAGGTAATAATCTTCGTCCCGTGTGCGACCCACGGGCACAGAATGATACACAAACAAATGAAGCATGTTAGTATCATGAAATAGTGGGACAAGTCATTTATTATCAGGTGGGGGGGCCGGGTACATTTTCATATGGTTCACCAATTTTTTTCTGACCCCCCCAGTCTCACCAAAATTCTTTTTCCGACCCCCCCAGATAGGTGACAAAATTTTTTATGACCCCCCCCCCTATCCTCAGTGCCAGCTACCCTTCATACACATACCATATTACCTGTTTTATGTCAGACTGACCTCAATCAAAACCTAGCTGTATGAAACACAAAGAACATTTCTTATTGTAACAGGTTAATTACATGTAATCATGGTCTGTTTAAACTTTGTCTGCATTTCTTGCACTTTTTCTTCTGCTAATGGCCATCCGGAAATCTTTTGTCGAATGCTTAATAATTAAATAATTATAACTGTAAATAATATTAATTGGGCCTCTGGGTGGTGGGGGTCTGGGGGCTGTGTTTTTGCTGATGAAAAGGCACGTGGAGAGCTGATATCACAAATGCAGGCATTAAATTTAATTGAGCACAAAATCATCTACTTGACATGATTTTATATACACTTTCATACTGTTCTAGCAAAGCAATGAAAAGTTTTGTTTTTTTGATATGAAGCTGCCCAATTTTTTTGAGTCAGTCCCACAAAGTCTTTTAAGTTTTAAGTTGTGAGTTTGAAAGGAAAGAGTCTGAAATTGTATGAGTAATGGGGGGTCTGGGGGGCTTCGCCCCCCAGAAGCTGTGACATTTTTTAAAATGAAGACTGATGGAAGAATTCTGACCCCCCCCAATATGCCTAATAAAATATATGACCCCCCCCTGCTCCAAGGCTTTTTTATTTCCGACCCCCCCAGTGCATCACAAAAAAAAATTCCGACCCCCCCTAAATGTACCCGGCCCCCCCAGCTGACAATAAATGACTCGTCCCTAAAGATCGAAAGGATAGAATTCGCGTTTGTGCCTACTTAAATATATCTAAAATTTCTAAATGGGATTTATTTAAATTCGCACGTTGGATCTGTTTGTACGGAAGATTTGATCATTTAAATTTGATCAATTAAACTGTATGAACTATATAACGGACGGTTGCTTGTATAGTGGGGTTTCACCACCTGCCACAAGCGAAAGCATTCAACTATTTATACCCCCCGGTTGGCACGGGGCTGTTACGTCCAAATGATAAAAATGTTATGTACAATATAAGACTAAATCTTGTTAAAAAGTCCAGCTTCCTTTAAAAAATCAATAATTTGAATAGAAGAAACTTTGCTAAAAAGCTCGTTTATGGTTTTAATGTTGTAATGCTTTGAACGAATATGGTTAAAGTCAATGCATGACACAAGAAGATGTTTGATAGTAATGACTTCATTGCATGGTATGCAAAATGGTGCAACCTCATTATTTAGTAAAAATGAATGTGTAATTCTGGTATGCCCTATTCGGCATCTAGTAATAACGGTCTGTTCTTTTCTATTTGATAATATAGTGTCTTTGCTGTGAAAATCTGGTTTAATTTGTCGAAGTTTGTTATGAATTTGATTATCCCAATTAGTTTGACACTTTGATTTGATATATGCATTAATTTGAGATTTAAAATCTGAGTGTGGAATTCGGAAGGTACTTTCTGGTAAATTTAAAGCCGCCTTGGCCTCTTTGTCGGCCAGGTCATTTCCACGAATATTGACGTGACTGGGAATCCAACAAAAACTATTTCTTTTGATGATAATTGATAATTTTTACGAAATATTTGTTGTATTAAAGGGTTGGGGTGATTAACATTTTTAATGATGATAAAACAGACAGAGAATCAGAGAATATTATAAACTGATTTTTTTCTTGAACTGAAATTTGATTGAGAGCAAGATCTATGGCTTTAGCTTCTGCTGTAAAAATTAAGCTGCCGTTTGGTAATCGTATGGTTTCTGTGAATAGGGAACTTACAACCGAACATGCAACTTTATCTTCTTGTTTTGAACCATCCGTATAGATTGTGGTATGGTTCGGAAAACTAGATTTTACTTGTAAGAATTCTGATTGAATAAGATCAGGGTTTGTCTGTGATTTTTTTATTGTGATGTAATGATAGAATGACCTTTGGAGGTTTTAAGGTCCATGGCTCATGAACAGGTAAGGAAAATTTCTGAATGTTTTTAATGTCAATATGCGAATCGACAAGCAAAGGTTTAATACGCAAATCCAAGGGTTTGATAGATCTCGGTTTGTTGTTATAAAACATTTCATAACGAGGATTAAAAACACAATCGTAAGCTGGATTCTGTGGGTTTGCAGCTAATTTTGTAACATATTGCAAAGATAATTTCTCTCTTCTGGTATATAAAGACGGTTCATTTGACTCAGCATAAAGACTTTCTACAGGAGATGTTCTAAATGCTCCAAGAGCAAGGCGTAAACCCTGATGATGAAAGGTGTCGAGACATTTAAGGTATGATTTTCGTGCCGAACCATATACGACTGAACCATAATCGAGTTTAGATCTTACTAGAGATCTATACAGATTAAGAAGAACAGTACGATCTCCTCCCCAATTTGTATTGGAGAGAACTTTTAAAACATCTAAAGCTTTTAAACATTTAGCTTTCAAAGCTTTTATGTGAGGAATAAAAGTGATTTTCTTATCAAACAGAAGGCCTAAATATTTGGCCTCATTTACAACTGGAATAGGCGATCCATAAATTTTAAGAACTGGGTCGGGGTGTAAACCCCTCAGTTGGCAGAAATGAACACACTGGGTTTTAGTTTTCGAAAATTTAAAACCGTTTTCTGTGGCCCAAGTTTCTACTTTATTCAGGCATCTTTGGAGTCTGAATTCTATGTTTTCCATATTTTTCGATCTGTATAAGATGCCAAAATCATCAACATATAAAGAGGAATCAGTATCATTGACACATTTAACGATGTTGTTGATTTTTATATTAAATAAAGTGGGGGATAAAATACTTCCTTGTGGAACGCCCTGTTCCTGTTTAAAAGTGTCAGATAACGTAGACCCTATTCTAACATTGAAGGATCTGTCCGATAAGAAACTCGATATAAAATTCGGAAGACGGCCTCTAAGGCCAATATCATGTAAATCTTTCAAGATGCCATATTTCTACGTCGTGTCGTATGCTTTTTCAAGGTCGAAAAATATTGCAACGACATGTTCTTTTTTAACAAATGCATCACGGATAAAAGATTCTAATCGTACTAAATGATCGTTAGTACTGTGATTTTTACGAAAGCCCGCTTGATTTCTGGAAATCAAGTTATTTGACTCCAGGAACCAAACGAGCCTGTCGTTAATCATTCTCTCCATTGTTTTACATATGCAACTTGTTAACGCTATCGGTCTGTAGTTTGTTGCTTCCGTCTTATCCTTTCCCGGTTTGGGAATCGGAATAATGACTGCTTTATGCCAGTCTTCTGGAAATTTTCCAGTATGCCATATATCATTTAAAATATTGAGTAAGGTCTCCAATGCGTCAGGTGGTAAATGTTTCAGTATTTGATAATGGATATCGTCCGGTCCTGCTGCTGTATCGTTACATTTATTAAGAGAATCCTTTTCTTCTGATATGCTGAAGGGAAGGTTGTATTTTTCGTTATTTAGTGACTGAAAGTTTAAGTTTTCTGATTCCTTTTCAATTTTGAGTTCTTGAAATCGTTGGCTGTAATTTGAACTTGAAGAATTTTTCTGAAAATTTTCGCCTAACGCATTGGAAATCTCTTTAGTGGAAAAACATTTGTTACCGTCGGAGGATTTTATATGAACACATTCAGATTTTTTATTTTTTCCACTTATCTTTCTTATCATATCCCAAATCTTTTTGACTGGTGTTTTAGGATTTAGTTTGTTGACATACTGTTGCCACGATGTGCGTTTGGCTTGTTTGATAGTTCTTCGTGCTTTAACACGTGTTAATTTTGAATGAATATGATTTTCACGAGACGGATTTTTATTAAAATTTCGTAACGCCGATTTGCGTTTATTTATTGCAGCTTTACATTCATTGGTAAACCATGGATTACGTCTTTTTGAACTTGTCGAGGATTTCGGAATACATTCTTCCGAAATTTCATGTAATGCTGAAGTAAAAGCAGACATATCATCTGCTGTTTTATATTTTTCTGAATTTAGCCGTTCTTGACATGATGTAACGAACATTTCCCAATTAGCTTTTTTAAGATTCCATCGAGCAAGCTGTTCCTTGTCAGAAGATTCAATTTCTTTTATAATAATTGGGAAGTGATCGCTTCCATGCAGGTCATCACAAACTGACCACTCATAATCTAAATATATATACTGAACAAAAAAAGAAACGTTACAAACATAATTAATGAATTTTAAGCCAAAGAACACTATTTTCAAATAATGCTACGTTATTCTCCCACCGGTCAGACGTCAGACAACCTTATGAACTAATCGGTTTGCGATTTGCATCAGTTGTTACAGAATTATTCCACTTTGACTGAAAACACCACTGACAACGTGAAACACTCGATGCGCATGCGCAAGCTCTTAAATTTTTGCACTTTCGGATTTGTCTTGTAACCGCCGATAAGAAATCCAATGAACCGTATGACACTTAACCAGCAGCTTAAGAAATAAGCTGTTAAAGATGATGTGTCTTTGAAATTGTCTCCCTTGCAATTAAAAGAAAAGCAAATTTTTCATCCGATTAACCAGTACGTTTCAATAAAAATGTCAAGTTTAATTCATGGATCTTATTCCAGCTTCTCTAGACAATGGTTTGTGATGAAACTGTTTGATCAAACTGGTTAATTGTCCGTGGTATATCACCTTGCATTGTCTATGGGAGTTTCAGTGCATCGCATGAAAGTCAGAGTCAAGTGTCATGAAAAGTGATATTTCGAGCCTTGTGCTTCACTAGCCAACCCTTTGGAAGCGGCGATTGGACCGTATGCGTAACAACTAGTGCCTAATAAACGTATCAGAAGTGACTTGCTTACATGGGCTGACAACTTGAGTGAAACACGGGTCTTCAAAAAGCACCTCAAAATAGCACTTTCAAATTCTGACCCCTCATTGAGTCAAACTGATCTGGAGACATTACTCTAGCAGCTTATGTTGTGATGTTCATCTTCTTAAATACGGATACTTTTTTGCAGTTAGATATAAAATAAAATTGGTAAAGCCTTAATTCAGTTCAAAGAAAACGTGCATTGAATGTGCATGTAACGTTTCTTTTTTTGTTCAGTATATTAGGATGACAAATAGATAAGTCTATGGCAAAATAATTTCCCGTTGGAGGATGGAGATATGTGGGCTGTTTTTCATTAAGTATACACAAATCGTTTTCAGCAATTACATCCTCAATAATTTCTCCTCTGTCATTTGTATTCAAACAACCCCAGGTTTTACTGTGACCATTGAAGTCACCAACAAGCATAAAAGGCTGCGGTAATTGGTCTATTAGATCGACCAAGGAATTTTTGGAAAGTCTATCGTTAGGCGGAATATAAATAGAACATATTGTTACTTTTTTTGGATAAAGTAACATTGACAGCAACTGCTTGTAAGTTTGTATTTAAATCAAACGGACTATGTGGAATGTTAGATTTTGTTCCTCCTGATGCTCTTTGACCATCAGGACAGATATAGTTGAACATACTAAAGTCTTTAAAACTAACATTATCTGATTGCTTTAAAAAGGTTTCCTGAAGACAAATGATACTCGGAGAGAAAATAGACATTAAAAGCAATATTTCGTTATAATTTGCTTTAAGACCACGACAGTTCCACTGTAATATTGACTTTTTATCCATGATTAAATGAATGGGAGAGAAAGAATAATGTGTCATGAGACTAATCAGGGGAAGTATATACTTCCTTTAAGCAGTATCCATATTGACATCAAGGACGTCGTATTTATTTGCTGTTTTAACAGGATCTTGCGATCCTCTGCCATGTCTATTGGAGGACGAGCCTCCGCCAGAATTAGATCGTCGGCCAGAGCCGTGACTAGAAGGAGAACGATGTTTATCCTTCTCCTTCTGCGTCTTAGCCTGCGCCTTAGTCTGTGAAGAAGACTGAGAACTAGACTGTGCTAGACTGTGAACTAGACTGAACAACTGGTTTTGAGTTAGATGAACGAGCTGTTGAATTTGATCGAGGTGGTTTTGTATCTCAGTAATTAACTATAACATTCTTGATAGAGAATAATTTCATGTTCTTAAACCTCAGTCTGCTCCGTCTGACAAAACCAAGTTTGAAAACGTACGATTGATTGATTGATTGATGCTTAACGTCCACTGTAAACAGCTATGGTCATGTCGGGACGGTCAGTTAACCTAACCACACTATTCCTGGGCAGGCTTAGACCTCCTAAGTGGTTAACCAGTACTAAGAGCATATATTTTCGCCAGTAACTGACAACTGCCCTTCTTGAATCAGCGGAAGGAGAAACGAAAGTATGAGGCCAGACCGGGTTTCGAACCCAGGACCTCTGACTTATGAGTCAGGTGCACTACACAGCTCGGCTTGAAAACGTACAAAGGACAATGAAATTGTTTAATGAAATTGTTCATTTAAATGGCCATGTGAATTTATCTTAGAATCAATTTTCGTCAGTATAATCTACTAGAAAGTTTTATTAAGAAGAGGTCATTTATTTTAAGAAAGAAATGTCATTTTTCTGATGTTCATGGAAGTATGATTGCAATGGGTTACTTGCAATGTAACAGACACCCAATGGCAGCCGTATCTAGAAACAAGAGGGCCATGAGGCCCTGAATCGCTCACCTGAACAATTGGCAAGGTGGCTTTTACTTAT
Source organism: Ctena decussata (assembly GCA_963989385.1). Classification (NCBI taxonomy): domain Eukaryota; kingdom Metazoa; phylum Mollusca; class Bivalvia; order Lucinida; family Lucinidae; genus Ctena; species Ctena decussata. The sequence continues at coordinate 45,960,877 of OZ022499.1, forward strand.
CATGTCTGAAATTGTCAAAATATGAGTTTTGGGTCAAAAGTCAAAGAATGACCTTGACCACTTGTACTCATAAATCTTCATGTACTCATTAAGACAACCATATATACCATTTTTAGGCCAAAATCTTCAAAACTTTCCATGAAATCTTATGTTCTAGCATTTTCCCATATTTGACCATGCCGCAAAAAAGGTCAAGGTAAACCCAAGGTCACCATTTGAACATTCTTGGTGGTACTCTAGTACTCCATGCTATTTACCAAGGTTCAAGGCCATAGGTGTATTGGTTCTGGAGAAGAAAAATATTAAAGATTTATACCATAAGTGGTAATGGCGGCCCAGTTGGTCATGTGACCCGGACCGTTTGAACAAATTTTTCATTCAATGAACCCCTGGAGGCTCTATATGAAATCTGTTCACAATTGGCCCTTTGGCTTTTGAGGAAATGGTTGAAAATGTCAAAATATGAGCGATCTGGATCAAAGGTAAAAAAATGACCTTGACCTCTTGTACTCATAATTCTTCATGAACTCATTAAGACAACTGTATATACCAATTTTTTAGGCAAAATCTTCAAAACTTTCCATGAAATCTTATGTTCTACCATTTTCCCATATTTGACCTTGCTGTAAAAGGTCAAGGTCAACACAAGGTTATAATTTGAACAATCTTGATACTACTCAAGTACCCAATGCTACATACAAAGTCTCAAGGCCATCGGTCAATTGGTTCTGGAGAAGAAGATTTATAAAGGTATTTACCATATATGGGCATGGCGGCCATGTTGGTCATGTGTCCAGGAGCGTTAGAAAATTTTTTCATTCCCTCAACCCCTCGAGGCTCTATATGAAATTTGGTTTCAATTGGCCCAGTGGTTTTAGAGCAGATTCTTTGAAATTGTCAAAATTTGAGATTTCTGGGTCAAAGGTCAAAGAATGACCTTGACCTCTTGTACTCATATATCTTCATGTACTCATTAAGATGATTGTATATACCAATTTTTAGGCCAAAATCTTCAAAACTTACCATGAAATCTCATGTGCAAGCATTTTCCGATATTTGACCTTGCCGTAAAAAAAGGGCAAGGTCAACCCAGGGTCATAATTTGAACACTCTTGATAGTACTTGAGTACTCAATGCTACATACCGAGTTTCAAGGCCATCGGTCTACTGGTTCTGGAGAAGAAGATTTTTAAAGGTTTTTACCATATATGGGCGTGGTGGCCATGTTGGTCATGTGACCTGGACCGTATGAACAAATTTTCATTCCCTCAACCCCTGGAGGATCTATATGCAATTTAATTACAATTGGCCTAGTTGTTTTTGAGGAGATTGTTTGATATTGTCAAAATATGAGAGTTCTGGGTCAAAGGTCAAAGAATGACCTTGACCTCTTGAACTCATAAATCTTCATGTAGTCATTAAGATGACTGTATGTACCAATTTTTAGGCCAAAATATTCAACAGTTTCCAAGATATCTTATGTTGCAGCATTTTGCCATATAAAAGCATAAGGAAGCAAATTTGACCTTACCGTAAAAAAGGTCAAGGTCAACCCAAGGTCATAATTTGAACAATCTTGGTAGTACTCGTGTACCCGATGCTACATACCAAGTTTCAAGGCCATCGCCCTATTGGTTCTGGAGAAGAAGATTTTTTCAGGTTTTTACCATATATGGGCATGGCGGCCATGTTGGTCATGTGACCAGGACGGTTTGAACAACATTTCGTTCCTAAGGTCCCAGGAGGCTGTATATGAAATTTGGTTACAATCGGCCCAGCGGTTTCAGAGGAGAAGTTGTTTGAAAGTGTGGACGGACGACGGACGACGGACGGACGACGGACAACGGAGCCTTACCATCCTATAAGCTCCCCCGGAGCCGCTGGCTCAGGTGAGCTAACAAGAGGGCCATGAGGCCCTGAATCGCTCACCTGAACAATTGGCAAGGTGGCTTTTACTTATCATGACCTCTTGTACTCATAATTCTTCATGAACTCATTAAGACAACTGTACATACCAATTTTTTAGGCCAAAATCTTCAAAACTTTCCATGAAATCTTATGTTCTACCATTTTCCCTTATATGACCCTGCTGTAAAAGGTCAAGGTCAATACAAAGTCATAATTTGAACAATCTTGATAGTACTCAAGTACCCATTGCTACATACAAAGTCTCAAGGCCATCGGTCAATTGGTTCTGGAGAAGAAGATTTTTAAAGGTTTTTATCATATATGGGCGTGGCGGCCATGTTGGTCATGTGTTCAGGACCGTTAGATTTTTTTTTTCATTTCCTCAACCCCTCTATGCTCTATATGAAATTTGGTTTCAATTGGCCCAGTGGTTTTAGAGCAGATTGTTTGAAATTGTCAAAATTTGAGATTTCTGGGTCAAAGGTCAAAGATTGACCTTGACCTCTTGTACTCACAAATCTTCATGTACTCATTAAGATGATTGTATATACCAATTTTTAGGCCAAAATCTTCAAAACTTACCATGAAATCTCATGTTCTAGCATTTTCGGATATTTGACCTTGCCGTAAAAAAGGCCAAGGTCAACCCAGAGTCATAATTTAAACAATCTTGACAGTACTTGAGTACCCAATGCTACATACCGAGTTTCAAGGCCATAGGTCTACTGGTTCTGGAGAAGAAGATTTTTGAAGGTTTTTACCATATATGGGCGTGGTGGCCATGTTGGTCATGTGACCTGGACCATATGAACAAATTTTCATTCCCTCAACCCCTGGAGGATTTAAATGAAATTAATTACAATTGGCCTAGTTGTTTATGAGGAGATTGTTTGATATTGTCAAAATAGGAGAGTTCTGGGTCAAAGGTCAAAGAATGACCTTGACCTCTTGTACTCATAAATCTTCATGTAGTCATTAAGATGACTGTATGTACCAATTTTTAGGCCAAAATCTTCAACAGTTTCCAAGATATCTTATGTTGCAGCATTTTGCCATATAAAAGCATAAGGAAGCAAACTTGACCTTACCGTAAAAAAGTTCAAGGTCAACCTAAGGTCATAATTTGAACAATCTTGGTAGTACTCGTGTACCCGATGCTACATACCAAGTTTCAAGGCCATCGACCCATTGGTTCTGGAGAAGAAGATTTTTTCAGGTTTTTACCATATATGGGCATGGCGGCCATGTTGGTCATGTGACCAGGACCGTTTGAACAACTTTTCGTTCCTAAGGTCCCAGGAGGCTGTATATGAAATTTGGTTACAATCGGCCCAGCGGTTTCAGAGGAGAAGTCGTTTGAAAGTGTGGACGGACGACGGACGGACGGACGGACGGACGACGGACAACGGAGCCTTACCATCCTATAAGCTCCCCCGGAGCCGCTGGCTCAGGTGAGCTAAAAAAGGTCGGACCTGTTGCTAAAAATGGGATCAATCAATTACAAAAAGGAGGCTATTCCGCAAATCCGTACATAGGAAATTACCCCGCCCCCCCTCAAGCCCCATCCCCCGAAGGTGTAGTGTGCGGCATTCAGTTAAATGTGAGTGGGTGAATGAGAAGTGATGTTATTACTTTGTTGTTTGTAAAGAGATCGTGTTGGTACTGGTCGTGGAGCACTTCATTTTCGAAGCAAGATAGTAATGGCAAAATGGTACACAATACATATAATATACTTAGTAAAACAATTGAAGGATATTAAAATTCTATGATTATTTTTTCCTAAAAAGAAAATGTTTACAAAATTTCATATGCATTCATTTAGTAATACTGGGAATTTACAACAGTAGAGGATGCCTGATTAAAGTCACGCTTAAGTGGTTACTGTAGAGTACCGCTCCAAATGTCTTAACACCCACAGAATAAATTCACAAAAATGCATACAAATCGCTATGTTGCGTAGGCTTGTTTTAAGGAGTTGAATACGGTACCATTAGAAGGTCGCCATACCCATGTAATGTTAGTGACTCAATAAATAAATTGGAATGAATGTTTAAGTTATTTATAGACGCTCAACCCTGGTAAGGGCATATAGCGTCTAAACGTCAGCAATTTAAAACGTTTCTATAAGACAAAAAAACGATCAAATGTTTAAAGTATTATGTTACGTCCAAATGATAAAAATGTTATGTACAATAAAAGACTAAATCTTGTTAAAAAGTCCAGCTTCCTTTAAAAAATTAATAATTTGGATAGAAGAAACTTTGCTAAAAAGCTCGGTTACGGTTTTAATGTTGTAATATTTTGAACAAATATGGTTAAAGTCAATGCATGACACAAGAAGATGTTTGACTGTAATGACTTCATTGCATGGTATGCAAAATGGTGCAACCTCATTATTTAATAAAAACGAATGTGTAATTCTGGTATGCCCTATTCGGCATCTGGTAATGACAGTCTGTTCTTTTCTATTTGATAGTATATTGTCCTTACTGTGAAAATCTGGTTTAATTTGTCGGAGTTTGTTATGAATTTGATTATCCCAATTAGTTTGACATTTTGATTTGATATATGTATTAGTTTGAGATTTAAAATCTGAGTGCGGAATTCGGAAGGTACTTTCTGGTAAATTTAAAGCCGCCTTGGCCTCTTCATCGGCCAGGTCATTTCCACGAATATTGACGTGACTTGGAACCCAACAAAAGATTATTTCTTTTGATGGTAACTGAAAATATTTACGAAGTAATTGTTGTATTAAAGGATTGGGGTGATTGACGTTTTTAAGTGATGATAAAACAGAAAGTGAGTCTGAGAATATAATAAACTGATTGTTCTCTTGAACTGAAATTTGATTGAGGGCCAAATCTATGGCTTTAGCTTCGGCTGTAAATATAGAGCTGCCATTTGGTAATCGTATGGTTTCTGTGAATAGGGAACTTACAACCGAACATGCAACTTTATCTTCTTGTTTTGAACCATCCGTATAGATTGTGGTATGGTTCGGAAAATTAGATTTTACTTGCAAGAATTCTGATTGAAGAAGGTCAGGGTTCGTCTGTGATTTTTTATTCGTGTGTAATGATAAAATAACGTTAGGAGGTTTTAATGTCCATGGTTCTTGGACAGGGAGAGAAAATTTCTGGATGTTTTTAATGTCAATATGAGAGTCTGCTAGCAAAGGTTTAATACGTAAACCCAAAGGTTTAATAGATCTCGGTTTATTGTTATAAAATATTTCATACCGAGGGTTAAAAACACAATCGTAAGCAGAATTCTTTGGGTTTGCAGCTAGTTTTGATACATATTGTAGTGATAATTTCTCTCTTCTGATATATAGAGACGGTTCATTCGACTCTGCGTAAAGACTTTCTACGGGAGATGTTCGAAATGCTCCAAGAGCAAGACGTAACCCCTGATGATGAATGGTGTCAAGACATTTAAGGTATGATTTTCGTGCCGAACCATATACGACTGAACCATAATCCAGTTTAGATCTCACAAGAGATCTATACAGGTTTAGAAGTACAGTACGATCTCCACCCCAATTTGTATTGGAGAGCACTTTTAAAACATCTAAAGCTTTTAAACATTTAGCTTTCAAAGCTTTTATGTGAGGAATAAAAGTGAGGTTCTTATCGAACAGAAGGCCTAAGAATTTGGCCTCATTTACAACTGGAATTGGCGATCCATAAATGTTAAGAACTGGGTCGAGGTGCAAACCCCTCAACTGACAGAAATGAACACATTGGGTTTTAGTTTTAGAAAATTTGAAGCCGTTTTCTGTGGCCCAGGTCTCTACTTTATTCAGGCATCTTTGAAGTCTGAATTCTATGTTTTCCATATTTTTCGATTTGTAAAAGATGCCAAAGTCGTCAACATATAACGAAGAATCGGTATCGTTAACACATTTAACAATGTTATTGATTTTTATGTTAAATAAAGTAGGTGATAAAATACTTCCCTGAGGAACACCCTGTTCCTGTTTAAAAGCATCAGACAATGTAGACCCTATTCTAACATTAAAGGATCTGTCAGATAAGAAATTCGAAATAAAGTTTGGAAGTCGGCCTCGAAGGCCAATATTATGTAAATCTTTCATGATGCCATATTTCCACGTCGTGTCGTACGCTTTCTCCAGATCAAAAAATATTGCGACGACATGTTCTTTTTTCACAAATGCATCACGAATAAAAGATTCTAATCGAACTAAATGATCTATAGTACTGTGATTCTTACGAAAGCCCGCTTGATTTCTGGAAATCAAGTTATTTGATTCCAGGAACCAAACGAGCCTATCGTTAATCATTCTCTCCATTGTTTTACATATGCAACTTGTTAACGCTATCGGTCGGTAATTTGTAGCTTCCGTCTTATCCTTTCCCGGTTTGGGAATAGGAATGATGACTGCTTTATGCCAGTCTTCTGGAAAATTTCCAGTATGCCAAATATCATTCAACATATTAAGTAAGGTCTCCAATGCATCAGGTGGTAAATGTTTAAGGATTTGATTATGAATATCGTCCGGCCCTGCGGCCGTATCTTTACATTTATCAAGTGACTCCTTTAATTCTGATATGCTGAAGGGAAGATTATATTTTTCGTTATTTAATGACTGAAAATTTAAATTTTCTGATTCTTTTTCAGTTTTCAGTTCTTGAAATCGTTGACTGTAATTTGAGCTTGAAGAATTTTTCTGAAAGTTTTCGCCTAATGCATTGGAAATCTCTGCAGTGGAAAAACATTTGTTACCGTTGGAAGATTTAATATGAACACATTCAGATTTCTTGTTTTTTCCACTGATTTTACGTATCATTTCCCATATCTTTTTTACTGGCGTTTTAGGATTTAATTTATTGACATATTGTTGCCATGATGAACGTTTGGCTTCTTTAATAGTTCTTCGTGCTTTAGCACGAGTTACTTTTGAGTGAAAATGATTTTCACGAGACGGATTTTTATTAAACTTTCGTAAAGACGATTTGCGTTTGTTTATTGCAGTTTTACATTCATTAGTAAACCATGGATTACGCCTTTTTGAACTTGTCGAGGATTTCGGAATACTTTCTTCCGAAATTGCATGTAATGCTGATGTAAAAGCAGACATATCTTTTGCTGTTTTGAACTTTTCAGAGCTAAGCCGCTCCTGACATGATGTTACGAACATTTCCCAATTTGCTTTTTTCAAATTCCATCGAGAATGCTGTTCTTCATCAGATGAATCAATTTACTAAATTATGATTGGGAAGTGATCGCTTCCATGCAGGTCATCACAAACTGACCAGTCTAAATCTAAATATATATTAGGATGACAAATAGACAAATCTATGGCAAAATAATTTCCCGTGGGAGGGTGAAGATATGTAGGCTGTTTTTCATTAAGTATACACAAATCATTTTCAGCAATTACATCTTCAATAATTTCACCTCTGTCATTTGTATTCAAACAACCCCAGGTTTTACTGTGAGCATTGAAGTCACCAACTAACATAAATGGCTGCGGCAATTGGTCTACTAGATTGACCAAGGAATTTTTAGAAAGAACATCATTTGGCGGAATATAGATAGAGCATATTGTTACTTTTTTGGATAAAGTAACATTGACGGCAACTGCTTGTAAGTTTGTATTCAGATTAAACTGACTATGTGGAATGTTAGATTTTACGAGAATCGAAGTTCCTCCTGATGCTCTTTGACCATCAGGACAAATATAGTTAAACATACTAAAATCTCTAAAACTAACATTATCTGACTGCTTTAAGAAGGTTTCTTGAAGACAAATGACACTTGGAGATAAAAGAGACATTAAAATTAGTAATTCGTTGTAATTTGCTTTAAGACCACGACAGTTCCATTGTATTATTGACTTTTTATCCATGTTTAAATGAATGGGAGAGAAAAAAACGTGTCAGATGACCAATCAGGAGAGTATACTTCTCCTAAGCAGTATCCATGTCATCCTCCAAAGCGCCATATTTATTGACCGTTTTAACAGGATCCGGAGATCCTTTGCCGAGCTTATTGGAGGACGAACCTTCGATGGCAGGTTTATTGGAGGACGAGCCTCCACCAGAATGTGATCGACGGCCAGAGCCGTGACCAGAAGGAGAACGATGTTTATCCTTCTCCTTCTGCGCTTTAGCCGCCGCTTTAAGCTGTTCCTTAGTCTGCCTAGCAGACTGCGAACCAGACGAACTAGACTGTGAACTAGACTGTGAGTTAGACTGTGAACTAGACTGAGAATTAGACTGAAAACTAGACTGAGAACTAGTTGGACGAGCCGCCGAAGTGGCCCGAGGCTGTGAACCTGAGCCAGAGCGGGCTGTAGTTGCTCTTGGCTGAGATGTTGGCTGAGATGTTGGTTTTACAGATGGTGAAATAACTTTAGAAGATGGTAAAATGTCAAAATCTTTTTCGAAAAATTGGGTACCAGTAGTTTTTGTTTCGGGTCTTGCCAGTGAGTGTACAATTTTTGTGAAGTCCAAATCCGATGTTTGAATTTGACTTTCATATAATTTCCTAGCTTCCAAATAGGTAACATTTTTGTTGACCTTAATTTTCATTTTTTTTTTCTTTTTTCCATATTTCACATACGCTGGATCGAGAGACGTGATCTTTGCCGCAGTTAACGCATTTGGCCGGATTTTTGCACGTGGAGGTATGGTGGTCATGACCTCCCGCGCCACAAGTCGCACAAACAGATCCGGGATCAACGGGGCAATTGTTTTCGTGATGGCCAAACCTCTGACAGTTGAAACACCGCAGAGGGTTTGGCACATACACGTCAACCGGAACAACTCGGTAAAAGATTTTTAGCGATTTTGGTACCGTGACGGTGTTGAACGTAAGAAGTAAAGTGTTAGTCTCAACAGTATCATGATCTTTTTTGATGGTAAAGCGTTTGCAGGCGGTCACGCCCTGTTCTCTTAGGTAGTCAACGATTTCATTTTCTTTTTCCCCTTTCAGCATCCTGTCACGGATGATGCCTTTAGAAGAATTAAGGCTTGTATGCTCCGTGACAGAGACTTTAAGGCCAAAAAAAGTAGAAATTTTCAAAAGATTGTCCGTTTGAGCTTTTCGACATGTTTCAACTAGCAGAGTCTTGTTTTTTAGTTTTTTTTTACAGATTTTGGAGTTCCTATTAAACTTTCTATTTGCTTTTCAATCACGAAAGGGGAAAGGGTCGTGACCGCCTTCTCTTCAAGTGACTGGATGACTAGAAATTTAGCGAAACTAACATTACCTTGAAATGTGAAATATGAGGGCCGGTCCGCGTCGTCATCAGAGTCCATTAGAAATCTTCTCTTATTTGAGGATCCCATGATTGGTGTTTATTATTCATTGGCTATGCGCTTCACCCTCCGCGGAGTCCTACAAGGGGACGTTTTAGGGGAACGGATCTCCTATTCCCAACGCCAAAGCTACAAAACCATTATACTCAACGATCAAATCCCTCGGTTTAAACCCCCAATGCTGAAGGCCGAAAAATATGCCCGTCAATTAACCCATCAGCCGCTGCCCATCGAAAATACCCATATAGAAAGAAACGAAGGGAAAATTTTAAGCCCGGTATGTACCATTATAGATACGTATAAAGAAAGAAGGAAGTGAAGAATCAAGAAGCGCATTTCTAGAGCTTAGCACGACTGAGCCGATTGAAACGAGTCGGGTCTAACCCGAAACGCTCGTCTATCTGAAGCCAGGGCCAAAGTAGTGTGTTGGAAAGCTGGAGATCCCTGGGCTTCCCTCAACTACCAGGATCCCTTTTTCCAGCATACGAGACGCCACCCACGGCAAACAGGTGGCTCCTGTTTTGACAGGGAATTTCACCCCGTCCACTACAGAAGTAAAGTGGCCTGTAAATTTTATTCCCCACAGACAAAGGGAAAAAGAGAACCGTTTGCTGAAAAGACGTCTTTGGCGTTGTCGGAATAGGAGATCCATATCCGAAGTATATGCAATGAGACTAAGAAGTTGTCAAAGTTACAATATAGGTAAGAAGAGGTAGCAACACAAGATTTGTTAAATGATTTGAAACTTTAAGGCATATGCAAACAAAACATAGCAGACAATTGCTACAGAAAACAAATTGTGTATTATTTTTCTGTTGAGACAAATTTCTTTCTTATTTTAAAGTGCAACGTGCTCGAGTTTGGAGAAGTGATACAAACACAAGACAAATGTTGTACACAGATGAGGTAATAATCTTCGTCCCGTGTGCGACCCACGGGCACAGAATGATACACATACAAATGAAGCATGTTAGTACCATGAAATAGTAAAGATCGAAAGGATAGAATTCGCGTTTGATGCCTACTTAAATATATCTAAAATTTCAAAATGGGGTTTATTTAAATTCGCACGTTGGATCTGTTTGTACGTAAGATTTGATCATTTAAATTTGATCAGTTAAACTGTATGAACTATATAACGGACGGTTGCTTATATAGGGGTTTCACCACCTGCTCATGCGAAAGCATCCAACTATTTATACCCCCCGGTTGGCACGGGGCATAAATAAATTGGAGAAATTGCCAAAAATGTATAATTATGATTTCCCCTGCTCGTGCTTTATGTTCCTAAGTTTAACCTCGACAAGCCGCATATTATATGTGGCATCAGAGTATTGTTAGAGGCATTAAAATAATCAGGCAATCTGATTTTTGGGGTTACATCATGAAAAAGGGGGTTTAAACTCAATTTAATTGTCTGTGAAGTTTTGCAGTAGGAATGAATGAATGTTTAAGTTATTTATAGACGCTCAACCCTGGTAAGGGCATATAGCGTCTAAACGTCAGCAATTTAAAACGTTTCTATAAGACAAAAAACGATCAAATGTTTAAAGTATTATGTTACGTCCAAATGATAAAAATGTTATGTACAATAAAAGACTAAATCTTGTTAAAAAGTCCAGCTTCCTTTAAAAAATCAATAATTTGGATAGAAGAAACTCTGCTAAAAAGCTCGATCATGGTCTTAATGTTGTAATATTTTGAACGAATATGGTTAAAGTCAATGCATGACACAAGAAGATGTTTGATTGTAATGACTTCATTGCATGGTATGCAAAATGGTGCAACCTCATTATTTAATAAAAACGAATGTGTAATTCTGGTATGCCCTATTCGGCATCTGGTAATGACAGTCTGTTCTTTTCTATTTGATAGTATATTGTCCTTACTGTGAAAATCTGGTTTAATTTGTCGGAGTTTGTTATGAATTTGATTTTCCCAATTAGTTTGACATTTTGATTTGATATATGTATTAATTTGAGATTTAAAATCTGAGTGCGGAATTCGGAAGGTACTTTTTGGTAAATTTAAAGCCGCCTTGGCCTCTTTGTCGGCCAGGTCATTTCCACGAATATTGACGTGACTTGGAACCCAACAAAAGATTATTTCTTTTGATGGTAACTGAAAATATTTACGAAGTAATTGTTGTATTAAAGGATTGGGGTGATTGACATTTTTAAGTGATGATAAAACAGAAAGTGAGTCTGAGAATATAATAAACTGATTGTTCTCTTGAACTGAAATTTGATTGAGGGCCAAATCTATGGCTTTAGCTTCGGCTGTAAATATAGAGCTGTCATTTGGTAATCGTATAGTATCTGTGAATAGGGAACTTACAACCGAACATGCAACTTTATCTTCTTGTTTTGAACCATCCGTATAGATTGTGGTATGGTTCGGAAAATTAGATTTTACTTGCAAGAATTCTGATTGAAGAAGGTCAGGGTTCGTCTGTGATTTTTTATTCTTGTGTAATGATAAAATAATGGTAGGAGGTTTAATGTCCATGGCTCTTGGACAGGTAAAGAAAATTTCTGGATGTTTTTATGTCAATATGAGAGTCTACTAGCAAAGGTTTAATACGTAAACCCAAAGGTTTAATAGATCTCGGTTTGTTGTTATAAAATATTTCATACCGAGGGTTAAAAACACAATCGTAAGCAGAATTCTTTGGGTTTGCAGCTAGTTTTGATACATATTGTAGTGATAATTTCTCTCTTCTGATATATAGAGACGGTTCATTCGACTCTGCGTAAAGACTTTCTGCGGGAGATGTTCGAAATGCTCCAAGAGCAAGACGTAACCCCTGATGATGAATGGTGTCAAGACATTTAAGGTATGATTTCCGTGCCGAACCATATACGACTGAACCATAATCCAGCTTAGATCTCACAAGAGATCTATACAGGTTTAGAAGTACAGTACGATCTCCTCCCCAATTTGTATTGGAGAGCACTTTTAAAACATCTAAAGCTTTTAAACATTTAGCTTTCAAAGCTTTTATGTGAGGAATAAAAGTGAGTTTCTTATCGAACAGAAGGCCTAAGAATTTGGCCTCATTTACAACTGGAATTGGCGATCCATAAATGTTAAGAACTGGGTCGGGGTGCAAACCCCTCAACTGACAGAAATGAACACATTGGGTTTTAGTTTTAGAAAATTTAAAACCGTTTTCTGTGGTCCAGGTTTCTACTTTATTCAGGCATCTTTGAAGTCTGAATTCTATGTTTTCCATATTTTTCGATTTGTAAAAGATGCCAAAGTCGTCAACATATAATGAAGAATCGGTATCGTTAACACATTTAACAATGTTATTGATTTTTATATTAAATAAAGTAGGTGATAAAATACTTCCCTGAGGAACACCCTGTTCTTGTTTAAAAGTGTCAGACAATGTAGACCCTATTCTAACATTAAAGGATCTGTCAGATAAGAAATTCGAAATAAAGTTTGGAAGTCGGCCTCCAAGGCCAATATTATGTAAATCTTTCATGATGCCATATTTCCACGTCGTGTCGTACGCTTTCTCCAGATCAAAAAATATTGCGACGACATGTTCTTTTTTCACAAATGCATCACGAATAAAAGTTTCTAATCGAACTAAATGATCTACAGTACTGTGATTCTTACGAAAGCCCGCTTGATTTCTGGAAATCAAGTTATTTGACTCCAGGAACCAAACGAGCCTATCGTTAATCATTCTCTCCATTGTTTTACATATGCAACTTGTTAACGCTATCGGTCGGTAATTTGTAGCTTCCGTCTTATCCTTTCCCGGTTTGGGAATAGGAATGATGATTGCTTTATGCCAGTCTTCTGGAAAATTTCCAGTATGCCAAATATCATTCAACATATTCAGTAAGGTCTCCAACGCATCAGGCGGTAAATGTTTAAGGATTTGATAGTGAATATCGTCCGGCCCTGCGGCCGTATCTTTACATTTATCAAGAGACTCCTTTAATTCTGATATGCTGAAGGGAAGATGATATTTTTCGTTATTTAATGACTGAAAATTTAAATTTTCTGATTCTTTTTCAGTTTTCAGTTCCTGAAATCGTTGACTGTAATTTGAACTTGAAGAATTTTTCTGAAAGTTTTCGCCTAATGCATTGGAAATATCTGCAGTGGAAAAACATTTGTTACCGTTGGAAGATTTAATATGAACACATTCAGATTTCTTGTTTTTCCCACTGATTTTTCGTATCATTTCCCATATCTTTTTTACTGGCGTTTTTTGGATTTAATTTATTGACATATTGTTGCCAAGATGAACGTTTGGCTTCTTTAATAGTTCTTCGTGCTTTAGCACGAGTTACTTTTGAGTGTGCATGATTTTCACGTGACGGATTTTTATTAAATTTTCGTAAAGACGATTTGCGTTTGTTTATTGCAGTTTTACATTCATTAGTAAACCATGGATTACGCCTTTTTGAACTTGTCGAGGATTTCGGAATACTTTCTTCCGAAATTGCATGTAATGCAGATGTAAAAGCAGACATATCTTCTGCTGTTTTGAACTTTTCAGAGCTAAGCCGCTCCTGACATGATGTTACGAACATTTCCCAATTTGCTTTTTCAAATTCCATCGAGAATGCTGTTCTTCATGAGATGAATCAATTTCTTTAATTATGATTGGGAAGTGATCGCTTCCATGCAGGTCATCACAAACTGACCAGTCAAAATCTAAATATATATTAGGATGACAAATAGACAAATCTATGGCAAAATAATTTCCCGTGGGAGGGTGAAGATATGTAGGCTGTTTTTCATTAAGTATACACAAATCATTTTCAGCAATTACATCTTCAATAATTTCTCCTCTGTCATTTGTATTCAAACAACCCCAGGTTTTACTGTGACCATTGAAGTCACCAACTAACATAAATGGCTGCGGCAATTGGTCTACTAGATTGACCAAGGAATTTTTAGAAAGTACATCATTTGGCGGAATATAGATAGAGCATATCGTTACTTTTTTGGATAAAGTAACATTGACGGCAACTGCTTGTAAGTTTGTATTCAGATTAAACTGACTATGTGGAATGTTAGATTTTACGAGAATCGAAGTTCCTCCTGATGCTCTTTGGCCATCAGGACAAATATAGTTAAACATACTAAAATCTCTAAAACTAACATTATCTGACTGCTTTAAAAAGGTTTCTTGAAGACAAATGACACTTGGAGATAGAAGAGACATTAAAATTAATAATTCATTATAATTTGCTTTAAGACCACGACAGTTCCACTGTATTATTGACTTTTTATCCATGTTTAAATGAATGGGAGAGAAAAAAACGTGTCAGGAGACCAATCAGGAGAATATACTTCTCCTAAGCAGTATCCATGTCATCCTCCAAAGCGCCATATTTATTGACCGTTTTAACAGGATCCGGAGATCCTTTGCCGTTCTTATTGGAGGACGAACCTCCGATGGCAGGTTTATTGGAGGACGAACCTCCGCCAGAATGTGATCGACGGCCAGAGCCGTGAACAGAAGGAGAACGATGTTTATCCTTCTCCTTCTGCGCTTTAGCCGCCGCTTTAAGCTGTTCCTTAGTCTGTCTAGCAGACTGCGAACCAGACGAACTAGACTGTGAACTAGACTGTGAATTAGACTGTGAACTAGACTGAGAATTAGACTGAGAACTAGACTGAGAATTAGTTGGACGAGCCGCCGAAGCGGCTCGAGGTTGTGAACCTGAGCCAGAGCGGGCTGTAGTTGCTCTTGGCTGAGATGTTGGCTGAGATGTTGGTTTTACAGATGGTGAAATAACTTTAGAAGATGGTAAAATGTCAAAATCTTTTTCGAAAAATTGGGTACCAGTAGTTTTTGTTTCTGGTCTTGCCAGTGAGTGTACAATTTTTGTGAAGTCCAAATCTGATGTTTGAGTTTGGCTTTCATATAATTTCCTAGCTTCCAAATAGGTAACATTTTTGTTGACTTTAATTTTCAAAATTTCCTTTTCTTTTTTCCAAATTTCACATACGCTGGATCGAGAGACGTGATCTTTTCCGCAGTTAACGCATTTGGCCGGATTTTTGCACGTGGAGGTATGGTGGTCATGACCTCCCGCGCCACAAGTCGCACAAACAGATCCGGGATCAACGGGGCAATTGTTTTCGTGATGGCCAAACCTCTGACAGTTGAAACACCGCAGAGGGTTTGGCACATACACGTCAACCGGAACAACTCGGTAAAAGATTTTTAGCGATTTTGATACCGTGACGGTGTTGAACGTAAGTAGTAAAGTGTTCGTCTCAACAGTATCATGATCTTTTTTGATGGTAAAGCGTTTGCAGGCGGTCACGCCCTGTTCTCTTAGGTAGTCAACGATTTCATTTTCTTTTTCCCCTTTCAGCATCCTGTCACGGATGATGCCTTTTGAAGAATTGAGGCTTGTATGCTCCGTGACAGAGACTTTAAGGCCAAAAAAGGTAGAAATTTTTAGAAGATTGTCCGTTTGAGCTTTTCGGCATGTTTCAACAAGCAGAGTCTTGTTTTTTAGTTTTTTTACAGATTTTGGAGTTCCTATTAAACTTTCTATTTGCTTTTCAATCACGAAAGGGGAAAGGGTCGTGACCGCCTTCTCTTCAAGTGACTGAATGACTAGAAATTTAGCGAAACTAACATTACCTTGAAATGTGAAATATGAGGGCCGGTCCGCGTCGTCATCAGAGTCCATTAGAAATCTTCTCTTATTTGAGGATCCCATGATTGATGTTTATTATTCATTGGCTATGCGCTTCACCCTCCGCGGAGTCCTACAAGGGGACGTTTTAGGGGAACGGATCTCCTATTCCCAACGCCAAAGCTACATGACCATTATACTCAACGATCAAATCCCTCGGTTTTAAACCCCCAATGTTGAAGGCCGAAAAATATGCCCGTCAATTAACCCATCAGCCGCTGCCCATCGAAAATACCCATATAGAAAGAAACGAAGGGAATATTTTAAGCCCGGTATGTACCATTATAGATACGTATAAAGAAAGAAGGAAGTGAAGGATCAAGAAGCGTATTTCTAGAGCTAAGCACGACTGAGCCGATTGAAACGGGTCGGGCCTAACCCGAAACGCTCGTCTATCTGAAGCCAGGGCAAAAGTAGTGTGTTGGAAAGCTGGAGATCCCTGGGCTTTCCTCAACTACCAGGATCCCTTTTTCCAGCATACGAGACGCCACCCACGGCAAACAGGTGGCTCCTGTTTTGACAGGGAATTTCACCCCGTCCACTACAGAAGTAAAGTGGCCTGTAAATTTTATTCCCCACAAGGGAAAAAGAGAACCGTTTGTAGAAAAGACGTCTTTGGCATTGTCGGAATAGAAGATCCATATCCGGAGTATATGCAATGAGACTATGAAGTTGTCAAAGTTACTATATAGGTAAGAAGAGGTAGTAACATATAAGATTTGTTAAATGATTTGAAACTAAGGTATATGCAAACAAAACGTAGCAGACAATTGCTACAGAAGACATTGTTTATTATTTTTCTGTTGAGACAAATTTCTTAATAATTTTAAAGTGCAACGTGCTGGAGTTTGGAAAAGTGACACATACACAAGACAATTGTTATATACAGATGAGGTAATAATCTTCGTCCCGTGTGCGACCCACGGGCACAGAATGATACACAAACAAATGAAGCATGTTAGTATCATGAAATAGTAAAGATCGAAAGGATAGAATTCGCGTTTGATGCCTACTTAAATATATCTAAAATTTCAAAATGGGTTTATTTAAATTCGCACGTTGGATCTGTTTGTACGTAAGATTTGATCATTTAAATTTGATCAGTTAAACTGTATGAACTATATAACGGACGGTTGTTTATATAGTGGGGTTTCACCACCTGCTCAAGCGAAAGCATCCAACTATTTATACCCCCCGGTTGGCACGGGGCGGGCGGAATATAGATAGAGCATATCGTTACTTTTTTGGATAAAGTAACATTGACAGCAACTGCTTGTAAGTTTGTATTCAGATTAAACTGACTATGTGGAATGTTAGATTTTACAAGAATCGAAGTTCCTCCTGATGCTCTTTGACCATCAGGACAAATATAGTTAAACATACTAAAATCTCTGAAACTAACATTATCTGACTGCTTTAAAAAGGTTTCTTGAAGACAAATGACACTTGAAGATAAAAGAGACATTAAAATTAGTAATTCATTATAATTTGCTTTAAGACCACGACAGTTCCACTGTATTATTGACTTTTTATCCATGTTTAAATGAATGGGAGAGAAAAAAAACGTGTCAGGAGACCAATCAGGAGAATATACTTCTCCTAAGCAGTATCCATGTCATCCTCCAAAGCGCCATATTTATTGACCGTTTTAACGGGATCCGGAGATCCTTTGCCGAGCTTATTGGAGGACGAACCTCCGATGGCAGGTTTATTGGAGGACGAGCCTCCGCCAGAATGTGATCGACGGCCAGAGCCGTGACCAGAAGGAGAACGATGTTTATCCTTCTCCTTCTGCGCTTTAGCCGCCGCTTTAAGCTGTTCCTTAGTCTGTCTAGCAGACTGCGAACCAGACGAACTAGACTGAATTAGACTGTGAATTAGACTGAGAATTAGACTGAGAATTAGACTGAGAACTAGACTGAGAACTAGTTGGACGAGCCGCCGAAGCGGCCCGAGGCTGTGAACCTGAGCCAGAGCGGGCTGTAGTTGCTCTTGGCTGAGATGTTGGCTGAGATGTTGGTTTTACAGATGGTGAAATAACTTTAGAAGATGGTAAAATGTCAAAATCTTTTTCGAAAAATTGGGTACCAGTAGTTTTTGTTTCGGGTCTTGCCAGTGAGTGTACAATTTTTGTGAAGTCCAAATCCGATGTTTGAGTTTGACTTTCATATAATTTCCTAGCTTCCAAATAGGTAACATTTTTGTTGACCTTAATTTTCAAAATTTCTTTTTCTTTTTTCCATATTTCACATACGCTGGATCGAGAGACGTGATCTTTGCCGCAGTTAACGCATTTGGCCGGATTTTTGCACGTGGAGGTATGGTGGTCATGACCTCCCGCGCCACAAGTCGCACAAACAGATCCTGGATCAACGGGGCAATTGTTTTCGTGATGGCCAAACCTCTGACAGTTGAAACACCGCAGAGGATTTGGCACATACACGTCAACCGGAACAACTCGGTAAAAGATTTTTAATGATTTTGGTACCGTGACGGTGTTGAACGTAAGAAGTAAAGTGTTCGTCTCAACAGTATCATGATCTTTTTTGATGGTAAAGCGTTTGCAGGCGGTCACGCCCTGTTCTCTTAGGTAGTCAACGATTTCATTTTCTTTTTCCCCTTTCAGCATCTTGTCACGGATGATGCCTTTAGAAGAATTAAGGCTTGTATGCTCCGTGACAGAGACTTTAAGGCCAAAAAAGGTAGAAATTTTCAAAAGATTGTCCGTTTGAGCTTTTCGACATGTTTCAACTAGCAGAGTCTTGTTTTTTAGTTTTTTTTACAGATTTTGGAGTTCCTATTAAACTTTCTATTTGCTTTTCAATCACGAAAGGGGAAAGGGTCGTGACCGCCTTCTCTTCAAGTGACTGGATGACTAGAAATTTAGCGAAACTAACATTACCTTGAAATGTGAAATATGAGGGCCGGTCCGCGTCGTCATCAGAGTCCATTAGAAATCTTCTCTTATTTGAGGATCCCATGATTGGTGTTTATTATTCATTGGCTATGCGCTTCACCCTCCGCGGAGTCCTACAAGGGGATGTTTTAGGGGAACGGATCTCCTATTCCCAACGCCAAAGCTACATAACCATTATACTCAACGATCAAATCCCTCGGTTTAAACCCCCAATGCTGAAGGCCGAAAAATGTGCCCGTCAATTAACCCATCAGCCGCTGCCCATCGAAAATACCCATATAGAAAGAAACGAAGGGAAAATTTTAAGCCCGGTATGTACCATTATAGATACGTATAAAGAAAGAAGGAAGTGAAGGATCCAGAAGCGCATTTCTAGAGCTTAGCACGACTGAGCCGATTGAAACGGGTCGGGTCTAACCCGAAACGCTCGTCTATCTGAAGCCAGGGCCAAAGTAGTGTGTTGGAAAGCTGGAGATCCCTGGGCTTCCCTCAACTACCAGGATCCCTTTTTCCAGCATACGAGATGCCACCCACGGCAAACAGGTGGCTCCTGTTTTGACAGGGAATTTCACCCCGTCCACTACAGAAGTAAAGTGGCCTGTAAATTTTATTCCCCACAGACAAAGGGAAAAAGAGAACCGTTTGCTGAAAAGACGTCTTTGGCGTTGTCGGAATAGGAGATCCATATCCGGAGTATATGCAATGAGACTAAGAAGTTGTCAAAGTTACTATATAGGTAAGAAGAGGTAGCAACATATAAGATTTGTTAAATGATTTGAAACTTTAAGGCATATGCAAACAAAACGTAGCAGACAATTGCTACAGAAGACAAATTGTTTATTATTTTTCTGTTGAGACAAATTTCTTTCTTATTTTAAAGTGCAAGTGCTCGAGTTTGGAGAAGTGATACAAACACAAGACAAATGAATGAATGAATGAATGTTTAAGTTATTTATAGACGCTCAACCCTGGTAAGGGCATATAGCGTCTAAACGTCAGCAATTTAAAACGTTTCTATATATAAGAGATTCAAAAACGATCAAATGTTAAAAGTATTGTGTATACGTCCGAATAATAAAAACGTTATGTACAATAAAAGACTATATCTTGTTAAAAAGTCCAGCTTCCTTTAAGAAATTGATAACATGGACAGAAGAAACTTTGCTAAAAAGCTCGGTAATGGTTTTAATTTTATAATGTTTTGAACGAATATGGTTAAAGTCAATGCATGACACAAGAAGATGTTTGATAGTAATGACTTCATTGCATGGTATGCAAAATGGTGCAACCTCATTATTTAATAAAAACGAATGTGTAATTCTGGTATGCCCTATTCGGCATCTGGTAATGACAGTCTGTTCTTTTCTATTTGATAGTATATTGTCCTTGCTGTGAAAATCTGGTTTAATTTGTCGGAGTTTGTTATGAATTTGATTATCCCAATTAGTTTGACATTTTGATTTGATATATGTATTAATTTGAGATTTAAAATCTGAGTGCGGAATTCGGAAGGTACTTTCTGGTAAATTTAAAGCCGCCTTGGCCTCTTTATCGGCCAGGTCATTTCCACGAATATTGACGTGACTTGGAACCCAACAAAAGATTATTTCTTTTGATGGTAACTGAAAATATTTACGAAGTAATTGTTGTATTAAAGGGTTGGGGTGATTGACGTTTTTAAGTGATGATAAAACAGAAAGTGAGTCTGAGAATATAATAAACTGATTGTTCTCTTGAACTGAAATTTGATTGAGGGCCAAATCTATGGCTTTAGCTTCGGCTGTAAATATAGAGCTGCCATTTGGTAATCGTATAGTATCTGTGAATAGAGAACTTACAACCGAACATGCAACTTTATCTTCTTGTTTTGAACCATCCGCATAGATTGTGGTATGGTTCGGAAAATTAGATATTACTAGCAAGAATTCTGATTGAAGAAGGTCAGGGTTCGTCTGTGATTTTTTATTCTTGTGTAATGATAAAATAACGTTAGGAGGTTTTAATGTCCATGGCTCTTGGACAGGTAAAGAAAATTTCTGGATGTTTTTAATGTCAATATGAGAGTCTACTAGCAAAGGTTTAATACGTAAACCCAAGGGTTTAATAGATCTCGGTTTGTTGTTATAAAATATTTCATACCGAGGGTTAAAAACACAATCGTAAGCAGAATTCTTTGGGTTTGCAGCTAGTTTTGATACATATTGTAGTGATAATTTCTCTCTTCTGATATATAGAGACGGTTCATTCGACTCTGCGTAAAGACTTTCTACGGGAGATGTTCGAAATGCTCCAAGAGCAAGACGTAATCCCTGATGATGAATGGTGTCAAGACATTTAAGGTATGATTTTCGTGCCGAACCATATACGACTGAACCATAATCCAGTTTAGATCTCACAAGAGATCTATACAGGTTTAGAAGTACAGTACGATCTCCTCCCCAATTTGTATTGGAGAGCACTTTTAAAACATCTAAAGCTTTTAAACATTTAGCTTTCAAAGCTTTTATGTGAGGAATAAAAGTGAGTTTCTTATCGAGCAGAAGGCCTAAGAATTTGGCCTCATTTACAACTGGAATTGGCGATCCATAAATGTTAAGAACTGGGTCGGGGTGCAAACCCCTCAACTGACAGAAATGAACACATTGGGTTTTAGTTTTAGAAAATTTATAACCGTTTTCTGTGGCCCAGGTTTCTACTTTATTCAGGCATCTTTGAAGTCTGAATTCTATGTTTTCCATATTTTTCGATTTGTAAAAGATGCCAAAGCCGTCAACATATAATGAAGAATCGGTATCGTTAACACATTTAACAATGTTATTGATTTTTATATTAAATAAAGTAGGTGATAAAATACTTCCCTGAGGAACACCCTGTTCTTGTTTAAAAAGTGTCAGACAATGTAGACCCTATTCTAACATTAAAGGATCTGTCAGATAAGAAATTCGAAATAAAGTTTGGAAGTCGGCCTCGAAGGCCAATATTATGTAAATCTTTCATGATGCCATATTTCCACGTCGTGTCGTACGCTTTCTCCAGATCAAAAAATATTGCGACGACATGTTCTTTTTTCACAAATGCATCACGAATAAAAGTTTCTAATCGACCTAAATGATCTACAGTTTTGTGATTCTTACGAAAGCCCGCTTGATTTCTGGAAATCAAGTTATTTGACTCCAGGAACCAAACGAGCCTATCGTTAATCATTCTCTCCATTGTTTTACATATGCAACTTGTTAACGCTATCGGTCGGTAATTTGTAGCTTCCGTCTTATCCTTTCCCGGTTTGGGAATAGGAATGATGACTGCTTTATGCCAGTCTTCTGGAAAATTTCCAGTATGCCAAATATCATTCAACATATTAAGTAAGGTCTCCAACGCATCAGGCGGTAAATGTTTAAGGATTTGATAGTGAATATCATCCGGCCCTGCGGCCGTATCTTTACATTTATCAAGAGACTCCTTTAATTCTGATATGCTGAAGGGAAGATTATATTTTTCGTTATTTAATGACTGAAAATTTAAATTTTCTGATTCTTTTTTAGTTTTCAGTTCCTGAAATCGTTGACTGTAATTTGAACTTGAAGAATTTTTCTGAAAGTTTTCGCCTAATGCATTGGAAATCTCTGCAGTGGAAAAACATTTGTTACCGTTGGAAGATTTAATATGAACACATTCAGATTTCTTGTTTTTCCCACTAATTTTTCGTATCATTTCCCATATCTTTTTTACTGGCGTTTTTGGATTTAATTTATTGACATATTGTTGCCAAGATGAACGTTTGGCTTCTTTAATAGTTCTTCGTGCTTTAGCACGAGTTACTTTTGAGTGTACATGAATTTCACGAGACGGATTTTTATTAAATTTTCGTAAAGACGATTTGCGTTTGTTTATTGCAGTTTTACATTCATTAGTAAACCATGGATTACGTCTTTTTGAACTTGTCGAGGATTTCGGAATACTTTCTTCCGAAATTGCATGTAATGCTGATGTAAAAGCAGACATATCTTCTGCTGTTTTGAACTTTTCAGAGCTAAGCCGCTCCTGACATGATGTTACGAACATTTCCCAATTTGCTTTTTTCAAATTCCATCGAGAATGCTGTTCTTCATCAGATGAATCAATTTCTTTAATTATGATTGGGAAGTGATCGCTTCCATGCAGGTCATCACAAACTGACCAGTCAAAATCTAAATATATATTAGGATGACAAATAGACAAATCTATGGCAAAATAATTTCCCGTGGGAGGGTGAAGATATGTAGGCTGTTTTTCATTAAGTATACACAAATCATTTTCAGCAATTACATCTTCAATGATTTCTCCTCTGTCATTTGTATCCAAACAACCCCAGGTTTTACTGTGACCATTGAAGTCACCAACTAACATAAATGGCTGCGGCAATTGGTCTACTAGATTGACCAAGGAATTTTTAGAAAGTACATCATTTGGCGGAATATAGATAGAGCATATCGTTACTTTTTTGGATAAAGTAACATTGACGGCAACTGCTTGTAAGTTTGTATTCAGATTAAACTGACTATGTGGAATGTTAGATTTAACAAGAATCGAAGTTCCTCCTGATGCTCTTTGACCATCAGGACAAATATAATTAAACATACTAAAATCTCTAAAACTAACATTATCTGACTGCTTTAAAAAGGTTTCTTGAAGACAAATGACACTTGGAGATAGAAGAGACATTAAAATTAGTAATTCATTATAATTTGTTTTAAGACCACGACAGTTCCACTGTATTATTGACTTTTTATCCATGTTTAAATGAATGGGAGAGAAAAAAAACGTGTCAGGAGACCAATCAGGAGAATATACTTCTCCTAAGCAGTATCCATGTCATCCTCCAAAGCGCCATATTTATTGACCGTTTTAACAGGATCCGGAGATCCTTTGCCGAGCTTATTGGAGGACGAACCTCCGATGGCAGGTTTATTGGAGGACGAACCTCCGCCAGAATGTGATCGACGGCCAGAGCCGTGACCAGAAGGAGAACGATGTTTATCCTTCTCCTTCTGCGCTTTAGCCGCCGCTTTAAGCTGTTCCTTAGTCTGCCTAGCAGACTGCGAACCAGACGAACTAGACTGTGAACTAGATTGTGATTTAGACTGTGAACTAGACTGAGAATTAGACTGAGAACTAGACTGAGAATTAGTTGGACGAGCCGCCGAAGCGGCTCGAGGCTGTGAACCTGAGCCAGAGCGGGCTGTAGTTGCTCTTGGCTGAGATGTTGGCTGAGATGTTGGTTTTACAGATGGTGAAATAACTTTAGAGGATGGTAAAATGTCAAAATCTTTTTCGAAAAATTGGGTACCAGTAGTTTTTGTTTCGGGTCTTGCCAGTGAGTGTACAATTTTTGTGAAGTCCAAATCCGATGTTTGAGTTTGACTTTCATACAATTTCCTAGCTTCCAAATATGTAACATTTTTGTTGACTTTAATTTTCAAAATTTCTTTTTCTTTTTTCCATATTTCACATACACTGGATCGAGAGACGTGATCTTTGCCGCAGTTAACGCATTTGGCCGGATTTTTGCACGCGGAGGTATGGTGGTCATGACCTCCCGCGCCCCAAGTCGCACAAACAGATCCGGGATCAACGGGGCAATTGTTTTCGTGATGGCCAAACCTCTGACAGTTGAAACACCGCAGAGGATTTGGCACATACACGTCAACCGGAACAACTCGGTAAAAGATTTTTAACGATTTCGGTACTGTGACGGAGTTGAACGTGAGAAGTAATGTATTCGTCTCAACAGTTTCGTGATCTTTTTTGATGGTAAAGCGTTTGCAGGCGGTCACGCCCTGTTCTCTTAGATAGTCAACGATTTCATTTTCTTTTTCCCCTTTCAGCATCCTGTCACGGATGATGCCTTTTGATGAATTGAGGCTTGTATGCTCCGTGACAGAGACTTTAAGGCCAAAAAAGGTGGAAATTTTCAACAGATTGTCCGTTTGAGCTTTTCGGCATGTTTCAACTAGCAGAGTCTTGTTTTTTAGTTTTTTAACAGATTTAGGTGTCCCAATTAAACTTTCAATTTGTTTTTCAATCACGAAAGGGGAAAGGGTCGTGACCGCCTTCTCTTCAAGTGACTGAATGACTAGAAATTTAGAGAAACTAACATTACCTTGAAATGTGAAATATGAGGGCCGGTCCGCGTCGTCATCAGAGTCCATTAGAAATCCTCTTATTTGAGGATCCCATGATTGATGTTTATTATTCATTGGTTATGCGCTTCACCCTCCGCGGAGTCCTACAAGGGGACGTTTTAGGGGAACGGATCTCCTATTCCCAACGCCAAAGCTACATAACCATTATACTCAACGATCAAATCCCTCGGTTTAAACCCCCAATGCTGAAGGCCGAAAAATATGCCCGTCAATTAACCCATCAGCCGCTGCCCATCGAAAATACCCATATAGAAAGAAACGAAGGGAATATTTTAGCCCGGTATGTACCATTATAGATACGTATAAAGAAAGAAGGAAGTGAAGGATCAAGAAGCGTATTTCTAGAGCTTAGCACGACTGAGCCGATTGAAACGGGTCGGGCCTAACCCGAAACGCTCGTCTATCTGAAGCCAGGGCCAAAGTAGTGTGTTGGAAAGCTGGAGATCCCCGGGCTTCCCTCAACTACCAGGATCCCTTTTTCCAGCATACGAGACGCCACCCACGGCAATCAGGTGGCTCCTGTTTTGACAGGGAATTTCACCCCGTCCACTACAGAAGTAAAGTGGCCTGTAAATTTTATTCCCCACAGACAAAGGGAAAAAGAGAACCGTTTGCTGAAAAGACGTCTTTGGCGTTGTCGGAATAGAAGATCCATATCCGGAGTATATGCAATGAGACTAATAAGTTGTCAAAGTTACTATATAGGTAAGAAGAGGTAGTAACATATAAGATTTGTTAATGATTTGAAACTATGCAAACAAAACGTAGCAGACAATTGCTACAGAAGACATTGTTTATTATTTTTCCGTTGAGACAAATAATTTTAAAGCGCAACGTGCTCGAGTTTGGAAAAGTGACACATACACAAGACAATTGTTATATACAGATGAGGTAATAATCTTCGTCCCGTGTGCGACCCACGGGCACAGAATGATACACAAACAAATGAAGCATGTTAGTATCATGAAATAGTAAAGATCGAAAGGATAGAATTCGCGTTTGATGCCTACTTAAATATTTAATAAATTTCAAAATGGGGTTTATTTAAATTCGCACGTTGGATCTGTTTGTACGTAAGATTTGATCATTTAAATTTGATCAGTTAAACTGTATGAACTATATAACGGACGGGTGCTTATATAGTGGGGTTTCACCACCTGCTCAAGCGAAAGCATCCAACTATTTATACCCCCCGGTTGGCACGGGGCGACAAGACAAATGTTATACACAGATGAGGTAATAATCTTCGTCCCGTGTGCGACCCACGGGCACAGAATGATACACAAACAAATGAAGCATGTTAGTATCATGAAATAGTAAAGATCGAAAGGATAGAATTCGCGTTTGATGCCTACTTAAATATATCTAAAATTTCAAAATGGGGTTTATTTAAATTCGCACGTTGGATCTGTTTGTACTTAAGATTTGATCATTTAAATTTGATCAGTTAAACTGTATGAACTATATAACGGACGGTTGCTTATATAGTGGGGTTTCACCACCTGCCACAAGCGAAAGCATCCAACTATTTATATCCCCCGGTTGGCACGGGGCTTTTGCAGTAGGGGGTTAGTGCATTTGGAGTAGTACTGTACTGTAACGTCTGAAGTGTGGCGTTAATTGAAGTGATTTTTTATTTGCAGATGTCCGGTACTATTATAAACATGCATACCCAGTTTGGTACATAGTGTATTGGGCTTTACAAATATGGCAGAATTTAGATATCCTTCAATTGTTATAGTTTGCTTCATTTTATATAACAGTCTCAGCAAGAAAATGCGTGTACGTTTATAACCCACTCACCTTTAGTGCCGAGCTGTATAAAACCAGCATGGTAGGTGTCCTATCTTTGTATGTTGTTCACTCCTAATTAAACATACTGAGGCTGATTCGTAACCATACCGAATGCGTCTATGTTCAATTATACCACTTTTGACAAATCAGCGTATAATTCAGCCTTATTTAAAAAGTGGGAAATTGTATTGTTTCCACTGTGTAAGGTATCATTTTGGGTACCAGAAAACCAAAAGTTAAGGTCGAATATTTATAGAGCAGAATCGCGTCGCATTTGTACCCAAGGGTTTAACCCAAACAAGAGGGCCTAGAGGCCCTGAATCGCTCACCTGACCAAAAAGGTTAAAGGTCAAACAAGGGTCATCATTTAACAAACCTGATAGTTTGCAACCACTTCCAAATGGTTTTGAAGAAGATTTTTGAATATTTTCCTATGTATTGCTATGCTTCAAACCCTGGACCCCCTGGGGCAGGGCCATTTGGACCCTGTGGCCATCATTTGAATAATTTTGGTAAAGGACCACTAGGCAATGCTACATACTAAATTTCAAGCATCGGAGCCAAGTGGTTCTGAAGAAGAAGATTTTTGAATATTTTTCTACGGTTCAAACCCAGGACCCCCTAGGGTGGGGCCATTTTAGACCCTGGGGTCATCATTTGAACAAACTTGGTAAAAGACTACTAGGCAAAGCTACATACCAAATTTCAAGCATCTGAGCCTTGCGGTTCTGAAGGAGATGATTTTTTTTAATTTTTCTATGTATTTCTATGGCTCAAACCTGGGACTCCCTGCCCCGGGGCCATTTTGGACCATGGGGCCACCATTTGAACAAACTTGGTAGAGGGCCACTAGGCAATTTAACATACCTAATTTCAAGCATATGAGGCAAGCAGTTCTGGTGAAGAAGATTTTTAAGTATTTTTTAGTTTCGAACCAAAGAACCCTTGCCTCAGGGCCATTTTGGACCCTGGGGCCACCATTTGAACAAATTTGGTAGAGGACCACTAGACAATGCTACATACCAAATTTCAAGCAGCTGAGCCTTGCGGTTCTGAAGTAGATGATTTTTAAGTATTTTTTAGTTCCGAAACCCAAGACCCCCTGCCCCAGGGCCAATTTGGACCCTGGGGCCACCATTTGAGCAAACTTGGTAGAGGACCACTAGACAATGCTTCATACCAAATTTCAAGCCTCTGAGCCAAGCAGTTCTGGAGAAGAAGATTTTTAAGTAACTTTTAGTTTCAAACCCAAGACCCCCTGCCCCAGGGCCATTTTTGAGCATGGGGCCACCATTTGAACAAACTTGGTAGAGGACCACTAGGCAATGTTACATACCAAATTTCAAGCATCTGAGCCAAGCGGTTCTGGAGAAGAAGATTTTTAAGTATTTTTTAGTTTCGAACCCAAGACCCCCTGCCCCAGGGCCATTTTGGACCCTGGGGCCACCATTTGAACAAACTTGGTAGAGGACCACTAGGCAATGCTACATACCAAATATCAAAGCCCTAGGCCTAGCGGTTTCAGAGAAGATGTCATTTAAAGCAAATTGTTGACGACGCACGACGCACGACGGACGACGGACAACGCACGACGGACGACGGACACTGGGTGATCACAATAGCTCACCCTGAGCCTATGGCTCAGGTGAGCTAAAAATGCCATAAATCTTTTACGCAACTCTTCTTTTTTCAGGCGCTGTTTCATCTGTTATAATTTGTGCCGGTCACTTGAAGTAGGAGAATTTAAGAAAATATATAAAAACGTGGGAATAGCGGGTCGTCATTCCCGCCAAAAACGAATACTGGATACGCCCAGTAATCATGGTTAATCAGGGAAAAGTTATATCATGAATAATTTTAAGCCCTTTATTTAATCATCATCGAACAGTTTTTGGCTGAAAAGATCTCAAGTGCACGGATAAGAGATGAATGCTATTGTAAGGTTATGTTCTAATTCGACCATGTCTCAACCGAACATAACTCATTTATATTTTATTGAAATATTTTAACAACCTCGAGCAACGCACTCTGCTGACTTACTACTTTACTGAATCAAAACTTAATACAGCTTCGTAAATTCCCAACGCAAATGCATTTTCAGAACAACTCAGCTGCAAAAAGTCTTAACACCTCTTACACACCAGAAATAACAAACATCATTTTAGGAAATGCCAACAGACAACTGTTCGTTTTATTCCCAGCGACGTATTGTACGACTGAATATCAGAAAACAAGTCAAATCTTCGGCACCATGGAAACCCAAGTGGATCCACCAAGAAAAAGACAGTGAAAAGCATGTCTTAGAACCTTGACTGTTCGAGACTGTACGATTTTTCCTCTTTCACAAATAATACAACCTATAATAGACTAAAACATATTTCAATTATACTCGTTAAATATGTCCGTCGACAAAACTGATCACTGAAACCTGTATCACATATACTGTCCTGAAAAATTGCATAATTGAAGACTTCTTTTATTTCTGCTGGAAACATTTCTGACTTGCGGAAATACATGCAGGTATACTGACACATACAAGATATCTTTAACTTAGAAAATTATTACAGATATGTAAATAAAAAGCTTCATCTCGTCCTTGACGTAAATGCAAAGGCATACGTAGAATATCTTTTAAACACACTATTTAAAAAACAAATTCATTCATTTAAATAGTCATGTGGTTATTCATTCGTAATCATATTTTATTCCATGATCAATTCCATACGATATTATTATATAAATACATGTATATATACTTAATTTATTTTATTTTACTCATCTGTCAAACCCACGAACTGCCAAACTATACAATGACTGCTCCATCCATCATCCTTCATTTCCCTGCGGCATCGTGCAAGACTGGATTCAAATGAACCATTCGATGACCTCTCATCTAAGAACCTCTATATCAAATCCGTATACACTGAAAATGAATGACGATATTCTAAAATGTCTTTACAAATCAAATGATATACAGACCGAAAAATACCCCCAGAAAATGCTTTCTTTGCAAACCTTTCAATATTATGCATAAACTCTCAGAAAAACATTAAAATTTCTTTATTTATACAACCATTAAACACATGCTGAATACCATTATTACGTTTCTTAAAAATCTATTTACATGGCTAACGAGCATACGTTTGGTTCGACTAAATAACCCCTCTTTTTTCATTATCTCGCTGATCAACTTATTTCTGGCGTCACTCGTGACTTTAAAGGGTGGGTGGGGGGGAGAATTTCTATCCTTACTCAACGCTGTCTTTGACAAATCACTAATTCACACTTTGACATATACTCGCTTCTCAGCGAAAACCACGAGACTTCGTGCTATTAACCAAATCACGAGACCTTACTGCTAACAATCTGAACATATCTTACAAACATGCTTCGCCACTTCACAAAGTCACATAATACAGTACCAAGTTATTTCTAATAAACGCCCCAAGTCTAAAACCCATTTTAACCGCTTACTTTCAAACTGTAAAAATTTTCAAACAAATATAAATTACATTATGTTCTAATTCGACCATGTCTCAACCGAACATAACTCATTTATATTTTATTGAAATATTTTAACAACCTCGAGCAACGCACTCTGCTGACTTACTACTTTACTGAAAAAAAAATGAATGTTTAAGTTATTTATAGACGCTCAACCCTGGTAAGGGCATATAGCGTCTAAACGTCAGCAATTTAAAACGTTTCTATAAGACAAAAAACGATCAAATGTTTAAAGTATTATGTTACGTCCAAATGATAAAAATGTTATGTACAATAAAAGACTAAATCTTGTTAAAAAGTCCAGCTTCCTTTAAAAAATTAATAATTTGGATAGAAGAAACTTTGCTAAAAAGCTCGGTTATGGTTTTAATGTTGTAATATTTTGAACGAATATGGTTAAAGTCAATGCATGACACAAGAAGATGTTTGATTGTAATGACTTCATTGCATGGTATGCAAAATGGTGCAACCTCATTATTTAATAAAAACGAATGTGTAATTCTGGTATGCCCTATTCGGCACCTGGTAATGACAGTCTGTTCTTTTCTATTTGATAGTATATTTTCCTTGCTGTGAAAATCTGGTTTAATTTGTCGGAGTTTGTTATGAATTTGATTATCCCAATTAGTTTGACATTTTGATTTGATATATGTATTAATTTGAGATTTAAAATCTGAGTGTGGAATTCGGAAGGTACTTTCTGGTAAATTTAAAGCCGCCTTGGCCTCTTTATCGGCCAGGTCATTTCCACGAATATTGACGTGACTTGGAACCCAACAAAAGATTATTTCTTTTGATGGTAACTGAAAATATTTACGAAGTAATTGTTGTATTAAAGGATTGGGGTGATTGACATTTTTAAGTGATGATAAAACAGAAAGTGAGTCTGAGAATATAATAAACTGATTGTTCTCTTGAACTGAAATTTGATTGAGGGCCAAATCTATGGCTTTAGCTTCGGCTGTAAATATAGAGCTGTCATTTGGTAATCGTATAGTATCTGTGAATAGGGAACTTACAACCGAACATGCAACTTTATCTTCTTGTTTTGAACCATCCGTATAGATTGTGGTATGGTTCGGAAAATTAGATTTTACTTGCAAGAATTCTGATTGAAGAAGGTCAGGGTTCGTCTGTGATTTTTTATTCTTGTGTAATGATAAAATAACGGTAGGAGGTTTTAATGTCCATGGCTCTTGGACAGGTAAAGAAAATTTCTGGATGTTTTTTATGTCAATATGAGAGTCTACTAGCAAAGGTTTAATACGTAAACCCAAAGGTTTAATAGATCTCGGTTTGTTGTTATAAAATATTTCATACCGAGGGTTAAAAACACAATCGTAAGCAGAATTCTTTGGGTTTGCAGCTAGTTTTGATACATATTGTAGTGATAATTTCTCTCTTCTGATATATAGAGACGGTTCATTCGACTCTGCGTAAAGACTTTCTACGGGAGATGTTCGAAATGCTCCAAGAGCAAGACGTAACCCCTGATGATGAATGGTGTCAAGACATTTAAGGTATGATTTCCGTGCCGAACCATATACGACTGAACCATAATCCAGCTTAGATCTCACAAGAGATCTATACAGGTTTAGAAGTACAGTACGATCTCCTCCCCAATTTGTATTGGAGAGCACTTTTAAAACATCTAAAGCTTTTAAACATTTAGCTTTCAAAGCTTTTATGTGAGGAATAAAAGTGAGTTTCTTATCGAACAGAAGGCCTAAGAATTTGGCCTCATTTACAACTGGAATTGGCGATCCATAAATGTTAAGAACTGGGTCGGGGTGCAAACCCCTCTACTTTACTGAATCAAAACTTAATACAGCTTCTTAAATTCCCAACGCAAATGCATTTTCAGAACAACTCAGCTGCAAAAAGTCTTAACACCTCTTACACACCAGAAATAACAAACATCATTTTAGGAAATGCCAACAGAAAACTGTTCGAATAACAAAGAACGGGCGGCTAATAATATTTTTCACTTTGATCTAAAGAACAAACTCAGAATCTAATACTTGAAAGTACATTCTTTGCTTGATGCTTACATGAAATAACTGTCTTTTGACTGTTCAAGTTACCTTCACTATATCGTACAAACAGTCCATTCGCCAGACCCTCAGCTATGCAAACCAAACCACTTTGAGAATACCCGTTTCTTTATATGTATATTTGTAAATTTTCTTTATTTATAAGACGATTTTCACACTTTCCAGTATAACCAAAAAATATATAAACTGTATGAATGACTTAAATCGAAGTACACAAATTACTTATAAATGTTTAACGCAGATAAATACTTCGAAAAAATCTTCAGAAAATTTTACCGCAAAAATTGCTATATGTACTGTACGCATATTCTTTAAACATCGATAATGATATAAATATATGCGATTTTCACACTTTCCAGTATAACCAAAAAATATATAAACTGTATGAATGACTTAAATCGAAGTACACAAATTACTTATAAATGTTTAACGCAGATAAATACTTCGAAAAAATCTTCAGAAAATTTTACCGCAAAAATTGCTATATGTACTGTACGCATATTCTTTAAACATCGATAATGATATAAATATATGCGCTCTTTTTAAACACCAGTACTCCATCTCGGGTCAAAATTGTAACCCAGTACTCATCTTCCTTCTCCGGTCTACTTTAACAACCAGTACTGTTATACATACTCACTTTACTCCTCTGATCAACTAATACCAACAGTACTCCAGTAAGTATCCGATTTCCTTCAGGTCAACTTTTACCACCAATACAACTATACATACGCAATTTCATTCTCCGATCAACTTTACTCAACCAATACTGCGATACGAATTCACTACCCTTTTCTGTATATCTTTTATCTCCCGTACTGCGTTACGTACACATTACTTCTCTATAAATCCTAATCTTTTCAACCATAACCTCAGCCCGAGCTCCTCAAAAAAGACTTTAAATCTGAACTTAAATTGTTGAATTCTTTAAAATCTCAGAAAAAGACCTTAAAGTATACATGGCAATTCGAAGCAATATCTTTCAACCCTTAGAAGATCGATGTTTCTGTATACAACACGAGCTGGTTAAAACTTTACATTAAGTAGGTCACATTTTAAAATCCAGACTTATAGACATTTAAATTTTAGGAGCATACTTTTTTTTTTTTTTTTTTTTTTTTTTTTTTTTAATTTCTTTAAATAATATAAAATCATATCTAAATCCATGTAAAAATTCAGAAACAGAGTTTCAGTTAAATGTAATTTGAACTAAAAAGCCATATCGAAGATGAAAATGTAAATGAATACTGTCGTCATCATTTCTTGCTTTTCACAAATATTAATCTTAAAATATGATACCAATTGTATTAATAGGTCATTTGAGTTTCTGCGAAATGGTTTTTGTAATGAAAAACAAGGACATAAGTAATTAATGCATTCAATGGAATGTAAATTTTCTACAGTTAATTTACATTTCTATTAAGCCAGATTTGTCAATATGAAAGTTCTTGACATCTACAAACTCTGTAACAACGAAGTCAAACTCCAGTCACGAATGATGCGATGCATCCCATAAAACAATACATCCAAAGCTCTGGCTGAAAAGCCAATTTGAATCATTTCATATCAAACAAACATGTAAAGCACTGCCTGATACGCCTACTTTGGATCATTTACTGTCAACCAACCTTCCAAAGCACTGCCTGATACGCCCACTTTGGAGCATTTCCTGTCAACCAACCTTCCAAAGCACTGCCTGATACGCCTACTTTGGAGCATTTCAAATCAAAGCTCCGCCAACTTTGGCTCCATACCTGTCAACCAACTTTCCAAACCTCTGCTTGATATGCCAACCTTGGTTACTCACAGCCAACAATGGCTTCCAAACATAATTACATGTCCCTATAAAGGCCTGAACGCCATGATTCCAGTATCATTTTAACTCCTCTTATCGTAATGAACAAAATGTAAAATCAGATCACAAACACATGCTTACCTTGATTTATCCCCCACGCTTATGCCAAAAGGCACCCTATTAGGAAACTCCTCACATATGACTAATATATAATACATCACATAGAGGAGACCACATTCTAAAGTCGAGGAAATTTATTTGATAACTCAGCTAAAATCGCTCATAAAATAAATTCTTTGGCGTAAAAACACTGGTTTAGAATACTATTATAAAAGTAAACTTTTCAGAAAATCTTACAACTCAGCTATTATCAATAACAGCTCAGTCATGTTAAAACTAAACAAGCGTACAATGTCATCGACATTAAAAAGCGTTAACAGAACCTTTCCTACTTATTTAAAGAAACTTAACAAAAGCTGTCTTTTTGAAAATTAAGTAGGAGTTCTGTCATCATTATCAAAGTCAAAACTTAACTGAATCTGTCACAATAAACTGACAAGGCCTATCAACGATCACTCGTCTCGAAAACGTAATTATTAATTGTATTCTTATATTCTCATTAATTGAGAAAAATAAACTTTTCCCAACAAGAATTTAAAAAAAAAAAAAAAAAAAAAACTGCTGATGCCGATATGTTAACCATTACATTGTTTAAAACTACTAACAGCGTTTAACAAAATATACATCCTTAGTTACCAATATAGACGTGATAAACAAAACATGAAAATATTAAAATCCAATACAAAGCAATTAATTGAATAAAATACTATTAATTTATAGCCAGAATTTCTCGCTTCTGTCTATAGATTTCCTCGTCCTTTATTTAAAAAACAATACACGAATTGAAGCGAGGTTGTGACCCCGTTGCAAAAACGGCTGTAATGGTTCATATCTTTTGAAACTTAAAAAATTAAACAAAGGGAGGAAACTTGGAATGCATTGGAAGAGCAATTATGAATATTTTTTTTTTACGCTCCCCTGCAGAAATTCCAGACAAAAAAAGGCATTCAATATCAAAATCTATTTAGAAAGCGTGCTAAACCAGATATATGGCTTCCATTCCAATTTGCACTGTTTTTTTTTTTTTTTTTTTTTTTTGTCAATCTTCTTACAGCACCTCAAGCAATTCCTACTGACAAAAAGACTCGAAGCCGACTAAAAAGTCAAAAATGTCGATAAAACATTATCGACCCAATAAAACATTAATGAAATATATCATATTAAGTCAGATACACAGACAATAAATGACCCTCGTGCCGAAAAACCCCAGTTGCTTAATTATGTAATAACTATCTTGAAGTTTCGCTGCAGACGACCTTGTTTCACAGCCTCTAAACATACAAAGTATTAATACTCACTTAAAAGCCCCACTGGTCTATCAGTGATGAAATATTTTATCATGAGGCATCGCTACAAGCTTCTCACTACAGATTCGCCATAGTAAACGACCGCGATTAGCAAACTTTAATATAATAATATGACCTACTTTCGATTCCATAAACATGAATAAATGGTAAAAATACAATGTACAGGTACAGAGACCTATTCACTATACCGCATATATACTGATAATTATCAACATTACTGGACGGGAAACCAGAAGAGGACGAATACATTTTGTGGAACAATTAAATCTATTCCCCTTTACTTTTTACTTAGCGTATGACAACATATGCATAGCAATCAAACATGTATGTTGAACCGCTTTCTCAGTTTCTCTAACGATTAGTTTTTAGACATTTTGCCACGGATAGTACTTTAGAAACGAACTGGCAATCGGAAAAACCTACTTTCAAGATTATGAACTTTAGTAAAATAGTAAAAATACAATGTATAGCAGCTGTTTGTGTTACAATTTTCGTAACAATGTTTCAACAGCACCTCAGCTGAAAGTATCCATGACCGCAGTGCGAGGCAACAAGCGTCCATCCATATTTCAGTTCAGTTCAGTTCAATTCTATCGACGTTCCCCAAGTGGCTCAACGGTACGAAACCATAGTTGCACACACTTGGTGCCGTGTGTCCGTCCAAATCCATCCATATATATAGCCTGAGAGTACATGTACTAAAACAACTTTAAAGATTGGCCTTACAGTAAATCACAGTTTAAACATTTGAAAACCTAACAGCATTTTTCCCGCCTCTGTAAACACAGAGAAACACATAATCTACAGAAAATTCAATACCTTTCCAAACCATAAATAAAAATAGTAAAAATACAATGTATAGCAGCTGTTTTGTGTTACAATTTTCGTAACAATGTTTCAACAGCACCTCAGCTGAACGTATCCATGACCGCAGTGCGAGGCAACAAGCGTCCATCCATATTTCAGTTCAGTTCAGTTCAATTCTCCTATCGACATTCCCCAAGTGGCTCAACGGTACGTAACCATAGTTGCACACACTTGGCGCCGTGTGTCCGTCCAAATCCATCCATATATATAGCCTGAGAGTACATGTACTAAAACAACTTTAAAGATTGGCCTTACAGTAAATCACAGTTTAAACATTTGAAAAACTAACAGCATTTTTCCCGCCTCTGTAAATACATAGAAACACATAATCTACAGAAAATTCAATACCTTTCCAAACCACCATAAGGAAATTCGAATGAGAAACAGAACCGAATTAAATGTTATATAATTATAAAAGCCTAAGATACCAAAAACACAGTCATAAATGGGACACAATCTAGAAAATTAAAAGAAACGCTAGCAAAAGAAGGCTAGCAAAGCGTTAACGATCAACCTGCTCTGAAAGCTTTAGAGTAGTTCGCATTACTGCACCGCCACCCCTTAGTGGAAGAGATGAAGTGCTATCTAATTATACACACATTGGTAATAGTGTGCCGTAGAAACCTATGAAGCATAAGTTTCAGTCCCTATATGGACAGCAGGAATAAATAACATCACACATCCTTAAATCGTACTGTATGAAACATATAAGTTGAAACGTATCGGCACACCTTCCATAAAGCATAATAAAGGCAACATTTTCCAATTTTGAGCTCAGATAAGCTTACAATATGTTTCTTTTTTATTTATTCATTTATTTATTTGTTTTTGAATATGCGTATCCATTCTAAGAAAACTTGCTAGCAAGAGTAGCCTCCCTTAACCGAAAACATTTTGATAATTCGCACAATGACTGATTTTTTTTTTTTTTTTGCTTTACGTCCACGGTAAACAGCTAATATGTCGGGACGGTCAATTAACTTAGCCACACTATTCATAGGCAGGCTTAGACCTCCTAAGCGGTTAACCAGTTCTAAGTGAGCGTGTTAAAGTCAGTAACTGACAACTGCCCTTCTTTAATCAGCGGAAGGAGAAACAAAAGTTTGTGGCCATAAAGGACATAGAACCCAGGACCTCTGGCTGAAAGTCGGGTGCCCTACCGACTGCGAATTCGCACAATGATAGAAACTGAAATGTCTTCAAAACATAACCAAAGTAACCGACGGATAATACAATAACCAGATCAGGC
Organism: Ctena decussata; assembly: GCA_963989385.1. Classification (NCBI taxonomy): domain Eukaryota; kingdom Metazoa; phylum Mollusca; class Bivalvia; order Lucinida; family Lucinidae; genus Ctena; species Ctena decussata. The sequence continues at coordinate 45,998,549 of OZ022499.1, forward strand.
GATTCTTGCTAAACAGTCTGAACAATATCTACATCTCTCAAGTAGATTATGTTAATCTGAAATAAACGGACATTTCCATAGAAATTTCTCCTTTTGCTCTATCACGGCTTGCAACTGAACTGTAAAATAAAAGCAGCATAAATACTTATCAAATGTTCTGCTAATTGTAGACTGCAAAATCTGACGCCTTCCAAACGAGAAATTAACTCAAGAGAAGAATCCCGACTGCCGCATGCACTAGCGCTGACAAATACTTCCACGTCGCTCAAAGTCTATCCTTACTCAACGCTGTCTTTGGCTCGAATGACAAATCACTAATTCACACTTTGACATATACTCGCTTCTCAGCGAAAACCACGAGACTTCGTGCTATTAACCAAATCACGAGACCTTACTGCTAACAATCTGAACATATCTTACAAACATGCTTCGCCACTTCACAAAGTCACATAATACAGTACCAAGTTATTTCTAATAAACGCCCCAAGTCTAAAACCCATTTTAACCGCTTACTTTAAACTGTAAAAATTTTCAAACAAATATAAATTACATTATTTACTTCACTATTCATAAAATGCAAAGCGTGCTTACAGAAACGCATTTTTATTCCCATGTGGGAGTTATTCAATTTATGACGAAAAAATGTTCATGAATATTCAAGAAGGGTTCGCAATGATATATCGTCTCTGCCTCCGTACCAAAGACTTTTTGGATGAAGATTTTTTGCACAATTCTTAATTGTGTTGCATACAACTAATCCGTTTAATTCTTATGTGGTTATTTGATAATGAAATACGAGGGAGTATACCTTTAAACCGTGGTGTTTTCTGAGAACTTATATGTAAAATTTAGATATAACAAAAATGCCTAACAAAATTAGAAAATAATTTGTTTGTGAAATGGAGATATAGGGAGACAGCATCTTTTATAAAGGTATCTTAATTCACAATCTGGAGTTTTACTTAAGTTCGAACGTCAACAAGAAAAATTATCTACTTTGTTTATTTACGCACTTTTGAGGCTTGTATTCAAATGTTTGATTAGAAAAAGTGGTAAGTATGATGGTTTATTTAGATGATCAGTTATCAGTTTTACTTGTTTTCAAACATGTCAAATATCTTAGTTTAAATCAATTTGTTGCACGCCGCTTTCTTATCTAATCAAAGCGCATTTTGGAAAGCAAAATCTAATAGTCAGGTTATTGTGAAATTTGCGAACGGCTGAGCGTTTTTTGAGACATTTTGTTACTTTTTCGAACGCGGTTCATGAAATGTTTAAACAAGAGCTGTCGCCTGACAGCATAGCTCGCCCGAATTGGTGCTTGCCCATCATATAGCTAAGGTGGTGTGGACTGCTATGCATAAAACTTCAGGCAAGCATGTCCAAAATAAAAACACATTTATAAACAAAATTTAAAATAAAAAAAAATGAAATAAAATTTCGAAGTCCATGAGCTTAAGATAAAAAGATAAAGAAACTGAGGGGGGGGGGGGGGGGGGGGGGGGGAGTGGAGGGGGGGGGGGGGTAGGAGGCTAGGATGTACCATTATCTAACATCAGTCCAAGTATTAGTATCAACTGAGTCCATCATCGTGGCACAGTGAAATTATGTCTTCATAAATATAAAACTTTAACCAAACTCTTTAAGACAAAATTCTAAGTCGATGACCTTGACTTCAAGGTCATCCAGTGGGGTAAGTATAAGGTGTTTTATAAAAGCTCAAAAAAGTGTCTAACATCAGTTCAAATATAAACTAAATCTCTGCAAAGCATTATGAATCAGTATGCAATTACAAAACTTTAATAAAGACCGAATTTCCTAAGTCTCTGACCTTGACATTAAGGTCACTGAGCGGGGTTGGGGTAGTACTCTGTAGCTCTAACTACAGTGCAAATATAAAAAGAATTCATCTATGGGTTCAGGAGATATGTGTCTTTAAAAAACTTTAACCAAAACATCCAATCAATAAAAAGACAATTTTCTAAGTCCATGACCTTGACATCAAGTCAAGGAGATGCTCTTGAAACCTGTTGTGGCTATTTGCCGTTTTATGATCATGAGCAACGATAATTATGATAAACATGATGGGCAATAGGGAAAACAGTAGTATAATCATTGACGCATTTTGCAGATTTTACTCGCGTGTTACGTTTACATTAAATGAGTTCTTGAATTTTTGTGGCATTTGCCAGTTTGCCAGTTTGTGGCCACGGGTCATGGGCTAATCAAATAAGAAAAACTGTAATAAAGATGACATGAAATGAAGAGGAAAGGAAAAATTACGTGGCAGTTTGCCAGATTTTGGTAGCATGTCAGGATATGATTAAAGTAAAATGGAAGAGCAGTCATTGGGTTTTTGTGACAGTTTATCAGTTAGCAGTCATAGGTGCACGTAAAAAAGAGAGAAAAGATGGTCGCTGTTTGCGCTTAATTTCTGTAAAGAGTCACCATGTCTGTTCAGTTTTGTTTTTTCAGTTGTCATAAAACATTATACTTTGCACGTTGGCACACAGCCTATAATAGAACTTACATTTGCTCCTTATATTCTAGTCTTTTTTCCTGGCCGAACGATGGACAGAGACAGCGATGCATGAAGGCGTTTAAGATTTGTTTATGATTGTTCTGGTGCTGCGGTCATAACGATTCCAGTTTTTAGCTTATCAGCTAACAAGATCTTCTGATGGTTTGATTCAGATCTTTCAAAGTGGTATAAGCCGTAAAAATTTAGTTCTTATTCAGTCGTGTCGTAATATTTGGACTGTTATGTGTTATTCAGACGGAGGTGGTGTGGAACATTTAATTGCGTATTTTACGCTAAGAACTGGAAGAAAGAGGCACTGATTTACATATTGTGAGAAGAGGTAATAGATGCAGCACAGGTTCTCGTTACTGTTAGGCAAAGAAATCAGTGACATTGGTCGGCCTTTATAATAGTATCAGTTTTCAACATCAATACGATTCTTAAGTCTCGTAGTATTTGTACTTTGTTATAGTGGCACTTCAATCACTGTTTTTATTAAGGCGATTTCTCAATTTTCATGTGATTATGTTATTCTACAGATGACATTGCCAATGTATTTGCTTTACAAGTTTTACATTCAGATACATGAACGCAGCTATTTTAGCCAAATCCTATCAATTCTTGTTACATTAGAGTTTACGGAGGGTAGTTTATTTTCTTTCATTTGTGGGAGATTTTAAACATCCACAGTTCTTTTCCCCTTCTTTGTCTTGTCGAACCGAAGCGAACACCGGCATTCCTATCGACAATTCGTTGTTTCTTTATTTCTTAATCAGCATTTTCCTTTAAGACATGTTAGAAAATACAATATTTATTTCCGGACAAACGAAGTGCGGGAGAAAATAAGGACATTTCTTTAGTCAAATATCTGACATGTGACATTAACAAGAGCTGTCGCCTGACAGCATAGCTCGCCTGAATAGGTGCTTGCCCATCACACAGTCGCTATGGTGGTGTGGACTGCTATGTATAAAACTTCAGGCAAGCATGTCCATAATGACAACACATTTATAAACAAAAGCTATCTCAGAAATGTCTTAAAATAAAAAAAAAATCCACAAGAAATTTCAAAGTCCATGAGCTTGAGGTCAAAGAACTAAGGGGTAGTGGGGAGGAGGGCAGGGCTAGGATGTATCAAAGTCTTTAACTGTTATCTAACATCAGTCCCAGTATTAGTATCAACTGAGTCCATTGTGGCACTGTGAAATTATGTCTTCACTAATATAAAACTAATCAAAATCTTTAAGACAAAACTCAAAATCCATGACCTTGACATCAAGGTCATCCAATCGGGTAAGTATATAGTGTTTTGTAAAAACTCAAAAAAGTGTCTAACATCAGTTCAAGTGTAAACTAAATCTCTGCCAAGCATTATGAATCAGTACGCAATTAGAAAACTTTAATATAGACCAAATTTCCTAAGTCCCTGATCTTGACATCAAGGTCACCGAGCAGGGCTGGGGTAGTACTCTGTAAAACTTTGGACTAATATCTAACTACAGTGCAAATATAAAAATAGCCATCAGAGGGGATGGCAAATCCCCCGACCAAAGGCCCCCTGCGCCTTGGTAAACAGGGTGCACTTCAAAAGCCATATAAATAGTATACTGTCATTCTTTTATGCTCCTTATTGACATTATCTGCTTAACAGATGCATGATTATCTAACACTCAGACCAAAACAGTACGCCAAATTGCTAAAAAGAGGTAAAATCTCAAATAGCAATCATGAAGACAATGTTTTGCATATGATACATTCAACATTTCAAAATGTGTGAATAACTTCTAAAGTACAAGCCCTACTAATCTAATTTTGAGCTCTCAAGTAAGTGAATTTGGACAAAGAATCCAAATCTGTAAAAAAAAATTTTTTTTTTTGGCGGGGGGGGGGGGGGGGGGGGGACCTCGAAAAGAATGAAAGCAAGAGTTGTCATTCTCGTCTTGTATGAGACAAACTGTCATGATCTGAACTCCATATCTGTGAAGTATCATAAAAATATTTCAAAGGGTATTCAAGTTATGGAGCGGACACTAAATCACACCTAAAAACATCAAGAGGAAATAACTCAAATAGTTAGAAAGCAAGAGTTGTCATTCTTGTTCGTGACACATCAGCATGACCTGTTCTACATAACTATGAAGTATCATGAAAATATTCCAAAGGGTATTCAAATTATGGAGCGGACACGAAATCACACCTAAAACCATCAAGGGGAAATAACTCAAAAAGTAAGAAAGCAAGAGTTGTCACTCTTATTTGCGACACATCGTCATGCCCTGTTCTACATATCTGTGAAGTATCATGAAAATATTTCATAAGGTATTCTAGTTATGGAGCGGACACGAATTCACACCTAAAACCACCAAGGGGAAATAACTCAAAAAGTAAGAAAGCAAGAGTTGTCATTCTTCTTTGCGACATATCGCCATGACCTGTTCTACATATCTGTGATGTTTCATGAAAATATTTCAAAGGGTATTCAAGTTATGGAGCGGACACGAAATCACACCTAAAACAATCGAGGGGAAATAACTCAAAAAGTAAGAAAGCAAGAGTTGTCATTCTTGTTCGCGACACATCGTCATGACCTGCTCTACACATCTGTGAAGTATCATGAAAATATTCCAAGGGGTATTCAAGTTACAGAGTGGACACGAATCTGCCAAAAATTCACCAAAGGGGAGATAACTCAAAAATTACAAAAGCCAGAGTTACCATTCTTGCACGCGACACATCGCCATGACCTGTTCTACATAACTGTGAAGTATAATGAAATCATTCCATACGGTATTCAAGATATGGAGCGCACAAGAAAATGTTTACGGACGGACAGACGGACGGACGGACAGACGGACGGACGGACGGACCGACGCCAGGCTCATCGCTATATCCCCCGAACCTTTCGGTCGGGGGATAAAAAGAATTCATCTATGGGTTCAGGAGATATGTGTCATTAAAAAACTTTAACCAAAACATCCAATTAATATAAAGACAATTTTCTAAGTCCATGACCTTGACATCAAGGTCACTGAGGGGGGTGGGGGTGGTACCTTGGAAAACTTCGGACCAATATCTAACTACAGTGCAAGTATCAAAGGAATCCATCCATGGGTTAAGGAGATACTGGGCTTTAGAAAACTTTAACCAAAACATCCAGTCCAAAAAACTCCCAATTTTCTAAGTCCATGACCTTGACATCAAGGTCAAGGAGTGGGGTGGGGGTTTTACCATGTTAAACTTTGGACCAATATCTAACTACAGTGCAAGTATCAAAAGAATCCATCCATGGGTTAGGGAGATATATGTCTTTAAAAAACTTTAACCAAAACATCCAATCCGGACGCCGACGCTGACGCGGACGCCGACGCCGTGGTGACAACAATAGCTCTTCCTGAACTTTCGTTCAGGCGAGCTAAAAACGTGTTTTTGGCCAACGTTTGAGATATGGCACTTTCATAAACTGTTGGCTACATATCATCAGCCTTTTCAAATAGCAAAACTCCTGTCTCCTCTAATTCAGGTTCTGAAAGGAACCCAAGAATTGAGGCTTTTGAGGACTGCTACATGTGCAGTATGATTATTACTTATTTGTTTAGACCCTCAGTGAGGCTACCCCTTGCGTGCATACTAAAGGGAGGGCCGACACGGGGAATAAAGTAAAGTGAAGGGCTGCTTCTGAGTTAATTCTCAGCAAATACACTTAATTTTTTTTTAATAAATTACATGTTTCTGATTGGTATAAGGTGGGGCGGCACCATGTGCAGATAGTTACACAGACAGCAGACACTTGTTTGGCATGCACAGTGTCGTGGGACGAGTCAACACAACTTTGCGGTATTAATTCCTAGGAATCATACATGGTTGTATGCATACCAACCCGAGTCTTTCTGGATTCTAACGTGAAAATGCCTAAAGATTGGGACACTAAACGGATAACCATAATTGTCCTAAAATTTGAACAGTTTGATTTTACGATACAATAACCCATTCAAACGATGTAAATAAAATGACAACTAGTGCTGATCTTGTGCAGACTTCTCCTCCAGGCGCAGTCTGATCTTGGTCAGCACGTTTTGCTAAGACCTGAATGTCCCAAAGTGAGTTTTCTAAAGCCAGAAGATTTAATTTGGGTCATCGGTAGCTTGAGACGAATTTTTGACTTTTTAGATAGTGAGAGTTGACTGTATTTATTTTTCTTACCGCCTTTCTCAATTATTTATATCTAGACGCAGTGCTTTTCAATTTTTTTGACAATCACGGTGCCTAGTATTTTATTGTAAAAATGTAGGTTTTTATGTGTAAGATCAATTTGTATTTCTCTCTTTCTCTCCCTCCCAATCTTCAGAAGCCATGATATCTTTTACAACTATAACTCTAGTTGTTTTCTTTGTTGAACTAAGATATATTAGAGGCTGCTGGGCAAGTGTTAGAAGGACAAGGGAATTAACCAGTATAGGGACTTAACACCAAAAACTGCAATAGTTTCAAAACTTGAAATTATAATATTAGGTCATTTTGCGGACGAAAGCTCAGCGACGATTCGGCGTCGAGTCGACGTTGATTTGTACGCTATGACGTTGGATCAACGTTGACTCGATGTCTGATCGCCGCTGTGTGTCTGCAGGCTTTATTTGAACAGTTGGCCATACGAAGTAAAACGTCACCCAAACCCATTAACTAGACCAGTTGTCCTTAATCCTCTCCTTCGTATATTTTGCTTTTATACTGTATGATTTCTATTCTTTTTGTCTTATTTTTGTTTGAAACGTCTAAATATTTGCTCCACGGGGATGCTTAAGCCTACTTTTGTAACTCACGGAATTTTGTAATCAACCAGGAAAAGGTGTCAAATGGTCCCATGATCGCATCTACTAAAGTAATACGATGTCTTATTGACTGAGTGTATAACGTAAATATTAGTTTTCTTTATAGGATGCTTATGGAACCATATATTGACACTTTGTACTTTAAGTCATTGCCTTATATCAACTATTTGACTTATATAGCTCACAGTATTTTTGTATTCCTCTCTGCATCCTTGGAGCTGAAATATCTTTATTTGGTTGTAGTGCATGATTGAGGTACAGATTTATAGGATGCAGATTGGGCTACATTATATTCGTCATACCAAGATCAAAGGGTTAAACTATTTGACTTCTTTCGAGTTTCTGATCATAACATCACTGCTGTTAATACGCTCTGGAGACATTGAACTTAATCCTGGACCAACAATGGTCCAAGATAATGACTCAACGCACTCGACAGACAATACTCAAGAGTATGTTATTATGAATAATTTTTCTGTAGTCCATTATAACATTCAAATTATTTCAAATAAGGTAGACTTGATAGGAGCTGAGCTTAAAAATTTTGATATCATTTGTCTTACAGAGACTTGGCTAAACCCAAATATTTCCGATGATTGTCTTACCTTAGACGGATTCAAACTTTATCGCCGTGATCGCAGAAACGATAGCCATGGTGGGATATGTATATATGCAAAAAATAATGTACATTCACGTCGTAGGTCAGATCTTGAACTCCCGAATGTAGAATGTGTTTGGCTAGAACTTAACAGCCATCATAGGAAATTTCTCATAGGCACATTCTATAGGCCGCCAAATTCTTCCGCAGAAACTTTATCATTTATTGAGGATTCAATCGGTCTTGCTTTTGACACCAATTTAAGTAATATATTTATAACAGGCGACTTCAATCTCGACATTTTAAAGAATTCATCTAATCAAAAAGTACAAGACATTTGCCAGCATTTCGGTCTGGAGCAACTCATAACAGAACCCACGCATTACACTGAAAACTCATCTTCTATTATTGATCTGTTTTTTACTTCAAATACAAACAATATACTTTCAAGTGGAGTCGGGGACCCTTTCCTCGACCAAAATATAAGGTATCACTGTCCAGTTTTTATTATTCTTAAATTCAATAAAAACACGTCCCCTATCTTTCATCGGCATATCTGGCTTTTTGATCGCGGAGATTATGATTCCTTTTCACATAGCGTTCAAGAAACCGATTGGAATATATTAAAGAATGATGATATCAATATTTATGCAAAACAGGTGACGGAAAAAGTTTTGACCTTAGCCACACAGCACATTCCAAACAAAATGATAAAAGTACGTCCGTCTGACCCTCCCTGGCTAACAAATGAAATTAAGAAAATGATTCGTAAACGTAAACGCCTGTATAATAAATACAAGATTACTAAAAACATTATCGACTTTGAAAATTACAAGCATTTAAGAAATAAAATCATAGGTGAAATCCGTAAATTGAAGAAAATACAAATAGATAAACTGACAGATACAGATGCCGGGCCGGGTAGCGCAATCGGTAGGGCACCTGACTCGTAAGTCAGAGGTCCTGGGTTCGAATCCCGGTCTGGCCACATACTTTCGTTTCTCCTTCCGCTGATTCAAGAAGGGCAGTTGTCAGTTACTGGCGAAAGTATGTGCACTTAGTACTGGTTAACCGCTTAGGAGGTCTAAGCCTGCCCAGGAATAGTGTGGTTAGGTTAACTGACCGTCCCGACATGACCTTAGTTGTTTACCGTGGACGTTAAGCATCAAATCAACCAACCGATACAGATACATACAGATACAAATTTTATTTAAAGCCGGATGTGTTTACATAACAAGTAACATTAGCTATGAATAGCTATTAGACCGACTAACATATAAAATATACATGTACATTATAAGAGACTACTATATCAATATTTTCAATTTTACATGCATGGTTCATGTAAGACATGTAAGAGAGATAAGATATGACAGTAGTGTATACATATAAAACATATAAGACATATAAAGGATACTAAAACAGTACATGCTCAAACAACACTACAATGATATATAAGTGTTATATTATTACTGTGCTCGGCAAGGGCCTGAACAGAATAAGTATGTTGTGACATTGTGCTAGATGGTGGCGCTTCGCGAGTGGCAGCTCAATTACTAAACATCAGGCTCCACCCCACCATCCAGCCAATGTTCGAGATCAGATCCGAGCCCAGCAAAACAAAACATATTCTACCTTTGCTACATGCCTTTTATCCTAGTGTAAATACGAAAAAACGAAATTATTTATGCATCAAGTGTCCCCGCAGAACATACAAGCTACAAGACGAGGACTCTTGAGCCGAAAGCGAAAGTGGAGAAAGACAAGAAGCAAAGATAGATCTACCAATATCAACTAGAAAAGCATATAAAAGCACAAGTTAATGAAGCAAAGCACAACTAAACTAGCAAGCACATAAATCATAGATTAACAAGGAGCAACTAAAAGCACTAAATGATACAGATACAAAAGCACTGAAATATTATATAAACCAAGCACAAAAAGGATAAGGAAAATTGTTTAAAACAGAGAAATTAAAACAAGAAGTCCGCGGAATGCTATGTCGCACCTGCCTTGTGCTTTCTCAGTAGTACATACCATGGTTAGAGGAAAGTTTACACTAGGTCTGATGAATTTATGTAGAAATTTGAGCAAATTGGACTTACAAACTAGATGCAGTTCTATACATAAAGCTCTACAGTCAACAGAGTTAAAAATATAGATTAAAGGTATAAAGCAGTCAAACAATCGAGGACACCAGCTTAAGAAAACATTTTATGCCATGTCTGATTGTAGGTGGTATAGTTAGTGAGAAACGGACTTGAATGCTCTTGTCCATATAATCATGGATGCCAGATTGACATAAAATTTATAAGGTCAATAGAGCATGATATATTGGTCAAGGGTACAAATAATAGCAGCATCCCAGGACAATCTTCAAGTTTGATGATTACACCCATTGTATTTAAAGAGAGATGGACTCAAACCCTGAGGTTGACACAATTTTGGATGTGAAATTTTACAAAATCAGTTGCACGTGAAATATATTTCAAGGGCTAAACAAGTGCATTAATCCTCGAGTTCATTCTAAGATGAAACTTTATACCATGTTTGATAAACGTAGGTATCATAGATTAAGAGAGAAATGGACCAGTATGCTAGGGTTGACGTAATTTTTGACGTAAAATTTTACTAAGTCAGCAAAGCAAAAAATATAGGTCAAAGGTCATAATAAAGGAAACACTCCTCTAGACCATCCTAAGAAAAAAAATTATACCAGGTTTGAAGATTGCAGGTATCATAGATGGAGAGAAATGGACTTAAACACTAGGGTTGACGTAATTTTTGGCATAGAATTTTATGAAGTTATCAGAGCATGAAAAATAGGTCAAACTCAAAATAAGTGCAAGGTTCCTTGAGATCATTCTAAGAAGAAACTTTTTACCAGGTTTGATGAACGTAGGTATCATAGATTGAGAATAATGGACCCGAACGCTAGGGTCGACGTAATTGTGGATGGACGGAAGGCACAGAATTTTACGAATTCATTGGAGCATGAAAAATAGGTCAAAGGTCAAAATAAGTTCAAGGTTCCTCAAGACCATTCTAAGTAGAAACTTTATACCAGGTTTGATAAATGTAGGTATCATAGATTGAGAATAATGGACCCGAACGCTAGGGTCGACGTAATTGTGGATGGACGGAAGGCACAGAATTTTACGAAGTCATTAGAGCATGAAAAATAGGTCAAAGTTCAAAATCAGTTCAAGGTTTCTCAAGACCATTCTAAGTAGAAACTTTATACCAGGTTTGATAAATGTAGGTATAACAGATTGAAAATAATGTACCCGAACGCTAGGGTCGACGTAATTGTGGACGGACGGACGGACGAACGGATTGACGGACGGACGGAAAAGTGAACTCCTATATCGCACCTTGCTAAAGCAGGTGCGACAAAAAGATGATATTGGACAAAGAGATTGGTGGAAAACACTCAAACAATTCATAAAACCGGAACAAACATCTACACTTCCCCCACTTTATAAAGACGATACTGTTTACTCCGACGACGCAGAAAAGGCCAATATAATGAATATTTTTTTCACTGACCAAACCGTGCTAGACGAAAGTAACGCTTTTCTACCCGCTGACGTTCCTCAGCCTCCAAACGGTCTTGACTCTCTTTCTACAACACCTCAAGAGGTGGAAATGATTTTAAAGTCACTAAAAGTTGGTAAAGCTGCTGGCCCTGACTCAATAAATAATCGAATTCTTAAAGAATTAGCTCTTCCATTATCTTTCCCCCTCTGTGATCTCTTCAATTTCTCTTTGACTAGTGGTAAAGTTCCAAGCATATGGAAGGAGGCAAATGTAATCCCGATTTTTAAAAAGGACGACCCATCAATACACAGTTCCGAGAATAGCTGCTAAGCTCCGCCTGCTTAGTTACTGTTACTACGTCTCACAAGCTTACACAAAGATGGCGGAAAAACAAATGACAAATGCAATTGCCTGCAAAATGTTGGCGATCAATGGCGAAGAATCAGCCTCCTAATGGCCTACACATGGCAGTTGGCGCAACATGCATTTCCGATGCGTTCTGTTCATGCAAAGCAGGGTAAATTTATTAAAAGTGGTGTTAGGTTGTTTTCTTCAAACAGGTATACATCCCTTCATTAACTGAAAGGTAAGATCACGGACTTATGTCGGTATTGACCACGTGCGATTTGTTTGTGAGACTATGTCACGTGCTAAGTTGTCGTTGCATTGGCCAGGTATACGATATCATGTGATTTTGTGTGACATTCTGGGTGTGGCTCGGAACTGTGTATTGTTTCAAATTACCGACCTATTTCTCTACTAAGTACAATAGGCAAAGTATTAGAAAAAATTGTGCACAAGAATCTTTTTAATTACATACGTGATCACGAAATACTGACAACTTTGCAGTCAGGATTTATACCAGGAGATTCTACCATCAACCAGCTTGTCGACATATATAATACTTTCTGTAAGGCCCTTGACGAAGGGAAAGAAGTTCGCGCTGTCTTTTGCGATGTAAGCAAAGCCTTTGATAGGGTCTGGCACAAAGGCCTTCTTTTCAAACTTCAAAATGTTGGGATTTCTGGTTCTCTCCTATTATGGTTCAATGATTATCTAGACAACAGAAAACAGAGAGTAGTATTACCCGGTGCTGTCTCATCCTGGACAACTCTGAAAGCAGGTGTTCCGCAGGGCTCTATCTTAGGACCGCTTCTGTTCCTTGTGTATATTAATGGCATTGTTGAAGATATACACTCTACTATAAGGCTCTTCGCTGATGATACAAGTCTTTATATAATTGTTGAAGATCCCTTGCAAGCAGCCGACCAACTTAATACTGATCTAGCTAAGATACACTTATGGGCAACTAAATGGCTCGTCTCATTCAATCCCTCTAAGTCAGAATCAATAATATTCAACAGGCAAAACCTTACCATCCTCCTATTCATATGAATCAACAACAAATCAGTGAAGTAAATTCGCATAAACATTTAGGCCTTATTTTTTCGAATGATTGCACCTGGCATGAACACCTAGATTACATTAAAAATAAAGCATGGCTTCAGATTAATATTATGCGCAAACTTAAGTTCACACTAGACAGAAAATCTCTTCAAACAATTTACATTTCATTTATTAGGCCACTTCTAGAGTATGCCGATGTTGTCTGGGACAATTGTACCCAATATGAAGCAAACGAGTTAGAAAAAATCCAAAATGAGGCAGCGCGCATTGTCACAGGAGCAACCAAATTAGTCTCTATCCATTCCCTTCTTTCGGAAACTGGTTGGGAATCTCTAGCATCCCGAAGAGATAAGCACAAGCTAATACTGTATTATAAGATGCAAAACGACCTTACGCCAGACTTTTTGTCTTCCCTTGTTCCACCTACTGTTGGTAGTACAACAACATATAACTTGCGTAATTTCTCGAACCTACAGACCATTCATGCCAGCTCACAGTTATATTACAAGTCTTTTCTACCGTCAGTTACGCGTAGCTGGAATGAACTGTCTGAAGATAAGAGAAATGCAACTTCAGTAGCAGCTTTCAAAAATGAACTTCAGTCCAATGTCAGATCCCCGCCATCCTTTTTCTTTGATGGCATAAGAACAGGACAGATACATCACGCACGACTGAGATTGAACTGCAGTTCATTAAGACAGCATCTTGTCTCAAAAAATATTGTAGACAGTCCTCTATGCGAATGTGGAGCTGGCGAAGATAATAAACATTTTCTTCTGGACTGCCACCAATATAGGAACCTGCGAGCTGAACTTATCAACACTATCTCATTGATTTGTCCCCCAACACTAAATATCCTTCTTCAGGGTAGTTCCGAATGAACAGACTCTGATAATAAGAAAATATTCTTAGCAGTGCATGACTTCATAATTAAATCTAAAAGATTTTGAGTTAAATATCTAAAACATCATTTCTGATATAAATTTGCATATGATTTAGTTAGAAGACCCGCCTGAGGCTAATGTAAGCAACAGTGACCATGACTCATCTACATATTTATATAGGGCAACTTGAATACTTTTAAAATACCCAATTACTTGAATACTTAAAACTCCTTAGTCCGTACATAGCCAACGAGATATACTGAACTCCATTCCCCGTGGAGCTCTATTTGGACACATTGTAAACACTGGTAACATTCTTTCTTTCTTTCTTTTTCATCTATTATAGCAAAAACCAAAATGTGTAAACCCAAATGCGGTAGCATCAATACACTTTGTGGTGCCCCCGCATGTGGGTATGCACATATAAACATAGATACCGAGACAATATATATGTTAAAATAGATTAAGTAGATTCAGTCGACAAACACGATAGATAGTATATATTCTGTGTTATTGTATTATTGAGGGATACACATTCAAATAAGTCTCTTGACTTCCTTCTGGATCCCTTTTGTATAATATATGTATTTATTTCATAATGTCCATTGAATGTGTGTTTGTTATACGAAAGAAATAAAGTTTAAACCAAGACCTGAATGTCCTAATGTTGGGAATGTTTACAGTACTTTCCATGGTGTGCCTTTTAGTCAGAATCCTGCTAGTGTATATGAATGTAAGTCAGCATAGCTTTATTGTACAGATATACTTCACATATATCAGATTCTGTTCAATGCGCTTGAGGTTTTTTCTGTGTTTATTGTTACTTTTTCTTATGTTGTACTCTCTTTTTTCACAATGTTTCAGGCATGAGATTGATTTGACAGGCTTAAACACAAAAAACGGAACAATGTCAGCAGTTGTTTAAGACATTAATTGCAATCCAAGTATGGCAGATATAAAACTACTTTCTGTAAATGTACAGGGGATTGGGCTTCTTCCGAAACGAACAGATAAAGGAGAAAAATTGTCAGATATATTGTCTGCAGGACACACACTTTTGTCCAGGAACAGATGAAAAACTTGTTAAGGCAAGATGGGATGGAGACTGTGTCTTTAGTTCCCTGAAATCTAATTCTAGAGGAGTGGCCATTTTATTTAATAAAAATTTTGACTATAAGGTGCATAATTGTGAATCTGATCCTAACGGCAACTATATAATACTAAACTTAAGTGTAGAAAATAATAGATTAACATTAGTTTCCATTTATGGACCAAATTCTGATGACCCAGCTTTTTATCAAAAAATATTGCTAAGAAAATAGAAGATATTGGTAATGAGCATATGATTTGGTGTTGAGACTTCAATCTTGTGATTGATCCAAAAGTTGATTACTGTAACTATAAAACAATCAATAAAAAAAGCAAGGAATAAAGTCTTAGAAATAATGCAAGAAAAGTTTATGCTGGGCCCTTTTCGTGATTTTCATCCAAATTTAAAAAGATACACTTGGAGAAGAACTCATCCATTCCAGCAAGCAAGACTAGATTTTTTTCTCATTTCAGAGAATTTATTGTCCTCAATTCAGAACTGTACCATAGAAAATAGTTATAGATCAGATCATTCAGCAATTCTACTGAAAGTAAAATTCAGTGAATTTATTAAAGGTAAACCTATGTGGAAACATAACAATTCTCTGTTAAGTGATTTAAAATATCTTGAAGCAATTAAAAGTAAAATTGAAGAAATCAAGCAACAGTATGCACTACCAATTTATAATTTAGATAACTTGAAAGATATTCCAGATGCTGAAATTCAGTTCTGCATTAATGATAAACTTTTTCTGGATACACTACTTATGGAATAAAGGGGAAAGTCTATTTCATATTCATGCTTTAAAAAGAAACAAGAAGATATGAGGGAGAAGGATTTAATAACCGAAATATCGGAACTTAAACATAGATTAACACCAGAAAAAACGGATATACTGGGAAATTTAAAAAGCCGAACTCTACGAATTAAGAAAACGAAAATCAAAGGGGCAGTGATTAGATCCCGAGCAATTGATATTTTAAACGATGAAAAACCAACTAAATATTTCTGTTCCCTTGAATCTCATAACTTTACAAGTAAAATCATACCAAAACTTTTAAAAGAAAATGGTGAAATATTGACTGCGCAAAATCAAATCTTGCAAAAAATAGAACAGTACTTTAGAAATTTGTATAGCAGTAAAGAAGGGGAAATAACTGATATTGATCTAAATAAATTTTTAAGCAATTACAATATTCCTAAACTAAACCAAAATGAATCAAATAATCTAGAAGGACTTTTAACTTTATCAGAACTCTCTTCCGCTTTAAAAAATATGAAAAATAACCGTAGTCCTGGAGCAGACGGTTTCTCTTGCGAATTTTTAAAAATGTTTTGGAAAGAACTAGGCACGTTTGTCTTAAGAGCAATTAATTATAGCTATGAAACGGGGGAATTTTCGGTAGCACAACAAGATGGAATTATTACCCTACTACCAAAAGAAAATAAATCTCGACAGCTCCTTACAAATTATAGACCCATTTGTCTTCTTAACACAGTATATCAAATAGCCTTGGCAGGAGTAGCAAACAGAATTAAAACAGTATTAAACTAGAACTGTCGGAGAATCCGACTATACCCCCGCTTAACTGCTTAAATCAAATGGTGTTATTTTCGTTACAAAATGCATAGAGAGAGAACTCATTGTCACCATGTATACCAAATATCAATAGTCAACATAAATCCCTTTCTATGTGTAATATGGAATAAAATGATTTCACATTGACAGAAAGAAAAAATAATAATTACATGCAAGACGTAAGTCTTTATCAGTCTGTATACCAAATATGAACATTCAAACTTGAATGGTTGCTGAGAACCCTGTTACAAAAATTGCATTATTCAAAGTCAGGAGAGAAAGAAAATTGGAAAAATATAGGGAATAATAAGCAGGAGAAGGCTGGTTCTCAATCCCACGATACAAGTTATCATCAACCTGCATACAAAATATCCCTACTCTTACAGAATCTGATGCATAGAAATCTTTTGCAAAAATCCATTATTCAAAGTAAAGAGAGAAAGAAAATCTGACATATACAGGGAAGAATATGCAGAAGAAGGCTGGTTCTCAATCCCACGATACAGGAAGTCATCATCAACCTGCATACCAAATATGTCTACTCTAGCTTGCACAGTTGTGGGGGAATCTTTGACCAAAAATTTCATTATTCAAAGTATGGAAAGAAAGAAAATCGGAAAAATACAGGGAAGAATAAGCGGAAGAAAGCCGGTTTGCAATCTCACGATGCAATAACTTGTCATTAACCTGCATACCAAATATGACTACTCTAGCTTGCATGGTTGTGGAGAAATCTTTGACGAAAAATTTCATTATTCAAAGTATGGAAAGAAAGAAAATCGGACAAATACAGGGAAGAATAAGCAGGAGAAGGCTGGTTCTCAATCCCACGATACAACATGTCGTCATCAACCTGCATATCAAATATGACCACTCTAGCTTGCACGGTTGTGGAGAAATCTTTGACGAAAAATGTCATTATTCAAAGTATGGAAAGAAAGAAAATCGGAAAAATACAGGGAAGAATAAGCAGGAGAAGCCTGGTTCTCAATCCCACGATACATCATGTCGTCATCAACCTGCATACCAAATATGACCACTCTAGCTTGCACGGTTGTGGAGAAATCTTTGACGAAAAATGTCATTATTCAAAGTATGGAAAGAAAGAAAATCGGGCAAATACAGGGAAGAATAAGCAGGAGAAGCCTGGTTCTCAATCCCACGATACATCGTGTCGTCATCAACCTGCATACCAAATATGACCACTCTAGCTTGCACGGTTGTGTAGAAATCTTTGACGAAAAATTTCATTATTCAAAGTATGGAAAGAAAGAAAATCGGACAAATACAGGGAAGAATAAGCAGGAGAAGGCTGGTTCTCAATCCCACGATACAACATGTCGTCATCAACCTGCATACCAAATATGACCACTCTAACTTGCATGGTTGTGAAGTAATCTTTGACGAAAAAAGGGGACGGAAGGTCGGACGGCAGACGGACGGACGGAAGGAAGGACGGACGGACAGATGTAAACCAGTATACCCTCCACTTTTTCAAAGCGGGGGTATAATAAACTTATAGAACAAGATCAAACAGGCTTTATATCAGGACGATACATAGGAGAAAACACAATAATAATTTATGATTTAATGCAGTTAGTAGATGAACAAAACAAACCTGGACTACTGTTATTAGTTGACTTTGAAAAAGCTATCGACTCGTTATCATGGTCATTCATAGAAAAAGTCCTTAATTTCTTTAATTTTGGCCCATCAATTATTAAGTGGATATCAACCCTCTATAAAAATTCTTCTTTAAGGGTTAACCAAGGTGGAAACTTCTCACCCCCCTTCAAAGTTGAACGTGGTTGTAAACAAGGAGACCCATTATCCCCGTACATTTTTATCCTCTGCGCAGAAATTCTAGCCATAAAAATTAGAAATAATGATAAAATAAAATTTCCTTTTAAAAGGAAGGCTTGCACAGATAAAACAGTGAAATTTTCATGAGTTGTTATTGAAGTGAACCCGATTGTTAGTGCACTTTCTGTTGCTTACTTTTATTTAGCAAAGTATTTAATTTCTAACTTCTTGAATAGTGGCATTATCCATGGGTGTAAGGTAAAAACAAGTGTAGAATTTATTTGAAAAACAAATTGGGGAAACACACACACACACACACACACACACACACACACACACACACACAAAATAACAACAACAAAAAAAAAACAGTTTTCCAACGTTTTGGCCGGCCGTTTTAGGCATGCCTCAAGTTAAATAACTATATGGACCTATTTCAAGTCTTTTCTTTACGGCTGTTGAGTCTCATTTAGTCTGAATCAAAATTTTAGGAAAGACTGTTTCAAACCCATGTCTATGGAATCTTGGCACATCTGAACTTGGCATCAAAAGAAGAAATGTATATCAATGAACTCTGCTCTTTCAGTTTTTACAGATACACATATCAGCCCACTCCGGCATAAGCGCAGTCTTATCAGTCTATCCTCAGCATGAAAGATGTCTGCATCATGGATCATCATGAAGAATATTTATGCCGAAAAAGACTGATCAGATCCCATGAAGGCACCGACGCTGGACAGTGTGCCGGCTGCTCTGACCAGTCAGATTATGCGATGCCCTAAGGCCTATTTTTCGCGACGCCCCTGCATGATTTTTGGAAAAGCTAATGCTTTGCGCTATTGCTATATATAAATACTGCGGTACACACTCTCCAGGTATTTTCCGACTAAGTGTGACGTATCGTTTCTTCCGAAAATAACTCGGTATCACTAAACCACTTGAATACTGGCTTGCCGCCGAAACGACAAGCCAATAAAGGGGATCAAAATTAATGACTTCGAATTTTTATTAACACAGTTTGCTGATGATACCACTGTTATCTTGGATGGATCTGAAACGTCTTTGAATGAAACATTAAATGAATTAGAAAAGTTTAAGTCTATTTCAGGGCTTAAGGTCAATTTTCAGAAAACACAGGTCATATGGATAGGATCGAAAAAATATACCCAGGACGCAATTAAAACAAAATGGAAACTAACATGGGGAATTAATAGATTTAAATTACTGGGCATAACCTTTGACACAGATCTAAATAAAATGATTGACATCAATTATGCACAAAGCATCGAAACACTTAAAAGTAAAATACTAGCTTGGCAACGTAGACATCTCACCGCAATTGGCAAAATTACCGTTATTAAAACTCTCTTAATTCCTAGTCTGAATCATCTTTTTCTATCTTTACCCAACCCAACAGATAACGCTTTGAAAGACCTACAGGATATGTTTTTTAAATTTCTTTGGGAAGGAGTATATAGAATAAAAAGCAATGTGATGTACAAAGATTATGTAGATGGTGGACTTACATTGATAAATGTACAAGCTTTTTCAGCAGCTTTGAAATCAACATGGGTACGAAGGTTAATTTTTAGTCAACAGAAGTGGACAAAAATTTTAGGGCAGTACATAAACGTAGATAAATTCTTCTGTTGTGGAAAAGATTATATTACTGCTGAATTACGGAATATAAAGAATAAATTTTGGCAGGATGTATATAAGGCGCATATCCAGTTAGTAACAAAAAATCAACCAACAGAAAATAGTTTTTTTTATCAAGTCCAATATTTTATAATGATAATATTAAAATAGCCAAAGCTAGCTTTTTTTATTCACACTGTTTTAAAAATGGTATAAAAAACGTTAATAATATTGTAGGAAATGATGGTAAATTTTACTCATTCCAGGAGGTAAAAGAAAAGTTTGATATTCGTATAAACTACATGCAATATTTAAGTATGATTCATGCAATTAAAGAATGGCAGAAAGGAATAAGTTTAACAAATATTACAGCAAAATTACCAAACCCGATTATACCCGCTTATCTGCATATTTACATGAAAAATAAAAAAAGGTAGTAAAGATATGTATATAATATTAAACCATAACACTGAGACAGCTACTGGCAGGGTCGCCTGGAACAAAACATATGATTTGGATGATAATGCTTGGAATGATATTTATATATGGCCTTTCAAAATAAAGGATACAACAATACAGTGGTTCCAAACACGAATAAATCATAATATACTAGCTACCAATAGTTTCCTACATAAAATAAAATATATAAAGGACCTAATGTGTTCTTTCTGTGCAAAGGAATCCGAAAATATTAGGCATTTATTATGGGAATGTGAACATACAAAGAAATTGCTGAGTGATGTGAAAAACTGGTGCTCTGAAAACAATATTCATTTTGACACGGAAGAAAAATCTTTCTTGTTTTGGTAGTTTTCTCAGAAATGCCAGCATACCAGAACAATTTTTGACTGGTTAGAAACAAAATATTATATTTATTATTGTAGATGCTCCAAATCATGTTTAAATTTGACAGCACTGAAATATAGACTTAAACTTCTTTATAGTATTACTTTCAAGGCAGCCATATTAGAAACAAGAAACATCTTTAAAAAAGATAACTGTCGAAGGTGCGGCAGATCGAAAGCGCGGTGCGGTTATGGCTTTCATACTAGACCTTTAAATACACGATTGGAAATCTCGAGTGCGCCTGATCTACGGCTGCTCAAACGGGTCATGAAATTTGCAAAAACACTTTTCGTCATTCGTTGTTATTGAATAAAACACGTCTATCCGCAAATAACGGCGATTAAATTAAAAAGGAAACGAAGCCAAAATAAAGTTTATATTCATAAAACGTCATTTTAAAACTGTTTCTTTTCACAAATGGTAGATTGTGTTTATTATCCCCCATATAATAAAAAGCCGGATGCAGGTCATGCATGCTCTAATATGTCTACGACAAAAACAATGGAGAAATTTCTTGACAGGTGGGACGAATTTCCTGATCTATTCAATAAAATTTGACCCATCGGTACCTAGCATATCTCTTTACAAACAGCGTATACCCAAACCAGATGCCACAGAATATGATGTCTGGGATGGGTCTGCGCTTCTGGCTTTAACATTTGCTGTTTGTACATAAAATCAGGTCAGGAATAGTAAATAAACTTGTTTCTAATGAGATGACAGACTGAACTTGGAGGTGCTGAGTATGGATGGGTTGAAGCTGTTAGCCTCATGCCTGAAAATACTTTTCCATAAAAACTCCCCAAATTAAGCAGAAAAAATGGAGTTAAGTGAAAGGGTGCTTTGTGTGCAACAAATACAAAGATCAGTCTGTGCACTGGTGTGGGCCGGTCAGGATTTTTGCTTTTGCTTTTCAGATCCCTTGGGATTTAAAATCAATATCTGCTAACAGGCAGGATCACGACTGGACTGCTGCAGTTTACAGGCTGATCTGTTTTTTCCATATGGTACCTTTTCACATGACACCATTCAAGCATATAATTATGGATACCATAGTGACCCTAAAGTTTCGGACACCCGAAAGCTGGGTAATTACTGTTCTAAAAACTCTTAGTGGATTTTATACACATTAATACATCCAAATGAAGCTTAGAGAATGGCAAACAGTGTAGACCCTGATCAAGCTGCTCTGTGAGGAGCAGTTTGATCTGGGTCTACAGTGTCTGCTCAGACCTGTTTGTCCGAATATTTAGGGTCATTACAGTAGTTGAAAATAATATCTGATCAAGAAATTGAGTATTGGTGTGCTAGAAGTGAATGAGATGTAAATTTCTTCTAACGGAAACTGAAATATTACAATATTATTATGATACTGATATGATACAGATTGTAAGGTATGATATTGGGATGGCCCTCTCCGATCCACTTCATACCTACTGACGGGGAGAATAAACGGGGAACCAATATAGGCTCCTCAAAAAAAATGCTCAAACAAATAGCCTGATTGCGACAGATCCCAAGAAAGTATTGAAAATAAGTTTGTTTACTTACCTTATTGCTCCGTCACGCTTATGAGACATAAATTGTCAGAAAAAATCGTTGACGATTGTCAGAAAAAAATAACCGCCTACTGGGACTAAGCAACCACCCAGTGCTAGAATAGCAGAGAAAGTTTGTACCGGTGGTTTGACAGAGAAACCGTTGGTTTGGTTAGCACCGGTGATTTATGCATACAAGGGGATGTAGTTCCTGTAGAACTGAATTTCCTTTTCAACTGAGAGGACTTTCACTCTGCTGGGATTACTTCTAGATTATATTTCGAAGTTTCTTTGATGTTTTAGGATGGAATCCTTAATTATTGGTGTATAGTCCGTTTGCTACCAAATGCAAACGGGGCTTTGCTTATTTTCTCGAAAACGACGAAAGTTCCATCAAATGATCTTATGTCCTAATGAATCCTATAACTATACATAATGAATCCTATAACTATACATAACAGAATATGGAAAGTCCAAATTTTTGGATGCTTTCGTAAAATATTTTCCATTGACAGTAATGCAAAAACTGAGCAGTTTCACTAAAGGGCGTCGTATGCTTGTTTAGAACAGCCAAAATATTGTTGATGGCCAATAGCGTAAACTCGTTGTTAACTACAGGTATGGGCGTATATGAATGAAATAGTAAAATGTATTCACGTGTCCGCACGCGTAACGCATGGTATCACTAGTCAGGTGATACTATGTTGTAAATAAATATTGAACTATTAAATTATTTTGCGAGTAAAAATTGTATGTTTTAAAATTTGATAATAGATGGGTGAAACAAAAAGTAGAAAAACAAGAGGGCCAAGAGGCCCTAAATCGCTCACCTGAGCAAAAAGGTTAAAGGTCAAACTAGGGTCATAATTTGAACAAACCTCAGAGTTTGCAACCATTTCCAAATGGTTCTGAAGAAGAAGATTTTTGACTGTTTTTCTATGTATTTCTATGGTTCAAACCCAGGACCCCCTGGAGCGGCCATTTTTACCCCGTCACCTTCATTTGAACAAACTTGGTAAGAGACCACTAGGCAATGCATCATACAAAATTTCAAGCATCTGCACTAAGGGGTTCTGGAGAAGAAGGTGTTTAAGTACATTTTAATTTCAAACCCAAGACTCCCTGCCCCAGGGCCATTTTGGATACCAGGGCCACCATTTACACAAACTTTGTAGGAGTCCACCAGCCAATGCATCATACCAAACTTCAAGCATTTGAGCCAAGTGGTTCTGAAGAAGAAGATTTTTTTAATAGTTTTCTATGTATTTCTATGGCTCAAACTCAGGACTCCCTGCCGCAGGGCCATTTTGGACCCTGGGGCCATCATTTGAACAAACTTGGTAGAGGACCACTATGCAATGCTAAATACCAAATTTCAAGCATCTGAGGCAAGCAGTTCTGAAGAAGAAGATTTTTATAATTTTTTTCTATGTAGTTCTATGGTTCAAACCCAGGATCCCCTGGGGCGGGGCCATTTTTGACCCTGGCACCTTCATTTGAACAAACTTGGTAAGGGACCACTAGGCAATGCATCATACAAAATTTCAAGCATCTGAGCCTAGTGGTTCTGAAGAAGAAGATTTTCTAAATATTTTTCTATATATTTCTATGGTTCAAACCTAGGACTCCATGTCGCTGGGCCATTTTGGATCCTGGGGCCACCATTTGAACAAACTTGGTAAAGGACTACTAGGCAATGCTACATACCAAATTTCAAGCAACTGAGCCTTGTGGTTCTGAAGTAGAAGATTTTTTAATATTTTTCTATGTATTTCTATGGTTCAAACCTGGAATCCCTGCCCCGGGGCCATTTTGGATCCTGGGGCCACCATTTGAACAAACTTGGTAGAGGATACTTAGGCAATGCTACATACCAAATTTCAAGCATCTGAGGCAAGCAGTTCTGGTGAAGAAGATTTTTAAGTAGTTTTTAGTTTCGAACCCAAGACCCCCTGCCCCAGGGCCATTTTGAACCCTGGGGCCACCATTTGAACAAACTTGGTAAGGGACCACTAGGCAATGCATCATACAAAATTTCAAGCATCTGAGGCAAGTTATTCTGGAGAAGAAGATTTTTAAGTATTTTTTAGTTTCGAACCCAAGACCCCCTGCCCCAGGGCCATTTTGAACCCTGGGGCCACCATTTGAACAAACTTGGTAGAGGACCACTAGGCAATGCTACATACCAAATTTCAAGCATCTGAGGCAAACAGTTCTGGAGAAGAAGATTTTTAAGTATTTTTTTGGTTTCGAACCCAAGACCCCCTGCCCCAGGGCCATTTTGGACCCTGGGGCCACCATTTGAACAAACTTGGTAGAGGACCACTTGACAATGCTTCATACCAAATATCAAAGCCCTAGGCCTAGCGGTTTTAGAGAAGATGTCATTTAAAGCAAATTGTTGACGACGCACGACGCACGACGGACGACGGACACTGGGTGATCACAATAGCTCACCCTGAGCCTATGGCTCAGGTGAGCTAAAAATGGATTCAGAATAAAGTTTCAATAAATTATACAAATTTTGTTCTAGGGATAGCATACATTGGTCACATGCTCTAACACGTAAAACTAAACGGGAATTCCAACAGCCAACTTTTACTCCCTTGTAATTAAGAGGTGAAAATGACATATTTTAGGTCCCGTTTTTGTATAGAAACTTTTTTATGCAAAACCTCACATTTCTGCAAAATTATGATTTTGTTATGTATAGGATGAAAATTGAGAATGAGCAATTCGAAAATCTACTTCTCACCAATTTTGAGAAAATATTGGGGATGCCGTTTGCATTTGGGAACAAATACAGACACATTATACACTATGATATATATTGTTAAGTAAAAAGTATGCAAAGACCAGGAACTGAAACAATCAAAATCCAAATCCAGCCCTCAAACCATAGTTGGAAACAACTAAGATTACAAATAATCAAAATACAGAGAACATATGGCCAACCGAGTGAGCAGCTTGTTCCCAAAAGGTGGCCACTCAGCAACCCAAACCGAACCAAAAATAATAATAACATACATAAGGTAAAACATCACAGAAACTCTGACACCAAAAACAGGCAACAAAGAACCACAACAGAACTACCGCCTTGGAACGGTCAGTAATGTTACACTATACCAAAGTGAATGTTCCACTATACCTGTACATCTGTTATGCAAATACGAATACTTAATATTTATAATATTTGATATATATATTTGATGAAATATTTCATTGATGATTAGAGTTGGACGGACACACGGCGCCAAGTGTGTGCAACTATGGTTACGTACCGCTGAGCCACTTGGGGAACGTCGTTAGGAGAATTCGAACTGACCTGGACTGATGATTAGAGGGGACGGATTGGTGGCAAAGCTCTAAAATGTTTACAACTTCGGTAAAGAGAACGAATAAATAATTTGTCCCCTGGGTATGGCAAATCTCCGTTGACACATTTTGAACGAAATGTAGTCGGGGATTTGCATTTCTTTCTTTTCATCATGTCATTTTTTCTTAAAGTAGCAATTCATTTCTCTGAGGTTTTTCCTTTTAGGAAAGTAATATTTTCATTCAATCGCCGATATAAATATGTATGCAAAATTTGAAGAAAAAAAATCCGTGGATAAATACTCAAGTTATCGATCGAAAATGGTGAGCACGGACGGACGGAAGGACGGACGGAAGGACGGACACCGAAAGGTATATCATAATACCCACCAGTAAAGTGTGGCGGGGTGTAAAAACACAACAAACATTTTTCAGATCAAGCAAGGGAGGATGACTCACGAACTAGAAAGATAAGAGTGACGGTTCTTAGTCACAATATGCAACCTTTGATGTGAAACATATCTGTGAAGTTTCATTCAGATATTCCATGTAGTAAAGGTAAAAAAATATATCTGTGAAGTTTCATTCCGATATCATGAACGGTAAAGGAATAACAGGCCAGAAACCATTTTTCCAATACGAACTCTGTAACTCGAGTAACTGTTTAAAATGGTCAGATTTCGTCAATTAACCATCCCATACCACTCTTCACCAATAACAATATATTTGAAAAAATCCGTGAACAAATACTCATTCACGACAAGTTATCGGTCGGAAATGGTAAGCAAGGGCAGACAGGTGGACGGACGGTCACCGGAAGGTATATCAAAATACCCGGGCACTAAAGTGTGGGGTGGGGGTATAAAAAGGTTGTTAAACTGTTGTTATCATTTTTGCTAGAAATCTTGTTGTTTTATTCCTGTTCATGTGTTGGGTGGGTTTACATTCAGTGACAAGTTCGTAATTTTAACTTTGCTAATTTCCGAATTCGGAAATTTGGAAACGTTCCGGTCCGTATCGAATGTAAGGTGCTTTTTCAAAGTTCAAATTATTTTTCTAGCCTCGCCGTTATTATGTTTCTGGAAATTCTCCCTCAAAGAGAAGGGTGAGTGAGTGAGTGAACTCGGGTTTAACGTCCCACCAACAACGAGGTCATATGGAGACGGGACCTCGGTTTAAAGTCTCATCCGAAAGACCGGAGAAGCGGGGGATCGATCTTGCGACCCCTGGATTGGTAGTCCGGAGTGTTATCCACTACACTACAGCCGCTCCTCAAAGAGAAGGACAACACCCATTTATAACGTTTTGGGTCATTGATTTGGTCATTCATGGTGGACAACAAAGTAGATGACCTCATTTATACCTGTGCATGATTTTCTTAAGACCATATTTGGGAGTAATCAAAATTTATCACAGGAAATGACCAGAAAAGTGAATTTTATGCTGTTATCACTTGCCCTGTTTCCCTCCATTTTCTGGAGTGTATACTTTTGTAAATAAGGGTTTCTAAGGGCCCAAAAAGGTCTTTAGAAAGGACGAAATGAGGTGCCCAGTGGTAATTATGTGCTTTCTATTGTCAAGTGATATTATTTCTATTTTATGGGAAATTTTGCATTCTAGTTTTAAGTATAAGATTGTCAGCCAAGTGGAAATAAAATGTTTTGGCTATATGCCACTGTTGGAAGCTTACGGCTTATGTAGAATATTCAGCTTTTTTTTATTTGATGTCACGCCCGCCTGAATTTTGCTAAGTTGAAAACACTGGTTGCAAAGACGATTTGTGTGAAAATCCTATGCCACTGGAAGGCACACGGCCAGCCTTGCCATAATGCCATGGACTGTTAATATGACCTGGTACATCACTGATACAATTCATCAGGCTGTTACGTTTTATTAGCTAATTAATATTGGATGTCAAGTTACTATAGCACATTCTGAAACAACAATTTGCCAGGCAGGTTTGTCCGACTGCTGTGGTATTCCTGGTTTCTATATTTTCTTTTTTTTTAAAGTGGATGGGGGCTTTATTAAGGCATCATAGATGAGTATATTTCCACATGTTTTCATTCTGAAAATTCCTTTATTGTAATTTAATATGGTCTAATAATCCATCCATGTCTGCTTGATCTAGCAGGTCACAAAATATCGGGGATTCCACCTGAAAAAAAAAGAGAGAAAAAGTTATGAGAAGTGTAATGTCCAAAGAGAAATTACAGTTAATGCCAGCATGGAGGATGTGGATCCTCGTGCACCGCGTTTCCTTTCTATGAATCGTGGGGAAAGCAGTTTAACAACATCAAATTTACAGCTCACGAGAACTTAGCAACACTTTTAGCCACACTTTTGTTTTACATCACAGTTATGGTATCTTGTTTTCAAAACCATGTATACCAAGTATTGTGCCTTAGACTTAAATAGTTTCTGAGAAATCCACAGTTTAAGCATTTTCCCATATAAAAGCCTAACATACCAAAGTTGACCATGTCATAAATGAGGTCAAGGTCATCGCAAGGTCATCGTTTCTAGACACTATGATTAGCCCGCATGCCCGATACTACATACCTAGTTTCAAGGTCATAGGCCTTTTGGTTCTGGAGAAGAAGATTTTTGAAAGTTTTTACCATATATGGGCGTGGCGGTCATCTTGGTCATGTGACCCAGATACCCCGAACAAACTTTCGTTCCCCCAACCCTTGGAGGCCCCATATAAAATTTGGTTTTGACTTTGACCTTTGACCAAATGACCTTGACCTTTAGTGACATAATATCTTCATTTGTTCATTTAGCTGATCATGTATACAAAGTATTAATATAGTTTCTGAGAAATCCACTGTTTAAGCGTTTTCACATATAAAAGCCTAACGTACCAAAGTTGACCATGTCATAAATGAGGTCAAGGTCATCGCAAGGTCATGATTTATATAAATTATGACGGGCTCGCATGCCCGATACTACATACCAAGTTTCAAGTTCATAGGCCTTTTGGTTCCGGAGAAGAAGATTTTTGAAGGGTTTTTACCATATATGGGCGTGGCGGCCATCTTGGTCATGTGACCAAGATACCCCGAACAAACTTTCGTCCCCCAAACCTAGGTAGGCTCCATATGAAATTTGGCTTCAATCGGCCTAGTGGTTTCAGAGGAGAAGATGTTTGAAAATGTGAACGACGGACGACGGACAATTGAATAGAATAGAACGGATGCTTGGCTATACTATAAGCTCACTTATGAGCCTAAAGGCTCAGGTGAGCTAATAGTCTCATTAGGTTAAATTTTTAGATAAAAATATATTCATTTGTAACAATCAAAACACAAATAACAATGTATTTGCTTACCCCTAAAATATATTCACAGGACTTTGGCTCTACCAAATATATGGTTACAGCATGTGGTTGTTGGGGTTTATTTAGACATCTGCAAATAAAATATGTGTAGTTTAGATATGACTTAAAAACTTCAACCCGTTAAAATCTGAGTATCTCAATAATAAAGGCAGCTACGTCAACCACAATTTTACAACATAAACATGTATAACTGATTATGACCGTATCACGAATCTGATCAACCGAATCGGCCAGGAATTAGCACGTGTTCCTCGTGTTCTTAGAACAGTTTACTTGATGTCTACAGTTTTCAGAGGAAACATGCCTCCCTTATATAACCGGTATTTTAAAAGTTTGAACTCGAGTCGGCTTTATTTGACACACCGCGCCTTAATATCGCAAACAGATGCAGAATTTTTGGCCAGTTGGAAGCTGGAATTTCAAGAACAGACGTCGCGAGTTAAATACGACAATCTGTACTCTCAGACGACGCGCACGGTTTCCAGAAAGCTAAAAAGATCATCGGAAAGCAGCTAACCGAGATTTGCAACCAGACTTACATCAACGCCGTCTCCGTATGGTTTGCGTGATTGCCAGACTCCAACTATAACTGAAAGCCAAGGGGTTGAAGATAGTAAGAAATCATCTAAATGAGCATGACGTAAGTTAGCATAGGCCATACAAAAGACCAGTTCTGGAGAAACATCACAGAAGTGGAAGTTTATAGAAGTAGAAGTTCCCAGAATATTTCATCCTACTAACAAGAATTGTCATCGAGGCGCCGTAGTCGAGAGGTAAGAGACTCGGTTATCATGCAGACGGTCATGGCTTCGAATCCTAGCTTTGGTCAACTCGCCACTGGAAAACTCTCTCTGTCAACCAAACACTAAATGGGTACATTTTTCGAATCAGGGAAGGAAAAGGCAGCGTAAGGAGAGGGATGGGCCCGCCTTTCATATGATGTGCCCAAGATACAGAGAGCCTCTAAACCCCACTGCCCATATGGTCACTAGGCTATTGGAAACCTTTACCCTTATGGTTCAAACCCAGGACCCCCCATGGGGCTGGGCCATTTTAGACCCTGGGGTCATCATTTGAACAAACGTGGTAAAAGACCACTAGGTAATGCTACATACCAAATTTAAAGCATCTGAGCCAAGTGGTTCTGAAGAAACAGGTTTTTGACTATTTTTCTATGTATTGCTATGGTTCAAACCTGGGACTCCCTGCCGCTGGGCCATTTTGGACCCTGGGGCCACCATTTGTTCAAACTTGGTTTAAGACTTCTAGGCAATGCATCATACCAAATTTCAAGCATCTAAGTCTTGCGGTTCTGAAGAAGACTTTAGAATATTTTTCTATGTATTTCTATGGCTCAAACCTTGGACTTCATGCCAAGGGGTCATTTTTGGTCCCTGGGGCCACCATTTGAACAAACTTAGTAAAGGAATACAAGGCAATGCTACATACCAAATTTTAAGCATCTGAGCCTTGCGGTTCTGAAGAAACAGATTTTTGAATATTTTTTTTTATGTATTTCTATGGTTAAAACCCAGGACACCCTGGGGTCATCATTTCAACAAACTTGGTAAAAGACCATTAGGCAATGCTACATACCAAATTTCAAGCAACTGAGCCTTGCAGTTCTGAAGAAGATTTTTGAATATTTTTTTATGTATTTCTATGGTTCAAACCTGGAACTCCCTGCCCCGGGGCCAGTTTGGACCTTGGGGCCACCATTTGAACAAACTTGGTAGAGGTCCATTAGACAATGCTTCATAACAAATATCAAAGCCCTAGGCCTAGTGGTTTCAGAGAAGATGTCATTTAAAGCAAATTGTTGACGACGGACGATGCACACTGGGCAATCACAACAGCTCACCCTGAGCTGAAAACTTACCTGTCATACGGTTCAAAAGTTGCAAAAATGGCAAAGTCAACAAAGGGGCATAATTTAGTACATTTTCATGAAATGTGTCCCAAAATGAATCAGGCAGTGTGCCCAATATATAACAATCCTACCCTGCACGGATTTTGGAAACAAAAAAAGGAAAGTTCAAGGCCGACGGACAAGAAAACAAATACGAGTGCTATAATTGTCTATGGTCTATCCATCTGTGAAGTATTAAGTCCCCACCAATTACGATTCTTAAGTACTGGTAGTGTTACGTATGGACGGACAGTAAGGTCCAAAACCAATATGCCCCTCAACTTCTCAAAGTTGGTGTGTGTGTTGGTGTGTGTGTGTGTGGGAGGGCAAGGGGGAGGAGGAGGAGGGGGGGTGGGGGATCAAAATAAGAATAATAATGAAAATAATATATTACAAAACTAGAAGTTTGTCCATAGCACACGGATGCCCCCACCTAGTGCACTGAGTAAGATGACGCCTTGATTAAGGTACTGGCACTTGTAGGATAACTAGGTTCATAGAGGCAGACTTGTATAATAAAAAACGCCATTGAAATGCCATAGGCAAAGCATTGCTCAAAATTTGAAATGTGACACAAACTGCAGCCATTTATACAGTTTCAGAGCACTGTATGGCAAAAACAGAAGCTGGTTAGAAACAGAGTCAGTGGACTGTGACATATGTCTCATTATTACCTGATTCTTTTGTATTCCTGATGTATTTATAAATCCTCATACAAAACTGCAAGTGGCTACACTGATAGGAACCCTAAAATCTACCTCTTACAAATACCATAACCTTGCAAAATTAGCCTAAGTCCGAAGTTGGTGGATCATGACATATGGATCATTCTGCCCTAATTCTTGCAAATCCCTGCTGTACTCATAGATATAAACCCTCATACAAAATTTCAACGATAGGAACCCTGAAATTTACCTCTTACAAAAATCTTAATCTTGCAAAATTAGCCTAAGTCCGAAGTCAGTGGACCGTGACATATGGATCATTCTGCCATAATTCTTGTGTATTCCTGTTGTACTTACTAATACAGTGGACTCGACAGTATCGGATCAAGTTCAACAAAACTTCTGTTTTGCTGTATATGAATTCTAACATTGTGTATGTTATTACACATAACACTTGCAAAATATCCCTTCTATCTATCCATGTCAAAATATTTATGAAATTTATTCCTTTAAGGGCAGATAACCTATCCAGACTTACAGAGGGTCTTACGACAGTAACGAATCAGTTGCGACAGTATCGGATCATATGATCTTATTTTATAAGAGAGTTCCTCCGAGGCGCTCTGACAAACTACATAGCCTCAATCATTTGGCTACATAAACAGTTGGACCTATTTAACTCTGAGAGGAAACATTTACGGCCTTTCAACGATATTTTTCACCAGCAACGTTAGCTAACAGTTGAATGTGTACAAATGTACAAGCATGTCAATAATTCTTAACTCAATTATCCCCTGCGCTCCTTTAGCACGCAACTACTCAAACAGTATAGACCATAATCTGACTTCGCAAAGAAAACACCCTGATAAGACGGTAGCGTCTGATCAGGATAAAGAAATTTATGGTGATTTTCCGCCTTAGCACTGGAATATCAATGCAGAGTATGAACACTACATGGTCATTCAACGAGTTCTGCTGCATTAATCTGAGTCTACGCAGTGTACAAATGTCCAGCTGATGAACGCAAAACATTAATGGGTTCACAAACATGCGAGCTGATGTCGAATGTTTCTTCAGAATGTTTAGCGGAAGCTTAGATGTGCTACGCATAACCGTCATTATCAGACGGTAGTCTGTGGGGCGTGAGATGGGGGATGTTTTACAAAAAAGATATTTTCTTATTTTCCGATCTTTTTTTAAAGAAGACACGGCAGTCATTCAGGTAGTTGATTTATGACTTACTTTCCGCATCAGGCCTGCATTTGACATAAAGTTTTCCAGGTAATGCCTGTATTTCAGTTCAACTTATATAATGATCCGTTACTGTCGCACATTGGTGCCCAACTTTTCAAGTTTCTAGCTTCATCAAATACTGGGATGTCACGAAAATAATCAATGTCTGCAACTTGAGGGATGCCGGGACATATTATAAAGCAGAATCGGTTTCAATCGCCTAATTATAAAATTGTGTAAACAACCGAAATTTGTTTTGGGAGTAACGAGCAAAAGACAAAATGCAAGCGCCGCTGAAGAGGGGTCAAGCTTTTCAACAACTCTGATTTGTTTCACAGCCGCACATTTCGATTGAATTTTTCACCCTGCACTTTGTCATTGGTTTAACTCGATGACTGTAATATAACGGTAAAAAATATTTGTTTCGTTTGTGAGTAAAATGAGTGATAACATAAGGGTGATCCGATACTGTCGATGATCCGATACTGTCGAGTCCACTGTATAATCCGTCATACAAAATTTCAAGTTGCTACAATAATAGGAACCCTGAAATCTACCGCTTAAAAAAATTGGTATACCTCCCCATCTACCGACCTCAATGGGTAACCTGTGATTCCTAGTTCGGAATCTTATAAATGTTTTGCAAAAAGGGGGAGATAAATTCGACATGTATTTGCCTTGTTCGAAATTAGTTTTACATGTTTTCTATCGATTGTACTTTCGATTTCTCCCATTAAGTGAGCAAGTCAAAATTCAATCCCAGCCCCTTTTCCAGCGATTTTCTTGAAACCTCTGGCTGTCGAAAGGATATTGTATGGAAGTGAGAAGTTGCTTGAGCCTGCATTTGCTCATATATTATATTACTTATATTAACTGATCAGATCCACAAGTACCAGAAAAGGACTGAAGCGGACACAGCCTTGCAGTATCACTAAGTGCCGAAACATTTCTATACACAGCATAGCAGGCACACAATATGTTAAATGAACATTGAAACAACATTGTTTCAACATCATTATGTTGAATCAACGTTAAATCAACATCATTACGTTGCATCAAAGTTGATTAAACGTTGTATGCCCAGAGGGAAGTCACAGCTATGTGGTGACCACAGATGCCAGCTGATTATGGACGCTCATACGAGTCCAAAAGTAATGCATAGGTTTATGCATAGAGTTGATCCAGATAATGAGTGAAATGCGTAACAACGTTTACTCAACATTGATTCAATGTTGATTCAACATCATTACATCAAATCAACATTGAATCAATGTTGATTAAACGCTGTGTGCCCAAAGGGAGGTCAATTCCATGTGATGACCACAAAAGCCAGCTGATATACTTCGTCCTGTCTAAGCGCTCATACAAGTCCAAATCTCATGACGATCCAGAAAAGCGTAAAATACTGATATGGTTCTGAGTAAAATTTGTTGCTAACGGTGAGGCAAGCTTTCTTGTATCATTTTTAGAGCGTTTACATATTCGTTAAAAGACGTATATTTGTACGTAATTGCTGACAATGACTTTTTGACACCCATCAACCAAGCAAGTCAAAATTTAGGGTAAAATATTCTACCCCACCCCCTTTTCCAGCGATTTTCTTGAAACCTCTGGCTATCGAAAGGATATAAGCATTAGCGACAATTTGCCAGTTTGCTGGCGCTTGTCCCTTTTACTTACTTTAACTTAACTTCCACGTATCTCCTTTTGCCTGTGAGGTCGCATATATCTCCATCACTGTAGAATAATGATAACTGCCTGCAAATATAGAGAAAACATGCTTAATCGAAAATGTTTGGAACCATCCTCTATGTCATCAAAGCACCAATCCAAATTGGATTTGGCTACTGCGAACATAAAATTGAGTTTAAATGACCTATCCCTTTTTTTATTCATGCTTAATTCTTAGTTTAGCACACACTGGCATAATGGTCAAACATGACCAAGTCATGATAGATAGATAGATAGATAGATAGATAGATAGAAGTTTACAGGCAACATAAGAACTAGTATGTTTCACTGATTTATTGAACTAGACTATAAGAACTATGCATGCATCTTCTAAATAAAATATACTATCAACATAAACTAACTATGCCGAATTTAGTGAGACAGACGCGCGTTTC
Organism: Ctena decussata; assembly: GCA_963989385.1. NCBI lineage: Eukaryota > Metazoa > Mollusca > Bivalvia > Lucinida > Lucinidae > Ctena > Ctena decussata. The sequence goes on from OZ022499.1 coordinate 46,033,410, forward strand.
TGTATTTAACTACTTCAGTGTCGCTAAAAACCAAGATCCTGGCAGAAAAATGATGATGGGCTCTCCAAGCCACACTTACTGACGCATTCCGAGAGACACAGTAGCTGCAGACATCAGGTAAGAGACGCCTACGTATTAGCTCACGAGCGTAGGCATTCCCCAACGAGCCACCTCAACCCCTGTGCCTTCGAGAAACGAGACAGACAAGGGCATCAGAAAGATGATGACTGATGCAGCAAGAACCTACAAAATGCAGCCAAACTCTGCTACAATGCCACGAACAGACCAGGAAACTGATCCACAAGGCATGAGCAAACGTGAAGCCAGGCAGGCACAGGTACAAGGGATTGTCTTAGTATACAGGTCTGTCAGATTGTGGCAATTGTATCTTTATTGCTGATTTTGTATGCATTAATATACAATTTTGGATACGTGTACTCACCGGTATAATCACCGGATCGGACCCGAATTTTACAATTTATAGCTATTTTATCATACTTTCTTTGACTATTAATGTTCATATTTTGCATAATATAGTGTATCCAACAGATACATTACTTTAATACTATACGGGTTTCAATGTTTCCTCATCACATTTATGATTTGCTAACGTGGTGTATCCAGCAGGTTTGATTTCTGCTTTGCCTCAATAACCTGTACCCACAATCTACGTTTCGAACAAAAATATAAAACAAGAGGGCCATGAGGCCCTGTATCGCTCACCTGAACAATTGGCAAAGTGGCTTTTTCTTATGTTTTGAAATTGTCTAAATATGAGTCTCGGGTCAACAGTCAAAGAATGACCATGAATCTTCATGTACTCATTAAATCTTCATGTACTCATTAAGTCTTCATGTACTCATTAAGGCAACCATATATACCATTTTTTAGGAAAAACTTTTCAAAACTTTCCATGAAATCTTATGTTCTAGCATTTTCCCATATTTGACCTTGCTGTAAAAAAGGTCAAGGTCAACCAAGGTCATAATTTGAACAATCTTGATAGTACTGGAGTACCCAACGCTTCATACCAAGTTTCAAAGCCATTGATCAATTGGTTCTGGAGAAAAAGATTTTGAAAGGTTTTTACCATATATGGTCAGGTGGCCATGCTGGTCATGTAACCCAGACCATTTGAAGAAATTTTCATTTCCTCGACCCTTGAAGGCTCTATTTAATATTTGATTACAATTGGCGCATTGGCATTTAAGGAGAAGTTTGAAATTGTCAAACTATTCTGAGAATTCAGGGTCAAAGGTCAAAGAACGACCTTGACCTCTTGTACTCATGAATCTTGATGTACACATTAAGATGACTGTATTTACCAATTTTTAGGCCTAAAACTACAAAACTTTCCATGAAATCTTATGTTCTAGCATTTTCCCATATTTGACCTTGCTGTTAAATGGCCAAGATCACCCAAGGTCATCATTTTGAACACTCTTGATAGTACTGGAGTACCCATTGCTACATACCAAGTTTCAAGGCCATCGGTCAATTGGTTCTGGAGAAGAAGATTTTTTTAGGTTTTTACCATATATGGGCATGGCGGCCATGCTGGTCATGTGACCTGAACCGTTGGAACAAAAATTTTCATTCCCTCAACCCCTGAAGGCTCTATATGAAATTTGTTTACAATTGGCCCAGTGGTTTTTGAGAAGATTGTTTGAAATTGTCAAAATATGAGAGTTCAGGGTCAAAGGTCAAAGAATGACCTTGACCTCTTGTTCTCACAAATCTTCATTGTACTCATTAAAGATGACTGCATATACCAATTTTTAGACCTTAATCTTCAAAATTTTCCATGAAATCTTATGTTGTAGCATTTTCCGAAATTTGACCTTGCAGTACAAAAGGCCAAGGTCAACCCAAGGTAGTAATTTGAACAATCTTGATAGCACATGAGTACCCAATGCTACATACCAAGTCTCAAGGCCATCGGTCAATTGGTTCTGATGAAGAAGATTTTTCAAGGTTTTTACCATATATGGGCATTGGCGGCCATGCTGGTCATGTGACCTGGACCGTATGAATAAATTTTTGTTCCCTCAACCCCTAAAGGCTCTATATGAAATTTGGCTACAATTGGCCCAGTGGCTGTTGAGAAGATTGTTTAAAATTGTCAAAATATGAGAGTTCTGGGTCAAAGGTCAAAGAATGACCTTGACCTTTTGTGCTCATAAATCTTCATGTACTCATTAAGATGACTGTAGACATCGACTTTTAGCCCAAACTCTTTAACAGTATTCAAGATATCTTATGTTCTAGCATTTTCCCATATAAAAGCTCAAGGAAGCAAATTTGACCTTGCCGTAAAAAAGGTCAAGGTCAACCCAAGGTAATAATTTGAACAATCTTGGTAGTACTCGTGTACCCGATGCTACATACCAAGTTTCAAGGCCATCGGCCTATTGGTTCTGGAGAAGAAGATTTTTTTAGGTTTTTACCATATATGGGCATCTTAATGGCCATGTTGGTCATGTGACCAGGACGGTTTGAACATCTTTTCGTTCCCCTTTCCTCTGGAGGCCATATATGAAATTTGGTTACAATTGGCCTAGCGGTTTCAGATGAGAAGTCGTTTGAAATTGTGGACGGACGGACGGACGGACGGACGACGGCCGCCGACGGACGACGGAGCCTTACCATCCTATAAGCTCCCCCGGAGCCGCTGGCTCAGGTGAGCTAAAAATCACATTATTTCATCAGACAATTTTTATTTCATAGCCACAGTGACCACCTATATATACCTGCATATAGGTCACTGATAGCCATTAAAATCACATTGTATTTCATATATGCATGTTTACGTACCTGCCTCTGTGAAATGTCAAACATGCTAATCCAACAGCAACAGTAAGTTCGTTAAGTTCAAATCTTACTGTAATACATAATTATGTTGGATTCACTATCTTACGCACAAAAGAAACATTAACAGCCAAAGAAAGTATGATAAAACAGCTACAAATGGCAAAAATTCGGGTCCGATCCGGTTCGATCCGGTGATTTTGCCCGATCCGATGAATTTACGTACCGTACAATGAAAAACTGAAGACGGCAAATTTTACAGGAATAAAACGCGGCCCAGTTAACAGCCCAAATACAACTTTGTTCACCATTTTAGATGGCTTTTATAACAGAAATAAAAGCATCGTAAACGACTGCGTAATACCCCGCCACTGCAAACCTTTCATAGCTTTTTTTCTTCATGATTTCATACTTGTAAATAGCTACAGGACTGGGGCAGATAATTAACCTCCTTGTCACAGAGGTTATTCTCATGCTATAGTGTATCTGGTTTTCGTACACGTTTGGCAAGTACTATTTCGGGTTTTAGTGGAACCTGTTTTGTAGTTGTGCTTTGCCTAACTTTGACTTTTTACATAATTGGATATTCCTTGGCTTGGTATCATTGGCTTGTAATCCAATCAGAAATTGTTTCCCCTGCGGCTTCCCCAACTTATTTTTACCTTGTAAGTGTGGAGAAGAATGGTTGGTTTCTTTCTCTAACTCACTACGTCATATTTCACCTCGCACGTGCATGTGATGCCTAGCTCGGCGCAGTTTGCCAGTGACTTTCGAAGTGAAAGGACGTTTCGTTTTGAGTCTTACGACTCAAAACGTGGATATAATATTTCGTTGTGTAGCTTTCATAGCTACGTTTGTTCTTGTTCTTCAACGCCAGGTATGTTCACTTTATATCTGTTTCTGCTCCTTTTCAAATAAATGTAAATTTCGCGGTTTGTTGACGGTGTGCAAATACTTTCGCTATTTGCACCATTAACAAATACACGTTTAAGCCTGCGCTTAGTTTCGGTAAAATTATTTAAATATTAAATGCATTTTGCATAATTTGAAACCATCAGAAACTTTGAACATACGGCGTGAATCCTTTTATTAATGTGGCGTAGGTTGTTAAAATGTATTTTATATTTAATTCCGCATTGTCATGCATTTTCGTGGCTCAGTCCGAATGCGGAGAATGCATTGCCCGTGTTGTTTCTGTCAATATGTTGTTATAAATAATTATATTCTGCATTCAGCTGTAGAATACTGCATTATTACCATGGTTCATATATCATTTATGCATTCGGTGCCTGTTACTGTATATTTTAAGCTTATGTCGTATTTTATATTTTAGGCACCCTTTTCTGTATCAAATAATATATTTGATACCATCCATCATGATCATCGAATTCAACATTTCACACAACCATCAGTGTAGATAAACTCATTCAACATAATATAGAGTTTATTCTTTTTATGACCCCTGTGTCATTGGAGCCCCCAGAGAGTGTTTTTCAAGGGTGTCTGGCTGTGGAATTGCATAAATATAATATATGTAGATCTACATCAAGTCAACTACCATCATGATCTATCAACATACCACATAATCATCTAGAGTATTCTTCTGGTGATGTGAAATTTCTAAAATGGCCATTTATATTTGTGTTTCAAAGTGTTAATATAGTGATGCATCTCACCATGTTTCGCGTGCGTTTAGTGTATTCAGTTTTTTTAATTATATGGACTGTGATACTGGATCACAGCGCGAGTGCGTTTGCTGTTTAGCATATATATAGACTGTGATCCGATCACAGAGCCGATACCTGGAGGACTCAACCCCCCATCTAGTTCGTCAACAACATCATAGAGCAACCGGGTGTATACATTTTCGTTTATTTGCATCATGTCTTTAGTCTTATATTTTTAGTTTAGTTTGATCCTGTGGTAATATCAGGGTGAATATTTTTCATATTGACTCCAATATGAGGTATTGACTTCAATATGAATTATTGACCTTTATATTTAATTTTGACCTCTTTATGAAATTAGTGATCTCTTTATGAAATTAGTGACCTCTATTTATTAGTGACCTCTATATGAAATTCTTATTTAGTGATACATTAGTTCATTTTGTCGTTGAGAAGTGTTGGCCACAGAGTTTATAACTAATTTTGTCTTTTGTGTGTGTCAACACAGAGGTGCAGAATTGGTTAATTTCATTTACATTTGTGTATTGTGTTAATATTTTATTCTCAGTGGTTGACAAATTTCAAGTGACATGTATATCTGTGTGTTTTCAATTATCAGTATTAAAACAGATTGTTTCAATAAGTGAAATTATAGGTGCATTTAGAGGTATTTAGTGTTCATATAACTTAAGAAATTAGGTTAAGATCTAGATATTTAGATATGGAACGCCACAACTGTCTTATATTCGGACATGTCATTATGTTATATGGACAAGCATTATATGCTGTTCAGTTACATTATGTTTCGTCAGTTTGACGTGCTGTCTTTCTCATTCGTTATTATATGCTGTTCATTTTCAATTTGTCTTGTCTGAAAGCCATAATATCATCTCGGTTTAACATGCTGTCTTCTTTACTCGTCATTATATGTTGTTCATTTTCATTATGTATTGTCTGAAAATCATTATACCTTGTCAATTTGACATGTTGTCCTCTTCACTCGTTATTATATGTTGATCATTTTCATTATGTATTGCCTTAAAGTCTTTATTAGTCAGCTTAACAGGCATTCTTCTCCACTCGTTATTATATGCAGTTCATTTTGCATTTTATCTTGTTAGAAAGCCTTTATGTCATGTCTGAAAACCATTATATCCTGTCAGTTTTACATGCTGTCATCTTCACTCGTTTTTATGAGCTGTTCATTTTCATTGTGTCTCGTCAGTTCGACACGCTGCCTTTTTCAGTCGTTATTATATGCTTTTCATTTTCACTATCTCTTGTTAAAATCACATAACGTCTTGTCAGTTGGACATGTTGTCTTGTTCACTTATTATTGTGTGTTGTACATTTTCATTATGCCTTGTCAAAAAATAGTATGTCTTGTTAGTTTGACATGTTCTCTTGTCAAGTCTTGTGTTGTGGGGTGCTGTGGGGTGGGACGTGCCGGTTGGCAGGACAAACAGGAATAGAATACTTTACCTCTAACATCTTATCTGCCCTGAACCCTCTCCCAGGACCCCACCCTACCTCTTCCCTAGCCTACCCTTCCCTAGCCTAACTCACCATTTTCCACCAAACCATTCTCACCATACCCTCATACCCAAAGTCAAAAATGAAAAATGCTTATTAAATTCGAAACCCTTAAGTAAGACAGTTACTGAAAGTATAAAGAGACACTCCACAAGCCTCAGCCCCATCTAACAACCACCACATACCATTCCCTCCCCTCCCATGATCTGCTCTGCTTTACTCCATTTTACTCTACCCTACATACACCCAACAATACCCAAACCAAGCCCCATCCTTACGCCTACCTCCTCTATACGCACCAATATCTCAACCTCTTTCCCTACCCCTACCCTTCTCTATCCTACTATTCATTATGTTAACACCTATGCCTACGCCCACACATATTCAAGCCAATGCTTCCACCTACCCTTACAATCCCACAACAAACCCTCATCCATCCCAATCCCACCCAGTCCTCTTCCATTCCAATCCCACCCAGTCCTCTTCCCATATCCCGTCCTACCCAACATTACCATACCCAAATGCTCCAAGCCTTACCCAGATATCCACCCTACCATTTGTTCTGAATCTGAATCTGAATTGTTTACTGATGATACGCCAAAATTGACAATCTTTCACCAGGCCATGCAATCCAAACCCCTTCACATACCTTACCTTACCTACTCTTCCCCTTCTCACTCCACCCCGTTTACGCCTGTCCCACCCAAACCCTCTTATACCATATCCTATCATACACTACACGATCTTACGAACATGCTCTCGGCTCCACCCTAATCCCAATGTCAACACTTGTTCTTTCCCACACCGTGCCATCCAAACCTCTTCACTCACCCTACCCTACTTACCACCCCCCAGTCTATAACTACCACAACCAAACCCCTACTCTCGATGGTTACCCGCCCGAAACCACTCCCATCCAGATCCCTATTCCCGCCACTAACGGTTCTATACACAACGCCAGCCAAACTCATTCACCTATCCTTCCGAAGTTTACACTCTCACCACTACCCCACCACCACTCCTTCCTCACAGCCATTTTTACCCCTCTCACTACCCATATCTTTCCTTACCCTATCCTGTTTACCCTACCCACTTTATCCCCACAACTCCAAGCATACACTCTACCCATCCCAAACAACCCCAGCCCATTCTCCTACCCTACCTTCCCACTCATTCATACCACAAATTTCCATATCCACGCCCCTGCCCTATGTATGATTTAGAATACCATGACTCCTATCCCCTTCCCCCTCCCCCCCCCCCCCCGACGCTAATCTACCGTGTAATACACAAGCAACGACAGGCATGCAGGCAGACCGGAAGATAAATAGACAGATTTCGGGAGGAACTAGAAAATGTGTTTATGAAACACTATGCCCCTTATGCTTGCCTCTAAAAAGGGTTCGCTTTGCAGAAAGGGGTATTAACCGGTTCGTTTACATCTTAGTCGGATATTTTGTTCGCAAGCACGGCTTATTTTTCATGAATATGCCACACAAAGAATTTCAAGTTCCTGTCTCTAATAGTTCTTGACTGTATGTAAGGGTACTTTTGTACCATAGGCTTCAATGCACTAAGTCGAAAAAGGGGCCTTACTCGATCAAAGATAAACATTTTTCTGTTTCAAAAGTAAATCATCTACACCTTGGACAATGTCTTCCTCCACAAAATCATGATCCTAACATCAGGGGCTCTCGAGATATTTTGTCAACAAGGTTCCATAGACTTAAATGCACTAATTTGAAAAAGGGACATAACGCGGTCAAAAATTCACAATTTTTTTCAGGTCATCTACACCTTGGGCAATGTCTTCCTGCAAAAAATGATGATCCTAGCATCAGGGGTTCTCGATTATCTAGTTATGGCGCGCACAAGACTTGTAGGGAAAAATGATCAAAGGGGCATGACTTGGAAACTAAGGAAGGGGGACCAACCATTCTTATACGCGACTATACAAACTGTCCCAACCTAATACATATTCCTACCATATTTCACAAAGATATCCCAAACGATTTCTGAGTTATTGCGCGCACAAGAATGTTTACGGACGGACGGACAGCCGGACGGACAGTGCCATGACATAATACGTCCGTTTTTTTTTTTCAAAACGGGCATGTAAAAACTAGGGATGATGATAAAGAATAAGATTTTTTTAGGAATTTTGCCTTTTAGAGTGTTTATTTTGACACAATGGGTTTGTTGTCTCCCATAAGCTAGTGACTCTTTTCTACTTCAGTTTTATTGGAAACATTTACTTAGTAATGCGGCAGATCAATAATACATGTATGTGAATGCTTGTATAGCATTTTTTGTAAATGTATGCACATGCGGGCCTGCTGTTGTAAAACAATTGTAGTTAATATCAAAACATTACTATAAATATAGGGGTCTGGGGGTCGCAGCCCCCCGGAATTAACTGCAGACTATTTTGTTTTTGTTTTGGAAAGTTTGGGTGGAGCCAGATTATTTAATTTTTCACTTATTTTTGACGCAAGAATATTTATTTAAATCCCCTCATGAACCAATTTATTTTTTCTTGCACATCCATAGACAGAGATTTTTTTGCAAAATATACCAGCACCCCCCCCCCCCCCCCCCCCCCCCCCTCGGAATATCAAATGGTCGGTCCCTAAATGTTTTACTTCTCTTTTTTTCTTTTTAATTAATTATACCCCACCCCCCTCGGAATATCAAATGTTTGGTCCCTAAATGTTTTACTTCTCTTTTTTTATTTTATTATTTGTCAGACTTCATACTCTAACATCTTCGTTTGGGGTATTTAGGGAGGTATAAAGGGATCAGAGAGGCAAGTGAGATTTAATGTGAATTTCTAACATCTTGGGCTGACAAAAGTCTACCCATACCTATACTTACCGTACTCTTTCTACCATTCCTATGTCATCCCCAAAACTCCCAGCATATACTCCACCCATCCCAATCAACCCCAGCCCATTCTCCTACCCTACTTACCCACCCATTCACACCACAAAACCCCGCGTCCTAGCCCCTGCCCTATGTATTACTTAGCATACCCTGACTCCAAATGCTCCCGCCCTAAGCTACTGTTTAATACACGAGCAACGGCACACAGAAAGATGAATGGATGGATCTCGGGAAGAATAAAAAAAAGTGATGAGCTGACAGACAAATGGCCGATCAGATGGATGCGCATATGCACGGATGGACAGCTGGACTGGCAGACATACACACACACATATACTGACAGGCAAATCGGCGATCGGAAAGATGCATGGATAGACCTACAGAAATACACGCACATATATAAACATATGGACAGACGGACAGACGCATGTATGCCCTTGCACTGCGCCAAAACCCCGAATGATTGACGGGCGGATGGATGGAATGCTGGACGGACGACATTCAACACTATTATATTGTCTAGTGAATATTCCGTGTAGGTACTGTACTACCGGACGCCCTAACAGTTACCGGGTTTCTGGTACAGGGTTTTATCGATTTCTGGTGCAGGTTTTATCAAGGCAACAACATAACGTTTTAACACAACAACATATAATGATGACTTAACAGCAGGTTAAGATAAGTTGAAATGATACTCTATGAATGAACTATGTTGATTTAATCGCATAGAATGATTCTTTAACTTTACATGACGGCAAGTTAATGCAAAAAATCAGCCAGTTAACAAGACAACATGACAGATTGACAAAACATAATGATTTTCTGACAAAACATAATGGAGAGTAATAGCATCAAATAACAAACAAAAAAGACAGTACAAAAAGCGACTAGATGAAATTGGGTTATGAAAATACATAATGAAAACGAACAGCCTACAGCTGCACGTTAAAAAGACCGAATGACAAACTGATAAAGCACGATGGTTTCTGGCAAGGCATAATGGTTTGGGAACAAGACATAATGGTTTTCTGACAGTACATACCAGAAGAGAACAGCATATACTAACGAGTCAACCAGACAACATGTCATGGTGGCGCGACATTATGGTTTTCTGACAAGCAATTATGAAAATCAGCAGTATACAATAGCGATTTAACCCGACAGCATATCAAACTGACAAGAGATCACAGTTTTCAGACAAAACTTTATAGAAATGAACAATATAGTAGTGTTTGTCAAAAGAACGTAATGGCATGTCCGGATGAAAGATAGTTGCGGCGTTCCATATTTAGAGGCCTCTTTCACATTGCATGTAGCCTGTCTCACTGCACTGCATGCTGCACTCTAAAACATCATCTAAGTCAGGATCAGGAATGATTGCGAAGCGTGTTTGACATTTTACAGGCCCAGATTCGTATTTTATTTGTCGTTTTCATCATTTTCTTGATATTCAGTCTGTATCACTAATATTTCAGAGTGTTAAAGGTGAGATCATTCTCTTCATAATCCCCTGCAGAAAGTTGTGATAACCAGTATGCAGTCTTTTCAGCTAGTTTAGACTTCATCGCTGAAGAAGATTGGATTTAAGGTAGGAAATTTACTTCATTTCTATAATTCTTAAAAATGCATAAAGTTTTCTTACTGGTGAGTTTTTCCTTTTGTGTTTAGTGAACCATCAACAGTGTGTGTATAAAGGGAGACAATTTCAATTTACTGTTAAAATTTTGTGCTGAATTGTTATTTATGAGTCTTCCTAGTTTAGAAAAATATCTTCAAGAAAATCCAGTTAGTTTGCCATCAGGAACACAAGATACAACCGTAATTGTAGTTTCTGATAGTAAAGGTCGTTATCTCCAGCGCCAGGTACAAAATAAAGTCCCAGAGAAAAATATCATTTGGGAATCACAACCAGGCAGATCTAGCCAGCAAGCTGCAGACTTTATTTTGTTCAATATTAATTCCTGGAAGGCAAAATATGGAAAAATATTGATACTGGTCTGGACGGGTACTTGTGATCTGACCCATAAAATAAAAGATCCCTCAGACCAGTCATATCGGCCCAGGAAAAAATTGATAGATCTCAGCAGCACTGCCATTGAGGAGATTGTTTATCATTATAATAGAATTTTATTATTAAATAGTCCTCAAGTTAAGGTTTTTATTCTAGAAGTACCTTACTATTCTGTTTCAATTTGGAATTATAGTAGGGGCTGTTTAAATAGTGATCTCTATAGAGACAAAGATAAAATTTTAAAGGATCTTTTGGATCAATTAAATGGAAGAATAAAATCCATTAATCAAGTGTATAATTTCCAGGCCCCTAAATTTAGTTTGGATTTAATAAGACACAGAAAATCCCATAAAAAAAGTTATAAAAACAGTGTCTTACAGCTTGTTGCTTGCAGATGGTATTCACCAAGGAGAAGTTTTATGCAAGCACTGGATTAGAAGAATCGTTCATTCAGTAATATGCAAATTGTGTTTTCAATGAAGGGAGTGTTCTCTGGAATATAAGTGTCTTGTGCAGAGGAGATTATTATTTTTTTTGTGTTGATACTTAGATAAGGCATTCTGCTTTACAGTTCTGAGTGATTTAATGGTGAATACGGTTTTTGTGACAAGACGTCTTGTGTAGCAAATGAGCTGAACTTGGCGGCACCTAAACCATAAGCACGATTAAATTTACTTTATATTTTCATTGTACATTGTATAACATTTAGTTTTATAGTATTTTGATCTCTCTGCATAGATACTACTTAGTGCATTTAGTACTTTGGTGCTTCGATGAAGTGCTTGAGTGCTTTATTGCGATTAGTGCTTTTTGACTTTAGTGCTTTGTTGCATTAGTGCTTAATTGCATTGGTGCTTTGTTGCATTCGTGCTTTTGCTACTTCAGTGCTTGATTTTTTTCTCAGTGCATAGTGCTTTAAGTGCTTTCAGACTTCGAGTACTTTAGTGCTTTCAGTGCTTTCCATTAGTGCTTTAGTACTTAATTGATTTCAATTTATTTAGTGATTTGAAATAGTGCTTCAAGCACACTTAGTGTTTCGTTTAGTGCTTGAAATTCATAGTGTTTTGATTTAGTACTTAAAGAATTTTGGTGCTTTTCTAATTGAATTTAGTGCTTTTTACGAGTGAATAATATAATAGTTCAGTCAAAAGGGTGAATACCAAACTTGATCAATATATTCATAAATGTTTTAAGAGCAGTAGGAAAGTGAATACTACCCTCTGACCTTTCATAAATACTTTAACAATTGTAGCCAATTAAGTTAAAGTGACATAGTCACATAACAGTGTTTGTTTTATGTCTAAACTATTAAGTTATATACTTATAGTATATTACTATTTTCATCATGGCTGCTGAAAATACTTTAGCAAAAGTGGTTGAAACCATTACTAGTCAAAATAACATTACTAAAATGGTTGAAACTATTAATAAAGAAAAAGGTTATAAAGTTTTAACCACAAAAGATTATGAAGACTTATAGTATGCCTTTTCTGGTTTCGTCACCAGATTTTGTCAGGGTCACTGATGAGGCTTTATTAGCCGAAACTACGTAGTCTGGCCCATACTTCTACTTCTGTATGTATTCTCTGCTCTTGAAGGAACTTTTTAAGATTTTAATTTTACCTCACTGCAGCTGGTGTTGTGCCGTGTGACGGCCGTAAAACGTCTCCCCGTACATCATCCATAGTGCAGAATATATTTTATTTACATCCTTTGAGATCAGAGGATAGATTCTGAGAAATCTAAAATTTGAGATCGATTTAGACTATTATTCTAGATCGTCGTCTTTTATATTATTTGGATCCTTTTGAAACTAATCAGTCTTTCTTTGAATCGACTGCCCAATTAAAATTAAGAAATTATAGTATGCCTTTTCTGGTTTCGTCACCAGATTTTGTCAGGGTCACTGATGAGGCTTTATTAGCCGAAACTACGTAGTCTGGCCCATACTTCTACTTCTGTATGTATTCTCTGCTCTTGAAGGAACTTTTTAAGATTTTAATTTTACCTCACTGCAGCTGGTGTTGTGCCGTGTGGCGGCCGTAAAACGTCTCCCCGTACATCATCCATAGTGCAGAATATATTTTATTTACATCCTTTGAGATCAAAGGATAGATTCTGAGAAATCTAAAATTTGAGATCGATTTAGACTATTATTCTACATCGTCGTCTTTTATGTTATTTGGATCCTTTTGAAACTAATCAGTCTTTCTTTGAATCGACTGCCCAATTAAAATTAAGAAATTATAGTATGCCTTTTCTGGTTTCGTCACCAGATTTTGTCAGGGTCACTGATGAGGCTTTATTAGCCGAAACTACGTAGTCTGGCCCATACTTCTACTTCTGTATGTATTCTCTGCTCTTGAAGGAACTTTTTAAGATTTTAATTTTACTGGCACGTGCTTCTTCCGCTTCAGGAAAGGGAGGTGATACTACCAGTACCCCTAAAGTAACTGGTGAACAGGAAGGTGCTAAACCTAAAGTACCCCCTCAACCAAAACTTAATTTTACTCTTCCTGGTGCTTCCCCTATTCCTCGTTTAAACTTTCTTAATCAGTCTAACCAACAAAATATGAGTGCATATGCTCCCAGCCCTTACGTGCCAAAGCTACCAATATTTAGTGGTTCTGAAGAACCACAGAAAGGTGAAACCTCATATGAGGTTTGGAATTTTGAGGTTAAATGCCTAAAAAATAATGCATACTTACCTGATCATCTGCTTCTCCAAGCTATTCGCAATTCCCTAAGGGGAACTGCACGTAATATGTTGGTCCCTTTGGGAGAAGCTGCAACTGCAGACGATATTTTGGAGAAATTGGATGGTTTCTATGGCAATGTCTGCACTAGTGAGACACTAATGCAGTCATTCTATAGTGATTGTCAAAAAGATAATGAAACTATTGTTTCATATGGATCAAGAATAGAGCGAACACTGTCAAGGGCAGTTACTCTTGGTCACTTAGATTCGGTAGCAAAGGATGCTATGCTTTGTAGCAAGTTTTGGACAGGTTTGAAAAGTCAAACCTTAAAAAACTCTACGAGGCACTTGTATGATTCTGTCAAAGACTTTCAGTCTTTGCTACGGGAAATTAGGAAGGTTGATATGGAGGAGTCAAGTTCTAACCCTCCTAAAAAGCAGTCTGCACAGCAACTCAGTGGACAAGTGTCCACCGAGGATACTAGTGCGAAACTATTGAAACAAATGGAAGAGCTAATGGGGCGCATGAAAACCATGGAGGACAGACTAGAACAGCAAAGTAAAGCTATTTCTGATTCAAAGAAAGTTTCTTCGAATCAGGATAGTTTTACTTCCAATAATTCTTACAATGCCCGAGGCCGTGGTCGCGGGTATGGTAGGGGTTATTATAAAAGTAATTATGGTCGAGGGTACCAAAGTGGTAACCCTCATGATAGTTTTAATAACTATAATTATAATTCACAGAGAGGAAATAAAGGTGGTGGCTCCAAGGGAGGTAATCGCGGGGGCACCAACGGCCGTGGTGCTCACCGTGGTAATAACTCCTATGGAGCCAACAATTCTTTAAACGGGTAACTTCCTCTGTTGCTGGGCAAACTGGGGAAGTTAGTGCAAACTCTGTGAATGGCCCAAGTGAATCTACTGATACTAAATCAATTTTAGTAGACAGGTTGGTTGGCAGTGCCAACGAAAGTGACATAGTTATATGTGGAGTAAAGACTTCAGCGTTGATTGACACTGGCTCCATGATAACTTCTATTTCAGAATCATTTTATGATTCCATGGAACACAAACCAGTGTTATATGATGGGTTTGTCTTTGTCTGTCACTGGTGCTAATGGTAGTAAACTACCATATAAGGGCTTCATTGAAGCTGATATATATGTACCTTCTTTAGGTAATAATAGTTTTGCTATACCAGTACTTGTAGTTTCAAATACTGAGTATAACAGTCAAGTGCCCTCTATAATAGGGACAAATGTTATCCGTTTGTTTAAGGAGTCGGGCCCCATTAGCGATATCCCTTCAGAGTGGCAGACAGCTTTTGATTGTATGTGTGACGATACAATACCTGTTAGAACAACTAATAATTATAATATTCGGGTAGCTCCCGGAGAAATAAAGACTCTACATGGTATTGTACGTAACACAAAAGACATGCATACTGGTGTTACAGAGCATACAGATAGTTCCTTATCAGGTGATTTAACTATGTGTCCAAGGGTTGTCTCATTAAAAACACCTGGTACGGCTGTTCGTGTTCCTGTTAGAATCTGTAATTTATCTTCAAGAGTTGTGAAGATCCCTCCAAAATCAATATTGTGTACACTTAGTAGTGTAAATGAGGTAGACTCTTGGATTCCTGATTCTTCCCAGAAACAGGAACAGAAGTCTACTACAACATCTTTGGAGGATTTAGGTGTTAAAATTGATAGTGAAAATCTTACAGCAGACCAAGTTTTCAGAGCCAAACAAGTTCTTGGTAATTGGTCAGATATTTTTTCTACCAGTCTTACCGACTTAGGTAGAACAGATACTGTCAAGCATAACATTAAATTGACAGATGATGTTCCCTTTAAGGAGCCATATAGAAAAGTTCCCCCTGCTTTGTACGAGGAAGTTAGGCAGCATTTGAAGGAAATGCTTGAAGCTGGTGCTATTCGCCCATCGAAAAGCCCATATTCTTCGAATGTTGTCCTTGTTCGTAAAAAGGAAGGGAGTCTTCGTTTCTGTATAGACTTCAGGAAACTGAACAGCCGTACTGTTAAAGACGCATATAATTTACCACGTGTAGATGATACCATCGATACGTTGATAGGTTCGAAGTATTTTCGAAACTTGATCTGCGCAGTGGTTATTGGCAAGTCGAAGTCGACGAGGCCGATAAGCATAAAACTGCATTCACCGTTGGAAACATGGGGTTCTTTGAGTGTAACCGCATGGCTTTCGGTTTAACTAATGCCCCTGCCACGTTCCAACGGTTAATGGAGCACTGCATGGGTGAATTGAATTTGAAGGAATGTTTGATATTCCTTGATGATATTTTAATATTTTTGGAAACTTTCGAAGAACATATTTCGAGACTTGAAGCTGTCTTCAGTCGTCTGAAGCAGCATGGTTTAAAGTTGAAACCATCCAAGTGCGAATTTTTCAAAAGTTCAGTTAGATACCTTGGCCATGTAGTTAGCGAAGAAGGAGTTTAAACAGATCCTGATAAGATAGAGGCTTTAGCCTCATGGCCTGAACCTACCACTGTAAAAGAATTAAGATCATTCTTGGGTTTCACTGGCTATTACAGGCGTTTTATCAAAGACTATGCACGCATTGTGAAACCTTTGAATGATCTACTGATTGGCCATCCTACCAATAAATCTAGTGACCATCAGCAGCAAAAGAAGAAGAAGAGGAAGAAGATTGATATTGCTCCTTGGCAGTGGGGTGAGGCTCAACAGTTGGCATTTGACACACTGAATGAGAAGTTGTCTTCCCCTCCAGTGTTAGCATATGCAGACTTTAATAAAAGCATCGTAAACGACTGCGTAATACCCCGCCACTGCAAACCAATACCCCTTCTTATATCTTTTAGACATGTTTTTTATCATGACATGAAGCTCGTTGGTTGGTTGGTTGATTGATTTGATGCTTAACGTCCACGGTAAACAGCTAAGGTCATGTCGGGACGGCCAGTTAACCTAACCACACTATTCCTGGGCAGGCTTAGACCTCCTAAGGGGTTAACCAGTACTAAGTGCACATACCTTAGCCAGTAACTGACAACTGCCCTTCTTGAATCAGCGGAAGGAGAAACGAAAGTATGTGGCCAGACCGGGTTTCGAACCCAGGACCTCTGACTTACGAGTCAGGTGCCCTGCCGATTGCGCTACGCGGCCCGGCCGACATGAAGCTCATATTACCTAGATAATATGTTGTAAGTTTCAGATAAATCCTGTTCATCTTTGATTTTATATAGAATTTTTTCATAATTTTATACATGTATATAGCTCTGGGGCAGGGGCAGGTAACCTATGTGGACTTAATACTTTTTGTAAAAGAAAGCTTATGTTATTTCAATTATTTCTATGAAATTTCATCAAGATATTCCGAATATCTGATTTTATATAGATTTTTTTTTATGATATCATTTACGTATACAGCTTGTGTCAGGGGCAAATAACCACTGGGGGACAAAATTTTGATCATGTCAAAGAGCTTATATTAATATGATAATTTGTAGCCAGTTTTAGAAAAATCCCTTTCGACTCTGATTTTATACACTTTTTTTCATTATTTCATACGTGTATTTAGCCCGAGGGCAGGGGCAGATAACCCAGGTAGACAAAATTCTGCTTGTAACAGAAAGCTTATGTTACTTCGATCATTTCTGTGAAACTGCATCAAGATATTCCATAGTGTAAAGGAATTACAGACCAAAGACTATTTTTAAGACCATACCAAGGGCAATAACTCCATCAGAAGATATCGAAATTTGCCCATTAACAATCCCAACCGAGATCTTCCCAAGACCAATGCACATGCCAAGTTTGAAGAAAATCGGTTATTAAATACTCATGTTATCGAACGGAAACGAAGTGCTCACGGACAGACGGACGGACGGATGAACGGACAGACGTACGTACGACGGACAGACACAACGACAGCCAGCGGGAAAACATAATACCCCGCCACGAACGTGTGGCGGGGTATAAAAAGCCTTTTATTTTACATACTGATGCTTCACTTGAGGGCTTAGGAGCAATTTTATATCAGGAACATGAAGGTAAGGAACGAGTTATTGCCTATGCCAGTAGGGGACTAAGAAACAGTGAAAAAAAATTATCCCGCCCACAAGTTAGAATTTTTATGTCTCAAATGGGCTGTCACAGATAAATTTCATGATTATCTGTACGGAAATACTTTCACTGTTTGTACAGATAACAATCCTTTAACATACGTTTTGTCATCAGCAAAACTAGACGCTACTGGTAATAGGTGGCTCGCTTCCTTAGGCAGTTATAACTTTCAGTTAAAATATAAAAGTGGCAAGGCCAACGGGGATGCAGACGGCCTGTCTAGAAAGCCTCAGCAAACAGTACAGTTATTCCCTGAGGCAGTAAATGCCATCTCTCAGGCTTATACAGTCCAGAGAAATGATTGTCCATATGTTGAGACTTTAATTGTTTCCCAGGATGACCATGTTGCAGAATCACTTTCATCTGATTCTCAAATTGATCCTCCATTGTCTTCTGAGTTTCGGGACATAAACTGGTCAAGAGAGCAATTGGCGGATCCCAGTATTTCTAGAGTGAAAACTTTATTTAAGTCTGGATTTTGTCCAGAATACAGTGATCTCAAGACTGAATCACCTACAGTTTTAAAGTACATTTGTGAGTGGAAGAAATTGTCACTGGTTGACGACATTTTGTTCAGAAATACCACTTTAGATGGACAAAGTGTTCGCCAACTTGTGCTTCCATCTCATTTCAAAGATAAAGTCTTGAAGCACTTACATGATGATGTGGGCCATCAAGGTCGCGATAGAACATTATCATTAGTCCGCCAGAGGTTCTATTGGCCAGGTCTTGAGTCCGATGTAGAGCATGAAGTAAAATCTTGTATTCGTTGTATTCAACGCAAGACTGTACCAAAGCCTAGTGCTGAGTTGGTAAATATTACCACTACTCAGCCTATGGAATTGGTTTGCATAGATTTTCTTTCGTTGGAGAGGTCTAAGGGCGGTCATGAAAATATTTTAGTGATAACAGATCACTTCACAAGATACGCACAGGCCTTTCCAACAAGGAATCAGTTAGCTACGACTACAGCTAAAGTCCTCTTTGAACAGTTTGTAGTTCATTATGGCTTCCCTGCTCGCTTACATAGTGATCAGGGAAGAAATTTTGAATCCTCTGTGATAAGAGAACTATGTAGTCTTGCCGGTGTTCAAAAGTCTAGGACCACGCCGTACCACGCTATGGGAAACGGTATGGTTAAAAGATTCAACCAAACGCTTTTGAACATGCTGGGCACTCTACAGGACTCGCAGAAGCATGACTGGAAGTCGTATGTGGCCCCGTTGGTCCATTCCTACAATGCCACAAAACATGAATCTACAGGCTACTCTCCTTTCTTTTAATGTTCGGTAGACACCCCCGCCTTGCAGTCGACGCATGTCTGGGTCTACAAAATCCTACCGAGCCCATTTCTTCAAGAGAGCATTATGCTTCAAAACTGAAGAAAAGGCTCGATTTTGCATATAAAGTCGCTGCAAGGGAAGCACAGAAAAGTGCCGAACGTAATAAAGCAAATTATGATGTAAAGGTCAGAGAAACCACTCTAGATATTGGAGACCATGTTTTAATTCGAAATGTAGGTCTACGTTGCAAGAACAAGCTGGCAGACAAGTGGGATAAGGACCTGTACGTTGTCATTGATATGCCAGATAAAAACATACCTGTGTATAAAGTACAGAGGGAAACAGGTAACCCAACTGTCAAAACACTGCACAGGAACATGCTGTTACCTTTTTCAGCAATACCAGGCATATCGGAGACACCGTCAGTTAGTCAACCTCCTAAACAAAAGAAACCCATAACAAGAGGCCCAAATGGGCCTGATATCGCTCACCTGGCTTTTGTATCCAAATGGTCCCCATTCTGATACAAAATTGGTCCAATTCCAGAGATTTTCTCAATTTCACATTTTGCTACTTTTAGTAACAGAGGCCAACTTGTCTGGTCTTTATATATTTACTTTTGAAACACCTCAAGGCAAGAATCATTTTGCCACAAATTTCATCAAAATCCATTCAGGGGCTACTGAGATATTGTCAGTTTCATGTTTTGTGCTATTTTTAGTAACGGCAGATGGCGGCCATCTTAGAATGCCAAAATGCAAAAAATTGAAAAGCTTTCATGCAAGTACCATTTTGACACAAAATTGGTCCAGTTCCATTGTAATTTTCTAATTTTCAAATTTTGCTATGTTAAGTAACAGAGGCCAACTTCACGGGTCAATATTTGTTAATTTGTGAAACACATCAAAGCAAGAATCATTTTGCCACAAATTTCGTCTCAATCGCTTCAGCGGTTAATGAGATGTTGTCATTTTCATGTTTTGTGCTATTTTTAGTAACGGCAGATGGCCGCCATCTTGGAATGCCAAAATGCAGAAAATCGAAAAAGCTTATTGAAATGATCATTCTGACAGAAAATTAGTCCAATTCCACTGAGATTTTCTTATTTTCACATTTTTCTACTTTTAGTAACAAAGGCCATTATGACTTGTCTATATTTAGTTACTTTTGAAACATCTCAATGCAAAAATCATTTTGACACAAATTTCGTCAAAATCTATTCAGCGGTTACTGAGGTATTGTCATTTTCATGTTTTGTGCTATTTTTAGTAACGGCAGGTGGTGGCCATCTTGGAATGCCAAATTGCAATTAATCGAAATGGCTTCATGTAAGGAACATTCTGACACAAAATTGGTCCAATTCCATTAAAGGGTTCTTGAGTAATTGTCATTTTATGTTTGTGCTATTTTTAGTAACGGCAGATGTCGGCCATCTTGGAAGCCAAATTGCAATTAATCGAAACGGCTTCATGCAAGGAACATTCGGACATAAAATTGGTCGAATTCAATTCAAGGGTTCTTGAGTAATTGTCATTTTTATGATGTCGGCCATCTTGGAAGCCAAATTGCAATTAATCGAAACGGCTTCATGCAAGGAACATTCGGACATAAAATTGGTCGAATTCAATTCAAGGGTTCTTGAGTAATTGTCATTTTTATGATTGTGCTAGTTTTAGTAACGGCAGATGTCGGCCATCTTGGAAAGCCAAATTGTAATTAATAGAAATGGCTTCATGCAAGGAACATTCTGACACAAAATTTGTCGAATTCAATTCAAGGGTTCTTGAGTAATTGTCATTTTTATGTTTGTGCTATTTTTAGTAACGGCCATCTTGGATAGTCAACTGGCACAAAATTGAAATAATTCCTTTTAAGGACCATTGCTGACCAAATCTGACCACAATCGATTGCGTTTTCTTGAGATACTGACATTTGAGCAAAATCGGTCTTGTAAACGCTAAGTAGGTCACTGTGACCTAATTCCGCTATAGATTTTTTTTCATTTTTACAATTTTGAATCCCAAGGTCCCATTAATGTTCCACGCAAACTTTCGGCCAAATATACCAAATGGTTCTGGAGAAGAAGTTGATTTTGTTGTTTTTGCTTTTTTAGTAACGGCGGCCATCTTGGATTCTTGACCTGACTCAATTTTACAATTTTGAAACCCTGCAGTCTGGTCATGCTCCATGTGAAATTTGAAACCCATGGGTGCAGTGGTTTTAGAGAAGAAGTTGTTTGAAGTCGTTTGAATATGTCGTTTTTTGACATTGGCATTTGAGCAAAATTACACTCGTAAACAGAAAGTAGGTCACTGTGACAAAACTCCGCTACAGATTTTTTTCATTTTTACAATTTTGAATACCAAGGTTTCACTGATGTTCCATGCCAAAATTCAGTCAAATATACCCAGTGGTTCTGGAGAAAAAGTTTATTTTGTTGTTTTTGCTATTTTTAGTAACGGCGGCCATCTTTGATTTTCAACCTGACCCAATTTTACAATACTGAGACCCTGGAGTCAGGTCATGCTCCATGTGAAATTTGAGAACCATGGGACCAGTAGTTTTACAGAAGAAGATGTTGGAATATTTGTTTTTAGGTGTTGACGGACACATTCCGTGACGACGCACGACGCACGCCGGACGCACTGGTATGACAATAGCTCACTATGGCCCTTCGGGCCAGGTGAGCTAAAAAATACCCCACAACCCCAGTTACCTGTTTCTGAGTCTGATTCGAATTCTGACTTAGATGAGTCAACTTATGGCCCAAGATATTTTCCCCCGCATAGGAGAAATAAAGTTCATAAAGTTGACAGTTCCCGCAATGACCGTGCTGATAGGTCGTCAATTCTCATCAGTGATTCTACTCACCAAGAATCACCTGTTAATGTAGATAGGACACCTTCAGTAGCTGTAGATCAGGTAGATTTAACAGGTAGTATTCAGACTGATTCTTTAAGTAGTGAAGGCCGCAAAATCTCGGTAGATAGTACCAGGAATCAGTCTGAACAAACGTCAGTAGGTACAAGTCAGGTAGAGCAGGAGGTAGGGCCCCGTAGATCAGGTAGGATACGTCAGCCACCAGATTGGTACGGTCAGTGGGTGACAAACAAGCATACAGCAGAAGAGTGGTTTGTATAGTATGTTTTTAATTACTATTTTAATTAGTTGATCTGTAGGTACTGCAGGGGAGAATGTCACATACAAGTCCCATACAAGTCTCTGCTGTGCATGCTCTCCTTGCTTTGCTTTGAAATGTTCATGTGTATATATAATAACAACGCTGAGATTCAGATTTGAATATCATGTTTCTTATAGTACCATGTGTACTATGATCTAGTTTATTTATATTGTATGTTGATGCTTCATTAAAATTTTGCTGACTATTTTGAAGGAATTGTCAGCAATAAATAATTTATTTATGTCATTGAAGTTTCATACTGTTGCTGATTTTGTAATCAAATCAGTGCCAGTGCATTTACTTATCATGTTCAGTGACAAACTGACAATAAGAAAGCAAGTCTGTGATCTCATTACTGAATAGTTCAAATGGAATGTAAATAATGTATTGTAAATATAAATAACTATCGTGTAGAACTCACCTGTTGTTTTCAATATTGAAATGTCAGGAGACATTTTTTTTCAAAGCAGGGGAGAATGTCACAGAGGTTATTCTCATGCTATAGTGTATCTGGTTTTCGTACACGTTTGGCAAGTACTATTTCGGGTTTTAGTGGAACCTGTTTTGTAGTTGTGCTTTGCCTAACTTTGACTTTTTACATAATTGGATATTCCTTGGCTTGGTATGATTGGCTTGTAATCCAATCAGAAATTGTTTCCCCTGCGGCTTCCCCAACTTATTTTTACCTTGTAAGTGTGGAGAAGAATGGTTGGTTGTTTCTCTAACTCACTACGTCATATTTCACCTCGCACGTGCATGTGATGCCTAGCTCGGCGCAGTTTGCCAGTTACTTTCGAAGTGAAAGGACGTTTCGTTTTGAGTCTTACGACTCAAAACGTGGATATAATATTTCGTTGTGTAGCTTTCATAGCTACGTTTGTTCTTGTTCTTCAACGCCAGGTATGTTCACTTTATATCTGTTTCTGCTCCTTTTCAAATAAATGTAAATTTCGCTGTTTGTTGACGGTGTGCAAATACTTTCGCTAATCGCACCATTAACAAATACAGTATACACGTTTAAGCCTGCGCTTAGTTTCGGTAAAATTATTTAAATATTAAATGCATTTTGCATAATTTGAAACCATCAGAAACTTTGAACATACGGCGTGAATCCTTTTATTAATGTGGCGTAGTTTGTTAAAATGTATTTTATAGTTAATTCCGCATTGTCATGCATTTTCGTGGCTCAGTCCGAATGCGGAGAATGCATTGCCCGTGTTGTTTCTGTCAATATGTTGTTATAAATAATTATATTCTGCATTCAGCTGTAGAATACTGCATTATTACCATGGTTCATATATCATTTATGCATTCGGTGCCTGTTACTGTATATTTTAAGCTTATGTCGTATTTTATATTTTAGGCACCCTTTTCGGTATCAAATAATATATTTGATACCATCCATCATGATCATCGAATTCAACATTTCACACAACCATCAGTGTAGATAAACTCATTCAACATAATATAGAGTTTATTTTTTTTATGACCCCTGTGTCATCCTGATAAAATTTTAACCATCACTAGAAGCTATTATTGCTTTGATCATTTGTTACATGTTTCATAAATATTCCTTTCGGTTCTGTTTTATGATTTTATACATGTATATATGCCCGTGGCAGGGGCAGATAACCCAGCTGGACTAAATTCTGGTTGTAAAATAAAGCTAATGTTACTTATATCATTTCTGTGGAATTTCATAAAGATATACCAATAATCTGATTTTATATGGATTTTTTCATGATTTTGTACATGTATATAGCCCTGTGCCAGGGCCAGATAACCCACGGGGACAAAATTTTGATCATAAAAGAAAGGTTATATTGCTTCGATAAGCTGTAGCAAGTTTCAGGAAAATCACTTTCAACACTGATTTTATACAGAATTTTTCATGATTTTATACATGTATATAGCCCCGGGGGCAGGGGCAGATAACACCTGGGGACAAAATTTTGATCATGACAGAAAGCTTATATTGCTTCGATAAGCTGTAGCAAGTTTCAGGAAAATCACTTTCAACACTGATTTTATACAGAATTTTTCATGATTTTATACATGTATATAGCCCCGGGGCAGGGGCATATAACCCGGGTGGACACAATTCTGCGAACAACATAAAAAATATATCATTTCAATCATTTCTGTGAAATTTCATTACGATATTTCAAAGTGTAAAGGAATAACAGACCAAAAAACCACTTTTGCGACACTGACAAGGGCAATAACTCTGTCACAAGATATTGAAATTTGCCCATTAACAATCCCAAGCAAGATATTCCCAAGACCAATTCATATGCCAAGTTTGAAGACAAGAGGGCCATGAGGCCCTGAGCCGCTCACCTGAGTAAAAGGTCAAAGGTAAAATGAGGATCATCAACTGAACAAACCTGATAGTTTGAAACTGTCAAATATGTCCACAACATGCATGCAAAGTTAGAAAAAGATCCATTCAAAACTGTAGAAGTTGATTACACAAACTCTATACCACAAAGTGTGACAAAAGGATGGACAGATGGTCAGACAGCAGACGGGCAAATCTTAATTCCCCCTCACTATCGTCACGGGGGCATAAAAAAATCTGTCCATAAATGAAGGCACTTGAGCGATGACAAAGTTTTTCTAAAAATAGCCACTGTGACCTTGACATTGTCCTTAGGATGCTGAAACACAAACTTATTCAAGATATTGTCATACTAAACATTTCTGTGAAGTTTTAATCAAAATCGGCCCATAAATGAAGGCGCTAGAGCGATGACAAAGTTTTCTTAAAATAGCCACTGTGCCCTTGACCTTGACCTCAGAACGCTGAAATGCAAACTTGTCCAAGATATTGTAATACCAATCACTTGTGTGAAGTTAAATCGAATTTGGTCCATAAATGAAGGCGCTAATGCAATGACAATGTTTTTTCTGAAAATAGCCACTGTGACCTTGACCTTGACCCCAGAATGCTGAAATGCAAACTTGTCTAAGATATTGCCATACTTATCACTTGTGTGAAGTTAAATCGAAATCGGTCCACAAATGAAGGCGCTAGAGTGATAACAAAAGTTTTTTCTAAAAATAGCCACTGTGACCTTGACCTTGATCCCATCATGCTGAAATGCAAACTCGTTCGAGGTAATGTCATACCCAATATTTGTGTGAACTTACATCAAAATTTTATAATAAATGAGGTAGCTAGAGCGATGACAAAAGGTGAACATACGTGCATACATACAAACGTACATACGGGACAGACCCTATATCCCCTCCACAACTTCGTTGTGCGAGGGGATAATAATCCAACCTGCCCACATTCGAACTGGTCCGAGATGTTTTGGCCATCCTAAATACCTGCGAGTTTCAAGGAGCTGCAATCAAAACTGAAGGAGCTATGGCCCAGACAATATTTACCGCATTATAAGTCTAAGGGAAAATATTTTATCTTTCAAGGGCAAGTAACTCTTAAAAGAATGATCCAACCTAGCCCAAATTCGAACTGGTCCGAGATGTTTCGGCTGTCTTGAATACCTGCAAGTTTGAAGGAGATGCGATCATAAATGAAGAAGCCTGGGGCACGGACAACATAATCCCCATTATAAGTCTATGGAAAAATATTAATCGATCAAGGGCAAGTAACTCTGAAATGAATGATCCAACCTGGCCCAAATTCGAACTGGTCCAAGATGTTTTGACTGTCCTGGATACCTGCAAGTTTGAAGAAGTTGCAATCAAAAATGAAGAAGCTAGGGCCCGGACAACATTTTCTCCATGGTAAGTCTATGGGAAATTATTTTATCGCTCAAGGGCAAGTAACTCTAAAATGAATGATCCAACCTGGCCCAAATTCGAACTGGTCCGAGATGTTTTGACTGTCCTGGATATCTGCATGTTTGAAGAAGCTGAGATCAAAAATGAAGAAGCTAGGGCCCAGACAACATTTTCTCCATTGTAAGTCTATGGGAAAAATATTTTATCGCTCAAGGGCAAGAAACTCTAAAAAAAAATGATCCAACCTTGCCCGAATTCGAACTGGTCCGAGATGTTTTGACTGTCCTGGATATCTGCAAGTTTGAAGAAGTTGCGATCAAAAATGAAGAAGCTAGGGCCCGGACAACATTTTCTCCATTGTAAGTCTATGGGAAAAATATTTTATCGCTCAAGGGCAAGTAACTCTAAACAAGAGGCCCAAATGGGCCTGATATCGCTCACCTGGCTATTGTGCAAAGGGACCATTCTGATACAAAATTGGTCCAATTCCACTGAGAATTTCTCATTTTAACGTTTTGCTACTTTTAGTAACAGAGGCCAACTTGCCTGGTCTTTATATATTTACTTTTGAAACACCTCAATGCAAGAATCATTTTGCAACAAATTTCATCAAAATCCATTCAGGGGTTACTGAGATATTGCCAGTTTCATGTTTGTGCTATTTTTAGTTACGGCAGATGGCGGCCATCTTGGATTGCTAAAATGCAAAAAATCGAAAAGCCTTCATGCAAGGACCATTTTGACACAAATTTGGTCCAATTCCATTGAGATTTTCTGATTTTCACATTTTTCTATTTTTAGTAACAGAGGCCAATATGACTGGTCTTACAGTTAGATATTTTTTAACCATCTCAATGCAAGAATCATTTTGACACAAATTTCGTCAAAATCCATTCAGCGGTTACTGAGATATTGTCATTTTCATGTTTTGTGCTATTTTTAGTAATGGCAAATGGCGGCCATCTTGGAATGCCAAAATGCAAAAAAATCGAAAAAGCTTAATGAAAGGACCATTCTGACACAAAATTAAACCAACTCCATTGAGATTTTCTAATTTTCACATTTTTCTATTTTTAGTAACAGAGGCCAATATGAATGGTCTACAGTTAGATATTTTTGAAACATCTCAATGCAAGAATCATTTTGACACAAATTTCGTCAAAATCCATTCAGCGGTTACTGAGATATTGTCATTTTCATGTTTTGTGCTATTTTTAGTAACGGCAGATGGCGGCCATCTTGGAATGCCAAATTGCAATTAATCAAAACGACTTCGAGCAAGGAACATTCTGACACAAAATTGGTCCAATTCCATTCAAGGGTTCTTGAGTAATTGTCATTTTTATGTTTGTGCTATTTTTAGTAACACCAGATGGCGGCCATCTTGGGATGCCAAATTGCAATTAATCGAAACGGCTTCATGCAAGGAACATTCTGACACAAAATTGGTCCAATTCCATTTAAGGGTTCTTGAGTAATTGTCATTTTTATGTTTGTGCTATTTTTAGTAACGGCCCCAATGGTGGCCATCTTGGATAGTCAACTGGCACAAAATTGAAATAATTCCATTCAAGAACCAATTCTGACCAAATCTGGTCAGAATTGGCTGCATATTCTTTAGATATTGACATTTGAGCAAAATCGGCCTTGTTAACGCTAAGTAGGTCACTGTGACCTGATTCCGCTATAGATTTTTTTTATTTTTATAATTTAAATACCAAGGTCCCACTTATGTTCCATGCAAACTTTCAACCAAATATACAAAATGGTTCTGGAGAAGAAGTTGATTTTGTTGTTTTTGCTATTTTTAGTAACGGCAGCCATCTTGGATTCTTGACCTGACCCAATTTTACAATTTTGAAACCCTGCAGTCTGGTCATGCTCCATGTGAAATTTGAGATCCATCGGCTCAGTGGTTTTAGAGAAGAAGTTGTTTGAAGTTGTTTAAATAGGTCATTTTTTGACATTGGCATTTGAGCAAAATTACACACGTAAACAGAAAGTAGGTCACTGTGACAAAACTCCGCTACAGATTTTTTTCATTTTCACAATTTTGAATACCAAGGTTTCACTGATGTTTCATGCCAAAATTCAGACAAATATACCCAGTGGTTCTGGAGGAGAAGTTTATTTTGTTGTTTTTGCTATTTTTAGTAACGGCGGCCATCTTGGATTTTCAACCTGACCCAATTTTACAATTCTGAGACCCTGGAGTCAGGTCATGCTCCATGTGAAATTTGAGAACCATGGGACCAGTAGTTTTACAGAAGAAGATGTTTGAATATTTGTTTTTAGGTGTTCACGGACGACGCACGGACGCACGCCGGACGCATTGGTATGACAATAGCTCACTATGGCCCTTCGGGCCAGGTGAGCTAAAAAAATTATCCAACCTTGCCCAAATTCGAACTGGTCCGAGATGTTTTGACTGTCCTGGATATCTGCAAGTTTGAAGAAGTTGCGATCAAAAATGAAGAAGCTAGGGCCCGGACAACATTTTCTCAATTGTAAGTCTATGGGAAAATATTTTATCGCTCAAGGGCAAATAACTCTAAAACTAAAAAAAATGATCCAACCTGGCCCAAATTCAAACTAGTTCGAGATGTTTTAACTGTCCTGGATACCTGCAAGTTTGAGGAGCGGCTGTAGTGTAGTGGATAACACTCCGGACTACCAATCCAGGGGTCGCAAGTTCGAACCCCCGCTTCTCCGGTCTTTCGGATGAGACTTTAAACCGAGGTCCCGTCTCCATATGACCTCGTTGTTGGTGGGACGTTAAACCCGAGTTCACTCACTCACTCACCTGCAAGTTTGAAGAAGTTGCGATCAAAAATGAAGACGCTAGGGTCCGGACAACATTTTCCCCATTATAAGTCTATGGGACCTTTTTGTTGCCATGGTAACCACAGTTTACAACCAGTCTGTCCCAAAACTATATGCAATCAATCCCCCACCCCAACTATGCTACACATAAAATTTGATCAAGATTGGCCAACTACTCTAGCAGTTATTAATGTTTAAAAGTGTGGACGTACGACGCAGGGACGGACGACGGACGACGGACCAAGCCTATACTATAAGCTCACCTTGTGAGCCTTCGGCTCAGGTGAGCTAAAAATCCATTAATTAATACTCAAGTTATCAAACGGAAACGAAGTGCTCACGGACGGACACAGACGTACGTACGACGGACGGACAGACACACGGACAGCCAGCAGGAAAACATAATACCCCGCCACTAACGTGTGGCGGGGTATAAAAACGACCACTTTAATATTCTCTGTAAATATGAAACTTTATGTACTATATAGCTACAGACATTTCATATTTCTGAAAATATGCTAACGTACGTGAACCTAAGGTCGTCACCTCAGTGCATTTAAACGAAAAACCTCGTGGATATGGTGACAGCTATTTATAGTCGCGTTATGGTACCGGCAAGACAAGCCATTTTGAAGGGATGTTCAATAAAGAAACTGGTCAATTTAATGCAGAAAACACCGAAAAAAAAAGGCTATTTACAGAGGAAGGGAGAGACCTTGAGTGGTCATAAGTGCGACCCTAGAGTCGTCATGGGATCGTATTGTCTTTTTTACGTTTTGAAAGAAATAGTTCATGTCAAGAAACAAATTAACAAAAATTTATTAATTTTGCCGTTAAATGATCATCAAACAGAAAGAAACTTATAATGATGTTGCTTTAAAAACCAGATTGGCCTATGAAAACACAGAGTCTGGTCCCGGTTCTGGTCAGATTGTTTTTCTGTAGCAATGGTGGTATATAGGTACATGTTTTAAGATATCAAAATATGATCATTGATTGATTTATTGCTTAACGTCCACGGTAAACAGCAATGGTCATGTCGGGATGCTCAGTTAACCTAACCACACTATTCCCGGGCAGGCTTAGACCTCCTAAGCGGTTAACCAGTACTAATTGCACATACTTTCGCCAGAAACTGATAACTGCCCTTCTTGAATCAGCGGAAGGAGAAACGAAAGTATGTGGCCAGACCAGGTTTTGAACCCAGGACCTCTGACTTATAAGTCAGGTGCCCTACCTATTGCGCTACGCGGCCCGGCAATATGATCATTGAAGATCCGGATAAGACTGCACACGTTTTCTTTTGTTTTGGGTTACCTACTTGTTTAAAGTTCTTAATCATTTGACACTGATAGCATTGTTGTTAGCGGAAATGGAATATAAATGGATGTGGCTAATCAGTTAAATTATTTTAGGTCTCCTGGCATCGAAGATTCTTTTATTTTATTTTACTTTTCTATTTTCATTAACAAAATACTTGAGTCGCACAAAAAGAAATGTGTTTTCGTATTTCTATGATGCTAAAAAGTAACAGTAAACGAGTAAAAGCTGTATTTCTGGATAATTTTACTAATGGGTAATTTGCCTTTTTTTCACACCAAATCCGGCACAACTGAAACTGTGCCTGTCTTTATAGACAACTTGCTACCATTCTCGGCCTTTAAATTTAGGTCATTTTTTTTCATTTGCTTATATGAAGACAAATCAACAAACAATGTTTATTTATACGGTAATAATCATAATACATGCTTGTCAAACTGGAGAGAAAGAAGAGCATATAAGAAATGGAGAAATGAAATTTTTGTTGCTTAGCAGTAGTGGTTTGTAATCCATTGGTTATGAATCGAATCCCGCCAAGTGATTCTTCCCTCACCTCTGGCTTTTGCAGAATACATATTTACTTCATTTCCATCACTATTGCATTCCGGGATGAATCCCCACTGGGCTCATAGCGCTGAATCAGCATTGAAGTATGGCCCATGTTCTATCTTTCGAATGTGTTCTCTGCTCTCGAAGGAACTCTTTAAGATTTTAATTTGAATAGACGCTGGTTCAATGTTATGACTTTGAACCAACTCTGGTTTAATGTTGATTCGGCATTGTATGCCTGCTGGGTCAAACCCAGGCTTGAAACGACCGAAATCCTGTTGAAAGGGCTTAAAAAAATAGAATCCACCTATTCTGAGCTAGCTTGACACTCAACTGTAGGGTCGGGTCAGGTAAAGTCGGACGGCAGATAAATTTGGACATACCATTGGAAACAGTGGCAATCCAGGTGAGTCTGCCCATAATGAGCCGTCTCATCGGGATCTTCACTGTTTGCTTAGTTATTTTTGTTTTAATTCCAAGCGACTGATATGTGGGAGAGTCAGTGTCACTGTCCGAATTGACCTGATGTCCGGATTTCGCTGACTTAACCCTACAGATTACCACTATATTTTAAAGCATACCTTGAAATTCCAGACAATATCCATAAAACGTTATATTGCTCTGTGCAACATATATATGTATATATCCTTAAACGACCATCTTACCTAGCAAAAATGTTGATTGCACGGAGACTACGTGTCGTAGTTGTCTGCTTGTAAGAGTTTAATAGATTTATAAGGTTGTAGGTGCGCCAAAATATTTTTGCAACCCCAATAAAATATTGAATTGAATTGAAATAACGGCACTCTTGCAAAATAACAAAGAATTACACTCAATACTACTTGCTCATCTAGAAGACATTGTATGTGAACTTCACCCCCACATCTGTATCGATCCTCTTTTTATGACATGTTTTATTACTTACCCATGTATCAAATACATCACTCCCATACCTTGGTGTCTTTAGACAGCCCATCAGGCGCACAACGCTGACCATCGTTGAATAAACTTTGACTCAACATTATGACGTTGAATCGGCGTTGATTCATTGATGGTCAACCGTTGTGTGCCTGAAGGGATACTACTAGTATATATACTATATGAATTAGTGATTATGTGATATTTCGTTTACTCTGTGAATTACCATGTGATTGTGATTGTTTGTGAATGTTATGTGACTGTGTTAGTTCTAGACCATGCCCATATATATGTATAGTGTTTTTTTTTTTAAATCCTCATATGTCTGTAAAGACCTGAGTGTAAATAAAGAATATGTTCTGTTCTGTTCAGTATGTGCCCAGAGTCGTCAGGTATGACTTAAATCGTCATCGCTGTTCTTTGATGTCTGTTTAGTTTAATTTCCTCTCTTACAGCCTAAGGTAAGAAAGTCTTAATGGTTTAATGTACAATGCGTTTGGGCGAATGCAAACATACACCTGAAACTTGAATCTAGCGTTCGCTAGACCGATGTCAAAACGAGCTTGCTCCGTCGACAAACTTGGAATTTTAAGTAAAAATGGGTTACCTTGTTTCCTCTTCGTTTGCTGGAAGAACGTTTAAAACCAGCTTTAAATGTAAACTGCATAACAAAGTTTAGATATTTATCTTCTGAATTTCGCCCGCCTCTAAACATTTCTGTGACACAGGTGGAAAAGAATGAAGCTAAAAGAATGAGGACCCTGACGACTTTAGGGCCACGTACGTTACAACAAATTAAATGTATATATAATCGTCATCTGACACATACGGATTCCTAAATATACAAGCGGGCCCAGAAGTGATTCTGCTAGGGCCACATTTAAGTCATCAGTTGTCAACGTTCTTTTCAAATTCTTTCATTTCATTCAAAACAAGGCTTTATTTAGAGGATGGCCCCTTAAGATCCTCTTTTATTAGGAAGAGGTAGGGCTTGAGTGTTGGTGGACGGATCTAAGGGAATCATCCCATGCAAAATTCGAGATAAAACACCCGGTGCGGCTTGCAGGAGATGCGATAAAAAGTGTATCTCTATGGATGGGTGGATGGACAGATTCCTCAAAGGAAGGCATGTGCTTCTAGGGTGTTCTCTAGTGGAGCTACAAAAGCTTACTTTCTATTTCCTTTATCCTTTGGTTTTTTCCCCGGATTATCTGCTAACCATTGTAAATGTTTCTCTTTATTCCAATTCCCTAGAACAATATCTACCTGTCCATCTTGGTCCTGAAATGTAAAAATAAATAAATAAATAAATAAATAAATAAATAAATAGAAATAACAAGGGCTTCGCAAGATGACAAAAAGGAGTATGGAATGAACAAGATTGTTTACAAAAGGATAGATAGGCAGACAAACAGGGGCAACCACTCTACAATTAATGACGGCAACATTATTTAAATATTTAACACATCAAATACTATACCAAAAATCAGCTTCAAGGTGAAATGGCTCAAAAGTTAAGTTATGCCATAGTCGAACCAGAGGACCATTGGTCCTGTAGCTCACCTGAGTCCATTCATCCTTAGCACTCAAGAGTAAGAAACACTAAAGTAAATTGTACAATTTGGCCTAATTTAAAAAAATTGCAGCTTTCCATTTATCCCATTATATTTCAATGGAAACTATAAGTTGCCATACCAACTTAACTGCTGTTCAAGCAATTGCCAGAAAAAACAGTAATTCTATAGAGGCTTGTGCAAAGATCCCTTCTGTAAAGTTTGAACTTTATCAGCCACATAGTTTCTGCAAAAATGATAGTTTAATATTTTTTTCTATTTTTAACGATTCGGTTGCAATGGCAATCAGCCAAATAGTGCAATTTGCATATATTTAATACGGCAGGTTGGGGACTACTCAAGGAATATTTCTATAAAAGATTTGTCCAATTATCTGCAGTCACAAAGCAATAAATGCAAATTTTCAATTTTCCCATTATAAGTCAATGGCAACTTTAAGTTGCCATAGCAGACACACTGCTGGAGCAATTGCAAAGAAAAACAGTATTTTTATAGAGTGAAGTACCAACATCTTTTCTATTTTTAACTATTCAGTTGCCATGGCAACCAGCCAAATTGTACAATATACATAATTTTCATGTGGTTGATAGAGGACTACTCAAGGAACATTTCTGTAAAAGTTTTGTCAAAATATCTGCAATCACATAGCAATAAATGCAAATTTTCAATTTTCCCATTATAAGTCAATGGCAACTTTAAGTTGTCATAGCAACCAAACTGCTGGAGCAATTGCCAAGAAAAACAATAATTTTATAGAGGGTAGTACCTAGATCCTTTCTGTGAAGTTTGCGCTTTATTGGTTGCATAGTTTCTGAGATGATTTTTGAATATCTTTTCTATTTTTAACTATTCGGTTGTCATGGCAACCAGCCAAATTGTGCAATGTACATAAATTTCATGTGGTTGATAGAGGACTACTCAAGGAATATTTCTGTAAAAGTTTTGTCAAAATATCTGCAATCACATAGCAATAAATGCAAATTTTCAATTTTTCCCATACAAGTCAATGGAAACTTTAAGTTGCCATAGCAACCAAAGTTCTGAAGCAATTTGGATAAAAAACAGTATTATTGGTTCCCCCTGCCTATAGATGCTATATATGAAATTTGGTAACAATGGGCCTTGTAGTTTCAGAGATGTCGTTTGAAAATGTTGACGGACGACGGACGGACGGACGGACGACGGATGCCTGCCTATACTATAAGCTCACCTGTGAGCCTTCGGCTCAGGTGAGCTAACAAGGGAAATAATTCATAAATTAAATATACTAGTTTCTTGGTTCTACTTCATTCCCTTGACAATATCACATCGTGTTAAAATATTTTAAAGGGTTAAGGAATCACAGAGGAAACAGGAAATTTATGCAAGGGCAGATAATTCAGTAAGCCAGAGTTGTGGTTCTTGCTCAGGATACATTGCCCTATTATTATGCACATTCCTACAAAATTTCATTCTAAAATTTCAAAAGGTTAAGGAGATATGAAGTGAATGAGAAATGCCTAAAATTACTTATCAAAGAGAAGTTACTCCAATATTAAACCAGAGGACCAATGGTCCTGTAGCTCACCTGACACCTTCTGTCATCAGACACAATTTGTCAAATTTGAGCAAAGTTAAAAAAATGACCTTATGTCTTCATGTATTCATTTAGTTAACCATATTTTCCAATTATTATATCTAGGCTTAAAAAAATTCCATGAAATCAGCTGTTTAAGCATTTACCCATATAAAAGCAACGCATACCAAAGTTGACCTTGCCATATATTAGGTCAAGGTCAATGCACCATCATGATTGTACAAACTATGATGGGCCTCAGTTCTCAATGCTACATACCATGCCACGAGGTCATTGTGCCTTTGATTCAGGATAAGAAGATTTTTGAAGGAGTTTTACCATATATGGGCATGGTGTCCATCTTGGTCATGTGACCATGATCAGCTCAACAAACTTTGATTCTTTTAACCCAGTAAAGCTCCGTATGAAACATAGCTTCAAACAGCCCAATGGCTTCAGAGAAAATGTTTGAAAATGTTGACAGGCAACAGAATCATAGTGACCTTGAACAAAGAATGACCTTGACCTTAAACAACAGAATATCTTCATAGCCTCACTTAGTTAACCATAAAAACCAAATATCATCTTGAATGGTTTCTGAGAAATCCACCGTTTAAGCATTTTCTAATGCATCAAAATTGACCTAACCATAAATTAGGTCACACTAAATGCACAGTCCTGATTTGTATAAATTATGATGGGCCGAAGTTCCAAATGCTACATACCAAGTTTCAAGGTCATAGGCCTTTTGATTCTGGAGAAAATGATTTTTGAACGGTTTTACCATATATGGATATGGCGGCCATCTTGGTTATGTGACCCAGATCCCGGGTACCAACTTTCGTTCCCCCATCCCACTAAGACTCCATATGAAATTTGGCTTCATTCGGCGAAGTGGTTTCAGAGAAGATGTTTGAAAATCTTGACTACGGATGGACGGACCGAATGACCTTGACCTTTAGTGACATAATATCTTCATTTGTTCATTTAGTTGACCATGTATACCAAGTTTGTACCTTAGACTTAAATATTTTCTGAGAAATCGGCAGTTTAAGTGTTTTTCAAATATAAAAGCCTAACGTACCACAGTTGACCATGTCATAAATTAGGTCAAGGTCATCGCAAGGTCATCATTTGTATAAACTATGATAGGCCCGCATGCTCGATGCTACATACCAAGTTTCAAGGTCACAGGCCTTTTGGTTCTGGAGAAGAAGATTTTTGAAGGGTTTTTACCATATATGGGCGTGGCGGCCATCTTGGTCATGTGACCCAGATACCCCAAACAAACTTTCGTTCCCCCAACCCATGGAGGCTCCATATAAAATTTGGCTTTGATCGGCCCAGCGGTTTCGGAGAAGAAGACCTTTTAAAATGGTGGACGGACGACGGACGGACTACGGAGGCCTGCCTATACTATAAGCTCACCTATGAGCCTTCGGCTCAGGTGAGCTAAAAAAGGGGGAGCAACCATTCTTGTATGCCACGCGGCGTTTTGTGATCATGCACACTGCTATAAAGTTCCATCATGATATTCCAAACGGTTACAAAGTTAAGGTATGCACAAGATAAGTTTACAAAAAATAGCTAAAAAGAACTAATGAAAGGGATGTAACTCTTAAATGAAGGGAGAGCAACCATTTTTGTTAGCGACTCATCGTTTGGACTTCATACACATTGCTATGAAAATTCATAAAGATATTCCAAACGGTTATCTAGTTATGGTGCGCACAAGACTTGCAGGGAAAAATAATCAAAGGGGCATAACTTGAAAACTAAGGAAGGGGGAGCAACCATTCTTGTACGCGACACATTGCCCCTACCTAATACATATGCCTACAAAATTTCATGAAGATATCCCAAATGGTTACTGAGTTATGGTGCGCACAAGAATGTTTACGGACGGACGGACAGCGCCGCGGCATAATACGTCCGTTTTTTCAAAACGGGCATATAAAAACAAAGGACCATGGTCCTGTAGCTTACCTGATTCCATTCATCCTCAGCGCTCAAAGGTAAGTAAATCTAAGCCATATTGTACAATATGTTCAAATTTCTAATGCGTCAGTTAGTTACCAGCAAGTTTGATGAAGTTTCGATAAAAATTAAAGTCTGTATGCCCGGGACAAGGGCAAATATGGGCTATCTGAGCACTCAAGGGCAAGTACCTCCCAGGCAAAATGTACAATATAGTCAAATTTTAAACTCCTGCAAGAGGTTATGTCTGTCCTGGTTATCAGCATGTTTGATCATGTTCCAATATAAAATGAACTGCTGGGACATTTTCCCCATTGTAAGTCTATGGGAAAATTTTTGTCTTTAAAGGCAGGTAAAAGCAAAATGAATATTCCAATTTAGCCCAAACTCAAACCAGTCCAAGATTTTAGGCCTATCCTGATTATCTGCAAATTTAATAAAGTTGCAATAAAACAAAATTTAGCATTTCGGTTGCCATGGCAACTAATCAAAATAAAAAAATTGCCAAAATTCATATGGTTGGTTGAGGACTACTCTAAAAATTTTGTCAAAATATCTACAGTAACAAAGTATATGCCATTTTAACTTTTCACGTGACAACCTAAGCAACAACAATAAAAACCACAATTTATGTAGAGACTAAATGTCACTGACATGTATGCAGAGATTCAGCGTCTTCTCCCTTATGGCTTCCAAGAAGAAGATTTTCGAATATTTTTTTTTCAAAAATTTAGCGTTTCTGTTGCAATGGCAACCAATCAATATCAGAGATTTGGACGAAATTCATATAGTTGGCTAATCAAGGAACATTTCTGTAAAACTTTTGTCAAAATATCTGATTTGGACAAAATTCATATAGTTGGCTGAGGACTAAGCAAGAAATATTTCTGTAAAACTTTTGTCAAAATATCTGCAGAAACATAGAAATAAATGTCAATTTCCACTTTTCCCATAATAATCCATATTCTGTATATTTGTATGTAAAACTTCTTGAAATAAATATTGTTTAAACCAATAATCCGATTTAAAATTGAAGTTACCTTAGCAACAAAAACACACAGGCAACAATAATAAAACATAGTTATTTAGAGGCTAATGTCATGAACATGTATGCTAGGTATCAGCTTCATCCCCCACCCCGATGGCTTCAGAGGAGAAGATTTTTGAATAATTTTTGGGAGTTAACACTTTATGATGCAACCATTCAAATTCAGTGCTCCAGATAAAACTCATATGAATCATAGAGGAGTACCCAAGAAACATTTCTGAAGACAAAACAAGAGTTGTCAGAAGACAACAAAGCGCGCCTTACAGGAGCTTGACTCTCACAGCACTGGTAGTATTGAAAAGCTATTGTCCAAATGTATGTGAGTGTCAAGTATAATGATTGCCATCCATATAGGGACTGAGAAATATGACTGAGTCAGTGAAACATAAAATACAAGTCAAATCGATACATGGATGGCAATGTTAAAATGTTCTTGTCCATATATAAGTGTGTGCCAAGTATAAAGGCTCTAACCCATATAGGGACTGAGAAATATCACAAAGTCAGTGAAGCGTATCATAAAGTCAGTGAAGCAAAACTACAAGTTGAATCCATACATGGATGATGGTGTTACAACAGTGTTGTCTATATGTAGGTGTGTGCCAAGTATTGTGGCCTTAAACCATACAGAGACTGAGAAATATCACAAAGTCAGTGAAGCGTATCATAAAGTCAGTTAAGCATAAAATATACTTCAAATCCATACAAAGAGGTTGCTGCTGAAACGATCTTGTCCATGTGTAAGTGTATTCAAAGTAGCCCATAACTGTAACCTATGTAGGAACTGAGAAATATCATAATGTCAAAGAAGCGTAACAAGAGGCCCAAATGGGCCTAATATCGCTCACCTGGCTATTGTGCAACAGGACCATTCTGATACAAAATTGGTCCAATTCCACTGAGAATTTCTCATTTTCACATTTTGCTACTTTTAGTAGCAGAGGCCAACTTGCCTGGTCTTTATATATTTACTTTTGAAACAACTCAATGCAAGAATCATTTTGCCACAAATTTCATCAAAATCCATTCAGGGGTTACTGAGATATTGCCAGTTTCATGTTGTGTACTATTTTTAGTAATGGCAGATGACGGCCATCTTGGATTGCTAAAATGTAAAAAATCGAAAAGCCTTCATGCAAGGACCATATATCAGTCATCCGGAGTCTGACACAAATTTGGTCCAATTCCATTGAGATTTTCTAATTTTCACATTTTTCTTTTTTTAGTAACAGAGGCCAATATGACTGGTTTACAGTTAGATATTTTTGAAACACCTCAATGCAAGAATCATTTTGACACAAATTTCGTCAAAATCCATTCAGCGGTTACTGAGATATTGTCATTTTCATGTTTTGTGCTATTTTTAGTAACGGCAGATGGCGGCCATCTTGGAATGCCAAATTGCAATTAATCAAAACGACTTCGAGCAAGGAACATTCTGACACAAAATTAACCCAATTCCATTGAGATTTTCTGATTTTCACATTTTTCTATTTTTAGTAACAGAGGCCAATATGACTGGTCTTACAGTTAGATATTTTTTAACCATCTCAATGCAAGAATCATTTTGACACAAATTTCGTCAAAATCCATTCAGCGGTTACTGAGATATTGTCATTTTCATGTTTTGTGCTATTTTTAGTAATGGCAAATGGCGGCCATCTTGGAATGCCAAAATGCAAAAAAATCGAAAAAGCTTAATGAAAGGACCATTCTGACACAAAATTAAACCAACTCCATTGAGATTTTCTAATTTTCACATTTTTCTATTTTTAGTAACAGAGGCCAATATGAATGGTCTACAGTTAGATATTTTTGAAACATCTCAATGCAAGAATCATTTTGACACAAATTTCGTCAAAATCCATTCAGCGGTTACTGAGATATTGTCATTTTCATGTTTTGTGCTATTTTTAGTAACGGCAGATGGCGGCCATCTTGGAATGCCAAATTGCAATTAATCAAAACGACTTCGAGCAAGGAACATTCTGACACAAAATTGGTCCAATTCCATTCAAGGGTTCTTGAGTAATTGTCATTTTTATGTTTGTGCTATTTTTAGTAACACCAGATGGCGGCCATCTTGGGATGCCAAATTGCAATTAATCGAAACGGCTTCATGCAAGGAACATTCTGACACAAAATTGGTCCAATTCCATTCAAGGGTTCTTGAGTAATTGTCATTTTTATGTTTGTGCTATTTTTAGTAACGGCCCCAATGGTGGCCATCTTGGATAGTCAACTGGCACAAAATTGAAATAATTCCATTCAAGAACCAATTCTGACCAAATCTGGTCAGAATTGGCTGCATTTTCTTTAGATATTGACATTTGAGCAAAATCGGCCTTGTTAACGCTAAGTAGGTCACTGTGACCTGATTCCGCTATAGATTTTTTTTATTTTTATAATTTTAATACCAAGGTCCCACTTATGTTCCATGCAAACTTTCAACCAAATATACAAAATGGTTCTGGAGAAGAAGTTGATTTTGTTGTTTTTGCTATTTTTAGTAACGGCAGCCATCTTGGATTCTTGACCTGACCCAATTTTACAATTTTGAAACCCTGCAGTCTGGTCAAGTTGTTTGAAGTTGTTTAAATAGGTCATTTTTTGACATTGGCATTTGAGCAAAATTACACACGTAAACAGAAAGTAGGTCACTGTGACAAAACTCCGCTACAGACTTTTTTCGTTTTTAAAATTTTGAATACCAAGGTTTCACTGATGTTCCATGCCAAAATTCAGACAAATATACCCAGTGGTTCTGGAGAAGAAGTTTATTTTGTTGTTTTTGCTATTTTTAGTAACGGCGGCCATCTTGGATTTTCAACCTGACTCAATTTTACAATTCTGAGACCCTGGAGTCAGGTCATGCTCCATGTGAAATTTGAGAACCATGGGACCAGTAGTTTTACAGAAGAAAATGTTTGAATATTTGTTTTTAGGTGTTGGCGGACGACGCACGGACGCACGACGCACGCCGGACGCATTGGTATGACAATAGCTCACTATGGCCCTTCGGGCCAGGTGAGCTAAAAATGTAGGTTACTGTCCTACATAGTTGCTTACACTCACGTGCCCCCCATCCAGATGCAAGTAATGACCAAATATCATGACTCTAACCCCCATAACTACTTTGAAACCGACTTGAACATATATTAACCTAACTTTTTTCAAAGTCAGCAGACCATGAACAGTAGATCAAGGTCATACATGGTGCATACATTCATGTGATCATGTGCTGACGTAAGTGTGTACTAAGTTTCATAACTCTAGCCTTTATATATACTTTGTGATAAAAAGACATAACATAGGTTTAACTACATTAACCTATTTTTTTCATAGTCAGTAGACCATGACCAGTAGGTCAAGGTCTTCAATGGTGCATACATTTAGGTGATCATGTGCTGATGTAAGTGTGTACCAAGTTATATTACTCTATCCCTTATACTTCGTGAGAAAAAGACCTAAACGCAAATGGTTAACATAGGTTAAACTGCTCACAGACACGGACGCGAACGCTGACGCATACTCGGGGTATAGCATAAGCTCGCAATTGCTTCGCAAAGGCACGCTAAAAATCTAAAAAAAAACTGCAGTGAGACAGCAAAAATTGCTAATTTCCCGTTTCCTATTATAAGTCAATGGAAACTATAAGTTGCCACAGCAACCAAACAGCTAGAGCAATTGCCATGAAAAACAGTATTTCTATAGAGTACTAAGATCCTTTCTGTAAAGTTTGAGCTTTATCTGCCACATAGTTTCTAAGAAGACAATTTCGAATATTTTTCTATTTTTAACCATTCGGCTGACAGGCAACCAGCCAAAGAGGGCAAGTTGCATAAATTTCAGGTGGCTGGTCTAGTCAAGGAACATTTCTAAAACAGTTTTGTAAAAATATCTGCAGTGATACCAAACTGCTATACAGCAATTGCCATGAAAATCAGTATTTAAATAGAAGCTAGTACTAAGATCGTTTCTTTAAAGTTTGAGCTTTATCAGCCACATGTTTTTTTTTTTCAGGAGAATATTCTTTACTTTTTAACCATTCAGTTGCCATGGAAATCACCCAAAAAGGGCAATTTGCAAAAATTTCATGCAGTTGGTACAGGAGTACTCTAGGAACATTTCTGTAAATGTACATTAAAATATCTACAGTGACATAGCAATATATGCCAATCTTCAATTTTCCGAAAAACGAAAAAATACAGTACTGAATGCACGGAGAGAAAGAGGAGAGAATAAATACTACAAGAAAGAACAAACATGAAAAGGTCTATTTCCCTTGATACAAGTCGCCATTGTCGAGTTACGGACAACTCGCCCCACAAAAATGTCACCCCAAGAAAATCGCCCTAACTTCAGGTGACAACTCACCACACATTCTGAGACAACTCGCCCCAAAGACAACTCGCCTCAAGACAACTCGCCCCACAATCTGAGACCACTCGCCCCGGAAGACACCCCCTCCCCACTTCAGAAGGCATCTCACCAAAAGTTCAATAGACAGCCTGCCCTACCTCATAAATCTGTCACAACCCTGACCCGTTAGGCACTTAAGGGGAAAACAAGTACTATTAAGCATTAATGAATGTTTGTAGCATGCCTCACAGCCACATTTGATAACAATTACGCTTCAGATAACAGTGTAATTATCAAATTAAAAACGATCAAGTCATTTTCAAGAACGAATAGCTTAACTCCACCTACCTACCTACCTACGTTCTGTACTGGATCTAGGACATGAACGTAGATATTCTAGTAAGGTGAGTGTCTGAGAATGTGGGGCGAGTTGTCGTCTGAAAGTGGGGCGAGTTGTCTTGTGGCGAGATTTTTGTGTGGCGAGTTGTCTTGGGGCGAGTTGTGCTTGGGGCGAGTTGTCCTGATTCCCCTTTGTCAACCTGCATACTAAATATCAACTACCTTATACTGATGGGAGATATCCTTGATAAAATGTGAGGAAAGAGAGAACAAGAGTTGTCGCCTGACAGCATAGTTCGCCTAAATAGGTGCTTGCCCATCACACAGTCGCTATGGTGGTGTGGACTGCTATGCATAAAACTTCAGGCAAGCATGTCCATGATGACAACGCATTTATAAACAAAAGCTATCCGTGTGTGGGGGTGGGGGGGGGGGGGTGGAACTAGGGTGTATCAAAACCTCGAACCATTGTCAAACATCAGTCCAAGTATTAGTATCAACTGAGTCCATCACGGTACTGTGAAAGTATGTCTTCATAAATATAAAACTTTAACCAAAATCCAAAGTCGATTACCTTAAATTCAAGGTCATCCAGTGGGGTAAGTGTTTTGTAAATACTCAAAAAGTGTCTGACATCAATTCAAGTGTAAACTAAATCACTGCCAAGCATTATGAATCAGTATGCAATTACAAAACTTTAATAAAGACCAAATTTCCTAAGTCCCTGACCTTGACATCAAGGTCACTGAGCGGAGTTGGGGTAGTACTCTGTAAAACTTTGAACTAATATCTAACTACAATGCAAATATAAACAGAATTCATCTATGGGTTCAAGAGATATGTGTCTTTGAAAAACTTTAACCAAAACATCCAATCAATAAAAAGTCTATTTTCTCAGTCCATGACCTTGACATCAAGGCCATTGAGGGGGAAAGGGGGTAGGACCTTGGAAAACTTTGGACCAATATCTAACTACGGTACAAGTATCAAAAGAACTCATCCATGGGTTAAGGAGATATACGAGGGATGATTGATAAGTCCTGAGACTCACCATGTTTTGAAACCTTTAGAGTGGATTTGAGCAATTTATTTTAAACACCCATTCTACAGAGCAACATTCGTCGTATTTCGGGAATTTATCTTAAATATCAATTGGATGACACTTCCCTTTTACAGTTACCCCCACGAGTGCACCGTATAACTCTTTGACCGACCATAACTTTAGCAGATTCAAATATTTTGCTATTGTTTTTGCAAATATATGTCCTACAGCATCCTGGTAATTAATGATATATGCAAACATAAATTTATTCCATTCCAGAATAAAAAGCAAAATTTTAATTTTCAGGAAGTGTCTATTTTGAGAGTTTCTGCAGATAGTGCATAATCGGAGTCGCATGCTCTGCGTGCACAGAAGTGGAAATCTTTTAACTTTTTTGACGAAAATCATGTAAGATGTCAGTGTTCATTTGTGTGTATCCATAGGCAAATTATGCACTAAGTTGAAAAAGGGGCATAACTCGATCAAAAATTCACGATTTTTTTTCAAAAGTCAATCAGGTCATCTACACCACAGGCAGTATCTTCCCGCAAAAAATCATGATCCTAGCATCAGGGGTTCTCCAGGTATTTCGTTCACAAGGTATTATAGGCTTACAATGCACTAAGACTCGGGTAAAAAAATCACAAACTTTTCTCAAAAGTTATTCATGTCATCTACGCCTTGGGCATTGTCATCCTGCATAACCTCATGATCCTAGCATCAGGGGTTCTTAAGATATTTTGTTCACAAGTTTCCACAGGCTAAGTCGAAACAGGGGCATAACTCTGAAAATATATGACCCATGGAAAAAAGAAAAAACACGTGTTCACTTATTTTTCATACTGATCATGTGTTTAAAGTTTCAAGTTCCTAGCTCTTACGGTTCTTGACTGGACGTAAAGTACTTTTGTACCACAGGCTTTAACGCACTAAGTCGAAATAAGGGCATAACTCGATAAAAAATTTACGATTTTTTTTTCAAAAGTTAATCAGGTCATCTACTCCTTAGGGAGTATCTTCCTGCATAATATCATACTCCTAGCATCAGGAGTTCTCCAGATATTTTGTTCACAAGGTTCCATAGGCTTACAATGCACTAAGTCCAAAACGGGACATAACTTGGTCAAAAATTCACGAACTTTTTTCAAAAGTTAATCAGGTCATCTACACCTTGAGCATTGTCATCCTGCAAAACCTCATCATTCTAGCATCAGGGGTTCTTGAGATATTTTGTTCACAAGGTTCAACAGGCTAAATCGAAAAAGGGGCATAACTCTGGAAATACATGACCGGCGGAAAAATACAAACAAGCGGCCCACGGGCCACAAAGCTCACCAGATCTCTAGCGCAAAATTGCTGTCAAATTTGTATAGGCTCAAAATTGCTGTCACATTTGTACAGGCTAATACAAAATATACAACTACAAAGTCTCAGTCTGACAGTCTGTGGCGTTGATAACAAA
Organism: Ctena decussata; assembly: GCA_963989385.1. Taxonomy (NCBI): domain Eukaryota; kingdom Metazoa; phylum Mollusca; class Bivalvia; order Lucinida; family Lucinidae; genus Ctena; species Ctena decussata. The sequence goes on from OZ022499.1 coordinate 46,078,326, forward strand.
ATATATAACTATTTTCGATATATTAATTGCGGTAAATGCCATTTTTATATTTTCCCCATTACAAGTCAATGCAACTCTAAGTTGCCATAGCATCCAAACTAATGAGCCGATTTTATAAAAAAAAAAAGTTTTCAATCCCCCAGCCTAAGGATACTACAGATGAAATCTGGGCCTTATCAGCCCAGTGGCTTCTGAGGAGATAATTTTTTTTCAAGTATTTTTTTTTCCATTTTTTTTTTTGCATTTTGGTTTCCATGGCAACCAATTTAAGGAGCAGTGGGCAAAAAAACATAGCTAATAAGAGACTTCTCAAGGAACAATCTATAAAAGTTTTGTCAACATATTTGCAATGGCTTGGCCGTAAATGCCATTTTTCAATTTCACCCATTATAAGTCAATGCAACTCTAAGTTGCCATTGCAACCAAACTAAAGGGCTGATTTTCATAAAAAACACAAACTTTCAATCCCCCAGCCCAAGGATGCCACAGATCAAATCTGAGCCTTATCAGCTCAGTGGCTTCAGAGAAGATAATTTTTTAAGTATTTTTTTCAATTTTTTTTTCATTTTGGTTTTCATGGCAACCAATAAAAGGAGCAGTGGGCAAAAAAACATATAGCTGATAGAAGACATCTCAAGGAACGTTTCTATAAAAGTTTTATCAACATATCTGCAATGGCTTGGCAGAAAATGTCATTTTTTAATTTTTCCCATGATAAGTCAATGGGAACTCTAAGTTGCCATAGCAACCAAACTAAAGGGCCGATGATCATAAAAAACACAAACTTTCAATCCCCCAGCCAAAGGATGCCACAGATGAAATCTGGGCCTTATTGGCCCAGTGGCTTCAGAGGAGATAACTTTTTAAGTATTTTTTCCATTTTTTTTTTTGCATTTCGGTTTCCATGGCAACCAATAAAAGAAGCAGTGGGCAAAAAAAACATATAGCTGATAGAAGACATCTCAAGGAACCTTTCTACAAAAGTTTTATCAATATATCTGCAATGGCTTGGCAGAAAATGCCATTTTTCAAATTTCCCCATTATAAGTCAATGGGAACTCTAAGTTGCCATAGCAACCAAACCAAACGGCCAATTTTCATAAAAAACACAAACTTTCAATCCCCCAGCCCAAGGATGCCACAGATGAAATTTGGGCCCAATCGGCCTAGTGGCTTCAGAGGAGATATCGTTTAAAAGTGTTGACGGACGACAGACGACGACATACGACGACGACGACATACGACGACGACGGACGACGACGACGGACCACTGCCTATGCTATAAGCTCCCCCGGAGCCTTCGGCTCTGGTGAGCTAAAAAATACGGGTCTGCTTATTTTCCATACTGATCATGTGTTTAAAGTTTCAAGTTCCTAGCTCTTACTGTTCTTGACTGTATGTAAGGGTATCTTTGTACCATAGGCTTTAATGAACTAAGTCGAAAAAGGGACATAACTCGGTCAAAATTTATAAAAAAATTTCAAAAGTTAATCAGGTCATCTACACCTTAGGCAGTATCTTCCTGCAAAACATCATGCTCCTAGCATCAGGGGTTCTTGAGATATTTTGTTCCCAAGGTTACATAGGCTGACAATGCACTAAGTCGAAAAGGGGCATAACTTGGTAAAAAAATTCACGAACTTTTTTCAAAAGTTAATCAGGTCATCTACACCTTGGGCATTCTCATCCTGCAAAACCTCATGATCCTAGTATCAGGGGTTCTTGAGATATTTTGTTCACAAGGTTCCACAGGCTAAGTCGAAAAAGGGGCATAACTCTGAAAATATGTGACCCGCCGAAAAAACGAAAAAACACGTGTTCGCTTATTTTCCATACTGATCATGTGTATACAGTTTCAAGCTCTTAGCTCTTATAGATAGCGGACTGACGGACGGACAGACGGACGGACGGAGAGGCTCAAACCAATATGCCCCCACAATTTCTCCGAAATTGGGGGCATAAAAAAAGAACAAATACAGAGAAAAACAAAGAAAAGGAAACCCATTTTCAATCCCACGAAACAAGAATTCATTGTCAACTCATATACCAAACTTGAATCTTCCAACTTGAATGCTGAGAAATAGTTTACGAAAGTGAACAAATGCAAGGCAAAACAAACAGAAGAAGGCCGATTCTCTATCCACGATACATCTTGTCGTTGTATACCTGTATATACCACATAGAAACTTTCTATCTTCTATCGTTGAAGAAAAAGTATGGACAGAAAGACAAGTGAACAAATACAGGGAAGAACAAGCAGGAGAGGGCCTGATGTCAATTCCAAGATACAACTTGTCATTGTCATCCTATATACCAAATATGAAGTTTCTATATAACATGGGCAAGTCAGCGACTTGATGAGAGGAAATAAGACGCTCCCACCTCCATGAGTCACCCAACCCAATGGGTTAATAAAGGGTGGTGTTAACACAACATCACAGGGCGGAAGTCTTCCTAGAAGAAGTCAACGGCCAGAGCGGAAGAACTCTTTTAGTCAACGATCGTGTGTTCGTGACCAAGGCGAGCCATACAGTAAAAGTGGATTTCAGCTGCGGTCATCATTTAGCTTGGAGAGGGATGGCCCCGTCGGGCTTAATGCTGCCCGTGATATGTCATGGTGAACCGATCCAATGTAACTTCAATATCGGATCAATCGCAGCCCGGATTAACAATGACCGCGCCTAGATGTAGGTGACAAGTATGCTATTGGTGTAACATTAGAGGTAGGGAGGTAGGGAGAACATCTCAATTGGAACCTAGAACGTAAGGATTCTGAGGCCAGCTGTGAACCTCGAAGAGCTGACTCATACAATGGACAGGTGTCACTGGAACATACTGGGACTCTGTGAGATGCGCTGCAAAAACTGACGAGACATCTACATATGACAGACATAAGGTTTATTTCAGTGGAGAAGAGGACAGACTTGAGTATGGGGTCGGATTTCTTGTGCATAAGGACATGGTGAGCGCTGTCTTGGAATGCCGACCAGTCTCTAGCAGACTGATTTCAATCCGCCTGCATGAGAGCAGCTCCTTTCAACATAACCATCATACAAGTTTATACATCTGGGCATGATGACATTGAGGTCGGCCACTTCTACCAGCAACTTCAGGAAATCATAGACCAAACATCAAACAAGTCGCCCAAGGGTAACGATCGCTCACTTGCCATAATATTCTTAGGTCAACTGGACGAAACGTAAGCTTTAGGTTCAGGAAGGCTAATAAACAGGCTGCAATTCTATATATATAGGACTGAATGGTGAGTGTGTAAACTGTAAGGTTTTTGCCATTTATGGGCATGGTGGCCATCTTGGTCATGTGACCTGGACCAAACATATAAACTTTCTTTCCCGCTTTTCCTGAAGGCTGCATGTGAAATTTAATTGAAATTGGTCCAGTAGTTTCAGAGGACAAGTCCTTTGAAGATGTTGACACACAACACACAAATGACCTTTCGCAACGGTCGCTAAATGACCTTGACCTCAAGTATTCATAGGGGTTGAAGTTGACTGCATCTCCAAATCAAAGAGCTCAATAGCAACAGAAAAATGCACTTTTTCAGATTTTCTCATTCAAAAGCCTATGGGACCAAATTTGACCTAGCCATAAAATAAGTCAAGGTCATCATTTATATAAACTTTGTAGCATTAAAGAGTCCAAGATGCTACATACCATGTTTCAAGGCAATCCGCCCAGTGGTTCTGGAGAAGATTATTAAAGGTTTTTACCATATATGGGCATGGTGGCCATCTTGGTCATGTGACCTGGGCCAAATATATGCTTTTGTTCCTTTATCCCGTTAAGTCTCCATACGAAATTTGGCTTCAATGGGCCTAGTGGTTTCTGAGGAGAAGTCCTTTGAAAATGTTGACACACAACAACAGACGACAATGACCTTGACCTCTAGTATTCATAGGGGCTGACGATGACTGAATTTTCCATATCACAGAGCACAATAGCAACAGAAAAATGCAATTTTCCAGCTTTTCCCATTCAAAAGCCTAAGGGACCAAATTTGACCTTGCAGTTAAATAAGTCAAGGTCAACCTAAGTTCATCATTTATATAAACTTTGTAGTACTAGAGTCCAAGATGCTTCATACCAATTTTCAATACATTTGGCCCAGTGGTTCTGGAGAAGAAGACTTTTTTAAGGTTTTTACCATATAAGGGCATAGCGGCCATCTTGGTCATGTGACCTGTGCCAAATATATAAAATTTCGTTCTCCCATCCTGATAAGTATTGGACGGACACACGGTGCCAAGTGTGTGCAGCTATGGTAACGTACCTTTGAGCCACTTGGGTAACGTCGATAAGAGAATTGAACTGAACTGAACTGAAATCCTGATAAGTCACTCTATGAAGTTTGGCTTCAATCGGCCCAATGGTTTCTTAGTAGAAGATGTTTGAAAATGTTAATTCCCAATCGACAAATGACCTTAGGCCAAGGTCACTAAATGACTTTGACCTCTAATATCCATAGGTGTTGAAATTGATTGCATTTCCATATCACAGAGCACAACTGCAACAGAAAAATCCACTTTTTCAGCTTTTCCCATTCAAAAGCCTAAGGGACCAAATTTGACCTAGCCATAAAATAGGTCAAGGTCACCCAAGGTAATTATTTTTATAAACTTTGTAGTACTAGAGTCCAAGATGCTACATACCATGTTTCAACCATGTACTAGAGTCCAAGATGCTACATACCATGTTTCAAGGCAATCAGCCCAGTGAATCTGGAGAAGAAGATTTTTAAGGTTTTTACGATATATGGGCATGGCGGCCATCTTGGTCATGTGACCTGGGCCAAATATATAAACTTTCGTTCCCCCCTCCATATGAAATTTGGCTTCAATCGGCCCAGTGGTTTCTGAGAAGAAGATGTTCAAAGATGTGAAAGACGCCGCCGACACCGACGACGGACCAGGGCTATACTATAAGCTCACCTTGATAGGTGAGCTAAAAAGGACATTCTGGTTGTACAAGGGCATTGGAATGCTAAAGTTGGGAAGGACGCACAGGCAGACTGGGGAGACATTTGAGGACCCTACTGCAATGTCGAGATGTATGAGAGAGGTCTCAAACTTCTAGAGTTTGCAACCTTTAACAGCCTAGTACTGACAAACACCTTAGAGTTTCAACCTTTAACAGCCTAGTACTGACAAACACTCTTGGCCCTCACAAACCATCTAGAAGATGGACGCAGCACAGCCCAGATGGGAAACACCACAATCAGATTGATTACATCTTGGTGAGGAAGCGCTTCCGATCAGGAGTTAACACCCATGGGACAAGGCGCTTTCCTGGAGCAGACATAGGAATTGACCTGGTGTTGATGAACTTCCAAGTTCGTCTAAAGAACGCCAGAAAGCCAATCAAGCAAAGACTGAAGTTTGATCCTGAGAAGTTAAGGGACCCAGATGTGGCATGCACTTTTCAAACAACCGTAGGACCACTCATTTGTCTGAAGGATGATGACATGGACACAGATACCATGATTACCACCTACAATACAGCAGTGACTGATGCAGCCAGTGAGATACCTAGGAAGGAACGTCGCAGGAAAAAGCCAGAGATGTTCTCGACCTTTGTGATGAGAAAAGAAATTTGTAGAAGAGCGTAATGAAGCAGAAGGAACAAAAGAATACAGGGAAGCTAATAAGAGGGCTTAGAAGGCAATGAAGGAAGCGATGAAGGACTGGATTGCTAGTCAGTGCGAAGAGATCGAAACTTGCCTGAACAAAAACAACAGCAAGACAGCATACCGACTGGTGAACGATCTAACTTCAGAGAAATAGGGTAGGTCCACAGATATTCAGGACAGATTTTGGAAGTGTCTTAAAGAAGAACAGGAGGTTCTCAGCAGAATATTGCTCAGAACTATACAATCATGAGAGTTATGGTGGCAATGCGGTTCTGAACTGCAATCAGCCCCCAGAAGAAGATCTACAGCCGATCCTTCGTGAGGTGGTTGAGATTGCAGTAGCGGCACTGAAGAAGGGGAAGTCTGCCGGAGTTGATAATATACCAGCAGAAGCGAGGAGACCATAATTGATGTTTTAACAGAATTCTGTAATAGGATCTGGAGAACAGGAGAATGGCATACCCTATGGACTTAGTCGCTGATTATTACACTCTCTAAAAAGGGCAACCTACAGCTTTGCCAGAACTACACAGCCATCAGCCTCATCAGGCCTTCAAGCAGAGTCATGCTTAAAGTCATCTTGAACAGGCTTATACACCCCAAGCCGAAGAGATAATTGCTGAAGGACAGACTGGGTTCAGAGCAGGAAGGAGCATCACAGAACAGGTCTTCAATGAGGAGGTTCGCGGAGCAATTGTCTCATATGATGACAGGAGGTTCTCTCAAGCACTGCACAAGCCACTTCAGCTCTTCCAAAGCTGAAGCTAATATGCCTGTGAATCGTGGACCTTGACAGCAGAGATAGAGAAAAGAACTCAGGCCTTTGAAATGAGATGCTACCAAAGGTTACGGAACATTTCGTACAAGGACCATATAACATTGTGTCCATTCGTGTACGCCTGTAAATGCGAGTTGGAGCAGTGTACGCCGAGTTAGAACACCTTCAGAGAATGCTCGCCAACGAGAGGTGAGTGTTTGCCATGTATTTTAACAGTTTACTAAGGTTTACGTCCCTCTCTTCTTGACAATTTTCGTCTTAGACATCATCTACAACCGCAGGTAAACTTTCAAAGCACCTCCTCTTGTAATAACACAAGAAACGTCGCAAATCCTTGCAAAACATGTCAAAATATTTACTACTGGTCTTCATTTGTACTAAATGTACGCAAACACTGTCTTCATTTACAAAAATTATAAAATGTAATAAGAAATGATCCAACTGTGACCATCAGAGCGAAGTCACGAAATGCTGACCGTAAAACTGAGAGAGCTGTTTATATTTGTTTGCACCAGGGGTGTTGCCAAAGGACACGCCGAGTTGCAGGACCTGTGCACGCCGAGTTTAATCATTATTGATATAAGGATGTACCGCGAGTTGGAGTACATAAACGTCAAGCTCAAAGACTAATGAGCAAACATGTACCATGCTCTGTATCTATGAGCCTTATTTGATACTGACCTGACATAAATAACAAATTGTGTATTTGTTGAAAGGAAATCGTTTATCTCTTCCACTGATAGTCAGAGTCAGTTATGAAACTACATTTTGCGTTTAAGTGCAGAGATACTACGAAAAGACGAAAGGAAAAAAAACTGTTCCTGAAGAAAATTTCGAAGCATCCTAGCTAAAACTAGCAAGCACCAACCATTAACGTTGACTGAGCTGCGAGTAAAAAGGTTGCGTATCACATAGTACAAAAGCAGTGTGCCCATGGTTTAAAGCTTTATGCCCTTAACTGTACGCACATGCTGATACGTATGTTATAAGCTGCAGTCCCTTTTGACACAACTCAATGAATTTATCGGTATCTAACACCTTAGCACCCAGACCTCTGCCGCCCCACCCTGTGGAGCGCCTTTTTCTAGTGGATAATCTTCGCCTTTCATACAAATTGTCGCAGGTTCAACTCCAACGGACGGCACATGTCCGATCCATTTTTCCAATAGACCAGAAAATGCACAGCCAGAGCCAGTGTGTTCTGAGCTGAAATAAGTGGCATGAGAGTCGCAGTTGGTGATTACAGCTCGTCAATGAACGTCGGTGGTAGCGCCCGCCTGATAAAACCGGCAAAACTGTACATGTGCACGCAAGAACACACAAACAAACACTGAGTCAATATTCCTGATATGGTTTTGTAACCAGGAGCTGTGGTCTCCTTAAAACAAGAACGAATGGGCATAGTATTAAAACAAACAACGTGATCACTCCTTCAAGCCCAGTAAGAAGCGCAAACTTTAAGCGGATGCCGTCTCTACTTTAAGGGCTTTGCCTTTCTGCGCATGTATATTCGGACACAATGTTAACACCACTCCACATGCCTGCAACATAATTCTATCTGCGAGCCTCCCCGTTAACATACATGTATTTATCCTTTGTGCAGACGGACAATTACTTTCTACGAAAATATGCGGAGATACGAAAGTTTGGACGGACACGAAAATAACAGGGAAAGGCAACTAGATTTTTTCTAGCGTTGTTTTTTTTGAAGAATTGAGAGACCAGAGTGGCCAGACCTGAAGTAAAGCAAAGTAAATGTGTAACTATTCGCGTACATGTATCCAGCCATCTGATTCATAGAAGCGTACAGAGTAATGTGTCTGCCTATAAAGAGCGATGAAGAGAGATTTCAAAGCTATTTCAACCAGAAAAGAGTCTTACGACAGAGTCAACAAATCATACTCCTTTTCCTTAGCATAACAGTAATTTTCATTTTCTTTAGCAAAAGATACTTTGCTTTGGTGAATGAATACACTTTCAGGGGAAGCAAACCTGTCATTTTCATTCTTTCCGTCCTTCTAAATTCTTAAAAAGAAGAATTGCTGCCCAAGCAGCATAGTACTTCTTTTAAGAGAAGAGTCCCATTTTGGACGTTTTTTTATGAGGAAGTCACAACAGTTGTTTCCCTTTGTACAATGATAAATACAATAACCTTATGATACATTTTCAGGGGAAGCAACTCTGCCTCCATAATAAACATGGGTCAACTTTTAAAAGAAAGAATTTGCTCCGCTCGTAGCATTTTTTCTTTCCTTTAAGAGTAGAGCACAGATTAGAAATGCTTCCTGATCTGGGAATACAAACAGGAAGTCGCGAAAGTAACTTCCCTATACATGTATTAAAATGACGAAAAAACAGTGTAACCAGACGCCTTAAAGTCCAGTTGCATTAAGCTGTTGACATACGCGTAGCAGCAAGAAAATCAGAATCATTACTTTGCAATTCAAATAGAGTTTGTATATGAGTCATTCTACAAAAATGAAGAAATTTGTGCTTTTTTGTTTTGCAAAAAATAACACAACTGATTTTGATTTGTTTTATCTTAATCTCAACTCTGAATATTTAACAACAATAAACCATTAATTTAGACAAGAAAATTTGCTTAACAATACATATTGGCTTATTTTGATTGCTGCCCTGGTTTTAAAATGCCATTCCTGTTACCACAACAAGAAATCTTATTTCCTAAATGAAATAATCATCGTAGTTATTTTCTTCTTTCGAATTAAAAAGTTCCTGTTTAGACCTCCAAGTTTACAAACTTGTTCAGAGGAAAAATTATTTGATACTAATAATGTAATCAATAACTTATTATTTTATTGAAACAAAACGCTTAAAGACAAATGCCATCAAATCTATTTTGAGAAATTGCAGGATGAGTATCTTCAATTTCTGCAAAAGGTAACTGCAGGTATCGACTTTCAAATTGGTAAATAAATGCAACAGCAGAACATTGAATTAATTTAGATATTGAGCAAAAGTTGACTGGTAACAGGAATGACATTTGGTAACAGGAATGACAACAATAATTTTCAGCAGTAACATAAATAACAATATGAATAATATTCAGTATCAAGAATGACGGCTAAACTGAAAGATGTTAAAATACCAAAAGTAACTTGTAATCTGACTGACAGTGAAGTAGAAATCTGGTGAATATGTTTTAGATAAAACGAGCTTTTAAAAGCTCAGAGTGACTGTTCAGTTCACCTTTAAGGTGGTGATAATCACGGCTTTGAGGCAAAGACAAAAATTCGCATAAAATGCTGAAAATTCAACAGATCTTCCCAAACATTAGCAGATGCCTTCTTTATGTAAAATGTGATTAAACCTGATAAAAGTGTACTATGAATATGTCATCCCTGTTACTTATTCTGTAGATATATGTCATCCCTGTTACTTATTCTGTGGACATGTGTCATCCCTGTTACCGCGGCCAACAACAGGCTATTACATGCCGCTTATAATGTTCTGTAAAAGACACGGCATATTCAAATTAGTCTAGTTGAAAGAACTATAAATGTCAAACACAAACATCTTTCATATTCTACATATTTAATTAAATTTAAAGTGTCATTCCTGTTACTTTTGGTGGGTAACAGAGATGACAGTAACAGGGATGACAGTAACAGGAATGACAAAAAGAATGCAAATTCACACTTATTTGCTTTCTGGAGGCACAAACTTGAAAATGTTTACACAAGAATATTGATGTCTATCATACTTTTTCAGTGTTTGTATTTTGTTTTATTTGCAGCTTTTTATTTTTATAGAAAGGTGGGTAACAGGGATGACAGATTACATGTCTTACTCACTACTTAATTTAGATAATTGTTTCATATTTACCTTTAAGCAAACTTTGCATAAAATAATTTAATGTTTTTATGAAATTGGCGCTACTTACCTCACAAAAGTCCAGTGCAAGGTCATTTTCATGGGTAGTAACTCTGTCTAAACTACAACTGCAACTGCGGTAACAGAGTATGACACGAACTGCGGGACACACCAAAACAAACTTGACACGGCTTCAAATCAAAACCAATGGGTACACGACGCTTCTGTCATTGGTAGGTTTCTGTCACAGACTTTCATCATGTCTCTATTTGTTTTGTTTATATTAGCACTTTTTGTCAAACTGAAGTTCAACTTTCACTATTTTGCAGTGGGACAAGCAAATATAAGGGGGGTAACTCTTAATTTCTTTAGATAGAAATATGAACAACTGCATTAACTAGCACAGTCACCATCGTAAATGTTAGATATTTGGTCACTTTAATTAGAACATACTACCAAAGGCAAGATACTTTATATGGAAAAATGGTATACAAGTATTTAGGGGAGGGACAGGAATTCCTCATCTTTTGTAGAATGACTCATATACAGCTGTAAAGGGATCAGACTCTGAACGTACTACATAAATACACAAGTTGCGCTAAGTCTGCGCTGTTGTTCATACTGTAATATGGCACATGTTGATTTCCATGCTCTATATACGGACACAGATGGAGTGATGGTAGGGTGCCTTACGACCTTACGTCATTTTTAACAGTATTAATCGTATCAGGACCGTGGGATGATGATAATGTAGAAAACCTGTATGAAATTGAACCCTGCATCGAACCAGGGAGGTCTAGCTCAGCAGGTCAGCGCATAGCTTTCTAAGCTACCTGGGTTTCTACGGATACTCCGTTCTGCGTAAAACGGGGGAGGAGTAAAATATAAGGGAGAATATTATGTACAAACTGTTAGATGACTGTGTTTAAAATGTAAAGATTGGAATATACTTTTCCCACTGTCAACAGATAAAGTGAATCTTCGAACTGAAAGTTCATCCGTCGAATGGTATTAGCAACAGTGATCTAATATAGCTCTTGGAAAACATTTGTTCTAAATGAACAGTATTAACATTGGCAGGCACACTCATCATAACTTCATAACTGAAAGACAAACAAAATGTGGATCCTTAAATATTTACATTATTATCAGTCATTCTGTTGAATTTACTAACAGAATGATTTTTCATACAAGCAATCGGACAGCCAACAACAACTGACTGACTTTGGTATTTTTGACACTATCAGTACAAAGGAATATCAATAAATGCTCAGCTAGACAGCTGCAACTAAATTAAATGTCATTTTTTTCTTCAAAAACTCGCACAGAGCAGTACGTTACTCCAACTAGGCGTACACCTTTATTGACAAAAAAAGGTTAAACTCGGCGTACATGGGTTCTCCAACTCGCCGTATTTTCGTTAATTATGTATCTGCAACTCGGCGTGCACTTCAAACCATTACAGCCTGCCTACAAATGATTTCTATATTCAAAACGGACAGGTTTCGACCGATTTATCTATTACAATAGCTTCAATACATACCTGCCTAACTAATAAGTGACCTTTCAATCAAAAGATACATGTATTTGTAAATAAATACTGACTTCTTTTTCCGTAAAGGCACTCTCACTTGAAAGAATGTACTGGTTTGGTTAAAATATTCTGTAAATTGAACATTGCATTCACGTGAAACTATATCAGTCTGAAAGCTTATTCAGTTACAGATACACTCATACTAGTTTATTTCTTTTAGATGATGAAAAGTCCTGATAAATTAACTTACTTTAAAGCCCTGATGACATTTCCAAGACTTGTTTTCTTCTAACTCGGCGTACACTGCTCCAACTCGCATTTATAGGCGTACACGAATGGACACAGTGATATAACCAATGAGGAGGTTCGCCGAAAGATCCAAGCAGCCATTGGAAAATTTGATGAACTACTGATCCTGGTCAAGAAACGGAACTTAAGGTGGTTGGGCCATGTCTTAAGGTCTTCAGGTTTAGCAAAGATGATTCTACAGGGCACAGGGAAAGGAAAAAGTAGAAGAGGTAGACAGAAGAAGAGGTGGGAAGACAATATTAAAGAGTGGAAAGGAATGCACTTTGCCAGCTCAACTAGGTAAGCTGAAAACAGGACAAGGTGGAAAAGGCTCGTTTTGAAGTCACCTTGTAAGGTTTTGCGACAGAATAGAATAGAATCTTATATGGTCCTTGAGATATCTTTGACGAAAAAGTGTTACGGAATTACAGACGGATGGACGGGCGGAAGGATGGAGCTACGGGCAGATTAAACCAGTATATCCCCCACTTGATCAAAACGGCAGTATAAAAACAGTATTATTGTTTATCCCTGCCTGTAGACGTAATAATTGAAATTTGTAGTTTCAGAGATGTCGTTTGAAAATATTGACGGACAACGGACGGACGATTGATGCCTGCCTATACTATAAGCTCATATGTTAGCCTTCGGTTTTTGCCATATATGAGCTTGGCGGCCATGTTTGTCATTTGACATGGACCATTTGAAAAAGATTTTCATTTCCTTAGCCCCTGGAGGCTCTGTATGAAATTTGCTTACAATTGGCGCAGTGGCTTTTGAGGAGATGTTTGAAGCTGTCAAAATATGAGAGACCTAGGTCAAAGGTCAAAGAATGACCTTGACCTCTGTACTAGCAAATCTTCATGTACCCATTAAGACGACTGTACATAACAATTTTAAGGCCAAAATCTCTAAACTTCAATGAAATCTGCATTGTGCTAAAATTACCCATATTTGACATTGCTGTAAAATAGGACAAGGTCAACCCAAGGTCATCATTTGAACAATCTTGGTAGCGCCCCCATACCTGATGCTATATACACCAAGTTTCAAGACCATTGGCCAATTGGTTCTGGAGAAGAAAATTTTAATAGATTTTTACCATATATGGGCAGGTCTTTTAAAGTGGTAAAAGTCAATCTTTTAAAGAGGCCCCATCTAAAGACCCAAAGCTAGACAATATTAGAAATCGTGTAGTCTCGAGACCGGTAACTAGGTGTCGTGATATTAATAGAGGAAAAAAAATTTGTGTCTAAGAGTGGTCTCATTTATAGACAGTTTACCAAGGATGGGAAGTAAAGATTGCAGTTGGTTGTCCCTAGTACGCTCAGAAATAAGATTTAAAAGCAAGCACACGAGCCATTAATGGCTGTTCGTTTGGGTATACGGAAAACCTCAGATAGAATTTCTGGTGTTTATGGGGATGTGTCTAGGTTCTACAGATCTTGTGACAACTGTCAAAGAACAATAGAGAAAGGTAGGGTTATGCATGGACGGAAGGGCGGACGGACGGACGTAGCTACGGGCAGATTAAACCAGTATATTCCCCACTTGATCAAAACGGCAGTATAGTATTATTGTTTATCCCTGCCTATAGACGTAATATATGAAATTTGCAGTTTCAGAGATGTCGTTTGAAAATATTGACGGACAACGGATGGACGATGGATGCCTGCCTTTACTATAAGCTCACATGTTAGCCTTCGGTTTTTGCCATATATGGGCATGGCAGCAATGTTTGTCATTTGACATGGACCATTTGAAAGTCAATCTTTTAAAGAGGCCCCATCTAATGACCCAAAGCTAGACAATATTAGAAATCGTGTAGTCTCGCGACCTAGTTAGGTGTCGTGGTATACGCTCAGAGATAAGATTTAAAAGCAAGCACATGAGCCATTAATGGCTGTTCGTTTGGGTATACGGAAAACCTCAGATAGAATTTCGACAGAGGTTTAATTTTGCTTGGTGTTTGTGGGGATGTGTCTAAGTTCTACAGCTCTTGTGACAACTGTCAAAGAACAATAGAGAAAGGTAGGATTACACAGGCTCCCTTTTGGGAAAATACTGTTAATAGATACACCATTTTAGAGAGTAGCAGTTGAATTCGTGGGCCCGACAGAACCGCGTTCTGATAGGAAGAGCAGAAATTATACTGACCGAAATATTATGCTACACGATACCCCGAAGCAACGGCGTTTTCAGTATACAAGTGAAAGATGATGTTACCTCTGTTTCCGAAAATCGTAACTATTCAGCAGTTTGTCATGATTCGGAAAAAAAAAACACATTTCGGAATCTTATCTAAAGGACCAGTTGCCATAAAAGGGGTTTTCCTGGCGCAATTATAATTGAATGATATTTTGTGAGCTATTAGCCCTATACAGGGACCGTTCATCCATAAAAAGTTCCAGTCAAATTTTGCGTACAATATGTCTTAAAAGTGGGTGGGGTATTTTCATACCAGTCGACCCTAATGAAACTGAACGGTTATTTACGATCTTCCAATAATAGATTGACTAAAGATTGTGGCAATCATTAAATGAGCAGTTTACGCACTTTAAGATAATATAAGGTTTCTTTATCCACTGCATACCTTTGCTAAAACATATCACTTTATTTGCAATTTTTAGATTTTTTTTTTGTATTTTGCATCTACCAACTTTGCGGAAAACCACGTTTCACCATCAAACAATAGAATTGCCCTTCCTTTGCTGCAAGTATTTGGAAATGACTGGACATTGCAGAAATATGAGCATGTTTCTGTAAATATTCTGAAAAATGAGTTTTGTGCCCTTGAATGATGAAAATTGTATTAAAAGTCTGAAAAATGTCAATTTTGTATGTTACAGATTTTAAGTCTCCAATGTCCTTCCAGTGGAAAACTCTATAAACACAAATCATTATGAAAAGTGGTTTCACTATCATGCTCAGTGATGGATGAGTGGATGACTTTGCAAGTTTACGTCCTTTTTTAACAGTATTTGAGTCATATCAGGACGATGTGTGGGTAATAATGAAAGGCTGTGTGCAATGGAGCCCCGTTTACAATTGAAAAGATTCCCGCCTACAGCGGGCCTTGCGCCTCGGACCTCTAGATCAGCAGGCCTACTGAACTACCGGTGCTCCTTGTTTAGTAATAAAGTGTTGGATGATGTATATAAACTGGAGTCATATAAATGGCAACAATCGCTGGAACATGCTTTTGAAAAATGACAAGTTCCTCCACAAATACAGATTTAGTTTCTGGTTACCCGTCAAGCAATGCCATTTAAACAGAAGCAGCAGGCAACCCTCCACATTGTACTTTTACCATTTTAGTCATGTTTATGATATTGAAAGTTAAGAGGCCGAACCCAGGCTCTCACATGCTTTAAGGTAAAGAAAATGTAGGTTTGAGTACACCTTTGAAAAGAATGTAGCTTGCGTAAATAATCGGACACCTAAACTATATTTATAATGGGCTTTTTCCACCTTCGAGCTTAGAGAAGTCCATTTCTCTCATAAGGGCATGTTTCAAATCACGGTTGGCAAAAAGTGCCGAGTCTGGTCTGATCTGAATTAACATTGTTTTCTCAATTCTGTCAGAATATTACGGCACCACTGCTCTATCGGTTGTATAAATTGATAAAATCTTTTGTCATCAGGTATCACTGCAATGTTCTCACTACAGTTTCGCCAATGTAAATGGCCGGTACTTTAAACTTTAAAAAAAGAAAACGTCCATAACGTGATATTAACCGATTTTGAAACAAAAGGACCATTGGTCCTGTAGCTCACCTGAGTCTATTCAGCCTCAGTACTCTAGGGTAAGTTACTCTAAGGCCATCGATCAATTGGTTCTGGAGAACAAGATTTTTTAAGGTTTTTACCATATATGAGCATGGAGGCCATGTTGGTCATGTAACCTGGACATCTGAACAAATTTTCATTCCCTCAACCCCTGGAGGCTCTATATGAAAACTGGTTTCAAAATTGGTACAGTGGCTTTTGAGGAGATTGTTTGATATTGTCAAAACGAGACAGTTCTGGGTCAAAAGTCAAAGAACGACCTTGACCTCTTGTACTCATAAATCTTCATGTACTAATTAAGATGACTGTAGATACCAATATTTAGGCCTAAATCTTCAAAACTTTCCATGAAATCTTACGTTCTAGCATTTTCCCATATTTGACCTTGCCGCTAAATGGTCAAAGTCAACCCAAGGTCACAATTTGAACAATCTTGATAGTACTCGAGCACCCAAATGATACATACCGAGTTTCAAGGCCATCGGTCTACTGGTTCAGGAGAAAAGGGTTTTCAAAGGTTTTTTCGATATATGTGCATGGCAGCCATGTAAGTCATTTGACCTGGACCGTTTTAACAAATTTTCATTCTCTCAACCCCTGTAGGCTCTATATGAAATTTGGTTACAATTGACCCAATGGTTTATGAGGAGATTGTTTGCAATTATCAAAATATGAGAGTTCTGGATCAGACGTGAAAGAATGACATTGACTCTAGTACTCACAGATCTTCATGTACTCATTAAGATGACTGTATATACCAATTTTTAAGCTTTAATCTTCAAAACTTTCCATGAAATCTTACGTTCTAGCATTTTCCCATATTTGACCTTGCCGTAGAAAAGGTCAAGGTCAACCCAAGGTAATAATTTGAACATTCTTCATAGGACTCGAGTACCCAATGCTACATACCAAGTTTCAAGGCCATCGGTCGATTGGTTCAGGAGAAAAGGATTTTTAAATGTTTTTACCATATATGTGCATGGCGGACATGTTGGTCATGTGACCTGGACCATTTGAACAATTTTCATTCTCTCAACGCCTGGAGGCTCTATATGAAATTTGGTTACAACTGACCCAGTGGTTATTGAGGAGATTGTTTGATATTGTCAAAATATGAGGGTTCTGGGTCAAAAGTAAAAGAATGACCTTGACCTCTTGTACACACAAATCTTCATGTACTTATTAAGATGACTGTATATACCAATTTTTAGACCAAAATTTTCAACAGTTTCCAAGAAATCTTATGTTCTAGCATTTTGCCAGATAAAAGCACAAGGAAGAAAACTTGATCTTACCATAAAATAGGTCAAGGTCACCTCAAGGTCATAATTTGAACAATCTTGGTAGTACTCGCGTACCCAATACTACATACTATGTTTCAAGGCCATCGGCCTATTGGTTCTAAAGAAGATTTTTTAAGGTTTTTACCATATATGGGCATGGCGGCCATGTTGGTCATGTGACCATGACCATTCGAACAATTTTTCGTTCCTTAGACCCAAGGAGGCTACATATGAAATTTGGTTACAATTGGCCCAGCGGTTTCAGAGGAGAAATCGTTTGAAATTGTTGACGGACGGACGGACGACGGTCAACAATTTCAAACGGGCGACGGACAACGGAGCCTGCCATCCTATAAGCTCCCCCGGAGCCGCTGGCTCAGGTGAGCTAAAAGAGTGATTTGGCAACTAAACTGACCTACTATCGATATCATAAACTTAAATAAAAGAGTAAAAATACAATGTACAGTCATGGTCTACTGTCAATTTCTCACGTTTGCTTATACTGAATCGCTCGACGGGGAAAACCGAAAAGTTATTTATATTTTGTGCAGCAATTTATTATGTTTCATGAAATAAACCGCCCTTAGGTTTTGCTCCTTGAATGACTCTATATATGCACACTGACCCACATTTTTTTTTCAGGAAACGCGAGTGAACCGTTGTTCATAATGATTTGTATTTAGCTGTTTTTACAGATGGTGGGACTATGGAGGACACTAAAATGAATGATGAATCTGTAACATATAAAATTGAAAATTTTCAGACTTTAACAATTTTTTGCATTCAAGGGCACATAAGTCATTTTTCAGAACATTTACAGAAAAATGCTCATAATTCTGCAATGTCAAGTTATTTACAAATACTTGCACTAAAGGAAGGGCAATAATAGTTCTTGATGGGGAAACATTTCCGCAAAGTTGGTGGGCGCAAAATACACAAAACTCTAAAAATTGCAAGTAAAGTGGTATATGTTTTAGTACAGGTGTGTACTGGACACAGAAACCTTATAGCATCTTAAAGTGTGTTTACTGCTCATTCAAAGTATGCCACGACCTTTAGTCAATCTATAATTGGAAGATTGTAAATTACCCATTAGTTTTATTAGGGTCGACTGGTATGCAATAACCCCACCCGCTTTTAAGATACAGTGTACACAGAACCAAAGCGTCGTTTGAATTAAACTTTTCATGGATGAACGGGCCCTACATAAGGCTTTCGCAAAATATTATCAAATTATAACTAGAAATGTTTTCAGAGAAAAACTGATGCACCCCCCCCCCCCAACAAGCCCATTTCCAATAAAAAGCCTCAACATGTAAAATATCTAGGCAAGTTTGGAGAAAATCCATCCACTGGTTCTAAAGAAATCCCACAAAGATGACTATGAACTTGAAAATGAGGTCAAGGTCACCAAATTCTAATCACCTCTCAACTTGTCTGAATGAGGTATCCATGCAAGTTTGGTGAAATTCCATCCATTGGTTCAGGATATAGTGGGTACACGAAAATGTCCTTTAAGTCCTCCAGTGACCTTGAAAATGAGGTCAAGGTCACCAAAACCTAATCACCTCTTAAACTTGTCCCAATGATGTATCCATGCAAGTTTGGTAAAATTCCATCCATTGGTTCAGGAGATATAGTGTGTACAAGAAATTGTCATCTAAGTCCTCCAGTGACTTTGAAAATGAGGTCAAGATCATCAAAAACTAATCATCTCTTGAACTTGTCCCAATGTTGTATCCATGCAAGTTTGGCGAAATTCCATCTGTTGGTTCAAGAGATATCGCGCACACAAGAAATCTGTCACAGGGACGCCGACGCCCGGGAACCGCACTGAAAACAATAAACCTTTGGTGGGGGACATAATTGTACCAGGAAAAGAGTTGCTTCGAGAGCAGAGATTACATTAAGAAGAAGGAACATGGGCCAGACTACGTAGTTTCGGCTAATAAAGCCTAATCAGTGACCCTGACACTTATCTGGTGACGAAGCCAGAGAGAAGTGTGCTGAAATTTCTTCATTTTAATTGGACAGTCCATTCAAAGACTGACTAGTATCGAAAAGGGTCCAAATAATATAAAATACAAAAGACGATGATCTCTAAAAATTTCAGATTTCTCAGAATATATCCTCTGACCTCAAAGGACAACAAGACCTGTCCGCGTACAGGATAGCTCGCCTGCAGTGCCTTGCCCATCCATGGGTTAAAATATAGGTCTTTAAAAAACTTTAACCAAAACATCCAATCCGAACGCCGACGCGGACGTGGACGCCGAGCCTCTGCTGCCAGGAAAAAGATAATAATGGTATTGCTCTGACATCTTTAAAAAAGATTTGCATGACTAATTCGGTGTACTGAATATAAGAAAATTACGTCCGGATACCATCTTCTAATGACACTGTTCAAGCAAAGTAAATGATGAGTTAGAAGTTGTACTTAGCATATATGACACAAATGAAGAAATAATCAGTGTCAACATGAATATCATGAGCAACGGAGACGTTCTGTTTTCGAAATGGATGCCATAAGACCATTCCGGATGGCCAACTGGAAAACATTTTAGCCAACATAAGGAAAAACGTGCAGTGCTTTGACAAATTCCTCCCGTAGCTTCGGAGTAAATCAAAGATGTTGGTAGAATGAACGGAACCATTTTCATTCAGACACAACTTACCCCGTGGGAAATATTTCAGGCAAGTTTTAAGAAATTTCATTCAATGGTCTAGATGGAAATCCCAAACTGACTGGTAACAGTGGTTTTCATTCTTAACAAGAATTCTGCAGAATGCTATGTCGCACCTGCCTTGCGCTTCCACAGTAGTAAAGAAAGTGTATGAGAAATGGAGTAAAAAGCTAGGGTCAACCCAATTTTGGATGTAAAATTTTACCAAGTCAGCAGAGCATGATCAAGATATAGGTCAGTGGTAGGAATAACTACAACAGTCCTCATGAACATTCTAAGAAGAAACTTTATGCCA
Organism: Ctena decussata; assembly: GCA_963989385.1. Classification (NCBI taxonomy): domain Eukaryota; kingdom Metazoa; phylum Mollusca; class Bivalvia; order Lucinida; family Lucinidae; genus Ctena; species Ctena decussata. The sequence continues at coordinate 46,098,458 of OZ022499.1, forward strand.
GGTGTGATGACTGCAGGTATCATACTTTGAGTCAAAAGGACTAGGGTAGGGTCGACATAATTTTGGATGTAAAATTTTACTAAGTCAGCAGACCATGAAATATATGTGAAGGGTAAAATTAATTGCAACAGCCCTCAAGAACATTCTAAGAAGAAACATGGTGCCAGGTTTGATGATTCTAGGTATCATAGTTTGTGAGAAATGGACTTAAACGCTAGGGTCGGCGTAATTTTGAATATACAATTTTACAAAGTCAGCAGACCATGAAATATATGTCAAGGATAAAAATAAGAGTAACAGCCCTTGAGGACATTCTAAGAAGAGCCTTTATGCCAGGTTTGATGATGGTAGGTATCATAGTTTGCGAGAAATGGACTTAAACGCTAGGGTCGACGTAATTTTGAATATAAAATTTTACGAAGTCAGCAGAGTATAAAATATAGGTCAAGGATAAGAATAAGAGCAACAGCCCTTGAGAATATTCTAAGAAGAAGCTTTATGCCAGGTTTGATGATTGTAGGTATCATAGTTTGTGAGAAATGGACTTAAACCTAGGGTCGACGCTAGGGTCAAAGTAATTGTTGACGAACGGACGTACGGACGAACGGAATGACTTGACGGACGGAAAAGTGAACTCCTATATCGCACCTTGCTAAAGCAGGTGCGACAAAAATGGATGCCATTTCGGACGGTTGACCACCACGATGTTCCTCCAGTGTACGGAATTAGTGAACAGTGTCAACAAATTCCTTCAGCAATTCCCAGAAAAGATGCCGTAATGATTAAAAATCGCCGGCGATACTGGTTCAGGGCAGGAAACATTTTCATTTAAATATAAATACACAACGAGGTGTGGGTGTGGGTCCGGGAAACAGCCCAGGCGTGTTTCGAGTAATTCAGCCCAGTATTCTCGGTGATTCTCATGGACGAACTGCAGACGCCGGAGGGTCCCCCATGAGATAAGCTACAGTATTCTGTGTGATTCTCATGGACGAACTGCAGACGCCGAAGGGTCCCCCATGAGATAAGCTACAGTATTCTCGGTGATTCTCATGGACGAATTGCAGACGCCGGAGGGTCCCCCATGAGGCAAGCTACAGTATTCTCGGTGATTCTCATGGACGAACTGCAGACGCCGGAGGGTCCCCCATGAGATAAGCTGCAAGTATGCTGAAGTACTCCATTACCTCAGAATATTTTCTTCCCTCAGGAAGAGGCACCATGGTCGAGTGGTTAGAGCTACTCAGTTTTGGTGCAGAAGGTCGCGGGTTCAAACCCTAAATGGGCCATCCGACAACAGGATAACTCTCTGTCAACCCAGCAGTAAATGTGTACCTGTTTCGAATGAGGAAAGGATAATGCAGCGATAAGAGGGAAGGGCTCCGCCTTTCATATGCTGTGCCCAAAATAAAGTGGGCCTCTGTCCCTACGGCCACTAGGCTATGGAAACCTTTACATACCTTTACCTCCCTTAGGAACTAGAATGCAATGCTTAGGACAAATGTATTTAACATTTAGACATTTTAGAGCAAAACTGAATGAGTCTTACCGAATGATATTGTTTTGCATATTTCCCATAACAAAACTCATGCTTCCACCAACCTCCACCCTGCAACAAAAATGGAAACATATGAATTCAAGTAGGTAGCCGCACCACTATCATGCATGGCAGGGACTGCAGTAATAAAACTGTGTAATGCCCCGAGGTGTCGATGGGGGTAAAGGGGGCTTGCTGGTCAGCTTGGTACCGATGCTTGCCAAACACACCCCAAACAGAGTGTTCAAAATATCAAATTCGATATCATTTTCACTGTGTTCTCTTTATAAAGTACCCCTTTTCACTATGTTCTCTTAAAAAGTACCCATTGTCACTGTGCTCTCATGAAAAGAGAATCCCTTCCTGGCTTCACTCTTTTGTGCCACTTTTAAGCAGTTTACATGAATGCTCTATAACCCCGTAAGCTTATCGTTTAGCAAGTACTAGATCATGTGGTTACTATGGTCCAGCAATATGACACCTTTCGCTCAAGATGTTTCCAGTCTTTAATCAAACACTAGAAGGTAGTCTGACAATCTAAGGAATACGCTCTAAATACAGACAAGAGGGCCATGATGGCCCTGGATCGCCCACCTGAGTATCATGTAAACCAAAAATATTTGAGTTATCTTACTGACCTTGGTGTAAAATATGTCAATGTCAACCCAGGGCCATAAAATGAAGAATCTATCACGGGCCCAAGTCCTCAATACTACATACCAAAATTCATTGCAATCGGCCAATCAGCCCACTGGTTCTGAAGAAGAAGTTTTTTTTAAGTTACTTAGGTTTTAGCTCACCTGTCAAGGTGAGCTTATAGTATAACTTTGTACCTTGGTCCGTCGTTGGCGTCCACACTTTAAAATATCTTCTAAGAAACCACAGGGCGGATTGAAGCCAAAATTCATTTGGAGCCATAACAGGATGGGTGAACGAAAGTTTATATATTTGGCCCAGATCACATGACCAAGATGGCCGCCATGCCCATATATGGTAAATCTCCTTCTCAAGAACCACTGGGCCGATTGCCTTGAAACTTGGTACGTAGCATCTTAGACTATAGTACAGTTTATATAAATGGTGACCCTGGGTTGACCTTGACTTATTTTATGGCAAGGTCAAATTTGGTCCCATATGCTTTAGAATGGGAAAAGCTGAAAAAGTGCATTTTTCTGTAGCTGTTGTGCTCTGTGATATGGAAATGCAGTCATCGTCAAACCCTATGAATACTAGAGGTCAAGGTCATTTAGTGACCTTGGCCGAAGGTCATTTGTCTGTTGTATCTCAACATTTTCAAAGGACTTCTACTCTGAAACTAATGGGCCAATTTTAAATTTCATATGCAGCCTTCAGGCAAAGCGGGAAAGAAATATATTTGGTCCATGTCAAATGACCAAGATGGCCACAATGCCAATATACGGTAAAAACCTTGAAAAATCTTCTTCTCCAGAACCGCTAGGCCGAATGCCTTGAAACTTGGTATGTAGCATCTCGGACTCTAGTACTAACAAGTTGATATAAATGATGACCTTGGCCTGTTTTGCCACAAGGTCAAATTTGGTCTCATACGCTTTTGAATGGGAATAGCTACAAAAGTGCATTTTTTGCTTTAGTGCTCTGTGATATGGAAATGTAGACAACTTGAACCCCTAGGAAGTCTTGAGGTCAAGGTCATATAGTGACCTTGGTTAAAGGTCATTCGTCTATAATGTGTCAACATTTTTAAAGGACTTCTCTGAAACTACTGGGCCAATTTCAATTAGATTTCATATGCAGCCTTTAGGCAAAGCGGAAAACAAAGTTTATATATTTGATGCAGGTCACATGACTAAGATGACCACCATGCTTATACATGGCAACAAGCTTAAAAGATCTTCTTTTCCAGAACCACTGGGCCAATGGCCTTGAAACTTGGTATTTAGCTTCTGGGTCTCTAGTACTACCAAATTTATATAAATGATGACCTTGGGTTGACCTTGACTTGTTTTACCGCAAAGTCAAATTTGGTCTCTAATGATTTTGAATGGGAAAACTGAACAAGAGGTCCTGTAGCTCAACTGAGTCCATTCAGCCTCAGTACTCCAGGGTTAGTTACTCTCAGGCAACTTATACAATTTGGTCTAATGTCAAATGAATTTGAAATTTTATGCTTTAGACACTGTCAAAACAAACATTCTGACAAAGTTTTACTAACATTCACTGACAAGAGGCCCAAATGGGCCTGATATCTCTCACCAGGCTATTTTGCCACGGACCATTCTGATACTAAATTGGCCCAATTGGCCCAATTCCACTGAGATTTTCTCATTTTTACATTTTGCTATTTTCAGTAACAGAGACCAACTTTACTGGTCTATATTTATTTATTTTTGAAACATCTCAATGCAAGAATCATTTTGCCAAAAATTTCGTCAAAATATATACAACAGTGACTGAGATATTGTCATTTCATTTTCACGTTTCAGAAGGAAGGAAACTGACGCGTGCCCCATTCACTCGGTCGACGAAAATATGCAGAAAAGTAGCAAACGTTGTGTCTATTTGTTGTCTGACGTTATATTCTTCTGTCAAGTTATCCGTTGCCATTGATCAGCTATTAAGCATACTCTTATATTCACTGAAATGCGTATTTGCTTTCCGTTTTGCAAAAGATTTAACTTCTTGCCATGTTCAGTAGGTGGCTATTGTATTTGTACAGTATATGTATATGGAATGAGTAGCTTTAAAAAAAGATAGATACGCCATTAGCAGGTCCTAATGTAGTTCAAAGAGTATGTTTGGCATTTTTATGATATATATCGGTGGCATAGCGCAAAAAGGGAGCTCAATAACTGCGAAAAGCCAAAAGTTAAAACAGTCTGTGAAACCATGCCTCCGTTTTGTGCCTGTAGATTTCTTTTGGTCCATATATGGTTTTACCAAAAAGCAAAGGCTGTGAGCGGACTGCGTAAATGCATCTTTCTAGCTCGCTTAAGACTTAAGCAAACTTTCTCTGTGGTATTAATGCACGACAGTGTGCACTTTGGTGTCAGTAATATGACAGAATAAAGGTGATTTTGATGTCTTCATATATTTTGGAGTTATACCGTACGTCAATTAGAAATTCCGCGTAATCCCTGACAAACAACCGACTTTATATAAAATTTAAGCTGGTCATAAATTGCAAATACCATTTTGTACCCATATAATATCTCTCTGTTTCATACACACGTTGCCTGTCAACATGAGTAATCTAACTCTAAACTTGATCCTGTTATCAAAAGACAAGCCAAGCAAAGTAAGGAACACAGCAGGCAATACACAGATAGCCATCACCAAGAAGACAGGAAACACTTAGTATTTGGCGCATATACTTCGGCATTTGCAAAGTTTTTGTTACAATGAGCTTAATAAATGCATATAATGTAATAAAACTTACATCCCTTAGAAGCAACGAATAGAAGGTCAGTATTTGGACATGAACTTGCAAATGTATCAAGCTACCACTGCATCTGACAGCTCGCGGCAAACAAATAAAACAAATTAGGCAGTTGACAGTAAGCTGGCGGTATATATTCAGATCAGGTCAGGTCGTCCGTCAAAACCTTCAACTGGTACCATGCTGTCCGGTGCTACCTGTTGCATGAGAGCAGATGGGGCTCATCAACCTGCGAAGTTAACCCATCTACGAGTTTTTAGTCTCCAATTAAAACTAGAAAGATAGGTGCAACCCCTAGCCGTTGTTGGTAGTCCACATAAGAGTTCATTCCTTGGTCTCTAAACAAAACCTGCTAAACAAAACCAATCCTGTGAACACAGTATCATCAGCGGTAGTGTTCCTTGGAGAAATCAACGTCCGCTATAGAACTCCAACATACATTTACCAATAATGTGTCACCGGTAAGATCTTGCTCAGCTTGGTACAACATCTAGATTTAACGGGCCCAATCATCTTTGTCCTTTGAGTCTGGTTGTTTATATTCAAAGTCATGGGTAAGTCAGTATTGTTGTTGTTGTGTTTTGTTGCTTTACGTCCTCGGTAAACAGGTATGGTCATGTCAGGACGGTCAGTTAACCTTGCACTATTCCTGGGCAGGCTTAGACCTCCTAAGCGGTTAGCCAGTACTAAGTGCACATACTTTCGCCAGCAACTGACAACTGCCCTTCTTAAATCAAAGGAAGGGGAAAACCAAAGTAAGTGGTCGGAAAGGGTATCGAACCTGGGACCTCTGGCTCTTGAGACAGAAGCGCTACAGACTGCGCTACGCGGCCTGGCAGTAAGAAAGTGACTTGCTGGGAAGAAATGAGACGCTCTTGCCTCAAAGAGTCTCCAAACCGTATGGGTCATTAAGGGATGGTGTGAATACAACATCACAGGGCAGAAATCTTCTTAGAAGTCAATGGCCAGGACGGACTGACTCTTTCAGTGACTGGCCAAGTCTTCATGACCAGCCATATACCTATCATAGAATTGGGTTTGTTACCATAACAGTCTGAAGAGGGATGTGCTCCGTTAGGCTGAATTTTGCCCCAGACACACCATGTTGGCCATATCCAATGAAACTTTAATACCCGATCGGTTTCAACACGGGTTAACAGTGATCGCGCCTACCGTTGAACGTCAGAACGAGTTTGGTTAAATGCCAACAGATTGCTGACCCTTTGGGAAGGAGCTGTTCATTTAGTTTACCGTGCGTGTGTTTCGGGAACTTTTGTCACTTTTTGTGTATACTTCTTTCCGTTTCGGTTTTAAGGTCGGAATATGGGATCTGATTGTATTAATTCTTGATTGTTGTCAATCGTTTTATTTTACTTCAGTGAAGTAGAGGACAGACGCGATTATGGGGTTGGTTTTTAGTGCAATAAAGACATGGTGAGAGTTGTCTTGGATTGCCGACCAGTCTCCGCCAGAATTATTTCAATCTCCTTTAAATGTCATCATCAAACGAGTTTATGCACCAACATCTGGATACGATGACAACGAGGTCGACATCTTCTACCAGCAAATTAAGGAAATCGTAGACCAAATACCATCCAGAAGATAGACATGACACAAACTAGCATGAAACATCACAGTCGCTATTGACAGTATGAATTAGATGGCTAGCAGGGAGTTTTTTGTAAATTACGCCAGGACATCGTCGCTTGCAGAATACGCGAGTCTGTGGTAACGCGAGTCTGTGGTAACGGATATTTCATGATGATGACAGTCATTTACATATTGCTCTTATTTGAAATAAAAATGATTAAATTATGTATAACAAGTAACAAATCCGAAGAATAAGGCGCAGAGAGAGAGAGAGAGAGAGAGAGAGAGAGAGAGAGCATGATGTTGCTGTAATATTTCTCCATAACTGTTTCTTGCTAGCATGGACATAGACGCATAAACACACAAGTACGATTAACAGTTACTTCCTCTGGACGAGAAAATGCACGTATACATGTGCGTGTATATTGATTTGTGTTGAAGGGAGAAGATTACCTTCAGTTTGTATGATAGAATGTTTTATAGCAGGCTTGTACTGATACATTAACTGCAAACTGACTGGAAAGTCTATCAAACGAACCTTAGGAATCTAAATATCATTCCACATTCTGCACAGTGACACTAGTCCACATGCTGCACATCGAAATTTTGTCATTCTGTGGCTTTAATTGGGACTATATAGTACCAGTCCATGTACTTAAACCTTCTCACTTACTAAAAGATAAATGTTTGGTTACATAGGAAAGCAAACGTCTTATCAGCTGACATTTAATACCAACGTCCTGAAGTTTTCAGTACATTTACATCGACCGAGCAAATGTTGCACGCGTCAGATTTAAGAATTTAGTATTGTGCTGTTGCTTTACAGAACGGTTTATTATGTGGTAAGATTCCGAAAGATTCAGCTTCAAAGATAATCCTGCTTCATGACTGACATCTCAGTATACTAGTGGACTAGTACAACTAAGGCTCGACTAACGGCCAACGACTAAACTAACGATGGCGGATTGTCTGACAAGTTTGCGAAAACGAAATTCCCGACTTCAGAAACCTTTGGTGGCATATATAAGGTCTCTAAGTTCGTGAACAAAGTTTTCCAGTTTCTTTCTTGAATAGTAATAAAATAATAAATCACAACCCCTTCTTTTCAAATAAAGCAAAAAAGGAAAACGAGCTAGATCCGCCACGCTTTGTTATTTATTTAACCGAGTCCAATGACGTGTATTTCACCGTTGTGCATAGTTGTACATCTTTACTAAAATGAGTTGTTGTTATTCATTTGTGTGATTGATATTTGGGTTGAAAATGGCAAGCCAGTGGAACAAGCATGAGTAGGATGAAAATTCGAGTGGAAAAGTCCTTCGAGGGCGAGAAAGCCTCGGAGTGTTTTCTATCTCTAGTGGGTTAACTGGGCGGTCGGGTCGGGGGATGGTGATGGGTAGCTTTCAGTACTGGTGCGTCCTACTTATTTTGATTATTTTGGGGCAAGGACCGGCAGTGCTTGCTATCTTGCAGTAGATACGGGAAGGGTTGTTTGGACGTTTTTCTCTCATCTGTCCTTTCTCCTTTCTCGCCTACTCTCTGGGAGACGGCTCGATATAGACTGAAATACTATCTCAAAGGGCCGTTAAAACCTAAACGACCAAACAACTAATTACCCCCTGCTGTCATTGTCGTAAACAAAGAAATATTTTTTTTAAAAATCCTACAACTACATATAGTACCCTGGTGCAATTGTATGAGAGTCGGACCTGTATATGGGCTCCGGCTGAAAGCAAATATTCTCAAACATCTTAACGCGTTACAGCTCTTTATTTTCCTTCTCTCACACTCACCTCCTCCTCCTCCCCCCCCCCCCCCCCCCCGCCGAAAAAAAAAAGTAAAACGAAATTATCAATGAAATGGTTTCATTACTTTTCATCACCTCCAGAGTTTCAATTTTTCTCATTGTTTTGCAAAATTTCGTAGCATACGGGGCAAATCGGATATTTTGCCAATTCTAGTAAGCTCCTAACAGTGTAGAGCCTATATAAATATACTGTGATAGTGACCTAGCATACACATTTTCCCAAATGCCTCCAAAATCGGGTCCTTCTCAGCGGTTCCGCGGAACGATTCCCTAATAGAACCGTCTGGGTACCCGAGTCCGTCTGTCATCTGTGTCAAATTCAAAGATAGTGTGCACGTTGTTCCTGGGATCGGTATCCCACCTAGCCGCCCCAAAACGTGCCTGAGTACGATCGATTGATTGGGGCCTCGGTTTAAATTCTTATCTGGAATAGAAGAACAGCGAAACGTCGAAATATATGACAAGAACGCTCATACGAACGGCTAAGCAATGCTTTTGTGTAAAGCGCTCAGTAGACTTACAAGACCAGCACCACTATCCGAGGTATAGGTCCAAATGCAACATAATTGCATGTAAAACACTTCGAAGAAAGCTTCAGAATAGAATAGAATGACGACATTAGGAGAATAAGTTGCAGAGTTCTAGATGCGAGTGGGCACTGGGTGACAATTTTTGTCAGATCTGCTTATAAACCCCTCATCCGAACCGCCTCAACGAGGCTGGATGAGGGACCACAAGCCTGTCAGTTCATCTGCCGTCACACTGTGTCTGAACAGGCTTAGACATACTAAGCGGTTTACCTGGTTACCAATACTGAGTGTACATACTTCCGCCAGTAACAGACAACTACCCTTGCCGGCGGCCCGCTAGCGCAGTCGGCATCGCGTCAGACTGCAGGTCAAGGGGTCCTGAGATCGATTCCCAGACAGGCCACATAACGCTCGTGGAGACGGATCATGAAATATTTTCTACGGTCATTCTTTCCCTTCTGCTGATTCAAGAAGGGCAGTTGTCAGTTACTGGCGAAAGTATGTGCACTAAGTACTGGTTAAACGTTTAGGAGGTCTAATTAAAGTCTTAAAGAGCTTCTTCGAGAGCAGAGAACACATTCGAAAGAAGGAACACGGGCCATACCATGGAACAGTGTCATGGAACGGTTTGAGTAGGTTAACTGACCGCCTCGACAGGACCTTAGCTGTTAACTTGGCTGTAAATACTCAACAAAACAAACAAACTCACAACTGCCCTTAAGTCAGCGGAAGGGAGAGAATGAACGTAGAAAATATTTCATGATCAATCTTCACGACTGTTCAGGGGCCGGGCTGGGAACCGAACTCGCGACCGCCTGATCTGCAGACCGACGTGCTGCCGACTGCGCTAGACGGCTCGGTAGGACACATGTCAAATTCTGAGGGTACCAAACTCTCTGCATAGGGTAAAGGTGATTTCTAGAATCTCCATGTGTAACGCCTTTCGTGCCTGAACTGGTCCTCCATGTGTGAACGAGACCTAGGCATGTAAATGGGCGGGTCATCAATGAAAACAACGAAAACAACAACAAAAAAACAACAAAAGGTAATGTGAATTGAATCTCCTCCAGTGACCGGGTCCTCCATGGTCGGAAAGGATTCACCACGTGTGAACGAAACCGTTATAGGTGAACCGAACAAGAAGATGTAAACTTGACCTGCACGTGTGAATATGTATTCTACGTCTGACAGGGCCTCCCTGTATGAACATTTCTGCTTGTTAGAATGGCTTCTCCAGGTGTGGACGAGATCCCCACATATAAACGGGACGGGATGTGTGAACGCGATAGGTACATATGTACGTATGAACAAGACACCCACCTGTGAAAAGGTGCTGCACGCTAGATGGAGACCTTCGCGGGTCCTGTATTTTTCAAAGATCCAGCACGTAAAACGGGACATGCAGTCTGATTATCCAAGTATGCAAGGGATCGCCACAGGCGAACGGACAATCCACGGTTGAACGAGCTCTGCGCCTGTGAAGTGTAAACGGGACCTCCACGTGTTAACGGGATCCGCATGTGAGAAAGGAACCTTCATTTGTGAACGGGTCCTCCATATGTGATCAGGAACTGCATTTGCGAACAGGACCGCCACCTTTAAATGGATCTTCCACGAGTAAACGGACCTCCACATGTGTATTGGACCGCTACATGTGAACGGGGTCTGCAAAAGTGAACGACATATGCAAGGCTGTACCTGCGAAAGGGAACTACATATGCGAACGGGATGTCCATATAGGTACGGGGCTTGCATTTTTCAGCGGATCCACTACGTGTTAATGGGACTGTCCATGTGTGAACGAAACGTGAATGTATGAACAGGACCTCATTCTGATGTAACATTTAGCCGCAGATGCGCAATACGTGAATATTATACAAGTTTCTATCACAAATATGTTTGGACTGTATTGACTAGTTTCAAGGAAACATAGCGAGTTGCGACTCCAGACTGACCCTAGACGAATCCCCCTCCCAAGGAAAAAATGCTATACAAGATTCTAGTTCAGTTCAGTTCAATTCTCTTATCGGCGTTACCCAAGTGGCTCAACGGTACGTAACCATAGTTGCACACACTTGGCGCCGTGTGTCCGTCCATACAAGATTCTATCACAAATATGTTTGGACTGTATTGACAGGTTTCAAGGAAACAAAGCGAGTTGCGACTCTAGACTAACCCTAGATAAATAAAATAAAATTCACGTGTCTTGTCTAAGTAATGCAGAAGACACCTTTTAAAGGAAGGGACCATTTGCCTTTTAAAATTGTCCAGGGGTAGCAAGTTTTTCATTTTAAAATGGTTCCTAACTGGCTAAGTAATGACTGTCATCAGACTGCCACTGTTTGGTTTGATGGACTTTCTAATAGGGACAAACTACATCTTCAAGGCTAAAATGCTTGTAACAGATCGGCGCGGAGAGTTGGGGAGGGCGGAGGGGTTGGGAGTCCTGTGGGATTATAATTTTCTCTGCCTCGTCTTTGTCTCAACCCTATCTTTCCCTTCTAAACAGTGAGTTTAGTCTTTAGTCAATAGCCGATAGCAGCGTTAGTTGTACTAGTCCAGTATACTATTTCACCACAGGTAAGAATATTGATACTAAGGCACAAAGACTGAATCCAGACAGGATTAGAAGGCCTGTAACAAAGGCGTTTCTTTATAGTAATATGTCCACATGACTACTTTATATATAACATAAATTACAGATTACACATAATGGCTATAAATTTTACCGTTTTTTCCTCTTAATTTATAAGTCTTTATCAAATTTGTTTAAATTCCTAAGAAATAAGACTCATTCTCTCTTCCGCTGATAACGCCACAACTACATAAGCTAATTTAAAAAGTATCAAGCAGTCTTCCTAAGACGGGCCTGACATGTGCTGACTTGGAAATAAATGACAGTGTATTTCAATAAGACCACATGCATACATTTGTTCTCATGTCACTGTTATATTTGCATTCTGATTGTTTATTCTTTTTATGTTACTATTGTCTACGTTACTAGTATGACTGTTAACTGACGTTTTCAATACTTCATTTTGCTTCTTGCATATTATTTGATTGGCAAAGTAAGCATATACATAATTTAGATATATTTTACAGCTCTTACTTTTTCATATTATCAAACTGTAGATTACTGTCTCGAATTATCTAAACTGTTAAGTAGGGTAATGTAATAACTGAAAAAATAACAAGAAAAACATGCGATTGCCACAACGTGAACTATCATACTCACTGGTGGGAACAAAATTTGCTATTGAAAAGGGCGTTCTCGACCATTTAGAGGAAAACTTTTGATCCTATAATTGTGTCTGTATTTCGTTGCCTTAGCAATATGCAAATGGGTGAGAATAAGCCAATCTTTGTATTCGGAAGATAAAAGGCAGCCAAGACTTGACAACTGCAGCTTTTAAATCATCTGAAAATGTTGAGAAACTGTGCCACCATGATGAAGGCTTTGGAGTGTTCAAAGACCCTAGAGGTTCTCCATCCTATAGGGAACCAGCTAAATAAACTAGAAATGTTTTCCACTGAAAAACTGATGTCCCCCTTCCAGTCCATTTCCCATCACCTCTAATGAATAAAAAGCCTGTAGAAATAGAATATCTATGCAAGTTTGGAGAAAATCCATCCACTGGTTTTAAAGGTATCCTTCAAAGAGGACTGAAAAATGGGTCAAGGTCACCAACTACTAAACATGTCTTAAACCGGTCACAACAATATATTCATGCAAGTCTGATGAATATCGATCAATGGGTTCAAGGTATAACTCATTTTTAAGAGAAAAAATAAGCATTTGTAAGTTAGCTTTTGACCTTGAAATGGGTCAAGGTCATCAAAAGACAGTAAACATTCGAGATTGTCCTGAAGGTATATGTATGAAAGTGACGTGGAAATCAAGCCAAAGACTAATGAGATATATCAATTTTCGTGAAATTTCACATATCTAAGTCCTCCTGTGACCTTGAAAATGAGGTCAGGGTCCCCAAAATCTGATCAGCTCTTAAGCTATTCCCAATAATGTGTCCATGTAAGTTTGGTGCATTACCATCTACTGGTTCATGAGATATTCTAGGTACAAGGATTGTCATCTAAGTCCCCCCATGTCCTTGAAAATGAGGTCAAGGTCACCAAAACTAGAAAATGTGTTTATGAAACACTATGCCCCCAACCATATGCTTGTCTCTAGGGAAGGTTCATCCAATAATGCTTGTACCTTTGTACCATAGGCTTACAATGCACTAAGTCGAAAAAGGGGCTTAACTCAGTCAAAAATTTACGAATTGTTTTCGAAAGTTAATCAGGTCATCTACACCTTGGGCAATATCAACCTGCAAAAATCAACAAGAGCTGTCGCCTGACAGCATAGCTCGCCTGAATAGTGCTTGCCCATCACACAGTCGCTTTGGAGGTGTGGACTTCTATGCATAAAACTTCAAGCATGTCCATAATGACAACACATTTATAAACAAAAGCTATCTAAGAAATAAGTCTTAAAATAAAATTAAAATAAAAAAATCCTCATGAAATTTCAAAGTCTATGAGCTTGAGGTCAAAGAACTAAGCGGTAGGGTTGGGGGTGGGGGGTCTAGGAGCTAGGATGTAACAAAACCTTGAACCATTATCTAACATCAGTCCAAGTATTAGTATCAACTGAGTCCATCGTGGCACTGTGAAATTATGTCTTCATAAATATAAAACTTTAACCAAAACCTTTAAGACAAAACTCTAAGTCAATGACCTTGACTTCAAGGTCATCCAGTGGGGTAAGTATATAGTGTTTTGTAAAAACTCAAAAAAGTGTCTAACATCAGTTCAAGTGTAAACTAAATCTCTGCCAAGCATTATGAATCAGTATGCAATTAGAAAACTTTAATAAAGAACAAATTTCCAAAGTCTGTGACCTTGACATCAAGGTCACTGAGCGGGGTTGGGGTAGTACTCGGCAAAACTTTGGACTAATATCTAACTAAAGTGCAAATATAAAAAGAATTCATCACTGGATTCAGGAGATATGTGTCTTTAAAAGACTTTAACCAAAACATCCAATCAATAAAAAGACAATTTTCTAAGTCCACGACCTTGACATCAAGGTCACTGAGGGGGTGGGGGTAGTACCTTGGAAAACTTTGGACCAATATCTAACTACAGTGCAAGTATCAAAGGAATCCATCCATGGGTAAAGGAGATATTGGGCTTTATAAAACTTTAACCAAAACATCCAGTCCAAAAAAAATACCAATTTTCTAAGTCCATGACCTTGACATCAAGGTCATGGAGTGGGGTGGGGGTGGTACCCTGTTAAACTTTGGACCAATATCTACCTACAGTGCAAGTATCAAAAGAATCCATCCGTGGGTTAAGGAGATATAGGTCTTTAAAAAACTTTAACCAAAACATCCAATCCGGACGCCGACGCTGACGCGGACGCCGACGCCGGGGTGACAACAATAGCTCTTCCTGAACTTTCGTTCAGGCAAGCTAAAAACTGATCCTAGCATCAGGGGTTCTCCAGATATTTTGTTCACAAGCTTCCATAGGCAAATAATGCACTAAGTTGAAAAAGGGGCATAACACAATCCAAAATTTACAAATTATTTTCAAAAGTTAATCAGGTCATCTACACCACAGGCGGTATCTTCCTGCATAAAATCATGCTCCTAGCATCAGGTGTTCTTGAGATATTTTGTTCACAAGGTTCCATAGGCTTACAATGCACTAAGTCGAAAAAGGGGCACTACTCAATAAAAAATTCATGATTTCTTTTCAAAAGTTAATCAGGTCATCTACACCACAGGCAGTATCTTCCTGCAAAAAAATCATGCTCCTAACATCAGGGGTTCTTGAGATATTTTGTTCACAAGGTTCCATAGGCTTACAATGCACTAAGTCGAAAAGGGGGCATAACTCGGTCAAAAATTCACGAATTTGTTTCAAAAGTTAATCAGGTCATCTACACCTTGGGCATTCTCATCCTGCAAAACCTCATGATCCTAGCATCAGGGGTTCTTGAGATATTTTGTTCACAAGTTTCCACAGGGTCAGTCGAAAAAGGGGCATAACTCTGGAAATACATGACCAGCGGAAAAATAAAAATATACGGGTCTGCTTATTTTCCATACTGATCATGTGTATAAAGTTTCAAGTTCCTAGCTCTTATTGTTCTTGACTATATGTAAGGGTACCTTTGTACCATAGGCCTCAATGCACTAAGTAGAAAAAGGGGAATAACTTGATCAAAAATTCACAAATTTTTTTCAAAAGTTAATCAGGTCATCTACACCACAGGCAGTATCTTCCTGCAAAAAATCATGCTCCTAGCTTCATGGGTTCTTGAGATATTTTGTTCACAAGGTTCCATAGGCTTACAATGCACTAAGTCGAAAAAGGGGCATAACTCGGTCAAAAATTCACGAATTTGTTTCGAAAGTTAATCAGGTCATCTACACCTTGGGCATTCTCATCTTGCATAGCCTCATGATCCTAGCATCAGGGGTTCTTGAGATATTTTGTTCACAAGGTTCCACAGGCTAAGTCGAAAAAGGGGCATAACTCTGGAAATACATTGCCAGCGGAAAAATAAAAATATACGGGTCTGCTTATTTTCCATACTGATCATGTGTATAAAGTTTCAAGTTCCTAGCTCTTATTGTTCTTGACTATATGTTAGGGTACCTTTGTACCATAGGCCTCAATGCACTAAGTCGAAAAAGGGGAATAACTCGATAAAAAATTCACGATTTTTTTTCAAAAGTTAATCAGGTCATCTACACCACAGGCAGTATCTTCCTGCAAAAAATCATGCTCCTAGCTTCAGGGGTTCTTGAGATATTATGTTCACAAGGTTCCATAGACTTACAATGCACTAAGTTGAAAATGGGGCATAACTCGGTCAAAAATTCACGAATTTGTTTCAAAAGTTAATCAGGTCATCTACACCTTAGGCATTCTCATCTTGCAAAGCCTCATGATCCTAGCATCAGGGGTTCTTGAGATATTTTGTTCACAAGGTTCCACAGGCTAAGTCGAAAAAGGGGCATAACTATGGAAATACAATGCTGGCGGAAAATAAAAAAATACGGGTCTGCTTATTTTCCATACTGATCATGTGTATACCATTTCAAGTTCCTAGCTCTTATTGTTCTTGACTATATGTAAGAGTACCTTTGTACCATAGGCCTCAATGCACTTGTACCATAGGCCTCAATGCACTATGTCGAAAAAGGGGAATAACTCGATAAAAAATTCATGATTTTTTTTTTCAAAAGTTAATCAGGTCATCTACACCACAGGCAGTATCTTCCTGCAAAAAATCATGCTCCTAGCTTCAGGGGTTCTTGAGATATTTTGTTCACAAGGTTCCATAGGCTTACAATGCACTAAGTCGAAAAAGGGGCATAACTCGGTCAAAAATTCACGAATTTGTTTCAAAAGTTAATCAGGTCATCTACACCTTGGGCATTCTCATCCTGCAAAACCTCATGATCCTAGCATCAGGGGTTCTTGAGATATTTTGTTCACAAGGTTCTACAGGCTAAGTCGAAAAAGGGGCATAACTCTTGAAATATGTGACCCGCGGAAAAAAGAAAAAACACGTGTTCGCTTATTTTTCATACTGATCATGTGTATAAAGTTTCAAGCTCCTAGCTTTTACGGTTCTTGAGTTATAGATAGAGGACAGACGGACAGACAGACAGACAGACGGACAGGCCCAAACCAATATGCCCCCACAATTTCTCCGAAATTGGGGGCATAATAAAATCAGCTCTTGAACTTATCCCAATGATGTATCCATGCAAGTGTAGTGGAATTTCATCCATTGGTTCAGGAGATATCATGGGTACAAGAAACTGTCTTCTAAGTCCAAATGAGGTTAAGGTCACCAAAATCTAATAAGCTCTTAAGCTAGTCCAAATTATGTATCCATGCAAGTTTAATGAAATTCCATCTTCTGGTTCATGAGATACTGCTGGTACAAGAAATTGTCATCTAAGTCCTACAGTGATCTTGAAAATGAGATCACGGACCCCAAACTTTAATCAGTTCTTAAACTTATCCTATCGATGCAAGTTTGGTGAAATTCCATCCATTGGTTCAGGAGATATCACGGGTACAAGAAACTGTCATCTAAGACCTCCAGTGGCCTTGAAAATCAGGTCAAGGTCACCAAAATCTAATCGGCTCTTAAACTTGTCCCAATGATGTATCCATGCATGTTCTGCGAAATTCCATCCATTGGTTCAGGAGATATCGTGAGTACAATAAATTATCATCTAAGTCCGCCAGTGATCCTGAAAATGAGGTCAAGGTCACCAAAATTTAATCAGCTCTTAAACTTATCCTAATCATGTATCCATGCAAGTTTGGTGGAATTCCATCCATTGGTTCAGGAGATATCACTGGTACAAGTAATTGTCATCTTATACCTCCAGTGACCTTGAAAACGAAGTCAAGGTCACCAAAACCTAAACAGCTCTTAAACTTGTCTCAATGATGTATCCATGCAAGCTTGGTTAAATTCCATCCATTGGTTCAAGAGATATCCTGCATACAAGAAACTGTCAGGTTGGACCGACGGTCAGGTCCAAACCGATATGCCCTCTTAACTTCTTCTAAGTTGGGGGCATAATGGAATTTGCTGAAAGTAACTTTGGTTCTATATCTATCATCATACCATTTATGAACCAGATCCATCTAATGATTTAAAAAAAACAAGAGGACCATGATGGCCCTGGATCGCTCACCTGAGTATCCTGTGAACTTAACCTTAGAAACATCCATAGGTCCAACAGACAGAGTTTCACAAAGATTCAATGAAAAATGAACCCTTTATTGTGTACCTTAGGTTTTTATCAGATTTAACCTAATGACCTTGTTTTTGACCCCACAAGACCCAGTTTCAAACCTGGTCTAGATTTCTTGGATATAAACATTCTGCGAAGTTTCATAAATATTGGATCAAAACTGTGCCCTCTAGAGTGTAAACAATGTTTTTCTAAGGTTTGACCTAGTTTTTGACCCAACATGACCAAGTTGCACCTTGGTCCAGATTTGTAGGACATAAACATTTTGCCAAAGTCTCATGAAGATTAGAACAAAAGCGTTCAAATGGTTTTTCTAAGAACTGACCTAGTGACCTAGCTTTTCACCTGACATGGCTCAGTTTCAAATCAGGTCTAGATTTCATAAAAATAAACATTCTGACAAACTTTCATGTAGATTATATCATAACTGTGCCCTCAAAAGTGTACACAACGTTTTTCTAAGATTTGATCTAGTGACCTACTTTTTGACCCCACATGACCCAGTATCAAAGTTGGTCTAGATTTCATTAAGATAAACATTCTGACCAAGTTTCATAATGATTGGATCGTAACTGTGCCCTCTAAGTCATTCTAAGATTTATTTCTATTTTTAGCTCTGGCGGCCATTTTGCAGAGCGGAGTGGAAGCGTTTCATCAATTTTTGTTAAGAACCATGAGTCAAACACTTCTGTGAAATTATTTTGAAATCGAGCCATTGGCTTTAGAGAGATGTCGTTTAAAGGTTTTTCTATATTTAGCTCTGGTGGCCATTTTGTTCATCAGAGCTGAACCATTTCAGCAATTTTGGTAGAGGGTCTCCTAATGATCATTTCTGTGAAATTATTTCAAAATCTTCCCAGCAGTTTTGGAGGCGAAGTCACTTAAAGGTTTTTCTATTTTCAGCTCTGGCAGCCATATTGTTCAGCGGAGCGGAACCGGTTGAGCAATGTTGGTAGCAGGACTCCTAGGGAACATTTCTGTGAAATTATTTCAAAATCTGCCCAGCAGTTTTGGAGGCAAAGTTGTTTAAAGGTTTTTCTATTTTTAGCTCTGGTGGCCATTTTGTTCAGCGGAGCGGAACCATTTTAGCACTATTGGTAGAGGGTCTCCTAAGAAACATTTCTGTGAAATTACTTCAAAATCTGCACAGTAGTTTTGGAGGAGAAGTCATTTAAAGGTTTTTCGATTTTTAGCTCTGGCGGCCATTTTGTTCAGCGGAGCGGGACTGTTTGAGCAATTTTGGTAAAGAACCTCCTAAGAAACATTTCTGTGAAATTATTTCAAAATCTGCCAAGCAGTTTTGGAGGAGAAGTCATTTAAAGGTTTTCCTATTTTTAGCTCTGGCGGCCATTTTGTTCAGCGGAGCTGAACCATTTTAGCAATTTTGGTAGAGGGTCTCCTAAGAAACATTTCTGTAAAATTACTTCAAAATCTGCCCAGCAGTTTTGGAGGAGAAGTCGTTTAAAAGTTTTTCTATTTTTAGCTCTGGCGGCCATTTTGTTCAGGGGAGCGGAACCGTTTGATCAATTTTTGTAAAGGGCCTCCTAAGGAACATTTCTGTAAAATTATTTCAAAATCTGCCCAGCAGTTTTGGAGGAGAAGTCGTTTAAAGGTTTTTCTATTAATAGCTCTGGCGGCCATTTTGTTCAGCGGAGCGGAACTATTTCATCAATCATGGTAAAGAATCCCTCAAGTAACATTTCTGTGAAATTATTTCAAAATCCGTCCAGCAGTTTTGGAGAAGAAGTCGTTTAAAGCAAAAGTTGACGACGGACGCACGACCTGACGGCGGACGATGGACGACGGACAAAGACTGATCACAATACCTCACCTTGAGCACTTCATGCTCAGGTGAGCTAACAAGGGCTTCGGAAGCGGTGCAAAATACGCCCATTTTAATGTCATAAACGAGTTACAGAATGAACAAGACTATTTACAAAAGGATGGACAGGCAGACAAACAGGGGGAAACCACTCTATAATTAATGACGGCAACATTATTTAAATATTTAACACATCAAATACAATTAGTATACCAAAAATCAGCTTCCAAGGGTAAGTGGCTCCTAAGTTGAGTAATGCCAAAGTCGAACAAGGGAAGTTATTCATAAACTAAATGTACTAGCTATACCATTCTTGGTTCTAATACATTCCCTTGACAATATGAACATCACCATCATGTTATGTTAAAATATTCTAAACGGTTAATTTAAGGAAATTTATGCAAGGGCAGATAATTCAGTAAGTAAGCCAGAGTTGTGGTTCTTGCTCAGGATACATTTACCCATTATTATACACATTCCTACAAAGTTTCATTCTAATATTTCAAAAGGTTAAGGAGATATGGACTGAATGGAAAATCCTAAAAATACTATTCAAAGGGAGGTTATTCCAAAATTAAGAAAGGGGGAGCAACCATTCTTATATGTGACATATATCAGCTTGTGATCATGCACATTGCTTTAAAGTTTCATAATGATATTCCAAATAGTTACCGAGTTAAGGGATGCACAAGATGAGTATACATAAAAATAGGCTAAAAGAACTAATAAAAGGGATGTAACTCTGAAACGAAGAAAGGGACAGGATCCATTGTTATGGGCGACACATCGTTGGGACTTCATACACATTGCTATGAAGTTTTATGAAAATATCCCACACAGTTATCTAGTTATGGTCTGCACAAGACCTGCAGGGTAAAAAACAATCAAAGGGGCATAACTTCAAATCTAAGGAAGGGGGGGCAATCATTCTTCCCCCTACCTAATACAAATGCCTATAAAATTTCATAAAGATATCCCAAATGATCACTGAGTTATGGCGCGCACAAGGATGTTAATGGACGGACTATTTAAAGGGAGGTTACTCCAAAATTAAGAAAGGGAGAGCAACCATTCTCATATGTGACACATCATCTTGTGATCATGCACATTGCTTTAAAGTTTCATCATGATATTCCAAACAGTTGCCGAGTTAAGGGATGCACAAGATGAGTATACACAAAAATAGGCTTAAAGAACTAATAAAAGGGATGTAACTCTGAAACGATGAAAGGGAGAGCAACACATCGTTGGAACTTCATACACATTGCTATGAAGTTTTATGAAAATATCCCAAACAGTTATCTATACTGAACGCCAAAAGAAACGCATACAATGTAATACATTGAATGTATATGCCCAATTTATTTGAAGGTATAGGTTTATGCTTTTATTCAGACATTTTAAGTTACTTTTTTATGATATTCCGACAGAATGAGCACCTTAACGCATCGATATTCCATAAACTTTAGAGACCAGAACGCTTGCTTTTGTGGTGGGGTTTAACTTAAAGTCACCATACTTTCAGAAGCTGAATTTTAAATTCCATATAATGCTAAGCTAATTATTTTCTCCAGACATAATGTCCGCGGCAAGGGTAAGAAACAGTGAAAAAATGAAAGCAGTCCAGCCTTGCGTTCTAGAGAAATAATCAGGTGAAAGTTGGCAGTAGAACAGTAACACTGGCTTAACATTGGATTTCCATAGACCTTTTAACACCCTGTATTTCTTGAAAAGAACAGAAACCATTCATACAAAGAGGTTAAATGAATTAACAAGAGTGAAATAAAAAGGTTTGCAAAGTAATTTTTCGTAGCACTGCAGAACTTTTGATGTTATTGGACTTCCCATTTTGCTATTTGTTTAATTGCAAGGGAGATAATTTGACAAGTATTCTACTTCAAATGGCTGTCATGTTCCTCAGAAGAATACCATGGTAATAAAACCGACGTTTTTATCATAACCACACATCAGATTCGTGTTTTGGAAACAATTTGTTATACTGCCAAAGGAAAGACATCTCTTACAACAACTTCGAATGTTTCACGATAAATTGACATAACTCTTTAATCCAAGTTTAATTTTGCAAGAAGATAAGTTTATATTGTTGGCAGATTTCAGTAGTGTTTTCTGATATATATGATTTAAAACCATAGATCTTTTGACAGAAGAAAAATAAACCTAAACTTGTAGGCATTTCTTTTGGCGTTCAGTATAGTTATGGCGCGCACAAGACCTGCAGGGTAAAAAACAATCAAAGGGGCATAACTTGAAAACTAAGGAAGGGAGAGCAACCATTTTTACACGCGACACGTTCCCCCTACCTAATACATATGCCTGTAAAATTTTACGAAGATATCCCAAATGGTTACTGATTTATGGCACGCACAAGAATGTTTACGGACGGACAGCGCCACGATGTAATACGTCCGTTTTTTCAAAACGGGCGTATCATAAGCACTTTAAAATCTTTAACATAAATATGGACGCAGGCGCTGACTCCGACGCCGGGGGTAGTGCAATAGCTCTTCCTGGACTTTGTCCAGGCGAGCTAGAAACTGAAATGAAATGATCATTGAGCAATGAATTGAGAATTAAATTCAGTGTGTAATATATTAAGTAGAACAACTGAAGGATATTAAAATTTCATCCTATTTGTGACTTTTAACCAAATTTACCAAATTAACTATGCATCCGGGCGTATGCAGTTGAAGTGCAAGTTTAACTAACGTGATTACAGTAAAGTATTGTACCAATCCACGTGTGCTAATCCCCCTACTTCAATAAATAAATAAATAAATAAATATATAAATAAATATATAAACAATTTAAAATTGAGTTTACGTTTTGCATAATATTTACAAAGGCAGATTGTCTGATCATTTAAAAGCCCCTTACAATATTCTGATCCCAATTATTCTGCGGCTGGTCAAGGTTAAACTATGATTACTGGTATTTTTTTATTGTTTTTGAGAGGTTATTTGTATGGTGTGTATATCAACTGGCATGGTTTCATTATTGTATTGTTTTTCATGCTGACCTAATTTTGACCCGATATGACCCAGTTTCGAACTTGGCCTAAATTTCATGAAGATAAACATTCTGATGTAGTTCGATAAAAACTGGATTAAAACTGTGCCCTCTATAAAGTACAGATGATCTTTCTATGATCTGACCAACTGACCTAGTTTCAATCTTTTCCTAGATTTCACACATTCTGACGAAGTTTTATAAAGTTGGGATCAAAACTGCCCTCCAGAGTGAACACAAGGTTTTTCTAAGATTTGACCTTGTGACCTAGTTTTTGACCCAACATGACCAAGTTTCAAATCTGTTCTAGAGTTCATGGTGATCGACATTCTGACAAAGTCTAATGAACACTGGATCAAACCTGTGCCCTCTAGAGTGTACAAAAGGCTTTCCAAGATTTGACCAAGTGACCTAGTTTTTGACCTGACAAGATCCGGTAATAAACTTATCCTAGATTTCACGGTTATAAACATACTGGCAACGTTTTTTGAAGATTGGGTCAAAAATGTGCCCTCTAGAGTGAACACAAGTTTTTTTCTGAGATTTTACCTAGTGATCTAGTTTTTGGACCGACATGACCCAGTTTCAAACTTGGCCTATATGTTATAGAGATAAACATTCTAAGAAAGTTCCATGAAGATTGGATCAAAACTGTGCCCTCTAGGCTGTTCACAAGCAAAAGGTTGAGGGAGGTCTCGGACACACATACGCTGGATGACGGACATCGATGTATCCCAATACCTCAACATATTTTATTTTGTTCTTCTTTTTAAACTTCATACGATGCTATTGCTAAAGTCTGCATGCAATCATTTTTTCTTCTTTGAAATCTGGAATTTACCTTTAAAAGTGTAAATTAAGAATTTCTAGAGAATGATTAAGAAAATTCCATCACAATACAGCCAAAATATGGCTTAATCAGGTCTTACTATTTCCCAGCTTCCATATACAGTTTGTTATGACTGATACTATCTGTATTCTTCTGCTCCGAAATGGAGCCCCGGGTAGCTCAGTGGGTTAAGCGCTGGCCTGCTGATCTAGCGGACCGGGTTCGAATCCCGCTTGAGGCGAGAATCTTTCCTACCGTAAACGGGGCTCCACTGCACACAGCCTTTCATTATCACATCTCCATCGTCCTGATATGACAGAAATACTGTTATAGAGGGCGTAAAATCGCAAGTCATCCATCCGCTCCGAAATGATGTGATCGTAAGTTCATTTCGTTAAAAAATGCCTGAATTTAGAAATAAGTTTTGTATGAAGTTAAATGAGAACTTATTTAAATTATTTTTGTGCAGGTATAATTATTTATGTAGTTCTGTAAAATAATAAGTATCCAAACAATGACATCAGCGGCCAGACAATGGACACTGGCTGATCACAATAGCTCACCCTGAGCAATGCATCACACGAAATTTCCAGCATCTTCAAGTATATTTTAATTTCGAACCCAAGACCCCCCCCCCCCCCCCCCACAGGGCCATTTTTGATCCCAGGGCCACCATTTACACAAACTTCGTAGGAGTCCACCAGGCAATGCATCATACCAAATTTCAAGCATCCAAGCCGATTGTTTCTGAAAAAGAAGATTTTTGAATGTTTTTCTATGTATGTCTATGATTCAAACCTGGGACTCCCTGCTGTACAGCTGTTTTGGACCCTGCGGCCACCATTTGAACGAACTTGGTAAAGGACTACTGGGCAAATGGTTCTTAAGGGGAAGATTTTTTAATATTTTTCTATGTATTTCTACTGTTCAAACCTGGGACTCCCTGCCATGGGGCCATTTTGGATCCTGGGGCCACCATCTGATCACATTTGGTTAAGGACTACTAGGCAATGCTACATACCAAATTTCAAGCATCAGAAGCTTGTGGTTCTGAAGAAGATTTTTTAATATTTATCTATGTATTACTATGGTTCAAACCTAGGACTCCCTGCTGTGAAGCCATTTTGGACCCTGGGGTAAAGGACTATTAGGCAATGCTTCATACCAAATTTCAAGCACCTGAGCATTGTGGTACTGAAGAAGAAGATTTTTTTACATATTTTTCTATGTATTTCTATGGTTCAAACCCAGGACCCTCTAGGGCGGGGCCATTTTGGACCCTGGGGCCATCATTTGAACAAACTTGGTAGCGGACCACTAGGCAATGATACATACCGAATTTCAAGCATCTGAGCCAAGTGGTTCTAAACCCAAGACTCCCCACCCCAGGGCCATTTTGGATCCCAGGGCAATCATTTACACAAACTTTGTAGGAGTCCACCAGGCAATGCATCATACCAAAGTTCAAGCATCTGAGGCAAGTGTTCTGAAGAAGAAGATACTTGATTATTTTTCTATGTATTTCTATGGTTCAAACTCAGGATTCCCTGCTGCAGGGTCATTTTGGACACTGGGGCTATCATTTGAACATACTTGATAAAGGACTATAAGGCAATGCAACATATTAAATTCCAAGCATCTGAGCCAAGTGCTTCTGAAGAAGAATATTTTTTTATATTTTTATATGTATTTCTATGGTTCAAGCCCAGACCCCCCCCCCTGGGGCGGGACCATTTTAGATCCTGGGGTCATCATTTGAACAAACTTGGTAAAAGACCACTAGGCAATGCTTCATACCAAATTTCAAGCATCTATGCCAAGTGGTTCCGAAGAAGAAGATTTTTGAATATTTTTCTATGTATTTCTATGGTTCAAACCTGGGACTCTCTGCCATGGGGCTATTTTAGACCCTTGGGCCACCATTTGAACAAACTTGGTAGAGGACAACTAGGAAATGCTACATACCAAATTTCAAGCATCTGAGCCGAGCTGTTCAGGAAAAGAAGTTTTTAAATATATTTTATTTTCGAACCCAAGACCCCCAGGGCCATTTTGGATCCCAGGGCCATTATTTAAACAAACTTGGTAGAGGTCCACTAGACAATGCTTCATCCCAAATATCAAAGCCCTAGGCCTAGTAGTTAAGAGAAGAAGTCATTGAATTGTTGACGACGGACGACGCACGATGGACGACGCATGATGGACGACGGACGATGGACGACGAACGATGCATGACGGACAATGGCTGATCACAATAGCTCACCCTGAGCCTATGGGTCAGACGAGCTAAAAACACAATTTATGTAAAGACCAAATGTCATTTTCTATACAGAGATTCAACTGCATTTCCCTCATGGCTTCTGAGAATTTTTTTTTTAAATATTTTTTAAGAAAATTTAGCCTTTTGGCTGCAATGGCAACCAATCAAAATCAGTGAGTTTTACAAAATTCACATGGATGGTAGAGAAATACTTCAGGAACATGTCTTCAAACTTTTGTCTTAATATTTCAGTAATATAGAAATAAATGCCAATTTCCACTTTTTCCAATTCACCTCTATGGAAACTTTTTTAAAATGCCATAGCAAAGAAACCATCCAAGCAACAGTAACAAAGAAACATTATTTTTGTAGTGGCTAATGTCATGAACATGTATGCAAAGAATCAGCTTCCCTCTCCAATATGGTTTTTGAATATTTTTCGAAAATATTTCCTTTATGTTGCCATGGCAACCAATCAAATTCAGTGGTATAGCTAAAATTCATATGAATCATACAGGACTACCCTAGAAACATTTCTGCGGAAGAAAAATTCCAAATAACTGCAGTGAGATAGCTTGAATTGCCAATTTCCCTTTTTCCCATTATTGTTTAATTACCATGTTATACAGCTATGGTCATGTCAGGGACAATCAGTTAAACCTAACCACACTATTCCTGGGCAGGCTTAGACCGCCTAGTGGTTAACCAGTACTAAAGTGCACTTACTTTCACCAGTAACAATTGTGATTCTTGAATCAGCGGAAGGGGAGATGGAAGTAAGTGGACGGACAGGGTATCGAACCCAGGACCTCTGGATTACAAGTCAGGCACCCTACAGACTGCCCTATGCGGCCCGGCTTTTCAAATTATAAGTCATTGGATACTACAAGTTGCCACAGCAACCAAACTGATATAAACTGCCATGAAAAAAAGTAATTCTATAGAGGCTAGTACTAAGATCCTTTCTGTAAAGTTTGAGCTTTATCGGCCATACAGTTTTGCGAAGATGATTTTTTTTTACAAATATTTTTTCTATTTTTCACCATTTGGTTGAAATGGCAACTAGCCAAATTGTGCAATTTACATAAACTTGATAAGGCTGGTTGAGGACTACTCGAGGAACATTTCTGTAAAAGTTTTGTCAAAATATCTGTAGTGATAAAGCAATAAATGCAAATTTTCCATTTTGCCATTATAAGTCAATGGCAACCTTAAGTTGCCATAGCACCTAAACTGCTGGAGTAATTGGCAAGAAAAAGTGATTTTATTGAGGCTAGTGCTAAGATCCTTTCTGTGAGGTCTGAGCTTTATAGGTTGCACAGTTTCTGAGGAGAAGATTTTTCTTCTTCTATTTTTAACTCTTTGGTGGCATGACAACCAGCCAAATTGTGCAATTAATATAAATTTCATGTGTTGATAGAAAACAACTCAAGGAAGGTTTCTATAAAAGATTTGTCAAAATATCTGCAGTCGTATAGCAATAAATGCAAATTTTCTATTTTCCCCATACAAGTCAATGGAAATTAAGTTGCCACAGCAACCATAGCTCCGAAGTGACTGGTTAAAAAACAGTACATGTATTATAAATTCCCCCTGCTTATAGATGCTATATATGAAATTTGGTAACAATGGGCCTTGTAGTTTCAGAGTAGATGTCGTTTGAAAATGTTGACGGACAACCGACCGATGGATAGACAGATGATGGATGCCTGTCTACCCTATCAGCTCACCTGTGAGCCTTCGGCTAAGCTGAGCTAAACAAGAGGGCCAAGAGGCCCTAAATTACTCACCTGAGCAAAAAGGTTAAAGGTCAAACTAGGGTCATCATTTGAACAGACCTGATTGTTTGCAACCATTTCAAAATGGTTTTGAAAAAGAAGATTTTTTCTATGAATTGCTACATACTAAATTTCAAGTATCTGAGCCAAGCGGGTCTGAAGAAGAAATTTTTTGAATATTTATCTATGTATTTCTATGGTTCAAGCCCAGGACCCCCTGGGGTGGGCCATTTTTGACCCTGGGGCCATCGTTTGAACAAACTTGGTAAAGGACCTCTAGGCAATGCACCATACCAAATTTCAAGCATCTGAACTAGGGGGTTCTGGAGAAGAAGATTTTTATGTATATTTGAATTTCGAACCCAAGTCCTCCCCCCGCCGCAGGGCCAGTTTGGATTCCAGGGCCATCATTTACACAAACTTTGTAGGAATCTACCACGAAATGCATCATACCAAACTTCAAGCATCTGAGCCAAGTGGGTCTGAAGCAGAAGATTTTTGAAAATTTTCCTATGTATTTCTTTGGTACAAACCCAGGACTCCCTGCTACGGGGCCATTTTGGACCCTGTCGCCATCATTTGAAAAAAATATGGTAAAAGACTACTAGGCAATGCTACATACCAAATTTCAAACACCTGAGCCAAGTGGTTCTGAAGAGGAAGTTTTTTGAATATTTTCCTATGCATTCTATGGTTCAAACCTAGGACCCCTTCGGGCACTGGGCCATTTTGGACACTGGGGCCATAATTTGAATAAACTTGGTAAAGGACCACTAGGCAATGCTACATACCAAATTTTAAGAATCTGAGCCAAGTCGTTCTGAAGAAGAAAACTTTTGAATATTTCCATACGTTTTCCTATGGTTTAAACCCAGGACCCCCTTGGGCGGGGTCATTTTGGACCCTGGGTCCATCATTCGAACAAACTTGGTAAAGGATCACTAGGCTATGCTACATACCAAATTTCAAGCATCTACACCAAGTAGTTCTGGAGAAACAGATTTTTAAGTATATTTGAATTTCGAACCCAAGACCCCACGTTGCAGGGCCATTTTGGACCCAGGGCCACTATTTGAACAAACTTGGTAGAGGTCCACTAGACAATGCTACATACCAAATATCAAAGCCCTAGGCATAGTGGTTCCAGAGAAGATGCCATTTAAAGCAAATTGTTGACGATGGACGACGCACGGGGCACAACACCCGACGGACAACAGACAGTGACTGATCACAATAGCTCACCCTGAGCCTATGGCTCAGGTGAGCTAAAAATGCCTGACAAGGACCTCTGACAGTATCAATGCATATTTGCCTATTTTTCGACAAATCATTGCACCTTCCTCGGGCAGCAAAAGTTAAAATATTTGGCATTAATATGTAGACTTGAGTACTATAAAGACATTTTAACAGTGATTTTGAAAAATTATCATGCCTCTAGACTAACTTAAACCGATTTTATCAAGAGGGGTACGTGAATTTTTCAGTCTCTGAAAATAAGTCAATTTTTTTGGTTTTCTAATATCGAAATTTTAATTGATAACTATGCAAATACTGACGTACACACTACTGTTACTGATATTATGCAATATTTTTCCAATAATAAGGACTTAAGCCTATTTTTAGATATAAAGAGTGTAAGTACCCCACCCACTTTTTCAGTTTTTCAGCTGTAGACTATCTTTCCCCCCCGTGCCTCAGCAAGCCACTCACATATATTGTGTATTATGATAGTACACACATACATGCAAAGTGGCTAGCTGAGGCACGGGGGGGAAAGTATCTTTAAAAAACTTTCCCTGTTTCCATTACGTTTAATGATAAAATTTGGCTTTTTCCACCAAAATTTGAAGTCTATGTGCGAAAAAATCAGAAATTAAATTCATAGCCAGTTAGGGGAAGTTGAGGGCAACAAATATCAAGAGAAATTCTTGGGTATATCAATAATTTAATTTTGACAAATTTTATAGGCAAATTAACATTACAACCGTCAGAGGTCCTTTCTTGACTTCGACAAAAAAATTTTTTTCCTAATTTTTCCCTGACAGGTGGGAATCCTAAAGGGAGTCATGCACTTCCATGAAACCTATCACGGATGTACACCTGTACAATAAAATAATTGCACAAATATCCTGTCGCCAACCACCATAAGAGGCATGATGGGTTATCATTCCAAATTCTTTGAATGCCTGGAACCCTGAACAATTCATCTTACCCCATGTAAACAATAATCTCCATTCAAAAAGTCCCTCAGAAGCTGTTTATCTGCTGTGGGACCTATAGTTGCATCTTGTTTCCGGGAAGTCTGCTTGTAACTAGTGGTCTTTTTCTGTGATGGCTGCTGGTTTGATGGCAGTTGTGTCGTTGCAGAGGAGCCTGAGGAACTCACTTCAATTACAATATCATCCTGAAAAACAGTCATCAGATGAGATGGCAAATCCCTAAGACCTGAAGGCCGCATAAGCCTTAGTAAACAGGGTACACTTCAAAACACATATAAGTAATATATTGACATTCTTTTATGGTTCTTATTGATATTTTCTGTTTAACAGATAACAGATGCATAATAATCTAAGACTCACACCAAAACAGTATGCCAGACTGCCAAAAGAGCTGAATCACCTACACAATGTATAGCATATGATACAATCAACATTTCAAAATGTGTGAATAACTTCAAAAGTACAAAACCTGTAGCTCTAATTTTGAGCTCTCTAGTAGGAGAATTTTGATAAAGAATCCAACACCTTTTTTTTCAAACTTCAAAATGGAAAAAAACTCAGAAACTATTAATGCCAGGGTTGTCACACATTTAAACCATCAAGCGTCAAGGGGAAATAACTCAAAAAGTAAGAAAGCAAGAGTTGTCATTCTTGCATGGGACACATCATCATGAACTGTTCTACATGTCTGTGCAGTATCATGAAAATATTTCAAAAGCTATTCAAGTTGTAGAGCTGACAGGAAATCACAGCTAAAACCATAAAGGGGAAATAACTAAAAAAGTCAGGAAATCACAGCTAAAACCATCAAGGGGAAATAACTAAACAAGTCGCCCAAGGGCAACGATCGCTCACCTGTCAGTATATGCTCAATTTATATAAAATTGGTAGTACTACAGTCCCAGATGCTACATACCAAGTTTCAAGGCAAATGGCCCAGTGGTTCTGGAGAAGAAGATTTTTCAAGGTTTTTGCCATATATAGCCATGGTGGCCATCTTGGTCATATGACCTGGACCGAATATATGATTTTTTTCCCACTTTGCCTGAAGGCTGCATATGAAATTTAATTGAAATTGGTTCTGTAGTTTCAGAGGAAAAGTCCTTTAAAAATGTTGACAAATTACAGACAAATTACCTTAAGCCAAGGTCACTGAACAATCTTGACCCCTAGAATTCCTAGGGGTTCAAATTGTCTGCATTTCCATATCACAGAGCACAATAGCAACACAAAAATGCACTTTTTTTTTAGCTTTTCCCACTCAAAAGCATTAGAGCCCAAATTTGACCTTGTGGCAAAACAGGTCAAGGTCAATCCAAGTTCATCATTTATATAAACTTAGTAGTACTAGAGTTCCAGATGCTACATACCAAGTTTCAAGGCAAATGGCCCAGTGGTTCTGGAGAAGAAGATTTTTTAAGGGTTTTGCCATATATGGGCATGGTGGCCATCTTGGTCATGTGACCTTGACCAAATATATAAAGTTTCTTTCCCGCTTTGCCTGAAAGCTGTTTATGAAATTTAATTAAAATTGGCCCAGTAGTTTCAGAGGAGAAGTCCTTTAACAAGTGACCAAGACCATCTGAACAAACTATGGTTCCTTTAAGCCGGTGAAGCTCCATATGAAATATGGCTTCAATTGACCCTAGTGGCCTCTGAGAAGATGTTTGAAAATGTTGACGGGTGACAGAATCTCAATGACCTTGTACAAAAGTCAAAGAATGACCTTGACCTTTAACGACAAAATATCTTCACCTGGTCATTTAGTCAACCATATATACCAAATATTGCACCTTAGACTTAAATAGTTTCTGAAAAATCCACTGTTTAAGCATTTTCCCATATAAAAGCCTACATAATGTACCAAAGTTGACAGTGTCATAAATTAGGTCAAGGTCAACGCAGGATCATTTGTATAAACTATGATGGGCTTGAGTGCCCAAAGCTACATACCAAGTTTCAAGGTCATACACCTTTTGGTTCTGGAGAAGAAGATTTTGAAGGGTCTTTACCATATACGGGCATGGCGACCATCTTGGTCAAGACCCTGAGAACAAACTTTTATTCCCTGATCACACTTAGACTCCATATGAAATTTCGCTTCAATCAGACCAGTGGTTTCAAAGGAGTAGATGTTTTGAAAATCTTGATGACGGACAGACCCACAAAATGACCTTGACCTTTCAGTGACATAATATCTTCATCTGGTCATTTAGTTGACCATATATACCATGTATTGTACCTAAGACTTAAATAGTTTCTGAGAAATCCACTGTATAAGCGTTTTCCCATATAAAAGCCTAACATACCAAAGTTGACCATGTCGTAAATTAATTCATGGTCAACACATGGTCATCATTTGTATAAACTATGATGGGCCAGCATGCCCGATGCTACATACCAAGTTTCAAGGTCATAGGCCTTTTGGTTCTAGAGAAGAAGATTTTCGAAGGGTTTTTACCATATATGGGCATGGTGGCCATCTTGGTCATGTGACCCAGACCCCGGGTACAAACTTTCGTTCCCCCATCCCACTGAGACTCCATATGAAATTTCGCTTCAATCGGCCCAGCGGTTTCAGAGGAGAAGATGTTTGAAAATCTTGACGACGGATGGTCTGACGGAATGACCTTGACCTTTAGTGACATAATATCTTCATCTGGTCATTTAGTCGATCATGTATACCAAGTAAATTGTACCTTAGACTTAAATAATTTCTGAGAAATCCACTGTTTAAGCGTTTTCCCATATAAAAGCCTAACGTACCAAAGTTGACCATCCCGTAAATTAGGTCAAGGTCAACACAAGGTCATGATTTGTATAAACTATGATAACCCGCATGCCTGATGCTACACACCAAGTTTCAAGGTCATAAGCCTTTTGGTTCTGGAGAAGAAAATTTTTGAAGGGCTTTTACCAAATATGGGCGTGGAGGCCATCTTGGTCATGTGACCTGGACCAAATATATAAACTTTCGTTCCCCCATCCCACTGAGACTCCATATGAAATTTGGCTTCAATCGGCCCAGTGGTTTCAGAGGAGAAGATGTTTGAAAATCTTGACGACGGATGGTCCGACGGAATGACCTTGACCTTTAGTGACATAATATCTTCATCTGGTCATTAGGCAACCATGTACCCCAAGTATTGTACCTAAGACTTAAACAGTTTCTGAGAAATCCACCGTTTAAGCATTTTCCCATATAAAAGCCTAACCTACCAAAGTTGACCATGTCATAAATTAGGTCAAGGTCATCACAAGGTCTTGATTTATATAAATTATGATGGGCCCGCATGCCCCATGCTACATACCAAGTTTCAAGGTCATAGGCCTTTTGGTTCTGGAGAAGAAGATTTTTGAAGGGTTTTTACCATATATGGGCGTTGCGGCCATCTTGGTCATGTGACCTGGACCAAATATATAAACTTTCGTTCCCCCGTATCCCACTGAGACTCCATATGAAATTTGGCTTCAATCGGCCCAGTGGTTTCAGAGGAGAAGATAATTGAAAATCTTGACGACGGATGGTCCGACGGAATGACCTTGACCTTTAGTGACATAATATCTTCATCTGGTCATTTAGTCAACCATGTATACCAAGTATTGTACCTTAGACTTAAACAGTTTCTAAGAAATCCACTGTTTAAGCGTTTTCCCATACAAAAGCCTAACGTACCAAAGTTGACCATGCCGTAAATTAGGTCAAGGTCATCACAAGGTCATGATTTATATAAATTATGATGGGCCCGCATGCTCAATGCTACATACCAAGTTTCAAGGTCATAGGCCTTTTGGTTCTGGAGAAGAAGATTTTTGAAGGGTTTTTACCATATATGGGTGTGGCGGCCATCTTGGTCATGTGACCTGGACCAAATATATAAACTTTCGTTCCCCCATCCTGTTAAGGCTCCATATGAAATTTGGCTTCAATCCACCTAGTGGTTTCTGAGAAGAAGATGTTTAAAATTGTGGACGCCGACGACGCCAACGACGACGACGACGGACGACGGACCAAGTCTATACTATAAGCTCGCCTTGACAGGTGAGCTAAAAAGTAAGAAAGCAAGAGTCGTCATTTTGCACGCTACACATCGTCATGACCTGTTCTACATATGTGTAAAGTATCATGAAAATATTTCAAAGGGTATTTAAGTTACAGAGCGGACACGAAATCACAGCTATAACCATCACTAAAACCATCAAGGGAAAATACCTCAAACAGTAAGAAAGGAAGATTTGTCATTCTTGTACGCTACACATCGTCATAATCTGTTCTACATACATGTATCTGTGAAGCATCGTAAAAATATTTCAACGGGTATTCAAGTTACAGAGCAGACACAAATCAGCCAAAAATGGCACTAAAGGCCTGATGATCAACATTTTAGTCTCAAGCAGTATAAAATACCATGGCTGTATATCAATGTTAGATATGAATCTTGCTAGCAAAACTATCTTCTTTCTGACAAGAGCCACACCTCTGCTTATGATTTTTGCCAAAAATGAAGAGGTATCTTGTTTTTCCTGAACTGTGCATGGAGCCCTTGGGGCAAGGTACACAAACCTTTTTGGTCAAAAGAAAGGCTTTATAATTATTTTCCTTTTGTATTAAAATAGAAAGCATTATGGAATGCAGAATATAACAACACATGTTAGATGTTAATAATGATTTGAATTTTTCAATTGCAGTAGGGATATTACCAAGGATATGAAACTATATAATTATACATTTCTTAAATACCTTAAGGTGGTGATAATCACTGATTTGGGGCGAAGTAAAAAATCTGCATAAAATGCTGAAAATATAACAGATCTTCCCCAAAATTAGCAGAATATAACAGATCTTCCCCAAAATTAGCAGATGCCTTCTTTATGTTGTTTCTCACGATTTAGAATCCAAAAATTCAGGACTTGTTGAAGATAAAAAGGATTTATATAAGAAAATTTCAAAGGGTAATTTTGTGCGCAAAAATCTGAAAAATAACCATCGTTATTAAAAATGTAATACGGTCTGAAGGTTCTTTAATACAGTATGGAGAGCGTCCTAGCAATTATTTTTTCCATTTTTTTTCACACATTTTCAGGCTGGGCAGGTAAAAAATGGTCTCCTCTGAACCAAAAATATTTGCCAAAATACACAGTAGAGTCCATTTTCAAGGTTGAACAATTTCATATACACACCTGTGTCATGGTGGCAAAAATTTTAAATATTGGGACACTAAAATAATTACCATAACTGTCCTAAAATTGGAACAGTTTGGTTTTTTTTTTAGTGCAGTAATGTGCCCAAAAAATGTAAATGGGATGGCAAATAGTGTAGACCCTGATCAGACTGCTCCTGTCTGATCTGGGTTTGCACTATTTGCTCAGACCTAACTCTCCCAATATACAGAACTTTTATGGTATACTGTGAGTATGATAAAGGTATAACTGCTCTACCTGTATTCAATTAATGCATGCAGTGTACATGCACCATACATGGTCAGACATTTGAGAAACAAGAGGGCCATGGTGGCCCTGAATCGCTCACCTGAGCATTAATCAGTTCACTGGCTCTGGTGAAGATTTATAAGAGTTTTTACCATACCAACATTTGACCTAGTTTTTGACCCGGCATGACCCAGTTTCAAACTTGGCCTGGATATTGTAAGAATAAACATTCTGACACAGTTTCATTGAGATTGGATCAAAACTGTGCCCTCTGGAGCGTATACAAGGTCGTTCTTATATTTGACCTAGTGACCAAGTTTTTGACCCGACACGACCCAGTTTCAAACTTTACCTAGATTTCATTAAGATAAACATTCTGACAGAGTTTCATGAAGATTGGATCAAAACTGTGCCCTCTAGGGTGAACACAAAGTTTTTCTAAGATTTGACCACGAGCCACCGTGACTCAGTTTCATAGGGGGCTTAGATATACGGACAATAAACATTTTGACATAGTTTCAAGAAGATTGGATCAAAACTATGCCTTCTAGTGCTTACACAACGTTTTTCTAAGATTTGACCTAGTGACCTAGTTTTTTTACCCGACATGACCTACTTTCAAACTTGGCCGAGAGTTTATGAAGATAAACATTCTGACAAAGTTTCATAAAGATTAGATCAAAACTGTGTCCTCTAGAGCGTACACAAGGTTTTTCTATGATTTGACCTAGTGACCCAGTTTTTGACCCGACATGACCCAGTTTCAAACTTGTCCTACGTATTATGAGGATAAACATTCTGACAAAGTTTCATGAACTTTGGATCAAAACTGTGCCTTCTAGAGCGCACACAAGGTTTTTCTAAGATTTGACCTAGTGACCTAGTTTATAACTCGACATGACCCAGTTTCGAACTTGGCCTAGAATTTATGGAGATAAACATTCTGACAATGTTTCATAAAGATTGGATCAAAACTGTGTCCTCTAGAGCGTACACAAGGTTTTTCTATGATTTGACCTAGTGACCTAGTTTTTGACCCGACGTGACCCAGTTTCGAATTTGTTCTAGATATTATGAGGATAAACATTCTGACAAAGTTTCATGAACTTTGGATGAAAACTGTGCCTTCCAGAGCGTACACAAGGTTTTTCTAAGATTTGACCTAGTGACCAAGTTTTTGACCCGACATGACCCAGTTTCAAACTTATCCTACATATTATGAGGATAAACATTCTGACAAAGTTTCATGAACTTTGGATCAAAACTGTGTCCTCTAGAGCGTACCCAAGATTTTTCTATGATTTGACCTAGTGACCTTGTTTTTGACCCGACATGACCTACTTTCAAACTTGGCCGAGAGTTTATAGAAGTAAACATTCTGACAAAGTTTCATAAAGATTAGATCAAAACTGTGTCCTCTAGAGCATACACAAGGTTTTTCTATGATTTGACCTAGTGACCTAGTTCTTGACCCGACATGACCCAGTTTCAAACTTGTCCTACATATTATGAGGATAAACATTCTGACAAAGTTTCATGAACTTTGGATCAAAACTGTGCCTTCTAGAGCGTACACAAGGCTTTTCTAAGATTTGACCTAGTGACCTAGTTTTTGACCCAACAAGACCCAGTTACGAAGTTGGCCTAGAGTTTATAGAGATAAACATTCTGACAATGTTTCATAAAGATTGGATCAAAACTGTGTCCTCTAGAGCATACACAAGGTTTTTCTATGATTTGACCTAGTGACCTAGTTTTTGACCCGACATGACCTACTTTCAAACTTATCCTAGATTTTATAAGGATAAACTTTCTGATTAAGTTTCATGAACTTTGGATCAAAACTGTGCCTTCTAGAGCGTACACAAGGTTTTTCTAAGATTTGACCTAGTGACCTAGTTTTTGACCCGACATGACCCAGTTTCGAACTTTGCCTAGAGTTTATGGAGATAAACATTCTGACAAAGTTTCATAAAGCTTGCATCAAAACTGTGTCCTCTAGAGCGTACACAAGGTTTTTCTATGATTTGACCTAGTGACCTAGTTTTAGATCCGACGTGACCCAGTTTCGAACTTGTCCTAGATACTATGAGGATAAACATTCTGACAAAGTTTCATGAACTTTGGATCAAAACTGTGCCCTCTAGAGCGTACAAAAGGTTTTTCTATGATTTGACCTAGTGACCTTGTTTTTGACCCGACATGACCTACTTTCAAACTTGGCCGAGAGTTTATAGAAGTAAACATTCTGACAAAGTTTCATAAAGATTAGATCAAAACTGTGTCCTCTAGAGCATACACAAGGTTTTTCTATGATTTGACCTAGTGACCTAGTTTTAGACCCGACGTGACCCAGTTTCGAACTTGTCCTAGATACTATGAGGATAAACTTTCTGACATGGTTTCATGAACTTTGGATGAAAACTGTGCCCTCTAGAGCGTACACAAGGTTTTTCTAAGATTTGACCTAGTGACCTAGTTTTTGACCCGACATGACCCAGTTTCGAACTTGGCCTAGATTTTATAAAGATTAACATTCTGACAAAGTTTCATAAAGATTGGATCAAAACTGTGCCCGCTAGATTGTACACAAGCAAAAGTTGTCCGTCCGGACGGACGGACGTCCACACGTACGACGGACGACGGACATCACGGTATCCTAAAAGCTCACCCTGAGCACTTCGTGCTCAGGCGAGCTAAAAATAACTGTTTTCATCTGGTCTACCTTACAAATTTGAGAAAGAGTTGGAACAAATAATTGCTAGGACGCTCTTTTTAATGCATTAAAGAAACTTCAGAGCTAAGTATATTTTCAAGAATGAAATTAATTTTCTAGATTTCTGTGCACAAAATTACACTTTGATTTTTCCATATAAAACACTTTTTTAACAGCATGTCCCTCTATTCTGTATTCTAAACTGTACAGATCAACAAAAATAAGAAGTCAGCAAACTTTCAGGGAGGTACCTTAATTTTTTATGGTTTTATGCAGATTTTTGTATTTACCACAAATCAACACCTTAAGTATTATAGAAATATAACCACTGACTGTCTAAAGTACTTATTCTTTAAGACAATAATCATTATTTTTACATTAATATTCAAATCAATGTTCTATTAATGTTAACATACCACCGTCTACAATTATATACTAAACTATCAAAATAATGTACCACAATATCAGTCTATAGATATAAATACATATAAACATAACATTATAATTAAAGCGAACATTTGGCAAATAAAATCAAACAGTTTTAGCGGGTGGGTGGGTGGTTTTCTTTATAAATTTTCTCGACAACTAGTTGACAAAGTCCCCCTACTGTCAAAAAATTTCGAACAACTGTGCCACAGCGCGCGCAATTTCCTTTTAAATCAGGAATTTTAGCCAATAAGAATTCGTATTTAAATTTATGTAATAAAGTAAAAGATGGTATGGACACTCTTTGTTAAATTAGTAACGTAACAAATCGTCAAATAATTAAATAATTATTAATAATTAATAATCCCATTTTGACCATTTAATGCAAGTTAATAAAATAACTAGCCCACACCCCCCGAACATACTTTCGCCCCCCCCTACCCCCTCAATCCCACTGAGGCTCAAAATGAAATTTAGCTTTAGTACGTCATCCG
The DNA here is from genome assembly GCA_963989385.1 of Ctena decussata. NCBI lineage: Eukaryota > Metazoa > Mollusca > Bivalvia > Lucinida > Lucinidae > Ctena > Ctena decussata. Next base: position 46,137,145 of record OZ022499.1, read on the forward strand.
GTTTTGGAGAAGAAGATCTTAGAAAATAGTGTATGATGGATGAACGGACACACGTCGACCACGACAGAAGGACGACGCATCATGGCTATACTCACACCGTACCTTTAACATTTTGGTAAAACCCGGACGGGTACGGAAAATACAGATGTTTACCGAGGGATGTGCCTTTTCATGGGTGAGTTATATTCTTTATTTTTTTTTCTGCTTTATGCGTGTATTTTGTGGCAGATAGGTAGTTGTCGTTTTTGTATGTAATCATGTACAAAGATTCAAACCTCTAGCTTAAGGTGGAATAGGACAAAACCAAAATTTTCAGGTTTCATGTTAAAAAGAACATGATCGAGAAGTTCAGTATTTTCTAAATTTTGAAATGATTTTTTTATAGTGTGAAACAAATGCTTTTTTTCTACGACATCATAAAAAAGTGAGGGATTGACGTATTTTTATGCAAAATAAATAGCGTTTGATTACATATTATTTTTGCATTTGTGCATTTGCTTTGCTCTACATAAAGATATTGTAATAAATTTCATTTCATACGAAAGTGCGAGCCGTCAAGAGGCCTTTAAAGCTGTCTTATTATTTCTTCCAAATATTTCCGCATTTTGTATTGATTTAGGCAAAGATGTCCTTTCATAAGCGACTGAATATTGCTTAATTTCCCATAAAAGCTTAGTTAGAGAAAAAATGTCTCCGAAAAATATATATGAAATTTTGACATCTTAACGAAATATGTTAACATGTAATTTTTTAAATAATTTTAAGTTTTTACCATGTTATTTTTTCAAAAAGAAGATTTGTTTAACTATACCCCCTGTTCCGATGATGTCGTTTCATTCAACGTCAAAGTGAGATTAATCCTAAGAATGTTTTTTCAGTATTTTTTTGTTTCCAGTAAAACATTTATGATCTATTCTAGAGAATAAACACATGAAAAACGAAACGAAAGAACCGAATTGATAGCTTATTCTGTTTTCCAGGGATGAAAGTTTCAATACGCCAAGGGTTCATTTTTTGCCATGAAATGTATTTTGCGTAATGTGACGTCTCGTATATTGAACTCTTGCGAACCTCTTATTTCGCGACGTCAATTAATTCCGAAAAAGCAAAACCGGGAAAAATGAACCCCAACCTGTCTGAAGTCTTCTGTCTAGAAAACGGAATGATATATTTCTTCATTATTTTCACTTTTTATTTTCATATGTTCTCTAGCACAACTCAACATTGTTTTACCAGAATTGAAAGATATGTCTGAAACCAATATAAATGCCAAATCTGCTAACAAAATCGACTTTATCTGAAGAGGGGGTATAGTTTAAAAAAATCTACTTTAAGAAATAATTACTATGTAAAATCTTAATATTATGTCATCAATATTTCAACTTCACATTTCTTTAAAACATATCGAGGGCTTAACACAAAACTGCCGTATCTCTATTCTGCATAACTTTTCAGAAGAGACAAAAAATGTCCAATTTTGCGGCTCTGTTATTATTTTCACTGCAATTCCACAAAATGGTAGCTGGGAGGATGTGGAATGAAACAAAACTCTTTTTTCAACTGGTTCTTTGTTAAGGAAGCAATAATTAACAAACATACAACAGTTTTGCTTTAGATATTCCTTATATTCATGAAGTAGGTTAATGCAAAAGTGTTGTATCTTGACTTACAACAGTTTTGCATTTCCCAGATTTCATTTCCTTCCGAAAAACTTTAATGCAAAACTGTTGTAAGTTTAGATACAACACTTTTGCATTAACTCACATTTCAGTTCTCAAGAATTATTTTGCTGTAAAACTGTGGTAACACGAGGAAATAACACAAATATTTTGGCTTTATACTACTATTTTGCTCAAAAAGTCAAAAGAAAAATAACCGGTAAAACAGTGGATATGGGGTATGCAATATAGCATAACTTTCATAGTTCAAAGGACTGCAGTCATTTTAATTTAATTTTTGAGACCTTGAATAATCAGGACTTAAAGGACGGGTCTCCATAAGGCCCATTTCGTGGCTAAAATAGATTTCCTTCAAACTTTGTATGTGATACGTACTATGTATTGGCTCTTGATTGACAAAATATTAGATTGCACAGGAATCAGTTAAGCTTGATATGCATGATATAAGTGGGTAGGGTAATTCCACATGATTCTTAGCTCTATTTCTATAATGCTGTTTTATTTTATAGGAAACCGTAGTCAAATATCAATTATTATAGAATGGTAATGATATGTGTTTAGCAGTTAGTGGTTGCAGAAGTTTCCCGGAAATGCTCCTTAATGATGATGTATACTCACTTACAAGTCATACCTAAATTTTGGGCATTTTTTGTCTCCAATTTTACACAAAACCACAATTTTTCTACATTTTCAGAGCAATTAATAAGATATCATATAATTATTAAGTGGATACTATGGACATAATAAAATTATGAAGAATCATATATACACTTAATTATTTCATAGTTATCTGCCCCTAAATATGGAAGAAGTTCTTTTTTTCAAGCAAAAGGTTTCTTGAGGGTCCATCCGATGACACGAATAGATTTCCACCAAACTTTGTGCATTATAAAAATTTTGTGTTGATTGACACTTATTTGTTGATATAGTAAACTGACCAGTAATGAGTTACCTGCAGTGAGCTACAGATGGGTGGGGTAATATCACATGATAATTGCCTCTATACCTAAGATGTTGTATATTTTTATCAGAAATAGTAGGCAAACATCAATTATCATGTAATGGTACAGATACATAATGTACATGTATCAAATAGCAGATGCAAAAGTTTTTAACTCCCCTGAGTCAGAGTCCACGGGGGAGCTTATAGAATGGTAGTCTTCTCCGTCCTTCATCTGACATCCATCTAGCAAACATCTTCAAACAACTTTTCTCTGAAACAACAAGGCCAATTTCATTTAAATTTCATATGCAGCCTTTAGGAAAAGGGGGAAAGAAAATTTTATAAATTTGGTTTAAGTCACATGACCAAGATGGCCACCATGCCCTTATATGGAAAAAACCTTGAAAACCATCTTCTCCAGAAATACTGGGGCGATTGCCTTGAAACTTGGTTTGTAGCATCTGGGACTCTAGAACTACAAAGTTAATATAAAAGATGACCCTAGATTGACCTTGACCTATTTTATTCCAAGGTCAAAATTGGTCCCGTAGGCGTTTGAATAGGAAAAGCTGAAAAAAGCGCATTTTTCTGTTCTTATTGTGCAACGCGATATGAAAATGCAGCAAAATTCATCCCATATGAATTCTAGAGGGCAAGGTCATTTGATGACGCTTTGCAAAAGGTCACTCGTCAGTTTTCAAAGGACTTCTCCTCTGAAACAACTCGGCCAGTTTCATTCGAATTTCATATGCAGCCTTCAGGCAATGGAGGAAAGAAAGTTTACATATTTGGTCTAGATCACATGACCAAGATGGCCGCCATGCTCATATATCGTAAAAACTTTAAAAAATCTTCTTTCCAGAACCACTGAGCGAGTGCCTTGACACTTGGAATGTAGCATCTGGGGCTCTAGTACTTCAAAGTTTATATAAACGATGACCCTGGGTTGACCTTGACAGAAATACTGAAACAGTGCATTTGTATGTTGCTTTTACACTCTGTGATATGGAAATGAAGTCGACTTCAACCTATATGGATTCAAGAGGTCAAGGTCATTTAGTGACCTATGCCCCAAGTCACTTGGGTTGGACTATTTAAAGTCCTTTCTCTCAGAACATAATTGGCTAATGGCAATTATATGTTATATGAAGTCAGTGTGGGATGAGAGAAAGAAAGATCTTATAGTCAAATGGCCTGGGTCAAATGAACAAGATGGCCGCCATGGGAAAAAATTTAAGAATTTTCTTATCAAGAACCAATGGGCAGATTGCTTTGAAACTTGGTTTGTAGCATCTGGGCCCTCACCTAGTACTATAAATGTAATATAAATATTGACCCTGAGGTGACATTGACCTCTTTTATGGCAAAGTCAAAGTTTGTCCTTTATGCTTTTTAATTGGAAAACCACAAAGTCTATCACAGAGTCTAATAGCAACATAAAAGTGCACTTTTTCAGCTTTTCCTGTCAAGGTCAACCCAGGATCATCATTTATATAAACTTTGAAGTACTTGAGTCCCAAATGCTACATTCAAAGTTTCAAGGCACTCGCTCAGTGGTTCTGGAGAAGAAGATTTTTCAAGTTTTTTTTTCGATATATGAGCATGGCGACCATCTTGGTCATGTGATCTTGACCAAATATGTAAACTTTCTTCCCCTGGTTGCCTGAAGGCTGCATATGAAATTCAAATGAAACTGGCCGAGGTGTTTCAGAGAATGTCCTTTGAAAAGTTATGCGTGATCTTTTGCTAAGGGTCACCAAATGACCTTGACCTCTAGAATTCATATGGGATGAATTTTGCTGCATTTTCATATCGCGTTGCAGAATAAGAACAGAAAAATGCACTTTTTCAGCTTTTCCTATTCAAACGCCTACGGGACCAATTTTGACCTTGGAATAAAATAGGTCAAGGTAAACCTAGGGTCATCTTTTATATTAACTTTGTAGTTCTAGAGTCCCAAATGCTACAAACCAAGTTTCAAGGCAATCACCCCAGTATTTCTGGAGAAGAAGATTTTTAAGGTTTTTACCTTATATGGGCATGGCGGCCATCTTGGTCATGTGATTTAGACCAAATCTGTAAAATTTTCTTTCCCCCTTTTCCTAAAGGTTGCATGTGAAATTTAAATGAAATTGGCCTAGTTGTTTCAGAGAAAAGTTGTTTGAAGATGTTGGCTGGATGGATGTCAGATGAAGGACGGGGAAGACTACCATTCTATAAGCTCCCCCGGGAACTCTGACTCAGGGGGGTTAAAAACTTTTGCATCTGCTATTTGATACATGTTCATTACATTCCATTACATGATAATTGATGTTTGCATAAATTTCAATTAAAAAACGTACAACATCTTAGGTATAGAGGCAATAATCATGTGATATTACCCCACCCATCTGTAGCTTACTGCAGGCAACTCATTACTGGTCAGCTTACTATATCAATAAACAAGTAGCCCAAGGGTAAGCTAATAAATAGGCTGCAATTCTCTAGGATTCGATGACCCCATGGGGTGTGGCAAGTTTGGACCCCACAGGCTTGATTGACAGGATTTATGTAGAGGCAAACCATACACTGCTACATACTAAATACATAAGCTCTTGGCCTTATGGTTTCATAAAAGAAGATTTTGAAGGTTCTTTAGCTATATAGCTCTATATAAACAAACAACCCACTGGGGTGTGGGCAGTTTGGACCTCAGGTTGGCAGGATTTATGTAGGGGAACACTACACATTGCTACTTGCTACATATACGCTCTTGTCCTCATGGTTAAAGAGAAGAAGATTTTTTTAAATTTTCCCTTTGTAAGTCTGAAGGAGTTTATGACCCCCTGGGCGTGGCCAATTTGCACTGCAGGGTCAGGGTTGGTATGATTTATGTAGAGGACCACTAGACATTGCTACAGGCTACATATATATGCTCTGGGCCTCATGGTTTCAAAGAAGAAGATTTTTCAAGATTTTCTCATTGTAAGTCTATGAGAGCTTATGACTCCCAGGGCGTGGCCAATTTGGACCCCATGGGCATGGTTGGCATGATTTATGTATGGGACCACTAGACATTGCTTCATGCTACACATATAAGCTCTGGGCCTCATGGTTTCAGAGAAGAAGATTTTTTTAAGATTTTCTCTTTGTAAGTCTATGGGAGCTAATGACCCCTTGGGGCGTGGCCAATTTGGGCCCCAGGGGCATGGTTGGCAGGATTCATGTAGGGAACCATTAGACATTGGTACATACCAAATATATAAGCTGTGGGCCTCATGGTTTCAGAGAAGAAGATTTTTTAAGATTTTCCCATTATGAGTCTATGGGAGCTTATGACCCTTGAGGAGTGGCCAGTTTGGACTCCAGAGGCTTCGTTGGGAGGATTTATGTAGGGGACTACTAAACATTGCTACATGCTATATATATAAGCTCTGGGCCTCATGGTTCCAGAGAAGAAGATTTTTGAGGTTCTTAAGCTATATAGCTATATATATACAAATGACCCCCTGGGGCGTGGCAATTTGAGCCCCAGGGGCATGGGTGGCAGGATTTAAGTAGGGGATCACTAGACATTGAAACATTCTATATTTATAAGCTATGGGCCTCATGGTTTCAGAGAAGAAGAATTTTTAAGATTTTCCCATTGTAAGTCTAATGGGGCTAATGACCCCCGGGGCGTGGCCAATTTGTGCCTCAGGGGCATGGTTGGTAGGATTCATGTAGGGGACCACTAGACATTGGTACATACTAAATATGTAAGCTCTGGGCCTCATGGTTTAAGAGAAGAAGATTTTTGAAGTTTTTCCCATTATAAGTCTATTGGAGCTTATGAACCCCGCGGAGTGGCCAGTTTGGACCCCAGAGGCTTGGTTTGGAGGATTTATGTAGGGGACCACTAAACATTGCTACATACTATATATATATATAGGCTCTGGGCCTCATGGTTCCAAAGAAGAAGATTTTTGAAGGTTCTTAAGCTATATAGCTATATATAAACAAATGACCCCCTGGGGCTAGCCAATTTGAGCCCCAGGGACATGGGTGGCAGGATTTTAGTAGGGGATCACTAGACATTGATACATGCTATATATATAAGCTATGGGCCTCATGGTTTCAGAGAAGAAGATTTTTTTAAGATTTTCCCATTGTAAGTCTATGGGAGCTAATGACCCCCCGGGCGTGGCCAATTTGGGCCCCAGGGGCATGGCTGGCAGGATTTATGTAAGAGACCACTAGACATTGGTACATACTAAATATGTAAGCTCTGGGCCTCATGGTTTCAGAGAAGAAGATTTTTGAAGGTTCTTAAGCTATATAGCTATATATAAACAAATGACCCCCTGCGGCGTGGCCAATTTGAGCCCCAGGGGCATGGGTGGCAGGATTTTAGTAGGGGATCACTAGACATTGATACATGCTATATATATAAGCTATGGGCCTCATGGTTTCAGAGAAGAAGATTTTTTAAGATTTTCCCATTGTAAGTCTATGGGAGCTAATGACCCCCGGGGCGTGGCCAATTTGGGCCCCAGGGGCATGGTTGGCAGGATTTATGTGGGGGACCACTAGACATTGGTACATACTAAATATGTAAGCTCTGGGCCTCATGGTTTCAGAGAAGAAGATTTTTGAAGGTTCTGAAGCTATATAGCTATATATAAACAAATGACCCCCTGGGGCGTGGCCAATTTGAGCCCCAGGGGCATGGGTGGCAGGATTATAGTAGGGGATCACTAGACATTGATACATGCTATATATATTAGCTATGGGCCTCATGGTTTTAGAGAAGAAGATTTTTTAAGATTTTCCCATTGTAAGTCTATGGGAGCTAATGACCCCAGGGCGTGACCAATTTGGGCCCCAGGGGCATGGTTGGCAGGATTTATGTAGGGGCCATTAGACGTTGGTACAAACTAAATATGTAAGCTCTGGGCCTCATGGTTTCAGAGAAGAAGATTTTTGAAGTTTTTCCCATTATAAGTCGATGGGAGCTATATGTTGCCATGGCAACCAGAGTTCCAACACAATCTACCCTTAACCTAATGCAGTCAATCCCCCACCCCAACAATGCTACACATAAAATTTGATCAAGATTGGTCGCTGGTTTAGGAGATATTGGTGTTTAAAAGTGTGGACGACGACGATGCCGACGACGCCGACGACGGACGACGGACCATGGCTATACTATAAGCTCACCTTGACAGGTGAGCTAATAACTATCAATCAACACAAAGTATTTATAATGCACAAAGTTTGGTGCAAATCTATTCGCGTCATGGGGTGGGCCCTCAAGAAACATTTTTCTTGAAAAATAGAACTTTTTTACAAATTCAGGGGCAGATAACTCTGAAACAGCTTGGTGAATATATGGTTCTTCATAATTTTATAATGTCCATTGTATTCACTTAATTATTATATGATATCTTATTAATTGCTCTGAAAATGTAGAAAAAATTGTGGTTTTTCGTAAAATTGGAGGCAAAAAATGGCCAAAATTTAGGTATGACTTGTGAGTATACATCATCATTAAGGAGCATTTCCGGGAAACTTCTGCAACCACCAACTGCTAAACACATATCATTACCATTATATAATAATTGATATTTGGCTATGGTTCCCTATAAAATGAAACAGCATTATAGAGACAGAGCTAAGAATCATGTGGAATTACCCCACCAACTTATATCATGCTTATCAAGCTGAACTGATTCCTGTGCAATCTAATATTTTGTCAATCAAGAGCCCATACATAGTACTTATCACATACAAAGTTTGAAGGAAATCTATTCTAGCCACGAAATGGGCCTTATGGAGACCCGTCCTGTGCATTATAAAATTTGAGATATATTTTTCGGAGACGTTTTTTCTCTATTTCAATTTTTACGCGAAAAACAGCAAATTTCAACAGCTAAAGAAAATAGATTTTTGCATCAATTTTACTTGTAATGCGTAGAATCCAAAAGTACAGCACAGGTTTATGGACCTCTTGATGGTACGTACTTTGGTAGAGGACTTATTTCAATACCTCAACTGACTACAAGGCAATGTCGATTAAAGTGGATATCTGCAAGCTTTAAATTTTGCTTAAAAAAAGTCAATCCATTGTTTGTTTCATGCTCAGAAGAAATTCATTAGTTTGACCAGAAAACCTGAAATTTTGGTTTTGTTATATTCCTCCTTAAATACTTTCTGAGATATGTTGTGGACAAGTTGACAATGCGGAACTTTTCAAAGGGCCATAACTAAAAAAATTGACAGAATTCATTCAAAAGGTAATCAGTTCATCTACTCATCATTGCTAATAAGCTTGGCAGAGTTTCAAGCCCCTGAAAATTTTTTGTGATTTTTTTCCACAGGGGCATAACTTCACAAGGGGGAGACAACTCGGACAAGAAAAATTACCAGTCAGCTATTATTTTTATGATGAATCCATATTCAAAACGCTAGCACGCAGGGTTCTTAAGATACGATATGTGTGATGAATGAGCGGACAGAGGGATGGATGCCTGCACGCACAGACAACACAGAAGCAGTATTTCCCCTCAACTTCTTCAAATCCGGGGGCATAAAAACTATATTGTATAATCTCCAAAGATGGTATACATACTGTTTTCTGTTGTGTAAGAACTTCTGTTTCTAGTTTCTGTAAATGTTTTGGTCGCCATGGTGAGCCGCCAACAGAATGGCATTTTATTTCATTCACTGGTGGGTCTTTTGGTCTGAAAAAATAAAAATGATGTGGGTTTGTGAAAACTAATAACACTGACAATAAATCAACTGATGGTAATGTGCACAACCCGTGGTGAATGTAGAATAATCAGTTTCTATTGCCAGAAGGAATGTATGGAAATGAAATTGGTCATTTCTTGTAGATTGATGCATATTTTTATCAAACTACACCATGTGGTTAAGAGTTATGAGCAATTTCACTCACTGACTACAGCGGAAGGACAAACAGACTGATGGACTTGCAGAGCAATTAAAGTGCACACCTGTGGGTCGTGCAATACTGTTTAGACTTTCGTCACCGTTTTGCATGCCGGTGGCTGGACAATGCTAAAATACATAAGAATACAAAATTTGCACCATATATACCACGGGGTTCAAGAGTTATGAGCATTTTCACTACTTGACCGTAAATTTTCAACTTGTGCTCAGCAAAGCCTCGTCCATCAAAAAAGACTGTTATGCATGCGAGTCGTAAGATAATGTTGACATGTATCAAAATATAGAATGGGGTTCAAGAGTTATAAGCGTTTTCGCTAACTGATAACGGACGGACGGACTCACACAGTGAATATAGTGCAAACCTGCAAGGTTGTGCAATAAGAAGTTTTGCATACCAGTGGCTGGCCAATGTTAAATTACATAAGTATACAAAATTTGAAGCAAATATACCAAGCGGTCCAAGAGTTATGAGCATTTTCAATAAAGAGCTCGACCGGCCAAATTGATGCTCGGTGGAGCCTCGTCACTGTTTTGCATACCAGTCTGGGCAAAGTTAAATTACATAAGTATACAAAATTTGAAGCAAATATACCAAGGGGTCCAAGAGTTATGAGCATTTTCAATAAAAGAGCTCGACCCGCCAAATTGATGCTCGGTGGAGCCTCGTCACTGTTTTGCATGCCAGTGGCTGGGCAATGTTAAATTACATAAGTATACAAAATTTGAAGCAAATATACCAAGCGGTCCAAGAGTTATGAGCATTTTCGATAAAAGAGCTTGACCGGCCGAATTAATGCTCGGTGAAGCCTTGTCACTGTTTTGCATACCAGTGGCTGGGCAAAGTTAAATTACATAAGTATACAAAATTTGAAGCAAATATACCAAACGGTCCAAGAGTTATGAGGATTTTCAATAAAAGAGCTTGACCGGCAAAATTGATGCTCGGTGAAGCCTCGTCACTGTTTTGCATGCCGGTGGCTGGACTATGTTAAAATACATAAGCATACAAAATTTGAACCATATTTACCGCGGTGTTCAAGAGTTATGAGCATTTTCAGTAGTTGGCCATAAATTTTCAACTTGTGCTCAGCAAAGCCTCGTCCATCAAATAAGGTTGTTATGCATGCGAGTCGTTAGACAATGTTTTCATGTATAAGTATGCAAAATTTTGTCAAAATATCCCATGCGGTTCAAGAGTTATAAGCGTTTTCGCTGACTGATAACGATTTTCGCTAACTGATAACGGATGGACGGACTCGCACAGTGATTATAGTGCAAACCTGCGGGTTGTGCAATGTAATTATTTACTAGAACACAAATTTCGCGAAAAGCTGTGTCTTGCCTTTCTGCCCATTGTCAAAAAGAGGCTTCTATTCTTCTTATACAGCTAAATCAGAAAAAGAGGGTCATGATGGCCCTGGATCGCTCAGCTTATCCATATTGTACAGATGAAATGGTAAGTACGGTTCATCGACATGGTTGTCTTGTTTATCTATCTACCAAGATAGGATTAGCAAACTTGGCCCATGTTCCTTAAATCTTTTGAATAAGTTCTCTGCTCTTGAAGAAACTCTATAAGATTTTAATTGGTCATAGGTCATGCAAAAATCATGGCCCATGTTCCTACTCTACTCTTGAAGGAACTCTTAAAGGTTTTAACTGGTCATCGGTCATGCAAAAATCATCCCTATACAGTAGTTCAAATTTGTGGAGGATGACATAAAGAACAATTTTATTAACCCTAATATCATTTTCACGCTGGTCTGGCATTCAACACAGGCAACGAGGCAACGTACTTTAAAACACGATTATTTCGCATACCTCTTACATTAATTTCAAACTATGATTCTTACGGACCCAGCAGTTTGTTAGACATTGTAGTCAGACCAGATTTTCGAAGAAATTCCGTCTAGTATAAATGCAGTGCTTGAATAAGGTTTTTGGCCAATTCGTTGGCTGGTCGTTGTAGCCAAAAATTGTTTTCAAGCATTTCTTGAATATGCATATCAATTCAGTAAAACTTTTGAGTCCTAGTTCAAGAGTAGGGGGTCGGATGGTCCGTGAGACTATACTTCTGAAACAAACTTATCCTGAGGAGCAGAACCAGCAGCTTCCTTGTACGTTGTCTTCGTTGCCTGTGTTGAATGCCAGACCAGTGTGATTTTGATCTGTCCAACAGTTTAGGATGTAAAGTTGTTAAAAGGTTTTACTATATTTTTAGCTCTGGTAGCCATCTATTGCAGCAGAGCAACTAATTTGAGCAATTCTGGTGGAGAGTGGAGCTTAACAGTTGAGCAATTTTTGTAGAGGGTCATCTAAAGAACATTTCTGTGAAATCATTGCAAAATCTGTTCAGCAGTTTAAGTGTTGTTTTTTCTGTTTTGAGCTCTGGCAACCATTTTGTTCAGGGCAGCAGTACAGTTTGAGCAATTGTTGTAGAAAGTCATCCAAAACATTTCTGTGAAATCATTCCAAAATCTGTTCAGCACTTTGAATGTTTATCTGTTTTGAGCTACATCTTGTTCAGGGGAGCAGTACAGTTTGAGCAATTTTGGTTGAGGGTCACCCAAGCAAGTCCCTGTGAAACTTTTTCAAAAGCAGGACCTTTTTAAAGTTTTTTTTTATATTTTTAGCATTGACAGCCATCTTGTTCTGCAAAGCGGAACGGTTTGAGCAATTTTGGTATAGGGTCAGCAATATAGTACCTTTGAAATAATTTGAAATCTGTCCACCCGTGTAGGAGAGGAGGTCGTTTAAAGGATTTTCTACTTTTAGCTCTAGTGGCCATCTTGTTTAACGGAGAAGAAGGATTTGGGCAATTTTGGTAGAGTGTCATCAAAGCAACATTCCTGTGAAATAAGTTCAATACCAGTCTACCCGTTATGGAGAAGTCGTTTAAAGGTTTTTCTGTTATAAACTTAAGCGGCTATCCTTTTCAGTGACAAAACGGTTTCAGTAATTTTGGTAGAGGGTCACCTAAGCACATGCCTGTGAAATAATTTCAAAATCGATCTACCCGTTTAGGAGGATAAGTCATTGAAAGGTTTTCTTTTTTTTCAGTTCAGACGGCCATCTTGTTCAGTGGAGCGGAACAGTTTGAGCAATTTTGGTAATATTCCTGTGGAATTATTTTAAAATCCATCCAGCAGTTTTGGAGAAGTCTTTGAAAGCACGGATGGATGACAGACAGCTGGCCGATCACAATCATAACCTTTGGGCTCAGGTGAGCTAAAAATGAACAAGTGGCCCTGAATCGCTCACCTGAGCAAAAAGGTTAAAGGTTAAACTAAGGTCATCATTTGAACAACCTGATAGTTTGCAACAGACATTGGTTAAAGGTCAAATAATGACCTCAACCTCTACTACTCAACACGAATTCCGCTGAATGCTATGTCGCACCTGCACTGTGTTTCCACAGTAGCAGAGATCATGTTGAGAAGAAAGTGAAAGCAAAATTGAACATTAAAAGAAAACGAAATAGTTTCAGGCATTATTGTGACACACATTTTGTCTAAATCCGCCCAACGGTTCTTAAGGTACTGCCATTTTCATGTTTGTACTATTTTTAGTATTGGTGAATGGCAGCCATCTTGCATGGCCAATTTGCTAAAATTCAACACAGCTATATGCAAGGATCATTCCGACACAAAATTGGTCCAAAATCCATTCAGGGTTTTCTGAAATATAGTCATTTTCATGTTTGTGCTATTTTTAGTAACGACTGTGGCGGCCTTCTTGGATGGTACATTCCCATAAATGTGGAAAAAAAAGGGGGAAAAAAAAAAGAAAAAAAAAAAGAAATAAATAATCCTTTCAAGAATCATTCTGATTAAATCTAAGCAAAATCCATTCAGTGTTTATCCAGTGTTTCCCCATATTTGACCTAGCAAAAAAAAAAAAAATAATAAACAAGAGGCCCACGGGCCACATAGCTCACCAGATCTCTAGCTCAAAATGTCATAGGCTCAAATTGCTGTCACATTAGTACTACACGTTAATACAAAATATACAACTACAAAGTCTCAGTCTGACAGTCTGTTGAGTTGATAACAAAATATATAACTATTTTCCATATATACTGAAAGGATTTAAAAACTTCCACCCATTAATTTTGAATATCTCAAAAATGAATGCAGCTACGTCCACCAAAATTTTACAACATATATATTCTCTTATACCTGATTATATCAATATACCGAATCTGAAATCATTCAACCGAATCGGCCAGGAAAAAGCACGTGCTCCTCGTGTTCTTGGTACCGTTTACATACGGATGGATAGTTTCATGTACACAGTTTTCTGATAAAACATTTCTCTTACAATATCAAGTTGAATTTTAAAAGTCTGAGTTCGGTCTGTGGCTTTATTTAGCCTACAGCGCGTAAATATCGCAAACAGGCGCAGAGTTTTGGGCCAGATAAATTCTGAAATTTCAAAAAGTGACGTCGCGTGACAATTTTATGTGTTTATTACGGCAATTTAAAATCTCAGACGACGTGCACGGTTTAAAGGAAGCTCAAAAGACCGTCAGAAAAGCACCTAACCGAGATTAAAAACCAGAGGTCATGACGTTAACTAACGTCGACGCCGTCTCCGTAATAGGCTTTGCGCGACATCATCATCCGCAATGACACTTGCAAATCAACGTGGATGACGCCACAATATTAAGACAGTAGGAAATGGTCGAAAAAAGTGTTGCATAAGATAACGCCGGCATCGCCTTTGCATTTCAGTGACGTAACGCTCGCTTACTGACGTCATTTAAGTAAATGATACGAATAAACTGCGTAATCTTTAAATTTGATAAGTTTCAAGCATTTTGTCGTTAAATATTCAACACTGTCATGAGTGAACAGATCAGCAGCCAGCAATAAAAAGTGGAAGTTTTTAAATCCTTTCAGTATATATGCAGTAAATGTCAGTTTTTAATTTTCCCCATTACAAGTCAATGCAACACTAATTGCCATAGCAACCAAACTAAAGAGCCGATTTTATATAAAAATAAATTTTCAATCCCCCAGCCTAAGGATATTTCAGATGAAATCAGGGCCTTATCGGCCAAATGGCATCTGAGAAGGTAATTTTTTAAGTATTTTTTTTTCCATTTTTTTTTTGCATTTTGGTTTCCATGGCAACCAATAAAAGGAGCAGTGGGCAAAAAAAACAAACAAACATAGCTAATAAGAGAATTCTCAAGGAACAATCTATAAAAGTTTGTGAACATATCTGCGATGGCTTGGCAGTAAATGCCATTTTTCAATTTTCCCCACTACAAGTCAATGCAACTCTAAGTTGCCATAGCAACCAAACTGAAGGGCCGATTTTCATAGAAACACAAACTTTCAATCCCCCAGCCCAAGGATGCCACAGATGAAAACTGGGCCTTAAAGGCCCAGTGGCTTCAGAGGAGATAATCTTTTAAGTATTTTTGGTTCCATTTTTTTACATTTCGGTTTCCATGGCAACCAATAAAAGGAGTAGTGGGCCAAAAAACATATAGCTGATAGAAGACATCTTCAGAAACATTCTATAAAAGCTTTATTAACATATCTGTAATGGCTTGGCAGAAAATGCCATTTTTCAATTTTCCCCATTATAAGTCAATGGGAACTCTAAGTTGCCATAGCATCCAAACTAAAGGGCTGATGATCTTAAAAACACAAACTTTCAATCCCCAAGCCCAAAGATGCCACAGATGAAAGCTGGGCCTTATCGGCCCAATGGCTTCAGAGGAGATAATTTTTTAAGTATTTTTTTTCCATTTTTTTGCATTTCAGTTTCCATGGCAACCAATAGAAGGAGCAGTGGGCCAAAAAAACATACAGCTGATAGAAGACATCTAAAGGAACATTTCTATAAAAGTTTTATTAACATATCTGCAATGGCCTGACAGAAAATGCCCATTTTTCAATTTTCCCCATTATAAGTCAATGGGAACTCTAAGTTGCCATAGCAACCAAACTAAAGGGCCAATTTTCATAAAAAACACAAACTTTCAATCCCCCAGCCAAAGGATGACACAGATGAAATATGGGCCCAATCGGCCTAGTAGTTCCAGAGGAGATGTCGTTTAAAAGTGTTGACGGATGACAGACGACGACGACGACGACGACGACGACGGACCACTGCCTATCCTATAAGTTCCCCCGGAGCCTTCGGCTCTGGTGAGCTAAAAAAAAAATAAAATAAAAAGGTAAGTATCAACCCAAGGTCATAATTTGAACGATTTTGAAAGTACTTGAGTACCCAATACTACATACCAAGTTTCAAGGCCATCGGCCAATTGGTTCTGGAGAAGAAGATCTTTAATGTTTTTTACCATAAATGCGCATGGAGGCCATGTTGATCATGTGACCTGGACGTTTGAACAAATTTTCATTCCCTCAACCCCTGGAGGCTCTACATGAAATTTGGTTTCAATTGGCCCAAAGGCTTTTGAGGAGATTGTTTGATATTGTCAAAAGGAGAGTTCTATGTCAAAAGTCAAAGAATGACCCCGACCACTTGTACTCATAAATCTTCATGTACTCATTAAGACAACTAGATACTAATTTTAGGCCAAGATTTTCAAAAGTTTCCAAGATATCTTATGTGTTAGCATTTTGCCATAAAAAGCACATGGAAGCAAATTTGACCTTAACATAAAAAGGTCAAGGTCAACCCAAGGTCATCATTTGAACAATCTTGGTAGTACTCGCATACCTGATGCTACATACCAAGTTTCATGGCCATCGGCCTATTGGTTCTCGAGATTTTTCTAGGTTTTACCATATATGAGAGTGGTGGCCATGTTGGTCATGTGACCAAGACGTTTGAACAATTTTTGTTCCTGAGATCCCTGGAGGCTACATATGAAATTTGGTTACAATTGGCCCAGCGGTTTCAGAGGAGAAGTCGTTTGAAATTGTGGACAGATGGACAACGACGGAGCCTTACCATTCTATAAGCTCCCCCGGAGCCGCTCGCTCAGGAGAGCTAAAAATGCTTAATTTAAGAAATCAAAAAATTAAAAAAAAAAATTAAATTACAAATTAAATTAAGAAAATTTAATTTTTGATATTTGATGAAATTTTCTTAGTTATGTGCTTAATATGATCTGATCACATGAGATTAATATCTACAAAGATACCTGATTTTTTATCACTTGAAACCATACGCAAAGATTCATCCATATCATCAAGTTTAAGACCGGCAGCGTTTAATCTCTGACGTTTTTGATAAGTTGTAACCAGCATAACTTTTGTATTTGCTGCATTTAAAAGCATACCATTATTTTTTCTCCAAATATGAAGTTGATTAAGTGCTATCTGAAGATTTGGTTCAATCATCTGCTGAGAACTTTAATTAATATAGTGACTTGTTTCGCCAGTATCTATATTCATTGTCATTACCGAGCGACTTATGTCTGTCTCTGAATTTAATGGAATCAAGTATATCTAGTGTTATCCATTGGGGCTGGTTTTAATGCTTTACTCTCTGCTGTTTTAATGGGTACATTTTTATCAACAGTTTCTAAGACAAAAGGACCATGAGGTCCTGATCGATCCCCTGAGCCCTGAGACTTTAATGTGATATGAACTTTTGGGATATTTGTTTTCGCTATGAATTTACCGATCTTTTGTAGACATAAAATAACAGTGCCAAAATGATGATCAGCAAACCAACCAGACCTAATAGTTTCTGAGAAAAAGATCTTTAGATATTCAAAACAAGTGACCATTGGCCAAGGTCACTAAATGACCTTGACCTCTTGAATTCAAAGGAATTGAGATAAATTGCGTTTTCATATCATAGAGTCTAACAGCAACAGAAAAATGCACATTTACAGCTTTTCCCATTCAAAAGCGTGAGGGGGTTTATTAGACCTTTCCATATAAATGGTCAAGGTCAACTCAGGATCATCAGTTATATAAACTTTGCAGTACTTGAGCCTTAGATGCTATATACCAACTTGCCATCGGCCCTGTGGTTCTGAAGAAGATTTTTTATGGGTTTAACCATATAGGGGCATGGCGGCAAACTCTCTTTCCCACTTTGCCTGAGGGCTGCATATGAAATTTAATTGAAATTGGCCCAGACATTTTGGAGGAGGTCCTTTGAAAATGATGACAGATACGAGACCTTAAGCTACAGTCACTTAATGACCTTGACCTCTAAAATTCATACATATTGAACTTGAATGCATTTCCTTATCACAGAGCACAACAGAAACAGAAAAATCCACTTTTTCAGTTTTTCCCATTCAAAAGCCTAAGAGACCAAATTTGACTTTGCCATTAAGTAGGCCAAAGTCAACCCAGGGTCATCTTTTATATACTTTGTAGTACTAGAGTCCTAAATGCTTCATACCAAGTTTCAAGGCAATCAGCCCAGTGGTTCTGGAGAAGAAAATATTTTAACGTTTTTACCATATATGGGCATGGTGGCTATCTTGGTCATGTGACCTGGACCAAATATACAAATTTTCTTTCCCTCTTTGCCTTAAGACTGCATATAAAATTTAACTGAAATTGGCCCCGTATTTTCAGAGGAGAAGTCCTTTGAAAATGTTGACAGACAATCGACAACTGACCCTTGGCAAACATCACTAAATGACCTTGACCTCCAAAATTTCAAAAAGGTTGAATTCGAATGCATTTTCATAGCACAATAGCAACATAAAATTGTACTTTTTCAGTTTTTCCCATTCAAAAGCCTACGGTACCAAATTTGACCTTGCCATAAAATAGGTCAAGGTCAACTCAGGGACTTTATTTATATAAACTTTTGTAGTACTAGTGTTCCAGATATGTTCCAAGTTGCGATGCAATCGGCCCAGTGGTTCTTGAGAAGAAGATTTCTTTAGGTTTTGAGCTCACCTGAGCCAGCGGCTCCGGGGGAGCTTTTAGGATGGTAAGGCTCCGTCGTCCGTTGTCGTCCATCCGTCCGTCGTCCGTCCACAATTTCAAACGGCTTCTCCTCTGAAACCGCTGGGCCAATTGTAACCAAATTTCATATGTGGCCTCCAGAGGAAGGGGGAACGAAAAATTGTTCAAATGGTCTTGGTCACATGACCAACATGGCCGCCATGCCCATATATGGTAAAATCCTTTAAAAATCTTCTTCTCCAGAACCAATAGGCCGATTGCCTTGAAACTTAGTATGTAGCATTGGGTAGGCTAGTACTACCAAGATTGTTCAAATTATGACCTTGGGTTGACTCTGACCCTTTTACGGTAAGGCCAAATTGCTTCCTTGTGCTTTTTTATGGCAAAATGCTAGAACATAATATATCTTGGAAACTGTTGAAGATTTTGGGCTTAAAATTGGTATCTACAGTCATCTTAATGAGTACATGAAGATTTATGAGTACAAGAGGTCAAGGTCAGTCTTTGACCTTTGACCCAGAACTCTCATATTTTGACAATTTCAAACAATCTCCTCAAAAGCCACAGGACCATTAATGTAACCAAATTTAATATAGAGCCTCGAGGGGTTGAGGGAATGAAAATTTATTCATACAGTCCAGGTCACATGACCAATATGGCCGCCACGTCCATATATGGTAAAAACCTTTAAAAAATCTTCTTCTCCAGAACCAATTGACCGATGGCCTTGAAACTTGGTATGTAGCATTGGGTACTCAAGTACTATCAAGATTGTCCAAATTATGACCTTGGGTTGACCTTTAATTTTTTTATGGCAAGGTCAAATATAGGAAAATGCTAGAACATAAGATTTCTTGGACAGTTCTGAAGATTAAGGCCTAAAAATTGGTATACGCAGTCATCTTATTGAGTACATGAAGATTTATGAGTACAAGAGGTCAAGGTCTTTCTTTGACCTTTGACCCACAGCTCTCATGGTTTTACAATTTCAAACAATCTCCTCAAACCCACTGGGCCAATTGTAACCAAATTTCATATAGAGCTTCCAGGGGTTGAGGGAATGAAAAGTTGTTCAAACGGTCCAGGTCACATGACCAACATGGCCGCCATGCCCATATATGGTAAAAACTTTTAAATATCTTCCCCAGAACCAATCGACCGGACTTGACACTTGGTATGTAGCATCGGGTACGCGAGTTTCAAGTGGTTCCGAATAGGAAGATTATCAACCCGTATAGACTGGCTACGTGGAAACACGTGTAGCACGGGCAAGTGTACTCGTAAATCGTATAGCACGGAGCCACAAGGCGCAGCATGGCGATTGTTTACCGAGGGTAGGTCACTTTAGATGACAAAGACAAAAAGGAAAGAGGTATGTTGACATGCTGTTTTACTTAACTTGGCTTGTTATACCTTGGTGAGTACATACACCAAACTTTGAAATCCGAATTTATGCTCATACTGTATTCTGGAGCTGTTATAGTCATAAATACGTTTAAAATTTACCACGTTATATCTACGAGGTTTATTCTCACTATAGGTCAATAATATCTTGATATAAACACATAATTCAATACAGATATATTTTAGGCATTTGTCAAAGTTTCATCAAGATTTTTTATGATGCCACCTTGAAATGGATTATTGCAAGACACCACCCATTTTCAAAGTCACGGTGCAATAACGGATACCTTTCTGTGACGGTTACGGCTTTACCCGGAGCAGGCATCGGTATAACCCGGGTAACGTAAAAACAAATTCTTTTCTTTTCCGTCTTTTTGTCCCATCTGGAGCAGAATAGAATCCTGTTTTAGACTAGTAGTAGACAATGAAAGATTTCTTAGACAAACACTCCTGATATAGGCCAGGTACATAGTCTTTACCTCCAGTATTACTGTAAAGACCGTTTCACACTGCCCGAAAATATGAATGGATGACTTACGACTTCAACGTCCTTTTTAACAGTATTTCAGTCATATCAGGACGATGTACAGGTGATAATGAAAGGCTGAGTGCAATGGGACCCCGTTTACGATTGAAAAGATTCACGTCTACAGCGGGGCTTGAACCCGGGTCCGCTAGATCAGCAGGCCAGGGCTTAACCTACTGAGCTACCGGGGCTCCCCCGACAATATGAAGGTATTGAAAAAGAAAACAAGTAGCCCAAGGGCAACGACCGCTCACCTGAGTTATAAAATGTAAGCTTCCAGCTCAGGTAAGCTAATAAACAGGCTGCAATTCTATAGGATTCGATGACCCCATGGTATGTGACAAGTTTGGACCCCAGGGGCTTGATTGGCAGGATTTATGTAGAGGCAAACCATACACTGCTACATACTAAATACATAAGCTCTTGGCCTTATGGTTTCATAAAAGAAGATTTTTGAAGGTTCTTTAGCTATTTAGCTCTATATAAACAAACAACCCCCTGGGATGTGGCAGTGACCTATAAATACAGTGACTCGCGTCTTCACCTTTCGGTCCAAAGAGGCGTGTCGGGCATGCGACTGCTGCGCTTCCTACCGGAGCGCCATTTTTAATACAAGCTGAAAGAGCCTGAATTTCTGTCAAAAGTTAACGGCGTGCATCGCCCATTTTATCGGTGTTTTCATAATGGAATTATTATGCAACGATAAGGTAAGCTTTGAATTTTATAATGATGTATCAGAATATAAGTTTTGTGATGATTTTGCTTGGTTTTGGAGTTCATTTTTAACGATGTAAATTGAGAAACTTTCGTCATTCGAAAGAAAATGGCGACGCCGCCGTAAAAACCATCACTCATTTTACGATGTACTCCGTCATTAATAACGTTTGAGGTAATATTTTAGCATTAGAAAACGAAAGGGGAAGGACCAAAATGTTGTTTAATATCATTTTCATGACAATTATTTATTATTTTGATGGTCTTATGACAGTATAGAAATAGGCTTATTTAGGAAAGTAGCGAAAACCGGCAAATCAAGATGTTCAAAATCCCACTCCCCCGTTTTTGAATAAGGCTCCCAAAATAACTATTTTTGAGCCTCGCAATGATATTTTTCACAAAGTTGAACGCCTTTTAAATTGTTTGAGTGCTATTTTATGCAATTTCATGCCGATCTAATGGATCAAAATAATTTTAAAACAAGAAAATCGGTGGAACCGATGGATGCTCCCCGAAGGCTTGGAATAGGAGAATGGGTATCCTGGTGAAGGAGTGATTTTCTGTGTTAATTAAATGCAATTTAAAATGGAAAAAAAAAATAATTCTCTTCAATACTGTTAGAGCAATGCTCTGGACATGCATACAACTGAGAAAAAAAATAAGAAGGAAAGTAACTCCAATATAACTTGGGATACAGTTATGGTTCTTCTGCTCTGCACTTCTTGTCATTGCCCTCTATTATCAATATGTTAACTTAAATATGTACAGAGATATACTCCGGACATGCTAAATAACTGAAAAAATTAGAAAGGGAGCTAACTCCGTAATTACTTAAGGTAGGGTTATAGTTCTTATGCTCTGCACTTCCTTCCATTACCCTCTATCATTGTGTGAAATTTCATTTAGTTTCCTTCAATACTTCCTATGATATGCTCCATACAAGCAAAAATTAAGAAGGGTGCTAACTCTGTAATTACTTATAAAAGGGTTATGGTTCTTGTGTTCTGCACTTTCATTCATTGTCCTCTATTATTGTATGAAATTTCATTAAGTTCCCTTTTATACTTTCAGAGATATGCTCTGGACATGCAAACTACTGAAAAATAGGAAGGGAGCTAACTTTGTAAATACTTAAGATAGGGTTATGGTTCTTGTGCTCTGCACTTTCTCTTATTGCCCTCTTTCAATGTATGAAGTTTCATTTAGTTCCCTTTAATACTTTTGGAGATATGCACCAGACAAGCTTAATATTGAAAAAAAAA
The DNA here is from genome assembly GCA_963989385.1 of Ctena decussata. Lineage (NCBI taxonomy): Eukaryota > Metazoa > Mollusca > Bivalvia > Lucinida > Lucinidae > Ctena > Ctena decussata. The sequence continues at coordinate 46,159,473 of OZ022499.1, forward strand.
CTGGAAAGGGAGCTGACTCTGTAAATACTAGTGATAGGGTTATAGTTCTTGTGCACTGCACTTCTTCTAATTGTCCTCTATCAATGTGTGAAGTTTCATTTAGTTCCCCCTTACACTTTCAGAGATATGCTCCGGACAAGCAAAATATTGAAAAAACTGGAAAGGGAGCTAACTTCGTAAATACTTGGACAGGGTTACGATTCTTGTGCCTTGCACTTCCCCTTGTTGTCCTCTATCAATGTGTGAAGTTTCATTTAGTTCCCCCTTATACTTTCAGAGATATGCTCCGGACAAGCAAATTATTGAAAAAACTGGAAAGGGAGCTAACTTCATAAATACTTGTGACAGGGTTATGGTTCTTGTGCACTGCACTTCCTCTCATTGTCCTCTATCAATGTGTGAAGTTTCATTTAGTTCCCCCTTATACTTTCAGAGATATGCTCCAGACAAGCAAAATATTGAAACAAGAATTCCGCGGAATGCGGTGTCTCACCTGCTAGCGCTTTGTCACAAAAACAGAGCTCAATCAGCAAAGATGTATGCATGAACCAAGTTTCTTGGCTCTAGCCCTAATAATTTCTGAGAAACAGACCAAAACTTGAAAAATCGACAAAACATTGTAAAGTCAGTCAACCATAAAATGTAGGTCAAGACTCAATATTGATGATTTCTTTGAACTCTTGTCTTCTAGATTAATGCATGACCCAAGTTTCATGGCTCTAGCCCTTATAGTTTCAGAGAAACAGACCTAAATGCAACCAAAATTGCAAAGTCAGTCAACCGTAAAATGTAGGTCAAGACTCAATATTGGTGATGACTTTGAGATTTACTCTTCCAGACATACCCATGAACCAAGTTTCATGGCTCTAGGCCTTATAGTTTCTGAGAAAATGACCTAAACGCAAAAACTCGACAAAAACTTGCAAAGTCAGTCAACCTAGACATGTAGGTCAAGACTCAATATTGATGATGGCTTTGAGATCTACTCTTCCAGACGTACCCATGAACCAAGTTTCATGGCTCTAGGCCTTATAGTTTCTGAGAAAATGACCTAAACGCAAAAACTCGACAAAAACTTGCAAAGTCAGTCAACCGTGACATGTAGGTCAAGACTCAATATTGATGATGGCTTTGAGATCTACTCTTCCAGACGTACCCATGAACCAAGTTTCATGGCTCTAGGCCTTATAGTTTCTGAGAAAATGACCTAAACGCAAAAACTCGACAAAAACTTGCAAAGTCAGTCAACCGTGACATGTAGGTCAAGACTCAATATTGATGATGGCTTTGAGATCTGCTCTTTCAGATGTATGCATGAACCAAGTTTCATGGCTCTAGGCCTTATAGTTTCTGAGAAAATGACCTAAACGCAAAAACTCGACAAAAGTTTACGCCGCTGCCGCCGCCGCCGACGACACCGGAAAAGCAATACCTATGTCTCGCCTCTGCTTCGCAGGCGAGACAAAAACTGGAAAGGGAGCTAACTTCGTAAATACTTGTGACAGGGTTACGGTTCTTGTGTACTACACTTCCCCTCGTTGTCCTCTATCAATGTGTGAAGTTTCATTTAGTTCCCCCTTATTCTTTCAGAGATATGCTCTGTACAAAAGTGTGACGGACGGACGGAAGGACGGACAGACAAAGCGGCGACTATACACTGAACAAAATTTCTAATTGGTCACTTTTTGCCATAGAATTAAGCCTTAAGCAGATTTAGATTAGCCTGGCTACCAACTAGGACGAACAAATATACAGATATTCTTGTATTTTACAAGCAGCACAAGCGCTTATGAATTTGCAAAATGATTTACACCAATTCGAAGTGTCTATTAGGATTTACACACACATTGAAAGGGAGGTAATTTGAAATCGTCAATATTAAAATTAATACAGGTGAAAAATGCATGAAGACTAAAAACGTAGCCCATGTTTTTATGATGAAAACTTTATTTACTTCTAAAATATCATGCTTTTGTGGAAGTTTGATGCAGCCTGTATGTGTTTTCAAAGCATTCTATGGTTTACATAGAAGGGGTCATAACTCTAATACTACAATAAAGTTTTGATTACAACATCATTTTTAATAAGTAGATAACAGCCCAAAATTTTGATAATAATTATATTCAAAAATACAGTTTAAAAATCATGTTTCTGCATATTAGAAAACTGACCAATTAGAAATTTTGCTGAGTGTATGCTCACCCTTCGGGGAGCATAATAAACTTGTTTTTCACAGTTTTCGCCATACAACAATGAGTTCAGAGGGTTGGTTAGTTATGCAATGAAGAATTTGTCAGGGACGAAAGTTTCTTATCTCACATCACTAGAAATTAACTCCAAAACCAAGCAAAATAATCACAAAACTTACTATTCTAAGGGACCGACCATTTGATATTCTGGGGGGGGGGCCTGGTATTCTTGATGGAGACACAACATTTTATTTCACTGGCCTCTGGAAACAATTTCTTTTTTTTCCACCTTGTGGGAGCTAATTTATTTTTTTTACAAACTAACTCAAACAGGTTATTTTTTTTTGTTTTAATTTAAAGCTGAACTATCAGATCCTTGTTTACTTGACCTTAATATCCTTTTATTTTACCCACATCAGTATTTTTTTCACCTTTTTTCTCACAAAAAGAACATGGTGCTGTCTTTAACCAGGCCAAGGGCATGGCTTAGCTTGCTTTTGCAAACCAGTGCCTGGAATATGTTACTCTTTTCATCTAAGGTACAGATACAAACATCCCTGTATGAGTTTGGCAAAAAAATTAGGCCTTAAATTAGGATTATTTTGGCCAAAATTTAGGGCTATTTTGGCAAGGTTGTAGGGCTAACATTAGGAATTTAATTTTTTTTTTTGATCCCAATATATGCCAAAACATGCTTTATTCGTACTTTAGAAAGTTTGATAGAGTCACATTATGCATGAATGGCAATTAATAAAATGGCTGAAAATTATGCGCTAAGAAGTTATCAAAGGGGGGTCTGGGGGGCAACGCCCCCCAGAAGCTAAAGCAATTTCCCAATTTCAATGGCAATTTTAAGACTGGAAACAATAGAGAAAAACTAGGAATGATGATAAAAATAAGGGTTTTTATATTAGGACTTTTGCCTTTTAGGGTGTTTATTTTGCCATAATGGTTTTGTCTCCCATAAGCTAGTGACTCTTTTGCAATTCAGTTTTAGTGGAAACATTTACTTAGTAATGTGGCAGATCAATAATACATGTATGTGAATGTTGTATAGGATTTTTTTGTAAATGTATGCACATGCGTGCCCGCTGGTGTAAACCAACTGTAGATAATTTTAAAATATTACTATAAATATGGGGGTCTGGGGGGCGCAGCCCCCCAGAAGCCAGAGACATTTTAAAAACTCAATTCCAATGGAATTATCTGCAGACAATATTTTTTTTTTTAATTTTGGGTGGAGACAGGTTATTTTTTTCTCTTACTCTTGAGGCCAGATTATTTTTTTGAACCCCCTTATGAGCCAGGTTATTTTTTTCTTGCATATCCAAAGACAGGAAATTTTTTTGATAAATATACCAGGCCCCCCCCAGAATATCAAATGGTCGGTCCCTAATCATCATAAAATTCAAAGCATACCTTAACGTTGAATAATAATTTGATTGCGTAAACATTAATGAAATGGGCGATTCACGTCGATAACTTCTGATAGAAATTCCAACCCACTCAGCTTAATTAAAACATATGTCACTGACTTACTTCAATTTTCAATGCATGCATATTCTCCCAAGTAAGAGAGAGCCAATATCAAAATAATCATCTAAATGCATAATAAACTAGACAATCACTAAAGGTGATGAATGCCCCCGCCATATGCCTCACTAGAAAAGTAATGTGTTAAAACATATTTGTGTGAAGTTACATCAAAATCTGTCAATAAATAAAGGTGCTAGAGGGATGACTGAGATTTTCTTAAAAATAGCAACTGTGACCTTGACCTTGGAACTACAACCCTGAAAGGTTTACTTGTCCAAGATATTGTCATACTTAATATATGTGTGAAGTTCTATCAAAATCAGTTAAAAAATAAAAGCGCTAGAACCATGACAAAGATTTACATTTACCTATAATAGCATCTGCGACCTTGACCTTGGACCTACAATGATGAAACGTAAATTTGTCCCAGATATTGTCAAGCTAAATATTTGTGTCAAGTTATGCCAAAATCATTCCATAGGGATGACAGCATATTTTCTAAAATAGCAAATATGACCTTGACCATTACCCTGAAATTCTGGATCACGAACTTGTCCAAGATATTGTCACACTAAACATTTGAGTGAAGTTACATCAAAATTGTCAATGAATAGAGGAGTAGAGGAATGATAAAGTTTTTTTTTCTAAAAATAGCAACTGTGACCTTGACCTTGGACCTGCGGTGCTGAAACAGTAATTTATTCAAGATATTGTTATACTTAACATTTATGTGAAGTTACATCAAAATCGATCTATAAATGAAAGCGCTGGAGCAATGCCCTAGTTTTTCTGAAAATAGCAACTGTGACCTTGGCCTTCATCCTACAAACCTGAAACACAAAGTTGTTCGAGGTTCTGTCATACCCAATAAAGCTGTGATGTAATATCAAAATCTGTAAATAAATGAGGCTGCTAGAGCGACGATAAAAGGTGAGATTGTATTTAAGCTATGGAAATATGGTCAAAATATGTATGTTATTCAAGGGGACATAATTCTGCAATAAAGACCTGACTGAAAGTTATGTTTCCTTTATGCACATGTTCAATGCATGTCTGAACTGTGTTGCAAGTTTCAAATCCCTACATCAAATACTATTGGAGGAGTTGCAGAGACAAGAACAGTACTACAAAGTGTGAAATATGGTCAAAATATGCATGTCATTCAAGGGGATGTAATTCTGCCATAATGACCTGGATCAAAGTTTTGTTTCCTCTATGCACATGTTCAATGCATGTCTGAACTGTGTTACAAGTTTCAGCTCCCTGCGTCGAATACTGTAGGAGGAGTTGCGGAGACAAGAACAGTACTACAAAGTGTGACGGACGGACGTATGCACGGACGTACGTATGTACGTACGTATGCACGGACGGACAAGGGCAAAACTATATGCCCCTCCCCACTTCGTGGCGGGGGCATAAAAAAAGTTTCCCGTATATATATTGAAGAGCCCTCCAGCCCGATTTTTCGTTTTTTTTTTTTTTTTTTTTTTTTTTTTTTACAGCGTCAAGTAGAACTCACAGTGTCGGAGCGGAAATGTACAGTGTTTGAGATTGTATCGTCTCCTGTGATTCTGTACAGTGAGAATCCGACACTTGGTGTAAAGGATGTCAATATACACGGTAAATAATGTTGGCAATTTTCTCAAGTTACAGTAAAGCCAGAGAAAGACTTGACACCCTTGTGCAACCCAGTTGCACATGAGTTGCACTACACCTGAGCTAGCTTTGAGCATTGAGTTGAACCCCATTCTCAAACCGTAGTGCACCTGAAGTTCAGAGTTCAGATTAAACCTTTACACCTACTTTTATGATTAGCCAGTCATGGAATGGACATACAGTTCGTGCACTACCCAGATCATCTTAGTTTTTTTAATTTGTATTGCAAGAGTAAAGAAAATATATAACAATTTTAAATTTGTATTGGTTTAAATTTTCTGATGTCTTTCTTTTATCTTTTTTTTTTCTTATATTTGCAAAAGTGAAAATTATCTTAGTTTGTGTATTTTTTGTCTTTTTTTCTGTCTTTAATTCTTTCTTTGAGTATTTTTAGAAGAAAATTAAATAGTACACATATGTTAATTTATTCATAATATAACAGAAAAAAATATAAAATATTGTAATAATCTATTTCAAGTAAAGAGAAGCCATGTGTTGTAAGCTATTAAACTATCAACTTTATTTTTAAAGAAAATATAAGAATTTTAAATTTGTTTTTGCTTTAATTTCTGATGTCTTTCTTTCTTTTATTTTTTTTTTTTTTTACTTTTATTAGAAAAAGTGAAAATCATCTTAATTTGTGTATTTTTGCTGTCTTTAATTCTTTCTTTCAGTTTTTGAGAAAGCAATAAAAATGATTCATATCACATAATTTATTCTAAATATCATAGAAGACAATTAAAATATTATAATAATCTATTTTAAGTATCAGAAAAGACATATTGTAAGGTATTAACCTATCAACTTTATTTTATTCTTTTATTTGATCTGCAATCATGACAAAACTAAAACAATGAGTTGTGGATCAAGCATATTCAAAGGTAAATCTGTTTGTTCTTAAATCTACTTTCATTACCCTTTTGAATCTTAGTTTATTGTACTGTTGTTTTAAAGGTAGGTTCCTGTACTTTGGAATGCAACATAAATTTGATGATCTTTCATCCAAGTTGTTGGAAAGCACTTATAAAGGGGAATGAATAAGTTTCACTAAAAAGTGTAAATAAAAATAATATTAGAAAAGTTGTTTTGCAAGGGATTTCCTAACTCTGCTTCGCACACCAGTTAGCGCTATTTTTAGTTCGCGCCAAAAATAGATAACGCAGCTGAGGTCATGCTGCATTGCATTTTGGGATAGTTTTAACCCATCCACCATGCCAGGACCTCTAGGAGAGCTCACGACAAGGGAAAATTGACCTTTGGAGAATGGCATCAGAAATCACGCACTTATAGACATAATAAACATAGTTATTTTTAGAACTGGAATTCCAACGCAAGAAAATAAACCAAAAGAGAAAACGACTATTTTCTTCAACATCTGACGAGTTTCTCAGTAGCAACAAATTCAGAAAAATATGAGAATTCAATACTGCTCAGAAACAGACGAAATTATTTTGTGGACATAATTGTTATCGCTAATACAGGAACCTACCTTTAACAATAAACTCTAAAACTGAGTAGATACATGTATTCACACTTCTGTGTCGTCTTAAGTAAACAAAGTCAGAAATAAATTAGCCGCGACAGGACAAAACCAACAATGTGGTTGTTCGCCCAGCGCAGAATTGAATGCATGGATAAGAATTCAAAGACTAAAGGGCAAACAGTGTAGATTTGGTTGATGCTGGTTATTATGAGCCGCATTATCTGGATCTACGCTATTTGCAAATTCCGCGGTTTTCATTCTTTAGCGCTCTAGGTGTTTAAAAAAATGGATAAGAATTCACAGACTAGAGAGAAAACAGTGTAGATCTAGATGAGGCTGCTCATTCAATTGATTATGAGCCGCCACATGAGGATCTACATTATCTGCAAATTCAGCAATTTTCATTTTTTGTTTCGCGCTTTAGATGTTAAAGAAATGGATAAGAATTCAAACACTAGAGGGCAAACAGTGCAGATCTCAATGAGGCTGCCCACTATGAGCCGCCTCATCAGGATCTACACTATTTGCAAATTCAGCTATTTTCGTTTGTTCGCGCTATGTTAAAGAAATGGATAAGAATTCAAAGACTAGAGGGCAAACAGTGTAGGCTTATTATGAGTCGCCTCATCAGGATCTACGCTATTTGCAAATTACGCTGTTTTCGTTCTTCAAAATATGAGATGCCTTGTCTGCAAGGCTAAAGACAGTTTACTAGTTTATCATGTTTTCCTGCAATTTTTTCTCACGATTTCTCTGCATTTTTTTATAAAGGGGAACGACTTTTGTGACCTTCTTGTCTGCTTTCCTAGACAAAATAAACTCATATAGGAAAGAATTTGATCATAGGGGCGCACTTCAATTCTTTCTTGAACCCTACATGTATATTGAAACAAATTGAAAATGATAAGAGTTGCTTCCTCTGAAAGTGTATCTGGTCATCAAAAGTAGACAAAATCCTCCTTTAGTTTATAAACCCTCTAACACCAAAAAGGCAGACGACAATTTACATCTGCAAAATTTCGAAAAAGCATCACAAATACAGAGTTCCAGACTGCAACCCCTTATTAGAACCGTCTCGGTGAATCGATTCTAATGAGGGCTTACAACTTATCTTTCTATGGAGAAGTGTGATAAATTATCTGTAAATTACCACACTACCCCTGCTTATCTGAAGCACTGCAAAACAACTATGTCTACCCCTGCAAATAGTTGAAGGGTCTCTAAATTCTCTCATCAAGCAAATTCTTTAGTAAGTTAATTCGATACAATAATACAATACAAATCCTTTATTTCCCTCAATCCATACAACATATGGCAACATGAGGATACAATACATAATATCAAACAGGTATCTGTTTCACGATAGCAATGTTTGTATATGAAGTGTGCCGACACTTCGCTTCACACCCTCAGGCTCATCAATAGTTGACTCCGGCTGATAACAAGATTTCAGCGACTATTATGAAAAAGGGTTGGTGTTTTCTGAACACTCTTAGTTAACATTTAAAAAACTAACTAAAAAATGAGGGAAAGAGAACACAAATGGGAAAAAGTGGGGGGGGGGGGGGGGGGGGGAGTAAGATTCGTATTATGCTTGTCAAAACAGTGGTCCATGGCCGGTCCGGATCAGCCACGACGGCCTTGAATACAGTTTGAATTGGTGATCATATGGATTTTGCATTAGAGATCTGTGTAAACGTTAAACTTTCACGCAATACGGTATACAGTATTAAAGTTCATGGGTACACTTTCAGGAATAGCAACTCTGCCATTTTCAATTTTTACTCATTTCTCAAGTGCGGTCAATTCATCAAGAAACTAGGAATGAGCCGCGACACGAGAAAACCAACAACGTGGTTGTGCGGCCAGCGCAGACTCAGATCCGCCCAGTCTTCGCAGAGTCTTCGCTGTCCGCATGAAGGTAGCTTAGACCCTCAGCTACCCATTAAACGCTAAACGAAGACTCTGATAAGACTGGGTGGATGCCCAGGCTGATCTGAGTCTGCGCTGGGCGCACAACCACATTGTTGGGTTTCTCGTGTCGCGGCTCAAATGTGTCCACAGCCTGGTCAGAGTCTACACAATTTGCAACCCATTACAACATATAATGCAACAGGAACATTTCTTTTCCACGGTGACTACATGTGATACAAAGAATTAAGATGTCTTTGTAGATTTTTTCATTTGTATTATTTTTTTATACCTTATGTCTGAATGTGGACTAGTTGAGGGAAATCAATAACAGATACCTTGCTTTCATCACTAAACTTATTTCCTCAAACTGATTATCAATGATTTTCAAAACATATGTTTTACAATCTAATTGTAGTCTTAGGGATCTGTGCAGCGAGCCTTGAAACAAAAATTTTATCTTTACAAATTGCATTGTCTTTCTTTATTTGAAAATTCAAAATTTATTAAATTGCAGAATATTTCAACTACTAAACCAATAAATAAATAAATAAAATAAAATAAAAAATAAAATAATGAATTAAAACGTTAATATTATTAAAATTGAAAATTATAATGGCGAAGTATGTAAAATGGTAAAAAGTAAAGTAAGTACGATTTGGCAGCGGTCTTAAGCACTTTAATATTTTATGAGTCTAATAATGAGGAGATTAAGAGATGCATTCGATATTCTTATTACCCGTTTATTGAAGGAGATTCCATTATGGGTTTGAAGAGCAAAATCCAGACCTTTAAGTACACAGTAATCAAACATTTACACAAACAAGAAATCTTCTTGCCCAAGGATACATGTATTGACAGATGCCTTATTCAAATCCATCTCATTCGAGCCGCTGCGTGACAGATCCAACAAAATGACTCAGCAAAAGCTCAGATCGGCCTAGGCATCCACCGAGGCTGATCAGAATCTTCTCTGACTGCATGAGCAAAACAGAGACTGATCAGACTGGACGGATTCCCAGGCTGAAATGCGCCTTCGCTTGGCGGACAGGGAATGTCATTGTTTCGTCAGATAGATAATCAGTGATTACAGAGATGTAATGATACAAAATTATATATATAAGTCCACAAATTTCTGTAATTACTTCAGAAATAGTGATAGAGATAATTAGCCAAATTTATTATCGTGTAACGTTATGTAAATAAATATATTGAAATATAAATAATTAAATACACAGCGTTAAGCAAGCTCTTCCAAAACATGATTTTGTCACATCGATATACTAAAATAAACATATTTAAATGAGCATTACTAAACGAGGTGCTCTGCAATAAATAAGGTAACAATTAGATAAATACTTACCTGAAAGAGACTTCTGTCTGGCTGTCATCTTCTATTGTCTTATAACAACAAAAGCATTAAAGAAGTGTGTTGGGAATAACGCATTATATACATTTAAATATTATGGCACTTCTCACTCCACCTACTCATAATTTTGTCACTAGGAAAAACTATTGACCAATTAAAGAAAGGGGTATTAGAAAAAATCATTGTTTGCGCACCTTTAAATTACTTTGATAGAATGTTCTATTTAATGTAATTATCCACACCTTTTACCACTATTTTTAATTGATTGGTATTCATTAATAAATAGATGGTGATTACAGACTTCAAATGACATAAAAAGATCAAATTTGATATGTTTGGTGAAATAAAAAGACAGAATGAAATAGATAAATAAAAAGAAAGTAAAAAAAGAAAAATCAAGAATAAAAGGTGTCTTACAATGTTGAACTAAGAACTGTAGAGTAGGTTTATAGCAAATATACTGAACATGAATGTGCACATTGAATTCACAGGTGATTGCTGAGTTGGAAATTTGTCTAGTGCACTTGGGTCGCAAAGTCGAGTGCACCTGTGTCTCTGAGCTTACTCAAAGTCATGTGCACACCCCTCTCTGGGCTAGTGCACATCAGTTGCACTTTATGTCAAGTTTTTCTCTGGCTTTACTGTAAGATTAAAAAGCCAGACTGTTTTGGTCCGTCTGACGCATCTGTAAATTTGGAATACCTCAAGAAGGTAAATGTCATTTATAAAGTGTTCTTAGTGTAATGCACAAGTCTCAATCATCTTTGCATGCAAAAATATGCATGATCGCATCAATGACGAAATGTGTATTTATGGCATTATCGGGCGAAACACCGATTGTTTTCATAAGGACCACATTATAGAAACATATATTTGTGAAATAACATCTTCAAAGCGGATCTGCACTGGAGATAAATCCCAAAAATTCTTCATTTTACAGGACACTGCATGTATCGGTTGTTGTACAGTGACTTGGTATGCTGTCGTACAGACAACTGCGATTTTCAAGAATTTTTCTGTACAGTCACTTGTATATAGTATCTGCTTTTTTTACCATGTTTACGATAAACCACAGCGCCAGCTGACCTTCAATCACATCGAAAGCAAATATTACCACCACTACAGCCGTATTCGCCTCCTATCTGATGTAGACGACCCTTTGTGGCGCATGTCAGCATCTGGTCCATTCCATATGCATGCGTTTAAACCAAGTTCTTCAAAAACTTTGTATCTCAGTGACCACTCAGCGAAAAAACATTCATACTTGGACCAAAGGTACCTTGGAGGGCCAGCTTTCATTTCATGACTCCTAAGCCCCAGGGTCCTTGCCTGGGTGTGGCTAGCTATCAAAATCTTGGACACCTTAAAAAGTGTTTTTTTTCTGCTTATCTATTTCAAACACAACTTGCGCTCGTGGGGCTGCCTTATGTAGCCAGCGAAGACTCTGATAAGACTGCACAAATGCACATACTGATCTGAGTCTTCGCTGAGCGTACATGTGAAATTGAAGGAATTATCGTGTGTCGTGCATGAGTGTGTGTGTCTTCTGAGAAAGTACACTGTGATACAACGGTACTAGTATTGTAGAGCGAAAGCTATTTTGTCGATGCTTTTACTTGTTGATAGACATTTGACTTCGGCAATGTAATTGGTGTATGACTATTTTATCAACGCGCTATGTGCATATTTGTTTTTAATTTCCAAAGTATATGCATTGTTGAGCCACAATATGCTACCATACACAAAACGCTACCGATATAGCATTTTGTGTATCCCTGCCTACACAAAATGCTATCTCAAAATTTGGGAACATATTGTGAAGGTATCATATATGCCCTACACAATATGCTCCGTCTAACATGAAAATGAGGGACCAAAATTTCCCCGGCGTCCATTCCGTCCAGCTTTAGATCAGAGGGTTCCGACAAATTTTACCATAATGATTGCAAAACTCATTGTTGGAAAATGAGGGGGGGGGGGGGGGGTTCTGACCCCCGTCTCCCGCCCCTGTATCAGCGCATGGGTACGATAATGTCAACTAAGACCGGGGTTGCCTTAAACATGTGTTTCTGAGTCCAAGTCATTAAGTCGAGCTTAAAAGTGATACTTTTTCCTGGTAGAGCATATTGTGTATCCTCGAACGACCAGACAAATAACATATGTACCCTACCTACACAAAATGCTACCAGAAAGCATTTTGTGTACACTGCCTACACAATATGCTTTTTGGTAGCATTTTGTGTAGGCAGGGATACACAAAATGCTATCTCGGTAGCGTTTTGTGTATGGTAACATATTGTGGCTCAACAATGCATGTATGTATGCTTTACGTTCATGGCATCAAAGGCGATAAACCAGTATCTCAAACTGCTCATCAAATGCTGCCATGTAAGTCTCATGAAATCGACGACTGAGGTTCTAAAAGTGTATTCTTTCTGTTGTTGTTGTTGTGTTGTTGCTTTACGTCCACGGTAAACAGCTATGGTCATGTCGGGACGGTCAGTTAACCTAACCGCACTATTCCTGGGCAAGCTTAGACCTCCTAAGCGGTAAACCAGTACTAAATGTCCATACTTTCACCAGTAACTGACAACTGCCCTTCTTGAATCAGTGGAAGGGGGAAAATGACCGTAGAAAAGATTTCATGATCAATTTCCACGAAAGTATGTGGCCGGATTGGATATCGAACCCGGTACCTCTGGCTCTTCAGTCAGACGCGCTACCGACTGCGCTACGCGGCCCGGCGTATTCGGCGTATTCTTTCTGTCCGCGACAACTGTCTTACATGAGACAAAACTGTAGTGGTCAGTAGCTGAAAGAAACAAATGTTGGCGTACCACCAGTAAACTATTCGGGTCCAAACTTGATTAAAGGATTTATATTCTGAATTCTGGAAGTAAAAAATGCCGAAGGGTCGTCGCTGTCGAAATGAAATGCATTAACTCAGCTTGATGAAAAACAACTCGATCCGAGTCACTGTACAAAGATAATAGCGGGTCACTGTACAATTTCCAAGCTGTCTTCTGCAAGTGACTGTACGAATATCAATCGATGAACAACTCAGCATTTCCTCACTTTTATTCACCCCAAACATAAAAACTGAGGTACTACCGTTAACCTCAGATATTTTAAAGACCAATATGAGTATTGCTGAAAAAATAACAGTTTATTTGTGCCTTGACACGAGAATACACGACCCTTCACATGGACGAAACCGTGTGCTGTTTTGCGTGTTCAAATGATCAAGAACTTGTGTGTGCACAACTTGGGGAAAAACATAAAGCATTCATCCTCTGAAGTTCTTCGTATATTCTAAGCAATCCATAGAAATCGCAATAAGCAAGATAATAATGAAATTAAAGAAACCATCTTCATGTTTACTTACTCTCTCCGTGTATCGCTTTACACCAAGTGTCGGATTCTCACAGTACAGAATCACAGGAGACGATACAATCTCAAACACTGTACATTTCCGCTCCAACACTGTGGAACTACCGTATAAAAACTTGGCAAGTTTGGTATCAAAATCTCGGAAATTAAGAACACAATTTAATGCAAACGTTTGTAAGAACATATTATTTATACAGATAAAATAAAACTGATAATATTAAGATATTTCTAGATGCGAAATAAGCGGTCGATAGAATTATCGATTTTTTTCAGCCACTCACCTGTCCAGCGGCGCGATAAGCGTCTATAGGAAAAATACCTATATTAACTGGAGATGCGAGTCACTCTATATATAGGTCACTGGGTGTGGGCAGTTTGGACCTCAGGTGCTTGATAGGCAGAATTTATGCAGGGGATCACTAGACATTGCTGCATACTATATGTAAGCTCTGGGCCTCATGGTTTCAGAGAAAAAGATTTTTGAAGTCTTTCCCATTATAAGTCTATGGGAGCAGCATGGCCAATTTGGACCCCAGTGGGCATGGTTGGCAGGATTTAAGTTGGAGACCACTAAACATTGCTACATATGTACAAAAGAAGTTAGCTCTGGGCCTCATGGTTTAAGAGAAGAAGATTTTTTAAGATTTTCCCGTTGTTCGTCTATGGGAACTAATGACCCCTGGGGCGTGGCCAGTTTGGACCCGGGGGCATGGTTGGCAGGATTTATATAGGGGGAACACTAGACATTTGCTACTTGCTACATATATATGCTCTTTGCCTCATGGTTACAGAGAAGAAGATTTTTTAAAATTTTCCTTTTGTAAGTCTGTAGGAGCTTATGATCCCCTGGGCGTGGCCAATTTGCACCGCAGGGTCATGGTTGGTATGATTTATGTAGAGGACCACTAGACATTGCTACATGCTACATATGTAATGCTCTGGGCCTCATGGTTTCAAAGAAGAAGATGTTTCAAGATTTTCTCATTGTAAGTCTATGGGAGCTTATGACTCCCAGGGCGTGGCCAATTTGGACCCAAGGGGCATGGTTGGCAGGATTTATGTAGGGGACCACTAGACATTGCTTCATGCTATACATATAAACTCTGGGCCTCATGGTTTCAGAGAAGAAGGTTTTTTAAAGATTTTCTCTATGTAAGTTTATGGGAGCTAATGACCCCTTGGGGCGTGGCCAATTTGGGCCCCAGGGGCATGGTTGGCAGGATTCATGTAGGGAATCACTAGACATTGGTACATACCACATATATAAGCTCTGGGCCTCATGGTTTCAGAGAAGAAGATTTTTAAGATTTTCCCATTATGAGTCTATGGGAGCTTATGACCCCTGAGGAGTGGCCAGTTTGGACCACAGAGGCTTGGTTTGAAGGATTTATGTAGGGGACCACTAAACATTGCTACATGCTAAATATATAAGCTCTGGGCCTCATAGTTCCAAAGAAGAAGATTTTTGAAGGTTCTTAAGCTATATAGCTATATATAAACAAATGACCCCCTGGGGCGTGGCAATTTGAGCCCCAGGAGCATGGGTGGCAGGATATTAGTAGGGGATCACTAGACATTGATACATGCTATATATATAAGCTATGGGCCTCATGGTTTCAGAGAAGAAGATTTTTTAAGATTTTCCCATTCTAAGTCTATGAGAGCTAATGACCCCCCACGGCGTGGCCAATTTGGGTCCCAGGGGCATGGTTGGCAGGATTTATGTAGGGGACCACTAGACATTAGTACATACGAAATATGTAAGCTCTGGGCCTCATGGTTTCAGAGTAGAAGATTTTTGAAGTTTTTTCAATTATAAGTCTATGGGAGCTATATGTTGCCATGGCAACCAGAGTTCCAACCCAATCTACCCTTAAACCTAAGGCAGTCAATCTCCCACCCCAACAATGCTACACATAAAATTTGATCAAGATTGGCCTGCTGGTTTAGGAGATATTGGTGTTTAAAAGTGTGGACGACTCCGACGCCGACTCCGACGCCGACGGACCATGGCTATACTATAAGCTCACCTGTCAAGGTGAGCTAAAAATGAACCTCATTTGTTCAAATATACATCGACACATGCATTTGCACAAGGCAGGCAGAGTAGCGAAACGTTCAAGGCCACCAAATTAGCCAAGAGTAATGTGTTGTTTCGTCCACACCTATCACACTACGTAAGCAGCGAACAAAACTGCGAGGAAGTGCGGGCCGATTTGCTTCTTTGGTATTCTCGAATGGCATAGACAGGCTTTGTTGAAAGATTCAGACTAGCATGCGCAGCTAAAATGTGTCTGCTTTAATGATACCGTAGATTCTTCTTTTTCAGAGAATTGTTGATGCAAGCGATAAAGACTGATCATAATACGAGTTGCAACATGGAGAAAGGATGTTCAATGTATAGGCAAACAGCAAAGACTAAAACCAGCCTGCGCATCCACACAGTTTGGTCCGGCCCTTTGCTGTTTGCATACAACCTGTATGGACTCTGTGGAAACTGCATTTTATAATAAAGTCTACCAAGATCTTACACGGTGGTGATACCCATTTCTCAATCTGTGCTGTCGACCGAGCCGTTCATTTACCCTACATGAAAAAAAGGCTGTGGACCGAGGCAATTACAACAGTATCAGCTCGGTCGACAGCTATTAACAAAAGTAACATTTACCGTCAACGGTAATGCTGTCGACTGAATTCTCGGTCGACAGCCATTTTATAGTACCGTCTACGGTCGACAGCGTAGGTGGCAAAATTGGTATTACCACCGCGGCTGCAAAGACATATCTACAACCAATCAAACCATATGGCAGCAGTTTGAAAGTTCTACATATAAATTGAAATACGCCAAGCCATGTAAGACTGCATGGGTGTGCAGGATGGGCTGAGCTGTTGCTCACACACAACGAGCGTACACAGTTAATGCTCTTCAGGGACTCTACTCCAGCCAGCTTCACACATATGAGCCGCGTCACACAATAAGTTTGGGTAACTATCCGCAAACAGCAAAGACTCAAACCAGTTTGTGAGTCCAGCCTTCATTTTGTGTCTGTAAAATTCTAAGGACCCATATATGGTCTTCGTGAGCAGCAAAGACTCTGATTAGACTGCAAAGATGCAGACTGATCTGAACCTTTGCTATTCGAATTTCCAATAAGCACCATGTTGCGTGTCGCGGCTCATATAACAGCGCCTAGCACAGGTCGAGGCTCAAGCTAAATTGAGACGTTTATTGATGAAGATGCAAAAGTCTATGCTCAAGCCAGGAACCCAGTACATGATCAGTGGTCCGCATCCCTGCCCGCGCCCGTATATATGAGAGGCAGTCAAAATCACTGAGACATATTCGTACTTTGGAAACCATTCAGTTTTTGCCTGCCTATCTATTTAAAGATGGAGACACGTACAGGGACCTCGCATCATGTATAAATTGATTCTCGGCTTTACAACTACTTCGTTAAAAGTTAAAGATTTCCAGAAACAAACAAGTCACATTATTCATTTCTTCCCTTTTAATGATTCAAAAAGAAAAACGGTGCCCGTTTTATACCGTAGTCTTTCGAAAACACTGAGCCGTGTTACTCCGTTGCCACACCCGTGTTATACCGCAGCGCCAATTGAGGTATATTCGCAATTCGTTTGATTCTGGTCGGTTCAGCGTAGGGATTCTAACTTGCTGAAGATGCTGATGCATGATTTAAAACATGTAAAAAATAGAATTGTCAAGAATATTGCCTCAAAAGAGCTGTTTGAAGGGAAAGTGGTGAGTTTGACTTTGTGGCAGCATACTTAAAAATAGTGTAAGTTTTGCCAAATAAACCCTTGTTGAAATATATATTGGTTGAAATTAAAAAGTGTTAGATGAAACTTACATCTTAATTTGGCGGTGAAATCTAACATTTTCTGAAAAGTCACCCGTAAACAATCGCCGTGCTACGCCGTGTTTCTCCGTGCTATACGATTTACGAGTACACTTGCCCGTGCTACACGCGTTTCCACGTAGCCAGTCGGTACGGGTAGATAATGAATATGTTTCTATGTATTTCTACTGTTCATGCCCATGACCCCCTGGGAAAGGTCCATTTTGGACTCATGGGCCATCATTTGAACAAATTTGGCAAACAACCACTAAGCAATACAAAATTTCAAGCTTCTGAGCCATTCGCTCTGAAGAAGATTTTTAAATATTTTTCTACGTATTTCTATGTTCCAAACCCAGGACCCCCCTGGGGCGGGGCCATTTTGGACCCTGGGGCCATCATTTGAACAAACTTGGTGAACAACCCCTAGGCAATGCTACATACCAAATTTCAAGCAAATGAGCCAAGTGGTTCTGAAGAAGATTTTGAATATTTTTCTATGTATTTCTATGGTTCAAACCCAGGACCCCTGGGGCCATCATTTGAACAAACTTGGTAAAGGACTACTAGGCAATGCTACATCCTAAATTTCAAGCATCTGCACTAAGTGGTTCTAGAGAAGATTTTTTATAGTTTATTTTCGAACCCAAGATCCCCCACTGGAGGGTCATTTTGGACCCTGGGGCCATCATTTGATCAAACTTGGTAGGGATCCACTACACAATGCTTCATACTTTATATAATTAAGCCCTAGGCCTAGCGGTTCCAGAGAAGATGTCAAATTGTTGATGACAGATGACTGACGACGGGCACTGACTGATCACAATAGCTCACCCTGAGCCATATGTCACCACGAGCCTTTGGCTCAGGTGAGCTAACAGAGGAGCTACCGTCAATGTGTCGTCAGCGCCAGGAAAATCTTGCTTTTTGCAAGTCGCAGCCAACATTTCGTTTAAACAGGAGCAACTTTCGCCTGTAGTAACCAGCCACTGCAGTGATGCACAGACCTGGCTATACGCTGACACTTAAAGTGCTTGACTGCGTTGAACAAGATAAAAATCTGACCAAAGATCCAAATACTATATCTTTGCCAGTTGGGTAAACATGGGGTCAATAGAGAAGTTGAAAAATCAGATAAGATGGCAAATCCGCCGACCGAAGATAACACAAATCCTCCGACCAAAGATAACATGGGCATTGAAGACACTTAAAGTGCTGGATTAATTGCCTTTGAAAAAGTTATAAATGTGACCAAAGCTCCAAATACTATATCTCAACCAGTTATACAAACCATAGGACCAATGCGAGGCTTTAGTGCGAAACTAGTCTATCTGATATTTTTTGTGAAATACATTTTTTACCATTAGATGACATTCTATGATTCGCATTATGTCAATAATTGTCTTTATCAAACACTGATAAATCACTGAGAAAAACATATATTTGTCCAACTAGTTCATTTGCATTTTGTATTTTAGAACAGTTAGAAAAAAATGCAGATAGACTAGTTTCGCACTGAAGTCAATTTTGAATAAAATTTTGAATAATTTGATAATTTTGAATAAGTTCTAAATACAGTGTCTCCTTTCTATAAATGAGCAGTAATAAACTAGTGATTTAATTTCACTAGTTTTCATTTTATTCAGACGTATTTACTAATGTACAGAAAATTTAAACAAGTAGCCCAAAGGGCAACAATTGCTCACCTGAGAGACATTGTAAACCTATAGGGATATTTAAGATGCTCAAGGGCAGCTAACTCCACAGTCAGTGGTCCAATCAGGCTGAAAATTAAACTCATCCAAAACATTATGTATACCCTCATTTAATATATGCAAAATTAAAAAGTATCCAATCAAGAGCACAATAGACAGAGCTGTCATGGGCAGCTAACTTCATAGTGGTTGGCCTGATCTGGCCAAAATTTGAACTTGTTTAAGATATTATGCATTTTCTCATTACCTGCAAGTTTGAAAAGGATCGGATCAGTAGAAACCAAAAAAAAGTGGCGACATTGATTTTTTGGATGCTCAGGGCATGTACTCCATAGTCAGTGGTGGGATCTAGCCGAAATGCTAACTAATCCAAGCTTTTATGCATATCCTCATTACCTGCAAGTATGAAGAGGATCTGATGAAAAATGAAAATGTGATGACGTTGTTTTCTCCATTATAAGACTATGGGATTTTTTTCAAACGCTCAAGGGCAACTAACTCCGTAGTCTGTGCTCGAATCCGGCCAAATTTTGAACTCATCCAAGCTCTTATGTATGTCATCATTACCTGCAAGTATGATAAGGATCTAATCAAAAACCTTGATTGCAGCACCCTGAAAGTCAAACTTGCTCGAGATATTGTCATGCCCTACATTTGTGTGAATTTATTTTAAAATCGATTGAGAAATGTAGGTGCTAGAGCGCTGACAAAGTTTTTCTAAAAATAGCCACAGTGACCTTGACCTTGGGCACAGCATCCTGAAAGTAAAACTTGCTTGAGATATTGTCATACACAACATTTGTGTCAAGTTATTTGAAAATCCATGGAGAAATGAAGGTGCTAGGGCGATGACAAAGTTTTTCTAAAAATAGCCACAGTGACCTTGACCTTGGGCACAGCACCCTGAAAGTTAAACTTGCTCGAGATATTGTCATGCCCTACATTTGTGTGAAATTATTTTAAAATCCATTGAGAAATGTAGGTGCTAGAGTGCTGACAAAGTTTTTCTAAAAATGGCCACAGTGACCTTGACCTTGGGCACAGCACCCTGGAAGTCAAATTTGTTTGAGATATTGCCATGCCCTACATTTGTGTGAAGTTATTTTAAAATCCGTTGAGAAATGTAGGCGCTAGAGCGATGACCAAGTTTTTCTAAAAATAGCCACAGTGACCTTGACCTTGGGTGCAGCACCCTGAAAGTCAAACTTGCTTGAGATATTGTCATGCCCTACATTTGTGTGAAGTTGTAGGTGCAAGAGCGCTGACAAAGTTTTTTCTAAAAATAGCCACAGTGACCTTGACCTTGGGCACAGCATCCTGAAAGTCGAACTTGCTTGAGATATTGTCATGCCCTACATTTGTGTGAAGTTATTTTAAAATCTGCTGAGAAATGTAGGTGCTAGAGCACTGACAAAGTTTTTCTAAAAATAGCCACAGTGACCTTGACCTTGGGCGCAGCATCCTGAAAGTCGAACTTGCTTGCGATATTGTCATGCCCAACATTTTTGTGAAGTTATTTTAAAATCCGTTGAGAAATGTAGGCAATAGAGCGATGACAAAGTTTTTTCTAAAAATATGTGATGACGTTGTTTTCTCCATTATAACACTATGGGATTTTTTTCAAACGCTCAAGGGCAGCTAACTCTGTAGTCTGTGCTCGAATCCGGCCAAATTTCGAACTCATCCAAGCTCTTATGTATGTCATCATTACCTGCAAGTATGATAAGGATCTAAGCAAAAGCAGTTGAGAAAACGTGATGACGCCATTTTCCCCATTATAACCCTATGGGATTTTTTTCAAACGCTCAAGGGCAGCTAACTCCTTAGTCTGTGCTCGAATCCGGCCAAATTTCGAACTCATCCAAGCTCTTGTGTATGTCATTATTACCTGCAAGTATGATAAGGATCTAATCAAAAACAGTCGAGAAAACGTGATGACGCCGTTTTCCCCATTATAACCCTATGGGGGCTATCTGTTGCCATGGAAACCAGAGTTCTGAGCTGATCTGCACCAAAACCTAATGCAGCCTTTCCCCCACCCCAATGATGCTTCAGATAAAATTTGATTGCAATCGGCCCACTGGTTTCTGAGATATTTATGTTTGAAAATGTTGACGGACCCACGGACCCACGGACCCACGGACGGACGACGGTTCGACTCCCATCATAAAAGCTCACCTCTGAGCCTTCGGCTCAGGTGAGCTAAAAATCCATTGAGAAATGTAGGTGCTAGAGCGCTGACAAAGTTTTTCTAAAAATAGCCATAGTGACCTTGACCTTGGGCGCAGCATCCTGCAAGTCGAACTTGCTCGAGATATTGTCATGCCCTACATTTGTGTGAAGTTATTTTAAAATCCATTGAGAAATGTAGGCGCTAGAGCGATGACAAAGTTTTTCTAAAAAAAAAAAGTGATGACGTTTTCTCCATTATAACACTATGGGATTTTTTTCAAACGCTCAAGGGCAGCTAACTCCGTAGTCTGTGCTCGAATCCGGCCAAATTTCGAACTCATCCAAGCTCTTATGTATGTCACCATTACCTGCAAGTATGATAAGGATCTAATCAAAAACAGTCGAGAAAAGGTGATGACGCCGTTTTCCCCATTATAACCCTATGGGGGCTATCTGTTGCCATGGAAACCAAAGTTCTGAGCTAATCTGCACCAAAACCTAATGCAGCCTTTCCCCCACCCCAATGATGCTTCAGATAAAATTTGATTGCAATCAGCCCACTGGTTTCTGAGATATTCATGTTTGAAAGTGTTGACGCACGCACGGACGCACGGACGGACGCACGGACGGACGACAGCTCGACTCCCATCCTATAAGCTCACCTCTGAGCCTTCGGCTCAGGTGAGCTAAAAATATTTGGAAGACTTAATAAAAACTAAAATATTTCAAAGTTTAAAGGACAGATCAAAGCAGATTTTGAAGGATATGCAATGACACATTATATCATTTTGTTTGAAACAAAGATTTCCAAGTTTTGATTGTCCAGTTAATGTATATTTAGAGCATTTTCTTTGCAGATAGACTTGTTTCGCACTAAAGGTCTGCACTTTCTAGACTAGTGAGAAACTAGTTTATCCGTTAGTAAGGTTGCAGTAATACAGAAAGTTAAATCTGCCTTGATGGATATAAGACTGTTTTACAAGTTTTTTATGGTATTCCACAAAAACTGAACATTATTCAAAATAGTTCATTATGCAAAATTTCACATTTAGCACTTCTGGATAGGCTCAAGGCTTGTCCTGTATTGTTTTATTTTAGCTCAGCATCGCCATATGTAATCGTCTGTTAAATAGCAGGCTCAAGGCTTGTCCTGTATTGTTTTATTTTAGCTCAGCATCGCCATATGTAATCGTCTGTTAAATAGCAGGCTCAAGGCTTGTCCTGTATTGTTTTATTTTAGCTCAGCATCGCCATATGTAATCGCCTGTTAAATAGCAGGCACTAAACAACCTTAAACCATAATAAAATTTGTTCTTAGTCCATTAAGTACAAATTCGGGGCAAACCTATTCTACATTGGGTTCCTTGTCTCATTAATGTAGATTCAGAAACGTTTAAATGCAATCGTTTAATAGTGAATATGCGGCTAAACTGTTTGGAATTATGAAACCATTATGTATCTACTTTTGACAATTGCCATGCAATGCACAGAAGGGCCCTCAGTACATGTGCGACAAAATGTGGCCTGACTCAGACTGCATATTTCTAAAGCTGGTCAGTGACTTTTCTCTCTTATAAGATAGTCCAAATCAGACTTGCATATGTTGGACATTGGCTGATATGCCTCAGTGCACATACATTTTAGAAATATTTGCAGTTTGAACATATTTTTCTGAGAGAAGAGTTGAAAATACCGACCAGTTTCTAATACATTTGCTATGCCCATAGGTTTTCAAAATTCAGTATTCTCTAAATGCCTCAGTTTAAGACAGATTTATTTCAATTTCAGAGTGCCAAATTATGACAAACAGAAAAAAGCCCCTTTTAATAGACAGATGCAGTTATATTTATGCATCAGAGTTTTGATCAGTGTTGAAACAGTTTATTCTTTCGCCATAACTTCTTTAATCATGACATTTGCAGACGACATCCAGAAATATTTTTTAATTCATTTTCAAAGAAAAAATGGCTCAATATTTCGTGTATTTTTAATTAATTTTTAGAGAAAAAAGGCTCAATATTTCTTGCGAATCCAGAGGATTCACGTTAGCAGAGGATTCACGTCATATTAAGCCTTACTGTCTTTGAAAAATAAAAATGAAAAAAAAAAAGATGTCATCTGCTGCATCTTTGCATGGCACTTTAAGGGTAAAGATTTCAAATGTTATACATGTTTACTAATTCAGCCCCATTAAATACTATCTTTCATGGAGCTATTTGAAATCAGATGGTGATTTTTGGCATATCTGAAGAAAAAGAAAGGTAACCGTTAAAGCCATGGAAGCCACGCACTCTGACCTAGGCTTTTGCTGAACAACTTTATATTTGACGGTGTCCAATACTTTCTAATTGTAATTATGCTTAAAAGGCACTCTTCTGATGAACCTGCAGATGACGAATACTTAATCTTAATTTGATTGAAAGTACATAATATTAGTTTATTATCTCACTGTATTATCACTATATGTACAGCCAAGTATAGTTTCTCATTCTTGGGCTCATTCCTGCCTTCCTCTACTAACTCAGTAATGTCTGGCAGTCTTGTCTGCAAAGTTTTTCTTAAATACTATGATTCCTTCCCAGTAATCGTACACATCAATCTTTGAAAAATCGTGAAAGTGGGTGAAAACCATAGTACCTGGGGATAAACCACCTGATCTTCAGTTATCAGAGCTTAAACACACGGCCGTGTCATCCCAGGCCAATTCGAGCTGCAAATCATTGCCTGAATATCCATGTTGAATATGTCTATGGCCAGCAATTAAGACTTGTCACAGTGGACATTATCCCGCTGGAATATTGAAATCTGGGTCCATGAAAAATCTATGTTCATTGATGCATACAAATCTTTTGCAAAAATTTCATCATTCAAAGTATGGAAAGAAAGAAAATTGGACAAATACAGGGAAGAATAAGAGGAAAAGGCTGGGTTGCAATCCCACAATACAATAAGTTGTCATTAACCTACATACCAAATATGACTACTCTAGCTTGCACGGTTGTGGGGAAATCTTTGACGAAAAATTTCATTATTCAAAGTATGGAAAGAAAGAAAATTGGACATATACAGGGAAGAACAAGATGAGAAGGCCGGTTTGCAATCCCACGATAAAGTAAGTTATCATTAACCTGCATACCAAATATGACTACTCTAGCTTGCATGGTTGTAAAGAAATCTTTGCCGAAAAATTTCATTATTCAAAGTATGGAAAGAAAGAATATTGGACAAATACAGAGAAGAATAAGCAGGAGGAGGCCGGTTTGCAATCCCACAATACAACATGTCGTCATCAAACTGCATACCAAATATGACTACTCTAGCTTGCATGGTTGTGGAGAAATCTTTGCCGAAAAATATCATTATTCAAAGTATGGAAAAAAGAAAAACGGACAAATACAGGGAAGAATAAGCAGGAGAAGGCTGGTTCTCAATCCCACAATACAACATGTCGTCATCAACCTGCATACCAAATATGACTACTCTAGCTTGCACGGTTGTGGAGAAATCTTTGACGAAAAATTTCAGTATTCAAAGAATATAAAGAAATAAAAACGGACAAATACAGGGAAGAATAAACAGGAGAAGGCTGGTTCTCAATCCCACAATAAAACATGTTGTCATCAACCTGCATACGAAATATGACTAATCTAGCTTGCATGGTTCTGGAGAAATCTTTGACGAAATATTTCATTATTCAAAGTATGGAAAGAAAGAAAATCGGACAAATACAGGGATGAATAAGCAGGAGAAGGCTGGTTCTCAATCCCATAATACAACATGTCGTCACCAACCTGCATACCAAATATGACTACTCTAGCTTGCATGGTTGTGGAGAAATCTTTGACGAAAAATTTCATTATTCAAAGAATAGAAAGAAATACAAGAGGGCCATGATGGCCCTGGATCGCTCACCTGAGTATCCTGTGAACTTTAACCTCAGAGACATCCATATCACCGACAGACAGAGTATCACAAAGATTAAATGGAAAATGAACCCTTTATTGTGTACCTAAGGTTTTTATAAGATTTAACCTAATGACCTAGATTTTGACCCCACATGACCCAGTTTCAAACCTGTTCTAGATTTCTTGGATATGAACATTCTGACAAAGTTATCAAAACTGTGCCCGCTAGAGTGTACACAATGTTTTTCTAAGGTTTAACCTAGTGACCTACTTTTTGACCCAACATGACCAAGTTGCATCCTTGGTCGAGATTTGTTGGAGACAAACATTCTGACAAAGTCTCATGAAGATTAGAACAAAACTGTGTCCTCTAAAGCGTTCACACTGTTTTTCTAAGAACTGACCTAGTGACCTAGTTTTTGACCTGACATGGCCCAGTTTCAAATCTGGTATAGATTTCATAAAAATAAATATTCTGACAATGTTTCACGTAGATTGGATCATAACTGTGCCCTCTAGAGTGTACACAAGGTTTTTCTAAGATTTGACCTCGTGACCTAGTTTATGACCCCACAAGACTCAGATTCAGATTTGGCCTAGATTTTAAAACTTATGGTATGAGCTGGTAAAATTAGGACTGAGAGGAAAGATTTTAAATATTATTAAATCCATGTATGCATCAGTTAAGTCTAGAGTCAAGTTTTGCAATAATTTAGGGAATGAGTTCTACTGTAGCCTTGGTGTAAGACAGGGGGAGTGTTTGTCCCCTCTGTTATTCTCGTTATATCTAAATGATCTCGAAGAGCAATTTGTACTTTCAGGAGTAAATGGATTAGATGTGAACATGCTTAAATTATTTTTATTATTGTACGCTGACGATATAGTTGTTTTTGCAAACACGTCGGAAGAACTTCAAGTCAGCTTAAATTTACTAGCTGAGTATTGTGAAAGGTGGAAACTGACAATAAATACGTCAAAAACTAAAGTTATGGTATTTAGAAAAGGGGGTATTTTGCCAAGAAATTTAGTTTTTAATTATAATGGTACACCATTAGACATAGTTAAAAGTTTTAAATATCTTGGAATTGTCTTTACGACTGGGGGATCCTTTTCGGAAGCACAGACTACGCTTGCTGGCCAAGCTCAGAAAGCTATTTTCAAACTTAATAAATATTTATATAAATTTACATTTATATCACCAAAACACAAGCTTGAATTATTTGACAAATTAATAACTCCGATTCTAAATTATGGTTGTGAAGTTTGGGGGTTCTTTCAAGCAAATTTAGTTGAAAGGGTGCACATGCAGTTTTGCAAACAAATTTTAGGCGTTAAGAAGACAACACAAAATGATTTTGTTTATGGGGAGCTGGGAAGAACTAATTATATCACACGAAGATATTTTATCATTATTAAATTTTGGTTAAAACTTTTAATTCGGCCTGAGAACAAATACGTTAGAATAGTTTATGATATGATGATAAGTGATATTGAAATATTTCCGAATAAAGTTAACTGGGCCTCATTAGTTCGTCATTTATTACTATCTTTAGGATTTTATGAAGTATGGCTAAATCAAGGGGTGGGGGATTACAAGAGATTTTTATTAGTTTTCAGTCAGAGGTTAACGGACACTTTTATTCAGCATTGGCGATCGAGATTAGAGAATTCTTCAAGAGCAAATTTCTATAAATCAATTGCGTCATTTGAGTTTCAACCTTATTTGGAAGCTGTTAATATTTATAAATTTTCTCAAGCTATAAGCAAATTAAGGGTATCATCACATCGTTTAGCAATAGAATCTGGTAGATGGGCAAGACCAAACAGTATCACAATTAATGAAAGAAAATGTTCAGTTTGCTTAGTGTTAGAAGATGAGTTTCATTTTATATTAGAATGTCAGATATATGCAGAGTTAAGAAAAAGTTATATAGATTCATATTACTGGAAAAGAGCAAGTATGTTCAAGTTTATAGAACTAATTAACACAACTAATCGAAACAAAATACGCAAATTAGGTGTTTTCATTTATAAAGCTCTCGAACTTAGAAACGAAATATTATATAGAAATACGTAACATGACCTACATAATAACGGATTTATCACTGTGACTGTCGTTGTATTTTATATAAAAATACTATATAGAGAAATGTATATTGCTAGTGGTGTATATAGTTATTATACTTTTTGGAATACATGTAATTTGGAAAGCCTGTTGTTTGATATGTTTGTAAAATATTTTATGTGTCATGTCAAGTCTGTTTGTGTGCCATACGTATCTCGGATGAAATAATGTATGGACCAGCGTTGGGGACATGCTGGACATTTGCTCCGCCACATGTCCCCATGCCGCTGGGAGCAAGAAGCATATCCTGAAGCTACCATACACAAGATACGTTGGGTACAGATCAATGATAGTGTCGAAGTTGTGAAAAAGTTAAGTTTTTGATTCCCGTGGGTGTTGATAAAGCCAAATATGTCATTCAGCTGCCAATATTTCTATTTTCATAATGTTTTTATTCAGCTTATTTGATTGATATATGATGTTTTCTAGAAAAATATTATGACATGTCAAGCTGGATGTGTGCCGTATGTACCCCGGCAGAAATGCTACATGGACCGGTGCTGGGGACGTGCTTGTTTGGACATTGGTTCCGCCACACGTCCCCAAGCCTCCGGGACCAATAAGCATTTTTTCAACTGTAATGCACGGGGAACATAGGGTACACATCAATGATAATGTCTAAATTGTGTGCTATATAAGTTCTTATGTCTCGTCGGTGTGGATATTACTACTATTATTTGTCTGTATAAAATTATGTTTTCATAATGCATTAACTTTCCTAAATAATGTTTGCTGCTGCCTCAGATTAGGCTATATGTAAAACACCTTCTCCGCGTTATTATTACATGTATTGGTTTCATATTCGTAAAACTTTTGATAGCCAGTATGTATCTTATATGATGCTTTGTTGTAATATTATTTGTCTACACTGTCAGCTACTCGCCATAATGTATGTAAATAATTGTATCCACATGGGCTTTATAGCCTTTTGGAATTTGCTAATAAACTTCTGTTCTGTTCTTAATTTTGTACTAATGACGTGGCTGAACAATAAAATACCAAAACAACAGGTTTATCTGTATTGCGAGAAGGACGTGTTTATTTCGATTTCGATCGTGTGTCTATAACGTGTATGATGAGCAGACACTGGATTCTAATGTCGGTAAAAGCGTAGCTACCAGTACGCAAATACGCAGGTGCGTATTAAAACTTTGTCAAACTGACAAAATTCCAACACGCTCAGTGTGATTTCCGCTAGTGCGCCCTTGCTCGGTACAAAAACATGTATTTATGTATTTTGCCCTTGTTAAGACATGCACATAAGTGCAGTCTGATCACGATACTCGCTGTTCCTTATATATTGAACAGAGCTGTATGCATTTAGGATTTTTGGCTGGATAATCTACATGTACATGGCTGGTTTGAGATGTAAGTGTTGGAAGCCTTCTCTGAAGGAACCAAGCGGGCAAGTGTCGAATCAACGTGGATGCAATGTCGACATTACTACAACTTTTGAACCGTTGTATAAACTCTGCCAACAAGGTTAAGGGACATGTAAAATGTTAGGAAACTGAAACTCACGCAGAAACCAAACAACGTCGCATAAACGTCGAGGCAGATTTAGCGACTTTCATTTCAAAACGAGTGCAGACTGTCTGGTATGCAGTGCTACAAAGGAAGTCGTCGAATCAATGTCCTTGCAACGTCAGCAACGCAACGTCCATTCGCCATTTCAGTGTTTTGTCACTCTCAAGAATATACTAAGTATATGTTAACAAAAGGTGCGTTTGGGGCTCTGCCAATGTCAGCATAGGCATGTCAATGCCGTTCAGAGTTTCAACATTGGCACCAATGGCGCTACCGTTGGTACCAAAGGTACCAATATTGCCGAGCATTGGCTGCCAGTACTGCAGACAACAAAGGGCGTGGGTAACATTACTAACGCCGGAAAATTGCGTCATTCAATATGGCGATTTAGTGAATCCATCATAAACGCTCGAGTTGTGACAGGAGAATAGTTGTTGCCGACACTGATGACACCAAATTAGAAAAACTAAATTTTTCTAATTTCAGAAAAAATGGCTCTGCAATAGTGTCAATGGCGCCATCGGTTCTACCAATACTTGACTGCCAAAGGTCACCTGTTCAGGGTTTTACGGTTACCAATGGCACCATTGGCAAATCGACAATGACACCACTGGCAGAACCCTGAATGAACCCAAAGTTCATCACTTAGCTTAACCAAGGATCAGGCAACTTTAAAACAGCGTCTTGCTGGCGTATCAACTTTGATAAGCTTCAAACGTTTTGTATAGCAAATTATTTGCAGCGTGCACAGAACCTATCAAATGCTATATTGCCACGGCGTTTTCAGCTGTTGGGAACGAGCCGTAATGCCGAATCAATTATGTGGACTAAATGTACATGCCCTTTCCAGACTGCACATGTATACATGTACACCGGGAAAGGCTGGGGTAGTACATTTGCTTTTGTTAGCCCATTAAATTGTGGGTAATCTAAGCCCGCCCCAGCTCCCCCCCCCCCATCCCAAGTCTCCCCAATCCCCCTTTTCTTTGAAAGTCTGTTACATGTATTTGGATGACTCCATTTCTGTGTTTTAGGGGTTTCTGGTGCATGTTTCCACTTTTATTGTATTTTGTATGAATATTCCGTTCATCCTGACCAGATGCCGCATTATGCGGCGTCTGAACTGGTCTACACTGTTCGCATATGTCGCCAAAACGGGTTACCAGTCTAAAAAGAGTTAATTACTCTACATACACATGTATTATGACAACTTGTAATTGTCCAAAATTTTGAATGATATTTAATTTACTGGCAGGCCCTGATCGAATCATATATGTTCGTCTGTAAAATCAGCGTGCCACTGCGTCGACGTTTAACAGCATCTGCTGTACATATGCGACCAATGACGACTCAGACCTATCTGCGCGTCTGTGCAGTCAGCCTGATACGACTTCGTTTTTGTTTCCAACAGATAACACTGACACATATACATACGTTGCATGTATACACATAAGCATGCTGCATGCAAATGCTGTTTCAGTTTTGGCATAATGTTCATACAATGTGCAAGAATCCCGTTTGTAGTTTAAGCTTTCCTCCTCCAGCAAGATTCGAACACGGACTGCTAGCTTATCAGGACAGCCCTTATCTGACTGAGCTACCGGGGCTCCCAACAGACTGGTACTGAAAACCTGTATATTCATTCAGTAGTACAAAATAGCCGAGTCAAATTGTGTGCCATACACTGGTAAAGCAACCCTTAACGTCAGATAAGCGCGCACTTCCAATGACAACTGCTGACATCACGTGTAGTTTTCCATCATGACGGAGACGTTTACACGGCTAGATCCCGCTTTGCGCTATTCTGCCCTACATTATGGGCTGACGATTTAGTTTGAGTGGCGCTATCACAAGCTGTCTTCAACAGATCAAAATGGAAGAAAAAAAAATTCCCTGGCGGGGCATTATCGTTGAACAAATAGCTAATTCAGTATCAGCAAAATGAAAATATAAATAACACCACGTTTATTTATATTTAAAGAGTTTTGCTTTCCAGACGAGAAAGAACGACATGCATCGTCTTTTTGCCTAGATGTCCTAATGTAGCTAAAAGGTTGTCAGCGTCAAATCGACGTTGATGCAACGTCATGATGTAAATATGATGTTGCAACGACGTAGATACGGTTTTAATTCAATCCTGCGAATGGCGTCGTGTAAAATTTTACCTTTCGGTGAAAACCTCAGATCAGCTTGCGCACCGGCGCAGACTGATCAGTCTTCCTGGTTTGATGCATATGTAAAGACTAAATTGAATTGAGTCTTTGCTCGTCGCTAATGTCCTAAACTCCCTGTTCGTGCGACGCAATTCGGCACCACAATCGATGCGATGTATACGTTTGAAATGCCCCCTTACCTAGAACGTCCGATCTCAAATGTAGAATGTCAGCCTGGGTAAACTTTTAATGTCCAGTAAGGCTGGTTGAGTACTATTCAAGGAACAGTTCCATGAAAGTTTTGTCAAAATATCTGCAGTGACATAGCAATAAATGCAAATTTTCCATTTTGCCATTATAAGTCAATGGCAACTTTAAGTTCCCATAGCAACCAAACTGCTACAGCAATTGCCAAGAAAAATAGTCCTTTTATAGAAACTAGTACTATTATTCTTTCTGTGAAGTTTGAGCTTTATTGGTTGCATAGTTTCTGAGGAGATGATTTTTGAATATTTTTTCTATTGTTAACAATTGGATTGCCATGGCAACCAGCCAAATTGTGCAATTTACATAAATTTCATGTGGTTGATAGAGGACTACTCAAGGAATATTTCTGTAAAAGTTTTGTCAAAATATCTGCAATCACATAGCAATAAATGCAAATTTTCAATTTTTCCCATACAAGTCAATGGAAACTTTAAGTTGCCATAGCAACCAAAGTTCTGAAGCAATTTGAATAAAAAACATTATTATTGGTTCCCCCTGCCTATAGATGCTATATATGAAATTTGGTAACAATGGACCTTGTAGTTTCAGAGGAGATGTCGTTTGAAAATGTTGACGGACGACGGACGAACGACGGACGGATGGACGACGTATGCCTGCCTATACTATAAGCTCACCTGTGAGCCTTCGGCTCAGGTGAGCTAAAATAGGACAATTGAAATTTCAAGTCAATCTGATACAAGATGTGGTAGGAGTTGTTGGGACGGCAGCCGAACGTTTCGGACCCAAGACGATTCGGGACGTTTCGGACCCAGACCTTTTCGGACCCAAGACGTTTCGGACCCACGACTCAGGTGAGCTAACAACAGCTGGCAGCCATCTTGGCTGGTATATTCCCACAAATTTGGAAGAAAAAAAACCCAAACAACAAAAACAACTTCAAGAATTGTTCAGATTAAATTTTAGCAAATTCAATTCA
Source organism: Ctena decussata (assembly GCA_963989385.1). Lineage (NCBI taxonomy): Eukaryota > Metazoa > Mollusca > Bivalvia > Lucinida > Lucinidae > Ctena > Ctena decussata. Next base: position 46,191,665 of record OZ022499.1, read on the forward strand.
GCGTTTTTCCATTTATTGGCATTTATTGGCATTCAAGCAAAATTGGGACTCGTAAACCGAAAGTAGGTCACTGTGACCGAATTCTGCTATAGATTTTTCATTTTCATTATTTTCAAAAACAAGGCCCAGCTAATGTTCCACGCCAAATTTCAGCCACTTATACTAAGTAGTTTCAGAGAACATGTCGATTTTGTTGTTTTGCTATTTTAAGTAACAATGGCCATCTTGAATTTCGGACCAGGCTGAATTTCTCTAATCTGAAGCCGTGTACTCTGGTTATACTCTATATGAAATTTGAGAACCATGGGTGCCGTGGTTTTGGAGAAATTAAATGAACAAATCTTAACGCCAGGGTCGACGTAAATGTGAACGGAATGACGGACGGACGGAAAACTGGACGCCTATATCGCACCTTGCTAAAGCAGGTGCGACAAAAAGAAGAAAAATAAAAAGGCAATAAATAAAATAATACTGTAGGACATGTAGAGTAGTCGAGTCAGACAACAAAGATAATTGCTGATTTGTCAAAGAGTAAATCGCTACCTGCCCGTTTTTACTATTATATTTAAATGGGCGTGCTTTGATAATGGCGGGAAACAAATTATCTTTCGGTGAGAGTATATCTTAACACTGAGGGCGCAAAATTTTGTTCTGTATTCAATGTTTATTGTGTTGTTCATTCAGCTTTTCAACCAAAGTAATTATGCTGTGCTGGGAAAACTGCCAAAATAAGTTTTCTTGTAAAGATATAAATAAACTGAAGTCTATGGGACAATATTTTTGTGGAAATACTTTTGACCGTTGACTGTAGCAACTTTAAGGTGCTTGGCAACGAATTATTGCTGAAATATGTTAGAATCTTGTCTCCGGAGATACTCAAATTGCTGAAATTGCTGAATATTTTGATGACAATTAAATGATATTTTCCATGAAGCAACAAAATGTGTCTTGGCATAATGGTGGCAACTCTTCGGACTGTGCCAGAAGTATAGCTGTGTAAGTTTGGTGAGAATCAAGCCAATTGCTCAAAAATATCAAATGCCAAGGTCATCAGAATCTAATCAGGTCTGAAGCCTGGTTCAATGATATATACTGATGCTAGTTTGGTATATTCCATCCACTGGTTCAAAAGGTATCCTGCTTACAAGATTATGACTTTGATAATGATGTCAAGGTCACCAAAAGCCAATCATGTCACAATGATGTATTCATGCAAATTTGATATTATTCCATACATTGGTTCTCATTTTTAGGAAAATTTAATTTGTAAGTCGGCTTTAGACCTTGATGATGGTGTCAAGGTCTACAAAATATAGTAAGCTCTTGGGATTGTCTACAGGTGTACCTATGCAAGTTTGGTGTGAATCAAGCCAACGGCTCGAGATATTTTCCTTTTTAATGGAAATATCAAATACTGAAGTCCAACCTGTGACCTTGAAAATGAGGTCAATGTCATCAAAATCTAACTGGGTCTTAAGCTTGTCCCAATGATATATCCATTCAAGTTTGGTGAATTTATTTCCACTGGTTCAGAAGGTATCCTATATACAACCTTTGACCTTGACAATGAGGTCAAGGTCACCAAAGCTAAACATGTATTAAACCTGTCACAATGATATATCCATGAACGTTTGGTGGAATTCCATACGTTGATTCAAGTAATATCAAGAAATTTAACATTTGTATGTTGGCTTTTGACCTTGATAATGGCGTCGAAGTCACCAAAACATAGTAAACTCTATGGATTGTTCAAATAGGTGTATCTGTGCAAGTGTGGTGGGAATCAAGCCAATAGCTTAAGAGATATCTCAGTTTTCGTGAAAATTTCACATATTCAAAGCCTGCAGTGACCTTTAAAATGACTTCAAGGTTTTTAAAATCTAATCAACTCTTAAGCTTGTCCCAATTATAATCCATGCAAGTTTGGTGAAATTCCACCAATTGGTTCAAGAGGTTTTGTGGGTACGATAAACTGTCATGCCGATGTCAACAGACACCGACACCAAAGGGATCCACACTGAATCTAATATGTCCCCCACCCCTTTGGGAGCTTTGATCATCTGTTGTACATCTGTTTCATACAAGGATTCCGCGGAACGCTGTGTTGCACCTGCTTTGCACCTTCACTTTAAGAACTTGATAAAAGTGACATTTTGAAACCTATTTGGTCCAAATCCATTCAGTAGTAAATGAGATATTATCGTTGTCATGCTATTTTTAGTAACGGTGGATGGCTACCATCTTGGATGGTCAATTTGAAAAAATCATGAAACAGATTCATGCAAGGATCAATTTGATACACATTGTGTCTAATTCCATTCAGGGGCTCTTGAGATATTGTCATTTTAATATTTTTCTATTTTTAGTAACGGTGGCTGGCGGCCATCTTGGATGGTCTCCATTCGCTTAAATTTCAAGGAACTCCATTTAAGGACCATTCTGACTAAATTTGACCTAAATCTGTTCAAGTTTTTTTGAGACATTGGCATTTTTGCTAACTCGGACTCACAAACAGAAAGTAGGTCACTGTGACTCAATTCCGCTATAGATTTTTTTCATTCTGATAATTTTAAACACCAAGGTCCCATTAATGCTCAACGTAAATTTCAGCCGAATATACCACGTGGTTCTGGAGAATACAATGATTTTAGTGTTTTTGCTATTTTTAGTAACAGCGGCCATCTAGGATTCTGGACCAAGCTGAATTTTGTCATTCAGAAGCCCTGCAGTCTGATCCTGCAGCTTGTGAAATTTGAGAACCATGGGTGCAGTGGTTTCAGAGAAAAAGTCATTTGAATGGACTTAAAAGTTAGGGTCGACGTCAATGTGAACGGACAGACGGACGGACGAACGGGTTGACGGACGGACAGACGGAAAACCGAACGCTAAAGCAGGTGCGACAAAATCCCTTTCAATTCTATTTATATAGATTTTGCCCTGTATCAAGGGCAGTAAATTCCTGCGGACATAAATTTTATCGTGACATGAAGCTTATATAAATTTGACAAATTCTTGCAAGTTTCAGGAAAATTCTTTTCAACTCGGATTTTATATATATCTTTCATGATTTTATACATGTATAAAGCTCTGTGCCAGGGTAAGGTACCTCCCTGAGGATAAATTTTGACAATCTGATAATGTCACTTTGATTATCTGTTGCAAGTACAAGACAAGAGGACCATTGGTCCTGTAGCTCACCCGAGTCCATTCAGCCTCAGTACTCTAGGGTAAGTTACTCTAAGGCCATCGGTTAACTGGTTCTGGTGAAAAAGATTTTTAAAGGTTTTTACCATATATGGGCATGGAGGACATGTTGGTCATGTGACCTGGACATTTGAAAAAATTTTCTTACCCTCAACCCCCTGGAGGCTCTATATGAAGCTTGGTTTCAAAACTGGCCCAGGGGCTTTTGAGGAGATGGTTTGATATTGTCGAAATGACAGAGTTCTGGGTCAAAAGTCAAAGAATGACCTTGATCTCTTGTACTCACGAATCTTCATGTACTCATTAAGATGACTGTAGATATCAATTTTTAGGCATAAATCTTCAAAACTTTCCAAGAAATCTTACGTTCTAGCATTTTCCCACATTTGACCTTGCTGTAAAATAGTCAAGGTCAACCCAAGGTCATCATTTTGAACAATGTTGATAGTACTGGAGATCCCAATGCTACATACCAAGCTTCAAGGCCATTGGTCAATTGGTTCTGGAGAAAAAGATTTTTAAAGGTTTTTACCATATATGGGCCTGGCAGCCATGTTGGTCATGTGACCTGGACCGTTTGAACTAATTTTCATTCCCTCAAACCCCTGAAGGCTCTATATGAAATTTGGTTACAATTGGCCCAGTTGTTTTTGAGGAGATTGTTTGATATTGTCAAAATATGAGATTTCTGGGTCAAAGGTCAAAGAATGACCTTGACTTCTTGTACTCACAAATCTTCATGTACTCATTAAGATAACTGTATATACCAATTTTTAGGCATAAATCTTCAGAACCTTCCATGAAATCTTATGTTCTAGCATTTTCCCACATTTGACCTTGCCGTAAAATAGTCAAGGTCAACCCAAGGTCATCATTTTGAACAATCTTGATAGTACTCGAGTACCCAAAGCTACATACCAAGTTTCAAGGCCATCGGTCAATTGGTTCTGGAGAAGAAGATTTTCAAAGGTTTTTACCATATATGGGCGTGGCAGCCATATTGGTCATGTGACCTGGACCGTATGTATAAGTTTTTGTTCCCTCAACTCCTGGAGGCTCTATATGAAATTTGATTTCAATTGGCCCAGGGGCTTTTGAGGAGGTTGTTTGGAATTGTCAAAATATGAGAGTTCTGGGTCAAAGGTCAAAGAATGACCTTGACCTCTTGTACTCATAAATCTTCATGTACTAATTAAGATGACTGTAGATACCAATTTTAAGCCCAAAATTTTCAACAGTTTCCAAGATATCTTACGTTCTAGCATTTTACCATAGATAAGTACAAGGAAGAAAATTTGACCTTTCCGTAAAAAAGGTCAAGGTCAACCTAAGGTCATAATTTGAACAATCTTGGTAGTACTCGCGTACCTGATGCTACATACCAAGTTTCAAGGCCATCGGCCTACCGGTTCTGGAGAAGAAGATTTTTTTAGGTTTTTACCATATATGGGCATGGCGGCCATGTTGGTCATGTGACCAGGACCGTTTGAACAGCTTTTCGTTCCTAAGGTCCCAGGAGGCTACATATAAAATTTGGTTACAATTGGCCCAGTGGTTTCAGAGGAGAAGTCGTTTGAAAATGTTGACGGACGGACGGACGGACGGACGACGACGGACGACGGAGCCTGACCATACTATAAGCTCCCCCGGAGCCTCTGGCTCAGGTGAGCTAAAAAATCACTCTCAATGCTGTTTGATTAAATTCTGCTTGTAACAGAAAGCTTGTATTACTTAAATAATTTCTATAAAATTTCATCACGATATTTCAAAGTGTAAAGGAATAACAGACGGAAAACCACTTTAAAGACAATGACAAAGGCAATAACTCTGTAAGAAATTATCAAAATTTGTCCATAAACAATCCCAGGCGAGATATTCTCAAGCCCAATGAACATGCCAATTTTGATGATGGATGAATGGATGACTTGTGATTTTACATCATTTTTAATAGTATTTAAGTCATATCAGGATGATTGGAGGTTGATAATGAAAGGCTGTGTGCAATGGAACCCCATTTGCAGTTGAAAAGATTTCCCCTTGAGGGGGCTGGAACCCGGGACCGCTAGATCAGCAGGCCAGTGCTTAACCCCTTGAGCTACCAGGCTCCTCAATTTTGATGATAATCTGTCATAAAATACTCAGCTTATCGAATGGTAACAAAGCGCTCACAGAGGGATGGACATACATACAAACTGGGTCTGTGTGGCTACAACTGTCTAAACTTTATGTGGCTACTGGTTTGTATGTGTCTACTGGTCACATAAAAGTTCTGTCATACCTGTAGTAATGGCCAGATGTTTATTTGGCTTTTCAAAGATACTTATATCTAATCCCATGAGAGTGGAATGAAGTTCCTTTTTTGTGTGTTTATGATATCTTAGCCACATAAAGATGGATGTCCAATGTCCAAATATTTTGGAAAAAAAAGCTTTTTTGCCAGTGTCTTAGCCTAACCCCACTGATGCCTACGGGTTTGTGTGGCTTTGTGTGGCTAGCCTCACAGACATACCATGGATGAACAGATACACAGACAGCCAGCGAGAAAACATGATACCCCACCACTAACGCGTGGCAGAGGAAAACAATGGCTTCGCAAGCCGCGCATAATACGCCCGTTTTAACGTCATTAAGGAGTTAAAGAATGAACAAAATTGTTAACAAAAGGATAGACAGGCAGATAAACATGGGACAACCACACTATACTTAATGAGGGCAACTTAACACATCAAGTACTATAAGTATACCAAATGTCAGCTTCCAAGGTGAAGTGGCTCAGAAGTTGAGTAATGCCAAAGTCAAACAAGGGAGGTAATTCATAAAATAAATAGAATAAAGTTACCATTCTTGGTTTTAATACATTCGCTTGACAATATACACATCACCATAAAGTTTTGTTAAAATATTTTAAACGGTAAAGGAGTTACAGAGTAAACAGGAAATTTATGCATGGACATATAATTCAGTAAGTAAGCCGGAGTTGTGGTTCTTGCACAAGATACATTGCCCCATTACTATACACATTCCTACAAAGTTTTAATATAATATTTCACGAGGTTAAAGAGATATGGAGTCAATAGGAAAATTGATTGATTGATTTGATTTGATGCTTAACGTCCACGGTCAACAGCTATGGTCATGTCAGGATGGTCAGTTAACCTAACCACACTATTCCTGGGCAGGCTTAGACCTCATAAGGGGTTAACCAGTACTAAGTGCACATACTTTCGCCAGTAACTGACAACTGCCCTTCTTGAATCAGCGAAAGGGGAAACGAAAGTATGTGGCCAGACCGGGTTTCGAACCCAGAACCTCTGACTTATGAGTCAGGTGCCTTACCGATTGCGCTACGCGGCCCGGCGTCAATGGGAAAAGCTAAAAATTATAATCAAAGGGAAGTTACTCTAAAATTAAGTAAAGGGGAGCAACCATTATTATATGTGACACATCATCTTGTGAGCATGCACATTGCTATCAAGTTTCATCGTGATATTCCAAACGGTTACCAAGTTATGGTATGCACAAGATTAGTATACATAAAAATAGCCTTAAAACTAATCAAGGGGATGTAATTCTAAAACGAAGTAAGGGAGAGCAACCATTTTTGTACACGACACATCTTTATGACTTCATACACACTATATGAATATTGAAACGATTAAGCTTGTCACGTGACCTAGAGTATATTGGAAGTAGACAAGGGGTCCACACCCAAATGCAATGACTAATTACGTGTATGCAAACTTTATTAAGACAGATGCCTAAAGCCTCTGTTAACAAGATACAGATACTTTTTTCATGCGGTTTTATCACAGGAAAAAATGATAGGCGTAAAAGACACCATTGTGTGGTGAATTGCCTTACATGTGTAACGGTCCTACACCTTAAATAAGACAATAAAGCCAACCAAAGTAGGTTTGTTCATTCTGGAAAATTATGAAGTATTTTATTATTCACAGAATCTGAGGGCCCAAAAGAATTTTTTTGCCGATGCGAAATTGACGTGTAGACCCTACAGTCCTTTATGTGCTGCTCTAGGTCACATGACCTGCTGTGAGCATTTCTGTTTTAGTTGAATTAGTATAGTGTTCTATGGAAAATTAGTATCACTATCCTAAAACTGTTGAACAGGGAACTGCTACATAACACTCCAGTAAACACATTCTTTTCTTGTTTTAACTTACTTGAACAAAGGATTGCTACAGAGAACTGAAGTCAGCACAATTATATCATATTCACAGCTTGATGTCTCCTTGAGCAAGTATATTTCTCCTCGTCCATCCGGCTGACATATATACATGACGTGACTTTTGCGTGGTTTTCCTGTCAAATCACACACCGTACCATCAGACATATTGACAGAATAGTATGGCAGCTCAAGACCATCTACCTTCATTATAGGTATCTCCTGAAAATGATAATCAGCATATTTTTGAAACTTATAATTAATGTTTTTATTTGATTTACAGCATGTATAATATGCTTTTCGACACCATTCTTATTCTGATGAATTGGCAAGTCTGTACTTTGACAAGATTATTTGTTGAACAGAAGAGTCAGTCAATGAATTGTAAAAAGTCAAGTCCTTTAAACAAGAGGGCAAGAAGGCCTGACGTAGAGACATCATTTGAGAAATACCATGGATTAAATACACCTAATAGCTTTGACCTGGTAAAAAGAACTGGTAGTGAATAAAATTGAAAATTTGATTTTCAAGTTGTAATTTTATAAGCGAGTTTTTCTACTTACCATCTATGTACATACATGATTTAATTCCCTTGTCTGGCTAGGACAACTTGCAAACTTTCATAAGCATCTCTCTGATTCAGACCATCCTATGATCAGTATCAATCAGCTGCTAAGAAATCAGTTTTATTTTCCTGTGCTTTCAACTACCCACATGTAGCCCAGTCCAAAGAAAATAAATGTATTTGTGTGGAGGAGGGTGGGAAGTAGAAAAACTCTCTCATAAAATTACAACTTGAAAATCAAATTTTCAATTTTATTTTGTTCAGTTTTCCTACTTACCATCTATGTACCATACAGGATAGATTAAAAAGCCTTACCTTACGGGTGGCTGGGCTTTATTTTCTGGACTTGAGTGTCTTCTCTCTACCCTGATGATCGATACCACGATACCATCACTTTAATAATCGGTACTTGAATGTTATAGTTCAACTATTTACAGGTATTTACACCCAGTGATTTTTATAGTAATGCTTTACACCAATTACAAAGTTTATCACTATATATGTTGTCATAATATGTACTATTTATAGTAATACTTTACACCAAATACACATCACTATGTATACTCCTATTTATAGAAACACTTTACACCAAATACAAATCACTATGTATACATGTTCTCATAATCTGTTTTTATCTCCAGATTCCAAAAGTATCACTAACAAACACTTTCTGTACATAGCACAATATCCTACACTCTTATGTGTAAATGTTATATCCTCCCACATGTACATGTCAACATAATTATCCTATCTGTACACCTGAATATTGAATTGAAAATACCTATGCAACTCGCAGAAATTTAAAACTATATACAATCCCCCCCTTTTTATGTAGGTTTTTCACGTCTACATCTCTAAGGAAAAACTTAGTGAATGTAGATTCCCTCAACCAATCTGCAGCATCTAAAATGGAGTAAATACTGGCTCCTTTGAAAAGAGCCCATGAAGGTCAAATTGCCCTTGTAGAATGTGCCTTAACTTTGACATCCTTATCATAAGCTAATCTGATAGTCTTTACAATCCACTTAGCATTAGTTTGTCTTGAAACTGGCTGATGAGGTTTTACTTTTGATAAAAACAATTTGCACTGGTTTGAATCTCTAATACTGTCTTTTTCAAATAATGACAGAGAGTTCTCTTAGGGTCTAGCATTTTGTTGTCTTTATAGCAGGGAACAAACATTTTGTTTCAAATGTGACCTAGACGGTCTTGGTTTAGAAAAAAACCTGTTCTTATAAAAGTCACACCTCTGTTCTGAATTTTGACAGCATCTTCTCCTATTCTTAGCGCTTGAAGGTCTGAATATCTTCTGAATATTGAGATCGCTACAAGAAAACCAGTTTAAATGTGACATATTTCAGATCTGCATGTTTTAAAGGTTCAAAAGGATTCTTTTGTTATAAGTCTAGTACTTTAGTTAAGTCCCATTCTGGAAGCAATTTTGTCACTGGCAGTCTAGAGTTAAAAACACCCTTTAAAAGGCGGATTATATACGGATACTGACCTCCTGGTGTATTGTATATTGGCAGTAGCACTAAAGACAACATAAATCTATAGCATGAAATTGTACTATACTGAATGCCAGAATTGAACGGATCTGTCAAACAAGAGGGCCATGAGCCCTGAATCGCTCATCTGAGTAAAAAAAATCAAAGATCAAACTAGGCTCATCATTTGAACAAACCTGATACTTTAAACTGTCAAAATATTACAGACATTGGTTAAAGCTAAAAAAATGACCTCTATCGCTAAAAATAATTCAGGTACTCATTTAATAGACTGTATGTATTAACTTCTGTACCAAAATTTTCTACAAGTTCCATGAAGTCTTATATTTACCATTTTCCCATAAAAAAGCACCAGAAAGCAAATCTGACCTTGCTAAAAAAATTCTGGCATTTTCCCATGTTTGACCTTGCCTTAAAATAGACAAGGTCAACCTAAGGTCATCATTTGAACAATATTGATAGTACTCGAGTACCCAATGCTACATACCAAGTTTCAAGGCCATCGGTCAATTGGTTCTGGAGAAGAAGATTTTTACAGGTTTTTACCATATATGGGCGTGACGGCCATGTTTTTCATGTGACCTGGACCGTTTGAACAAATTTCATTTCCTTAACCCCTGGAGGCTCTATATGAAATCTGGTTTATTTGGCCCAGTGGCTGTATATGAGAGTTCAGGATCAAAGGTCAAAGAATGACCTTGACCTCTTGTACTAAAGCTTTATGTACTCATTAAGATGAATGTATATACAAATCTTTAGGCTTAAATATTCAAAACCTTCAATGAAATCTTATGTTTTAGCATTTTCTCTTATTTGACCTTGCCGGAAAAAAAGGTCAAATATCAACCCAAGGTCATTATTTGCATGATTTGAACAATCTTGTTAGTGCTGAAGTACACCAAGTTTCAAGGCCATCAGTCAATATGTTCTGGAGAAGAAGATTTTTAAAGGTTCTTACCATATATGGGCGTGGCAGCCATATTGGTAATGTGACCTGGACCGTTTCAATAATTTTTCGTTCCCTCAACCTCTAGACGCTCTATATCAAATTTGCTTTCACTCTGCCCAGTGGCTTTTGCGGAGACTGTTTATAATTAGCAAAATAAGAGAGTTCTAGATCAAAGGTCAAAGAATGACCTTGACCTCTTGTACTCATAAATCTTCATGTACTCATTAAGATGAATGGATAGGTCAAAATCTTCAATATGTTCCATGAAATCTTATGTTCTAGTATTTTACCATATAGAAGCACCAGAAGACAAATCTGACCTTGCCGTAAAAAAGGTCAATGTCAATCCAAGGACATAATTTGGACGATCTTGGTAGTACTCTCGTACCCAATGCTACATACCATGTTTCAAGGCCATTGGTCTATTGGTTCTGGAGAAGAAGATTTTTACAGGTTTTTACCATATATGGTAGTGGCGGCCATGTTGGTAAAGTGACTAGGACCATTTTCGTTCCCCCTCCCTCTGGAGGCCACATATGGAATTTGGTTACAATTGGCACAGTGTTTTCAGAGGAGAAGTTGTTTGAAAGTGTGGACGGACAACGGATGGACGGACGGTAACGGACGACGGAGCCTGCCTGTCCTATAAGCTCCCCGGGAGCCTTTGACTCAGGTGAGCTAAAAATCTGCACAATCCACTTAAGTGGAAGAATAGGGATCTATAGGACATTAAAACTTTGACCATACGCTGAGTTTATATATTCGAGGCTGACAAACTACTTAGGGGTCATCTCAAATTTAAAAGAATCCTAGTCACAATTGATGCATACAATAGCGGAAAGACAGATCAGCCTGCGCCTTCCTGCAAGCCTGTAATGAATGCCACGCCAGTGTATAGGGATGTCCAAGGTGGTCCTTAAATCACAACGTGAGAAGAAATGGACGGATGGCTATGAAATTTGCCGATACTAATTGCCAGCATGTGTTGCAGATTTACGTCCTTTAGAACAGTATTTTCATTTCAGGACGATAAGACATTGATAGTGAAAGTCTGGGTGCAATGCAGCCCCATTTACGGTCGGAAAGATTTCGCTTCTCGCGGATCTCTAACCCGGGACCGTTAGATCGGCAGGCAAGCTCTGAACCTACTGATGTGGATCATCATACAGAGATATAATGATACACATGTCATTTTGGGCGTATTGTTTGTGGGCTGATGGATTTCCATTCTATCGTCATAGCATATATTATGGTCCAGTCATGTCATTTTGCTGCCTGTTATTATTGATTCAAAAGTATCAGGTACGGACTACGACTGAGGGAGTTTGTCAGTAAGTAAGGAACCTGTCGTCTTCAAACGCAAGCCAAGCGCTCTGGACAAACGATCCTTGTTATAAGTTTGTACTAGCATGGACTGGATGGTGGTGGTGGTTTGAGTTTGGGTTTAACGGCTCTTTTAGTTGTATTCCAGTCTCTTCGAGCTGCTTCCAGAGAGAGCAAGAAAGAAAAGGTATAGATAGGATAGATGAGACTAGAATAATCCAAAAAACAAAAACAAAAACAAAAAAAAACAAACATCCCGCACCTGCTGCAGGCCGACCGGCCCTTGTCCTACTATTAGCCAAATTAGAAGAACGCCACGGCATTGAATGTTCAACAGCACCATCGCCCAAACCGACCACCCCTAACATGGAATGGAAAAATCACGCAACATAAATCAGGGGCGACTAACTTAATTTGTCATGGTTGAAATACAGGCTGACAGCCGATGATACCAACCAACAGTGGACCTATTCGGTACTGTGCAAAGTGGCTGTACTAAGTCGACCGATAATTCGGTCGAAAACTATACCAGTCACGATAAATGATACTATTGTAAATGGGCGTCGACCGGGCTGGTATTGGTGTCGATTGTCCCAGTCGACAACCACTTTTGCATGTGCGGTAACTGATTGGCTAGGTTGAAAACCAGGTTGGGAAACTGGTATACCCTCGAGATTAATTGATCTTCCTCATTTTTGTTTTCTTTTCTTTTTATCACATTCCCCTCCCCCTCTCTCTCTCTCTCTCTCTCTCTCTCTCTCTGTTCAACCATAACCCAACCTACCATTCAACCATCCATTTATCCATCATTTTATCTGTCTTTCCATTCCTCCTCCATTTTACCTACCTCCCTAATCTGGCCCAGCGGATACGTATCGTCAAAATGACGTCGTGTTGACTTCGGTGCGACGTCATTTCGTAGAACCGACGTCAATACGACGTCATGTGCCTGCTGGTGTCTAACTGTCTATCAAGGAGCTCCGGTAGCTTAGTAGCTTAAGCAGTGGCCCGCTGATCTAGCGGTCCCGAGTTCGAGCCCCGCTGTTGGCGGGAATCTGTTCAATCGTAAACGGAGTTCCATGGACATAGCCTTTCATTATCATCCACCCATTGTCCTGATATGACTAAAATACTGTTAGAAAGGACGTAAAATCGCAATTCATCCATCCGTCCAGCCACCCATCCATCCATCTACATGCATTTATTTATAATCTACCTATTGATCGATCGATCGATCGATCGGCCTAGCCATCCATCTATCTGTGCAGAAGTGCAGGCTTATTATCGTCTTCGCTGTTCGCACGAGCTTTAAAACGTTTTCTCATAACATGTGCCAAGTATCAAGCTGTAGGCAAACCTGTCTTATGAATTGGTTCACTCCCAGCGGGCACATGGCGTCAAAACTACGTCATATTGACGTCGATGCGACGTCACCACGTCGCATCGACGTCAGTACGACGTCATTTTAACGTCATGTGCCTGCTGGGCTGTCATGCTTTTTATGACTTCCTGTTTTATTCTCGGCAAAACGTTGCCCTTTCAAACTGAAACAATGCTTTGAGGAAAAAATTCGAACCGCCAGAGGTAGCTTTTTCCCCTTATGGTTTGACCCTTAAGTAAAAAGCGAGGCAAAAGATACAAATGGCAGACTTGCTTCCCCTGAAAGTGTACCCGTGCATGCAGGCAGTCAGGTCAGAGTCTTTGCTGTTCGCACATTATGCTCGGATCTTCAGGAATCTTACAAGCACAAAGTGGAGTTTTTTTTTTTTTTTGTTGTTGTTGTTGGTGATGTTATTGCTTTTTTTTACCATTAGGCCGGTCTGGGTCTTCTGTCTTTATTTAATCAGACTATTCGTACTGTATGAAAATGGAGCCTCAGTATGTTAAGCGCTGGCCTGCTGATCTAGCGGTCTACGGTTCTAGCCCCATTGGATGCGGAGATCATTTCAATCATAGACTGGCTCCACTGCTTTCATTATCACCCACCCATCGTCCTGATATGACTGAAAACTGTTAAAAAGGACGTTAATTCGCAAGTCATCCATCCATCCATACTGTCTGAACATATTGGTGTCCTATAAATAATGCATAAAGTTGCAGACAGACAGACGGTCTGCCAGACAGAGACAGGCAGACGGCCTCTCAGGGTAGGTAGGGTAGGATAGGGTAGGGTAGGTAGGTTAGTAGGTAGGTGAACGGAGAGACAGACATACAGACAGTCAGAGGGTAGGGACGTAGGCAGGTAAGAATGGTAGGTAGGTTGGTGACTAGATGGATGGATGGATGGATCTTTTAGATGAACTGAGTGCTGATTCACTTAATTTTGTACTAATATATGGCTGAACAATAAAATACCAAAACAACAGGTTTATCTGTATTGCGAGAAGGACGTGTTTACTTTCGATTTCGATCGTGTGTCTATAACGTGTACGATGAGCAGACACTGGATTCTAATGTCGGCAAAAGCGTAGCTACCAGTACGCAAATACGCAAGTGCGTATTAAAATTTTGTCAAACTGACAAAATTCCAACACGCTCAGTGTGATTTCCGCTAGTGCGCCCTTGCTCGGTACAAAAACATGTATTTATGTATTTTGCCCTTGTTAAGACATGCACATAAGTGCAGTCTGATCACGATACTCGCTGTTCCTTATATATTGAACAGAGCTGTATGCATTTAGGATTTTTGCTGGATAATCTACATGGCTGGTTTGAGATGTAAATGTTGGAAGCCTTCTCTGAAGGAACCAAGCGGGCAAGTGTCGAATCAACGTGGATGCAATGTCGACATTACTACAACTTTTGAACCGTTGTATAAACTCTGCCAGCAAGGTGAACGTACAAGTAAAATGTTAGGAAACTGAAACTCACGCAAAAACCAAACAACGTCGCATAAACGTCGAGGCAGATTTAGCAACTTCATTTCAAAACGAGTGCAGACTGTCTGGTATGCATTGCTAGAAAGGATGTCCTTGCAACGTCATCAACGCAATGCCCATTCGCCATTTCAGTGTTTTGTCACTCTCAAGAATATACTAAGTATACGTTAACAAAGCGTGCGTTTGGGCTTCTGCCAATGTCAGCATAGGCATGTCAATGCCGTTCAGAGTTTCAACATTGGCACCACTGGCTCTACCGTTGGTACCAAAGGTACCAATATTGCCGACCATTGGCTGCCAGTACTGCAGACAACAAAGGGCGTGGGTAACATTACAAACGCCGGAAAATTGCGTCATTCAATATGGCGATTTAGTGAATCCATCATAAACGCTCGAGTTGTGACAGGAGAATAATTGTTCCCGACACTGATGACACCAAATTAGAAAAACTAAAATTTTCTAATTACAGAAAAAAATGGCTCTGCAATAGTGTCAATGGCGCCATTGGTTCTACCAATAGTTGGCTGCCAAAGGTCACCTGTTCAGGGTTTTACGGTTGCCAATGGCACCATTGGCAAATCGCCAATGACACCACTGGCAGAACCCTGAATGTACCCAGAGTTCATCACTTAGCTTAACCAAGGATCAGGCAACTTTAAAACAGCGTCTTGCTGGCGTATCAACTTTGATAAGCTTCAAACTTTTTGTATAGCAAACTATTTGCAGCGTGCACAGAAACTATCAAATGCTATATTGCCACGGCGTTTTCAGCTATTGGGAACGAGCCGTAATGCCGAATCAATTATGTGGACTAAATGTACATGCCCTGGCCAGACTGCACTTGTATACATGTACACCGGGAAAGGCTGGGGTAGTACATTTGCTTTTGTTAGCCCATTAATTTGTGGGTAATCTAAGCCCAGCTCTCCCCCCCCCCCATCCCAAGTCTCCCCAATCCCCCTTTTCTTTGAAAGTCTGTTACATGTATTTGGATGACTCCATTTCTGTGTTTTAGGGGTTTCTGGTGCATGTTTCCACTTTTATTGTATTTTGTATAAATATTCCGTTCATCCTGACCAGATGCCGCATTATGTGGCGTCTGAACTGGGTCTACACTGTTCGCATATGTCGCCAAAACGGGTTACCAGCCTAAAAAGAGTTAATTACTCTACATATTATGACAACTTGTAATTGTCCAAAATTTTGAATGAAATTGAATTTACTGGCAGGCGTGATCGAATCATAGATGTTCGTCTGTAAAATCAGCGTGCCACTGCGTCGACGTTTAACAGCATCTGCTGTACATATGCGACCAATGACGACTCAGACCTATCTGCGCGTCTGTGCAGTCAGCCTGATACGAATTCGTTTTTGTTTCCAACAGATATCACTGACACATATACATACGTTGCATGTATACACATAAGCATGCTGCATGCAAATGCTGTTTCAGTTTTGGCATAATGTTCATACAATGTGCAAGAATCCCGTTTGTAGTTTAAGCTTTCCTCCTCCAGCAAGATTCGAACACGGACTGCTAGCTTATCAGGACAGCCCTTATCTGACTGAGCTACCGGGGCTCCCAACAGACTGGTACTGAAAACCTGTATATTCATTCAGTAGTACAAAATAGCCGAGTCAAATTGTGTGCCATACACTGGTAAAGTAACCCTTAACGTCAGATAAGCGCGCACTTCCAATGACAAATGCTGACATCATGTGTAGTTTTCCATCATGACGGAGACGTTTACACGGCTAGATCCCGCTTTACGCTATTCTGTCCTACATTATGGGCTGAAGATTTAGTTTGAGTGGCGCTATCACAAGCTGTCTTCAACCGATCAAAATGGAAGAAAAAAATCCCTGGCGGGGCATTGTCGTTGAACAAATAGCTAATTCAGTATCAGCAAAATGAAAATATAAATAACACCACGTTTATTTATATTTAAAGATTTTTGCTTTCCAGACGAGAAAGAACGACATGCATCGTCTTTTTGCCTAGATGTCCTATTGTAGCTAAAAGGTTGTCAGCGTCAAATCGACGTTAATGCAACGACATGATGTAAATATGATGTTGCAACGACGTAGATACGGTTTTAAATCAATCCTTCAAATGGCGTCGTGTAAAATTTTACCTTACGGTGCGTGCCTTTAAGAAAGACTCAGATCAGCTTGCGCACCGGCGCAGACTGATCAGTCTTCCTGGTTTGATGCATATGTAAAGACTAAATTGAATTGAGTCTTTGCTCGTCGCTAATGTCCTAAACTCCCTGTTCGTGCGACGCAATTCGGCACCACAATCGATGCGATGTATACGTTTGAAATGCCCCCTTACCTAGAACGTCCGATCTCGAATGTAGAATGTCAGCCTGGGTAAACTTTTAATGTCCATTTGCCGTCACGCCACCAGCTATTGAACTTCTTGAGTTTGCAAGCATAGTCTTGTTGTGTTCCTGCTCGCCAAGAAGCTGTCAGCATTTTTCTAGTTTCTTTTGAAAAGCCTTTATTTTGAAGTTTTTGTTGAAAGCAGGCATGCAGTAAAATTGAATATCTCTGGTGTTGGATGGTACATCATTGTTTTGGGTTGCTGAAGAAGATTATTTTGTATGGGGAGTCTTCTTGGATAATCTATTAGCTTTTGTAACAGTAACTGACAGTGGTATTGAGACATGTGCTCCAGAACTATGGGAACAAGACAGATCGGAGGAAATTGTTCCAAGAAATTGACAGTGCATCTATTTCATAGGCTTTCTGTGATGGAAACCGTGTGCCGAAAATTTGCACTTTGCGGTTGTCCTCTGAAAAAACATCATTGGTTTCCCCCCAAAATAAAACAATATGTTCAGAAACCGATTGTTCAGAGTCAATTCGGTAGAGCGAACTATGGGACGCGACAGCCGGTCCGCCAACAAACTGTGATGGTCCAATAAACGGGCCACCTTGATATGTATTGCATGAGGTAGTATCATTTTGAACAGTTCCCAAACTTTGTAACAGAGACTGACCGATTTTGTCCCCCTTGCTTGTTGATATATTGTACTACTGTGGTACTGTCGCATCTTAAAAGAACTTTCTGATTCTGAGGAAAATGGATAGATGGATGACTTGCGATTTTACGTCCTTTTCAACAGTATTTCAGTCATATCAGGACGATGGGCGGATGATAATGAAAGGCTGTGTGCAATGGAACCCCGTTTACGATGGAAAAAAACTCCGCCTCCGGCGGGGCTCGAACCCGCGACCGCTAGATCAGTAGGCTAGCGGTTAACCTACTGAGCTACCGGGGCTCTATGTGTTATTGTACGATAGACAGCTTCGTATTCTAGCATACTGATGTGCTGTTGGGCTTCTGTCTTTGTCCAAATGCCCTGATGTAACTGATTGGTTTCCAGAAATGAAGGAGATGTAACCGTACGGGTCTCATATATAGTATGGCATTGTTGAGACATGCAGATAAGCATCCTTCAGATTGAGAGATATTGCCCAATTGTTTGGTTTGACTATTTAGCACTTTTGTCAGCATATCCACGTGAAAATGTTTTTTGACTATGTGTTCCTGCATCAGGTAATGTGGTGATACATTTAGGAACACAGTTTATTTTGGTGACATTTGATAATTCTTTCCACATTCAGTTATAATAAAATGGTCTCACAAAGTAATTTATTCCTCTCTTGTTTATCAAAGCTTATTAATATCAATGTTTATCCTTTCTTAAAATGTCTATCACTGTTCAGAAACAATTTCTCCTTTAAATGTCTTCTTCAGGATATTTCTTCACACTGGATGTCCTTCTACTCTAGTCTCTCCAGTAACCAACATCATAATAACGTTATGTAATGTCGGATGACATTACGTCAAAAGACATTGAAGTAATTTAAGTCAGTGCTTCATATATGTTTGTTTTACCCCTTCCCATTTCAGTTTTGACAGGAAGTCTAATTTTAGCCCGTTGGCTATTGTGGACAGAGCCCATTTGTCATCTGTTATCTTTTCCCATTCCTTTATAATTTTTTTTAAACAACCCACTACAGGAAGTCGTGGATACGCTGACAGATTCTGTCTTGCTGAAAAGAACTTCCCGTGTTCTTGTTCTTGCTGTCATTCCTGTAATAATTATAACGGGGAATTCTATACTGAGACGGACATGGATTGTCTTTGTTGCATGAACCACCAAAATCTGTTCTAGGTTTCTTTGCACTTGAATCCGATGTATTGAAATTGCTTTTCCTTTTGAAAAAATAGCCATCAGAGGAGATGGCAAATCCCCCGACCAAAGGCCCCTTGTGCCTTGGTAAACAGGATGCACTTCAAAAAACATATAAGTAATATATTGTCATTCTATTATGCTTCTGATTGACATTATCTGTTTAACAAATGCAGGATTATCTAACACTCAGACCAAACCAGTATGCCAGACTGCTAAAAAGAGGTAAAATCTCAAACAGCCACGATGTACACAATGTATAGCATATGATACACTCAACATTTCAAAATGTGTGAATAACTTCTAAAGTACAAGCCCTACAAATCTAATTTTGAGCTCTCTAGTAAGTGAATTCGGACAAAGAATCCAAAATCTGAAAAAAAAATATTTTTTTTTTTTTTTTTTTTTGGGGGGGGGGGGGGGGGGGGGGGGAGTATGAATGAGAGAGTTGCAATTCATGTATGAGACAAAATGTCATGACCTGTTCTGCATATCTATAAAGTATCATGAAAATATTTTAAAGGGTATTCCAGTCATGGAACAGAAAGGAAATCGCAGCTAAAACCATCAAGGGTAAATAACTCAAAAAGTAAGAAAGCAAGAGCTGTCATTCTTGTTCGTCATGTTCGATAGCGTCATGACCTGGTCTACATATCTGTGAAGTATCATGAAAATATTGCAAAGGGAATTCAAGTTAAAGAGCGGACACGAAATCACAGCTAACACCATCAAGGGCAATAACTCAAAAAGTAAGAAAGCAAGAGTTGTCATTCTTGTTCACGACACATCGTCATGACCTGTTCTACATATCTTTAAAGTATCATGAAAATGTTTCAAAGGGTATTCAAGTTATAGAGCTGACACAAAATCACACCCAAAACCACCAAGGGGAAATAACTCAAAAAGTAAAAAAAGCCACAGTTGTCATTCTTCTTCGTGACACATCGTCATGACCTGTTCTACATATCTGTAAAGTATCATGAAAATATTTAAAAGGGTTTTCAAGTTATAGAGCGGACACGAAATCACAGCTCAAACCATCAAGGGGAAATAACTAAAAAAGTAAGAAAGCAAGAGTTGTCATTCTTGTTCGCGACACATCGTCATGACCTGTTCTACATATCTGTAAAGTATCATGAAAATATTTCAAAGGGTACTCAAGTTACAGAGCGGACACGAATCTGCCAAAAATTCACCAAAGGGGAGATAACTCAAAAATTACAAAAGCAGGAGTTACCATTCTTGTACGCGACACTTCGTCATGACCTGTTCTTCATAACTGTGAAGTATCATGAAAATATTCCAGAGGGTATTCAAGATATAGAGCGGACAAGAAAATGTTTACGGACGGACGGACGGACAGACGGACGCCAGGCTCATCGCTATAGCCACCGAACCTTTCGGTCGGGGGATAATAATTTGTGTTTGAAGAAGTACGCTTGTTTACAGAAATTTCAGCAAAACCTCTGGTAACTGTTTGTTGACTTCCTTCTTTTCTTTCAATCTCATATCAACTGAGAACCTTCAGAAGTCAATAGAAGCTTCATAATAAAAGATGTGAAACTTTTGAATTCACTTAAACCAGTGTCATGCATAGTTGCTCTTCTCCTTATAAGATGATGGAAAACACTAGTTCTAGCTACCTGATCCAATGTTTTAGTGGATAATGCAAAATATCCCTCACATTCTGAACAGCTAAGTCTATATTTGATTCTTTTTATTGTAAACTGTCCAGCAAAACACCTAATCTTGCTGAGTGTAACAAGAGGTGACAAGTCTCATACGGGCTGCCATTGCAAGTCTTTCAACAGATTTCATTGTTTTACTGAACAAAGATGGCGCTTTGCAAAAGCTGCATTGTGTCCAAAACATTTCACTAACAAAGCATCAACAGAAACACTCATCTTTGGAACATTGAAATGAGATTCACAAGACTCATCAATGGGAAATATATGCCGACTGTTTTCTTTAAAGGCAGTAATGTGTGAAGGGTTATCAGCCCTCCAAGAATCTTCAAGAATGTCAATCTGATTTTTCTCTAAGACAATACCACAGTATCCGAACTGACTGTACCATATGCCGGATGTATCTGGTGTGTTTTCCGAGATGACAAACATTCGCTTATAACGAGTAGTCGGAAATCGGTATGTTTTGACTTTTAATCCAGCATATACACCTTTCCTATAGATCGATAAAGTCGCGCACGAGTTATCTACCCAAGTAGACTGTGACGTCATCTATAGGAGCATTCCATATAATTCAGTACAACTGCAAGCAGACATAACATGCATAAAGCAGACGTTTTGTAAATGCGAACTGCAAAAAATTCATTGAAATACCAAATTAAAGTATAATTGCCCTTTTTTCATGTGACATTTTTATTTATATATATTTTTTTATTTATTTTAATATTATATTGAGAATCCCGACAAGTCGCTCATGATTTTCATGACCCCTTTCATCGACGCCGTGTTTTAACATCCCGGCAATACATTCACGTTTGTTCAATATAAAAGAGTTACATTTCGTATAAATGTTTCGTAAATCTGAAAAGTTCTTTCCATTTTTCCGACATTATAACGTCAGAAATCAGATAGTAACTAGGCATCATTACCGGATAGATTATAGCGCCGATATCTATAGTTTCTTGTGGGATACACCGATCTAAAAGCATCAGCATCCAGACAGTTTTCCGTAAGTTCGAACCCGAGGTTGAATTTATATTATTTTTTTCCATCTCTTACTTATCTTCGGTATTATTTATTTGATAGTTTCCATTTCACGGTAGGTGTTCTTAAAGCTGCCTTTGGAACACGTGTCTAGGTAATACACAATCATAGGTGTTTGTTTATTGCGGCAATGCGCTCGATTCGGTGATTACACAAACGAATTCCATGTCAGCACACTTTGTTGTCATTTTTAGGGTGTGTCTGCTTTATAATCAGCTAATCTATCGTTTTGTATATAACGCGGTCTGAACATTTTCCGCGATTTTCTTTCTTTTTCTTATGTTTTAGAAGCTGTTCTGGTGATATATATACCCTTTCGATTAGGGTAATTTTGGCCCGAAATTTTAGTCGGAAATCTTTTGAATTTTATGTCGAATTCCCATATGATATAAGTTATAAAGCTTATTTTCCGACAAATAAAGATCTAAATATAGTTGGAACAAAATAGTTGTCTTAATCTTAACCGTTGAATGTTAGTGTTGAATAAGCGGAAAACCGGCATTTATTTGGTTACACAATGAAAAACAATACCTTATCCTATAGATGACGTCATAGGCGGTGCAAGGGACAAAACTCGATCAGACTCTGAATTATAGGAAAGGTGTATACTGCATCATTTATAGTTGTTCTGCTTCGGTAAACTCTATGCAGGTAAGAAATAAAATCCGATTACTGTGCTAAAATTAATTTCATGAGTTTATTTTTAAACTCCTTTCCAACGAAGTGTGAAATTTCGAAGTTGAGCCAAAAAATGAGTCGCTGTATGTCTGAAAGTAAGTAATTATGCAATTTGAATTGTTTAAATGTAATTTAGAGTTATCTTTTGACATGAACATATACTTGATATTGTTACTGTTTGCAAGCTTTGTTGACAGTTTCAAGTCAAACTGATGAAGAGTTGCAGACACAGCTGTACACATTACTGTCGTGTCTGTCCAGACAACTGTATTCCTTACTGATGAGTTATTGTATGCTTTACCCTGATTACCTATTCTGTAAGATAATAATATCAGTCATTCATCACGCGCATGTTTCCTCACGATAATATTGTTCTATCAAATAGCTAAATTGTGATCTATTTTGTGATAAAAATCGTCTATTGTGTGATACCAGAATATCATAATATGACAAAATAAGGATGATTTTTATATAAGAAAAAATCTGTTTTGTGATATCACATTAGTCATACCATTTGCAACAATGTGGTTTCACAATCAGCGACGTGACTTCATCTGTTCATAGTTGTGAATGAGAAGCCGAATGAAAATACAAAACTATTGTGCACCCATCGACGACTCAGATCAGCCTGGGTACTTATCCAATTAGTCCAGGGGCATATGTAGTTCCCGTGAACATTCGTGTTAATTTTTGGCAACATATATTAACTTCATCAGTGGTGGGTACACAATGGAAAAACACATGATGCCATTTTTTTCTAGTGACTCTTTGGCCGTAACGATCGATTATATACGTTACCTATGTGTGTTTTTGTTAAAAATCATGTAACGCCATGCAAGGCTCCTTATGTTTTATTTTACGTGACACCTTTGTATGTATAGAAAAGAAAGCAGAAAAAATGCTAAAAAACTGCTAAAAAGAATTATTCTTTAAAAAAAAATCTGCAACCATAAACCAGCATTTGATTTGTATAACGGCGCCGAATAAAGTGATAAAGTCTGTTTGATAAAGGTGAAACATGATTGGCGATTAGCCGGGTGAAATACATGTATATACAAACATTTTTCAAAGATTATCTTTATTTCCATGTTATTTTATTCCCTTTTTCCTACTGATTATATACAGCAGTCTCTTAAAAGAATTGGTTCAGCATGAAACCTATGCTTACCTTTGATTTAACGATACATTTATTTTATTTATTTTTATTTTATTTTTTTGCGGAACAGAGATCAACAGAGTTCTAAGCACATAATGAAATGGCAAGAAAAGATAACAGAGTATTTTGGTGTAGGATATTGCTGCTCAGTTATATCTTAGCGAATCCCAGTTGTTCTTAATAATTCATTGAATCATAATTTTACTTTGCAGCTCGATAACCAAAACAAAGAGAAGGAAAACGGAACGAGTAACGAATACAACCACTTACTGAGTAGTTTATAAATTTCTCATATCTTATATGCTCAAGCAGTAATATATTAGTTCTGAATAGAAAATAAGCAAAAAAATAATAATACCTGATTTTCAAATGATTTCATTGAATGACAATATTACTATATTGCTCAGCAATTATCACGTAAATAAACTTCTTATTTATTAAATCTGACTGCTATTCTGAACGATCCTTGTCCAAATATTTTAAATACAGTAAGTAAATGCAGCTTTATGAGTCTGGTAATATCAACACCACAACTGAAGATATATATATATATTGAAAGTTGAATGATCGAATTTAAATTTGTCTTTCGTTACATGAAGCTCCTTGTGATAATGTATCAGAACACAGACAGGGGGTGTACAGAACTACCTGACCAAATAAATCTTGGTAATATTACATTATGAGCGATACATGTCAGTAACAGACCGATAATAAGACATTCTGTTTCTCATAAAATCATATTTTTTCATTGTTACTGTGTCATAGCGACAATAATATGTTGCAGTGTAACCGATGGGAGCAACACAGGGTAACGTTGATTACAATTCAGTATGTAAGTTACAATAATTAGATTAACACAAACTTGCTTATGGGGCAGTACTGTTCAAAGGGCTGTTGAATGAGAATACAATCGACATCATAGCAACAAGGGTGTTAATAATAGTCGACTGATCCAATACTTCTGCCAACTGCCTCAGCTGACAGGCTCTTTTGCGTGTAGGTTGTCTGATTAGCACGGTCAACAGCACGGATAGGCAAATAGCTATTACCTCAGTGAGAGCTCTAAATCTCGACTTGAATCACATATGCCTACTATCATATATTTTCCTTGTCGCATGTAATTTTAAATGATGAATTTTATGATTTTGCTATAAGTCAGAGTAAATGTTAAGAAAGTTCTACATGCTTCAGATGTTAAGATATATATGCGTCTTGTTGACTTCTTATGTGTATTAAACAGCAAGCTTTGCCATCTTAGTACTAGTGTTAAGTTAAATGCTCTCTGGCATCTGAAAATTGAGCCTTTGAAAACAGTTTTCTCAATGAAAAACATATCCCTGATAGATTACAAACATGTAACGTAATGTTACTGTTACGTTGCCTTTCAAGTACAGTACAACTCCATTTAATCATAGTTTAAAGACATATAACATTGGTGTTTCTTCACGATTTGATGTATATCTGTTAGCATGAGGCGTTAAATATTACACTGAAGGGCTACATCATCTACAGTTAGCAATTATCGTCAATTTAGGAGAAATTTCTAAGAAAAAAGTTGCATTTCTTCAGCTGGAAATGCCACTGCTTAATGCTATGTAGCCAATTCAAAATATACAAGAAGTTTTTTTCAAAGATGGGAATGATTTAATCAGAAGAGACAGAGTGTCTGTATTAAGGTATTTAGATACACAATAACTCTGTATCGACTTATTAAAACACATAACAGAGTTATTGTTCATGGTGAATCAATCAACTATGGAATATATATACACTTACAATGCCTACCATAAAGATCCTAAGTTTTCGGGCAGATACATCTGTATAAACAGTGGAAACCGTGATCAGACTGTTCCTTAGGAACCAGAATGATCAAGGTCTTTACAATTTCAATTCCATCTGCGCATTTTTGAGGCATTACTCTATGGTAGACCCGGAACAACAGGAAAATAAATAACAGGGCAAGGACCGGCTGTGTTTGCAGCAGGTGCAGTACTTGGACAGTGTTTTTTGGGGATATTTTAGAACTTAAACATTTTTTTTCTAGGAAACAAAACGGTGAAATGCTAGTTTTTTAGTTTTATTCTGTATCATACAATGTAAGTTTTACTAAAACAATATGCATAAGCATGCCCCATCGACTGAATATATTTTTCATGACCTTTTTCATGAAATTCAATTTTCTTGCATTTTTTAAAAGAATGTAAAAATATACTTATAATCAAGATAATTGCAATTTTTCTTACCAGTCTGTTTCAAATACCCTGTATTAAAGATTATATGATTTGCAGAAATGAAAGTGCATCCTTGTGCTAGAGACATGAATTTTAATGGAAAATGTGTAAAAAAAGTATGTATAAATACAAAAGTTTGTTTTTTAGAAAAACAAAACGGTAAGAAATTTTCTTTTCTTATCCAAATGTTTTATAGCCCTTTGGGTTATTCAGCTGGTATAATGAAATGAATGCCCCACCAATATCTTTATTTACCATTCGTCTACCTTAAAACGACACATTCTAAATTCATTCCAGCGATTTAGTCAGATCGTGGTGGTTTATTCTATTATTTATTATTTAATTATATTTATCTTTAGTTATAGTGATATACGTTACAGGTCTTGCGTGACGGATAACTTATCTTTTTGAAAAAATGTCAGTTTCTTTTTAATATATAAAGATATTTAAAAAAGCCATATTTATAAATTTAATTGTTCTCTACATTTCATATTTAATAGCTGGCTGCTGTAAAGGCTAATGTTACCCACCCACTACGTTGATCAGTTTCTTGATAAAACACAGAAATATAAAACTTTTGAGCTTCAAAGAGCCTGCCCCTGATGACTATAATAAAGGCATAAAATTAGAAGTAATGCCTACAGGATCCCACTTGTACTGCACGTGACCCTGGTTTGTTATCCCTTGGGTAAATTACAGTTATGTAACGTAATGTTACTGTCTGGGTGCCTTTGTGATAAACACCAATGTTATTATAGTAGAGTCACTGTAAGAATAGCCCTTTTCATGCTTACACGTACCTTTTTCATTTTAAGACATGATACAGACTTCAATCGCACTAGCTCTTCTTCAAAAGTGTTTTCAGAATTCATAAAAAATAAGTTACATTCTGTCTTCAGTTGATATTGCCACTGCTAACTGATATTGCCACTGCTAACTGCAACCTAACTGATTCAAAATATATTAAGAAATTATTTCAAAGATAAGATGAGCACGATTCAAAGACAAGTGATATCTTATGCTCATTAAGGACCACATGAATAAACTTCATTCCGATGGATTTGGTTGGTTGATTGATTTGATGCTTAACGTCCACGGTAAACAACTAAGGTCATGTCGGGACGGTCAGTTAACCTAACCACACTATTCCTGGGCAGGCTTAGACCTCCTAAGCGGTTAACCAGTACTAAGTGCACATACTTTCGCCAGTAACTGACAACTGCCCTTCTTGAATCAGCGGAAGGAGAAACGAAAGTATGTGGCCAGACCGGGATTCGAACCCAGGACCTCTGACTTACGAGTCAGGTGCCCTACCGATTGCGCTACCCGGCCCGGCTCCAATGGATTTGGTATAATTCGCATAGGTCATTCGAATTTTCGGTTACAGTTATATACGTTACAAATATATCATGACAGTTGACCAATATTTTAGGACTACGTTTTGTTTTTTTGTGTATTAGAATGTTCAAAAAGGCATACTTATGACATAAAACATTTTCTACAACTCATTTGTTACAACTGGGTGTTGTATTGGGTCAGTAATACCCCACCCACTACTTTGGCCGTTTTCTAGGTAAAATGGCGAAAGAAAAAATGGCAACAACCATTTTCCACCTTCTAAAAGAGTCCTAAGTGACTATGATAAGGGCATAAAATTAACATTCGTGTTCACGGGACCCTTTTTTTTTTACGACATATGCCCCTGGACTAAATATGATCAGGGTGTTATGCGCTTAGAAAGATACCTCAGGTCCCACATTTTCTAGATTCGGATAGCATAGATGTGCACCCGTCCAGGCTGATCTGCGTCTTCTTTGAGCATACATTAGAGATGTAGTAGTTTCTGGGTGACTGAGCAGAGTGCATGGATTTAAGATACCTCAGTACGTGGAATTGTGAGCAGCGAGCCACGCTACCGGTGAGACATTTACATTTCCACGTCTTTTCAATCCATGTATCACGAGCACGAATGTGGTAAATATTTGCACACAAACAGTAAGGGTGGATGAATGAATTCTAATTTTACGTCCTTTGTAACAGTATTTCAGTCATATAATGATGACTAGATGATTATAATGAAAGGTTGTGTGCAATAGAACTCCGTTTACGGTTGGACAGATTCCCGCCGCCAGTCGGGCTCGAACGCGAGACCGCTAGATCAGTAAGCCAGTGCTTAACCTACTGAGCTACCGGTGCTCCTTATACAAAAATTAATGGATTCATGTTAGTCTTACATATTACTTACGTAAATTACAGTCATAATAATAACAACAATAATAAAGGAGCCCCTGCAGCTCAGTAGGTTAAGCGCTGGTCTGCTGATATAGCGGTCCCGGGTTCGAGCCCTTCTATAAGCGTTGATATTTTAAATCGTAAACTAGGTTCCATTGCACACAGCCTTTCATTTTCACCCAACCATCGTCCTTATATGACTGAATACTGATATAAAGGAAGTAAAATCGCAAGTCAAACAGCCGGGCCGCGTAGCGCAATCGCTAGGGCACCGGGCTCTTGTCAGAGGTCCTGGATTCGAAACCCAGTCTGGCCACATAATTTCGTTTCTCCTTCCGCTGATTCAAGAAGGGCAGTTGTCAGTTACTGGGGAAAGTATGTGCACTTAGTACTGGTTAACCGCTTAGGAGGTCTAAGCCTGCCCAGGAATAGTGTGGTTAGGTTAACTGACCGGCTCGACATGACCATAGTTGTTAAGCAACAAATCAATCCAAAAAAATCCATCCACTGGTTAGGTTAACTGACCGGCTCGACATGACCATAGTTGTTAAGCAACAAATCAATCCAAAAAAATCCATCCATACAACAACAATGACAAAAAGGTTGGGTCTACGCTTAGCACACATTAATGCAAGGGGGGGGGGGCACTTGGTCTTTAAAGGAGTACAGATGTGCCGCTGGTCTCTGATAACCAACCCTATTCATGTATAACACAAATGCCAAAATATGTACCTATTCATGTATTTTGTATCAAATTTGGACCCTGTTCACGTATACTGCAGAAAAAGTGCTTAGATTAGCTCATGAATTTGCCATTAAGCCTTGAGGAAAATTCAAGAAATTAGTATGCTGAGAACATTTGTTGTCTTTGTAATTGATATTTGTTTTTTATCCCCCGACCGAAAGGTTCGGGGGATATAGCGATGAGCCTGGCGTCCGTCCGTCGGTCGGTCTGTTCGGACGTCCGTCCGTCCGCTGTCCGTCCGTCCGTAAACATTTTCTTGTCCGCTCTATATCTTGAATACCCTTTGGAATATTTTCATGATACTTCACAGTTATGTAGAACAGGTCATGACGATGTGTCGCGTACAAGAATGGTAACTCTTGCTATTGTACTTTTTTAGTTATTTCCCCTTTGGTGAGTTTTTTGGCAGATTCGTGTCTGCTCTGTAACTTAAATACCCTTTGGAATATTTTCATGATACTTCACAGATATGTAGAACAGGTCATGACGATGTGTCGCGAACAAGAATGACAACTCTTGCTTTCTTACTTTTTGAGTTATTTCCCCTTGATGGTTTGAGGTGTGATTTTTTGGCAGATTCGTTTCCGCTCTATAACTTGAATACCCTTTAGAATAATTTCTAAATTTCTAAATTTCTTACTTTTTGAGTTATCTCCCCTTGATTGTTTTAGGTGTGATTTCGTGTCCGCTCTATAACTTGAATACCTTTTAGAATATTTTCATGATACTTCACAGATATGTAGAACAGACCATGACGATGTGTCGCGAACAAGACTGACAACTCTTGCTTTCTTACTTTTTGAGTTATTTCCCCTTGATGGTTTGAGGTGATTTTTTGGCAGATTCATTTCTGCTCTATAACTTGAATACCCTTTAGAATAATTTCTAAATTTCTTACTTTTTGAGTTATCTCCCTTTGATTGTTTTAGGTGTGATTTCGTGTCCGCTCTATAACTTGAATACCTTTTAGAATATTTTCATGATACTTCAAAGTTATGTAGAACAGGTCATGACGATGTGTCGCAAACAAGAATGACAACTTTTGCTTTCTTACTTTTTGAATTATTTCCCCTTAATCCATAGCTTGAATACCTTTTGAAATATTTTTATGATACTTCACAGATAAGAAGAACAGGTCATGATGATTTGTCTGATACATGAATGACAACTATTGCATTCATACTTTGTGAGTTATTTCCCTTTGGTATTTTGAGCTGCTGTTTGAGTCTCTGCTCCATATCTGTATAACCCTGGCCTGCGCCACAATTTTAATAACCTTATACCTTTTAGAATATTGATGAACATGCTGTGATATCTTATCAGTGTTCCTGACTCTCTCTGACCCCTCCAAATTCCATCCCCCCCCCCACCCCACCAAAAAAAAATTTTTTTTTCTCCAGATTTGGATTCTTTGTCCAAATTCACTTACTAGAGAGTTCAAAATTAGGTTTGTAGGGCTTGTAGTTTAGAAGTTATTCACACATTTTGAAAGTTTAATGTATCATATGCTATATATTTATGTATATGGCGGCTGTTTGAGATATTACTTCTTTTTAGCAGTCAAGCATACTATTTTAGTCTGAGTGTTAGATAATCATGCATCTGTTAAACAGATAATGTCAATCAGAAGCATATAAGAATGACAATATATTACTTATATGTGTTTTGAAGTGCACCCTTTTTACCAAGGCCCATGGGGGTCTTTGGTCGGGGGATTTGCCATCTCTGCTGATGGCTATCTTTTTTTATCACAAAAATTAGATCAGCTTACTTTTATATATAGAGCTTGGAGAAATAAGACCTATTCGTGTATATTAGCCTGTAAAATCATACCTATTGATGTATCTGGCCGATCAAAAAAGTAGGGCTATTCCAGTGGCACATATATACCCTGCTTTATAATGGAACTGACCCCACATGCATTAATGTGTGTAGTCATTGGATTGCAACCGTGATCGAATCGCGCCTCTACCAAACCCAAGTCAATCTTCACCTGTTCTTGGTTTTAATCTGGTAGATTTCAGGTAAGATTGCAAGTAACTACCCTTAGCCAATCAGCCAGCAAGTTTGGTCACCAAATAAAAGTGACCTGTGTTTAGAAATGTTCGGCATTTACTGATACTACTAAACCGTGTCTATGTCGATCCTTTTCTTGTGGACCTGATCAAACTTGCGCAGGTTTGGTCAACAAGTAGAAATGATCTGGATCTGTTTTCCTAAAAAAAACAGAATGTACAAATAGTGAAGAATCGCTTGTTAGATTAGGCTTTAGTGTCCAGACGAAGTTCTCTTGTGGCCACTGCATTTCAGGCAGCAATGTTTCATGATTTTGATTTGTTTTCTTGATGATAAATCTGGTCTGAAAGTACATGCAAACTGTGTTTGGCCAGATCAGCATGTACACATGCGCAGTCTGATTAGTGGCGATTAGTGTATTACATTTATCTGTTGATTCAATTGCATAGGCCTACTGGTTAGATTCGCAATAACATTAAAGGTTTTCTCGCGACGCGACTCGAGTCAAATTGCAAAAGCGGAGACCCAACAAAATTTCCGCTTCTGTTCGCATTATTAGTGCCTGTGAGACGCTGGTTGTGTGCGATTCTGCATTTTGACACTTTTCATTTCTAGTACCTATATTAGATCGTATGCAAGTGTGAATGTTAACAAGCATGTCCCCCAGTGTTCTCATAAGAACCAAATTGGCACATGTGTTTATCTATGGAAGCCTATGGAAAAAATGTGCGTAATTTGCGGTTATTTTTATATGGATCAAACATGGTTTTCATGCATTAAAACCTACCAGTTCTCTAGGCCCCCGAAAGACCTGGCAAATATTAAATTCTTAACACAATGAAATCCCATTTTTATCGTTATTATTGCATAAATTCAACCACGATGCTATAAAAATAACAAAACTGTTTAGTCACCATTTGTCGGCCTTCTCGCCATTATCTGGTGAATACCTATACGCACTATGAATTTCTATAAAAAACTCCTCGTTTCAGATCAGGTTTGTGAATTTTTGACCAACCTTTAACAACAGCTTGCAAATTAAAATCATGTTGACTTTCAATATTTCACTCGATGTTGCTTGCTGTCCAGTTGTTCCAAAATCCAAATCTGTATAACTCTTGCATACAAGTCTTTAAGCGATAGCTGCAAAGTAACCGCTTGCTTCTGTATTGGTAGAGAATGCCCCTGAATATTTCATATTAAAGGCCGCAAGTCAGTCATTATCAGCGCTTGAATCGCTTCGTTATAACGTACTATATATTACATCGTGTATGAAAATGTATTATGGTGTGTAGGTATTTAAATACATTGAGAAGAGCGGCATAGCAATTGTTTTTTCAACACTTTATTACACATTATCAAGTTGAGTAGATAAAAAACAAGTAGCCATTTGTCCAAATGGGGTAAAAGTTAGGAAGAACCACAGGGAAGTCTTCTTTTTCAACGTTGAACAATTTCATGTTCACATCTATGTAGGTCACAATAATATAGCTTCTTATATTGTAGGTGTAATATAGGTATACATGCGTATCCTAATGGATCCAGTTTTCATGCACCGTGTAAATGGTCAAACATTTTAGAATAAACTACCGTTTACATATGTTCTAGTTATAATTTGAGAAAAAGTTGGACAAAGGATTGCTGAGATGCTCTTGTTAGTATGAATACCCGCAGACCTAAATACGTTTTCGAAATCGATATTATGAAAAGTTTGGCCAAAAACAAAAACTCCCTTTGATCTTTTGTTATAATAACACTTTCTAATCACCTCTTTTTTGTATTCTAAAATGCACAGAACAACAAAAAAATAAGACGTCGGGTAATTTTTTATGGTTTTATCCAGAATGTGTTCTTTAACAAAAATTGTCATTTTAAATGTTTCTTCCGAATAGTTCGAAATTGGCCATCAAAACCACTTCAGAAGTGTATGAGGATGTTAGAGAATGTAACAAAGAAATCGTAGGTGCTTTAACTAGGGCAAAAGGCTATTGCTATGTTGGTAGTTTTACTGAAACTACCAACGATAAATTTACCCTTTTTTCCCCAAGAATAAGATATTTTGAAGTTTCACCTTGAAACTTTCGAATTGGTTATAAACTCAAGTTCATAGGCCTAATGACATCTTGATCTTTGTTTGAGCATCTTCCCATCAAATGTAAACTTTATAAAAGCAAGATTTACCATGTTCTAAAGGATAACCCACTGTTATGTTTTTGCAAATTAGTTAGTACTCAAGTGATCACTGTAGCGTACCAAATTTCAAACTGATCTGCCATATATTTCTGAAGAAGATTTTTTTAACCAAAGACGGGCATAGTCGCTATTTCGTTAATATGATTTAGGCCATTTCAGCAAATTTATGTTCCGCCATGCAAAAGAAGCGCTAAAAAATTAAGCAAGATATAGCAAGTTGTTTTCCAGGAAAAGATGTTTGGAAGTCTGACTTTCAGTTACCTTGGACATAGGCCAAATAATGGCTTGATCTTAAATAAACACAAATTTTGCAAACGGCTTTAGATACTGCAGAAAGTTTCTAAGAATCTAATATTCAAGCAATTTCCCATATGTTAGCTTGAAGAATTAAAACAAGGTCATTAGCTTTTATTTATTTTTTTTTTTTTGTAAAAAAGATTTCATAGGACTCTTAACAAATTGAGCCTGGAGGCCATGTTGGTCATGTAACCCAGATCCCATGGACAAAATTTGTTCCCTAGACCTATGGAAAGTCCATATGAAACTAGGCTTTTATGGGTCTGGTGGCTTTAGTGTAGGGCTGGGACGTGTAAAAATTTTGTAACCGGCTAACCGAGTTCCAATTATTCGCGGGTACCATAGAATTTATAGCATGTCCACTAAATATATGTTTAGATCCAATAATAAGTATCTGTCTTCAGCTGACGTGTGCATGAGAAAGGTACCAAAATGTAGAAATCTCCATATTGTAATATAAAAAAAATGATATGGCAATATGATTGCAATTTATATAAGACACACACGCGCGCTCTATTTGCTTTAGAAGTAAAAAAGAGGCAATGATCAAGTTTTATTTCACTCAGATCCAACATACCGCCCTAAAAACTAAAATGGCAAGAAATGTATACCACGGTATGTTGGCAAATTTACGTAGACGAAAGTATTAATTACGAGACATTGTGGGAAACTGCGTGTGACAGATGAACAACTTTTTTTCCAAAGTTTTTTTTTCTGAAATATATCTGCAGTCAAAATATTTTACAGATCTTTTTACACCGATAAAGGGCATATAATATTATATCTAGAAACGTTTGAACTCTGAAGATACACTCTGTGAAGAAAAATGTAGATTTTTTTTTTATTACTTCGCATGAAGGCAGCATGTACAGTCTTTATTCCTTTATCATTTGCAAAACCTAACCAATCAGCGATCGACCTACTTGGTGAGCTTTTAAACCACGGTTAAATCAGATTTCAACTTCATACATTACATGACTTAAAAAGCCATGTTTCACAGTTCGCAGGCATGATACAGTAAGTGCATCGTCAGTGTCTAAACGTTTCTGGATAGAAGGATATATGCCAAATATCATTTTAGAAACAGATCTGTAAAATATTTAGAAATTGTAAATGTATTTAAGAAAAAAAAATCGAAAAAAAATGTTTACCTGTCACGCGCAGTTTCCCGCAAAGTCTCTTAACATATACTTTCGTTTACGTAAATTTACATAAATACCGTGTATACACAAATTGACAAAAGTTCACGCACGGTATATCGAATGAATAGCCGTTTTCCTGACAGGTAGTTACTCAGGTACCGTAACTAAAAACACCAGTAACTTCTATTGTTACCTATTTTCTGTTTTAAATTACAAAACAAAACAGTAAGCTAAAATCCATCTATACAGGTTACCATATTGTTAGATGACCATAGGCAAGCGGACATAAGAAGATCTAACATTGAAGAAACACAACAAAAGCTACCCCTTGGAACGGTCAGTAGCACATTAATGGGGGCAGGGGGTGGCGCTTAAATTAGCTGTCTCGCCTGCGCAGAAGAGGCGACACATCATTCTGTATTGCTTTTCCGTGTCGTCGGCGGCGTCGTCGTCAACGTAAACGTTTGTTTTGTTTATGCGTTTAGCTCAGTTTCTCAAGAACTATGAGGGCTAGAGCCATGAAACTTGTGTCATATATACATTTGGGAGAGTAAAACTTAAAGTTATCATCTACTATGAGTCATGACGTACACCTTATGGTTCACCGATTTTGCATTTTTGTCGAGTTTCGCATTTAGGTCCGTTTTTCAACAACAACTAGAACTGTCGGAGAATCCGACTATACCCCCGCTTAACTGCTTAAATCAAATGGTGTTATTTTATTACAAAACACAGAAAGAAAGAGAACTCATTGTCACCATGTATACCAAATATGAATGGTTGCTGTGAAATCTGTTACAAAATATTGCATTATTCAAAATCAGGAAAGAAAGAAAACTGGAAAAATATAGGGAAGAATAAGCAATCCCACAATATCAGTTATCATCAACCTGCATACAAAATATCCCTACTCTAACTTACAGATGCATTGAAATCTTTTGCAAGAATTGCATTCTTCAATGTAAAGAGAGAAAGAAAATTGGACATATATAGGGATGAATAAGAAAGAGAAGGCTGGTTCCCATGATACAGTAAGTCATCATTAAACTGCATACCAAATATGACCGCTCTCGCTTGCACGGTTGTGGAGAAATCTTTGATGATAATTTCATTACTGAAAGAATGGAAAGAAAGAAAATTGAACAAATACATGGAAGAATAAACAGGAGAAGACTGGTTTACAATCCCAGGATATATTAAGTTGTCATTTCCCTGCATACCAAATATGACTACTCTAGCTTGCATGGTTGTGGAGAAATCTTTGACGAAAAAATTCATTATTCAAAGTATGGAAAGAAAGAATATTGGACAAATACAGGGAAGAATAAGCAAGAGAAGGCTGGTTCTCAATCCCACGATACAACATGTCGTCATCAACCTGCATACCAAATATGACTATTCTAGCTTGCATGGTAGTGGAGAAATCTTTGACGAAAAATTTCAATATTCAAAGTATGGAAAGAAAGACAAGAATTCCGCGGAATGCGGTGTCTCGCCTGCTAGCGTTTTGTCATAAAACAGAGCTAAATCAGCAAAGATGTATGCATGAACCAAGTTTCTTGGCTCTAGCCCTAGTTTCTGAGAAAGACCTAAATGTGAAAACTGGACAAAAAATTGTAAAGTCAGTCAACTGTAAAATGTTGGTAAAGACTCAGTACTGATGATGACTTTGAGCTCTTCTCTTCCAGATGAAGGCATGACCCAAGTTCCATGGTTCTAGCCCTTTTAGTTTCTGGGAAACAGACCTAAACGCGAAAACTAGACGAAAAATTGCAAAGTCAGTCAACCGTAGAATGTAGGTCAAGACTCAGTATTGATGATGGATTTGAGATTTACTCTTCCAGACGTAAGCATGAACCAAGTTTCATGGCCCTAGCCCTTATAAATTCTGAGAAAATGACCTAAACATGGAAACTTGACAAAAAATAGCAAAATCAGTCAACCGTAAAATGTAGGTCAAGACTCAATATTGATGATGGCTTTGAGATCTACTCTTCCAGATGTATGCATGAACCAAGTTACATGGCTCTAGCCCTTATAGTTCCTGAGAAAATGACCTAAACGCAAAAACCTGATGAAAAATTGCAAAGTCAGTCAACCGTAAAATGAAGGTCAAGACTCAGTATTGATGATGACTTTGAGCTCTACTCTTCCAGATGTATGCATGACCCACGTTTCATGGCTCTAGCCATTATAGTTCCTGAGAAAATGACCTAAACGCAAAAACCCGATGAAAAATTGCAAAGTCAGTCAACCGTAAAATGAAGGTCAAGACTCAGTATTGATGATGACTTTGAGCTCTACTCTTCCAGATGTATGCATGACCCACGTTTCATGGCTCTAGCCATTATAGTTCCTGAGAAAATGACCTAAACGCAAAAACCCGATGAAAAATTGCAAAGTCAGTCAACCGTAAAATGTAGGTCAAGACTCAGTATTGATGATGGCTTTGAGATCTACTCTTCCAGATGTATGCATGAATCAAGTTTCATGGCTCTAGCCATTATAGTTCCTGAGAAAATGACCTAAACGCAAAAACCCGATGAAAAATTGCAAAATCAGTCAACCGTAAAATGTAGGTCAAGACTCAGTATTGATGATGGCTTTGAGATCTACTCTTCCAGATGTATGCATGAATCAAGTTTCATGGCTCTAGATTTAGACTTTTATTCTAGATCATCGTCTTTCATATTATTTGGTTCCTTTTGAAATTAATCAGTCTTTGAATCGACTGCCCAATTAAAGTTTAGAAATTACAGTATGCTTTTTTCTAGTTTCGTCACCAGATATTGTGAGGGTCACTGACGAGGCTTAATTAGCCGAAACTACGCAGTCTGGCCCATGTTCCTACTTCTGTATGTATTCTCTGCTCTTGAAGGATCTTTTTAAGAATTTAATTTCATGGCTCTAGCCCTTATAGTTTCTGAGAAACTGACCTAAACGCAAAAACCCGATGAAAGTTTACGCCGCCGCCGCCGACGACGACACAGGAAAAGCAATACCTATGTCTCGCCTCTGCTTCGCAGGCGAGACAAAAATTGGACAAATACAGGACAGAATAAATAGGAGAAGGCTGGTTTGCAATCCCACGATATAATAAGTTGTCATCAACCTGTATACCAAATACGACTACTCTAGCTTGCACGGTTGTGGAGGAATCTTTGACGAAAAATTTCATTATTCAAAGTATAGAAAGAAAGAAAATTGGACAAATACAGGGAAAAATAAGCAGAAGAAGGCTGGTTCTCAATCCCACAATACAACATGTCGTCATCAACCTGCATACCAAATATGACTACTCTAGCTAGCACGGTTGTGGAGATATCTTTGACGAAAAATTTCATTATTCAAAGTGTGGAAAGGAAGAAAATCGGACAAATACAGGGAATAAGCAAGAGAAGGCTGGTTCTCAATCCCACAAGGCCGTCGTCGCCGGTCCGGCAGGTCCGGCAAGCGCCGGACCACTGTTTTTGCCGAGTATTCTGTCTGCCGTACCACTTTTTTTCTTTGCAGCCGATTTTTCTTTCGTGCTGACCTGTGATTTTATTGAATCACATCATCAAAAGTGCCGGAATTTATCGATGAAATTATCACTGACCCTCGTTGCTCGTGTCATCAATAAACGTGGTCGAGGTGTGAAAACATGCAGTCACACACCATGCAAAACACTGCAGTTATTATAATGACACCTGCTTGATTAATTTCATAATCGTCAAAGGACTATTTTCAGTGGATGATTTTTCAAAGACATAATAAACTCTTTGATCCAGAACGTATTAAAGAACTTCTTCGTTTTTTTATTTTTGTATGCCAACAATGGTATGAAAACAAAATACAGCGGCATGTTTTTTGTCGGCGCAACAGAAGAAAGTTTTAATCCCCTCAATGTATTTTTCTAATTATTCTAAGTCAAAGAACATGTCGGGCGGCAAAGTATGTATAAAACATTTTGAATGTACATGTATGAGCATTCTAAGTCCTGAGACTGTACCGAAAGTTCCATGTCAATGTTGTTATACCATTATGGATATACACGTGCCATCTGTTCCATATCAGCCCAAGACTTTTCGGTTCCCACAACGTACATGTGGTGTAAAAAAGCCGGGGCAGAGAAGTTTTCAACCATCGTGGTTTGACAGTAGGCCGTGGCTTCATTATGATGAAGCAGAAGATCAAGCGTTTTGTCATCTCTGTATGTTGGCCTATCGGCAAATAAAACAAACAAAAATAAAACAACTATAGTGGGGATTATATCTGTAGCAGGCTTAATTTTGCTTGAACGCAGAAATTGATGCCAGCGTCTGATGAGACTGGCAGAGGGGTCGAATAGTTGTTAAAGATCTTCTTGAGTCTTAAGTTTTTTTTTTCGTATTTAACTAGCAAAACTTCGTGACCAAAACGACTGAAATTTGGCCCCAAACGCATCCAAAAATGCACTTAAAACGCACATAGACACGCCCATAAATCAAAATTTTTTCTCGGCGGAGGTCCCCCGAACCCCCCTTACGAAAGGGGAAATTCCCCTCTTGTGCTCTCCCCCATCTCGTGCCTTAGACACTCGCTGCTATCCTCCGCCGGACCAGTTTTTATTACACGGCGACGGGCCTGTCCCACGATACAACATGTCGTCATCAACCTGTATGCCAAATATGACCAGTCTAGCTTGCACGGTTTTGGTGAAATCTTTGACGAAAAAATTTCATTATTCAAAGTATAGAAAGAAAGAAAATTGGATAAATACAGGAAAGAATAAGCAGGAGAAGGCTGGTTCTCAATCCAACGATACAACATGTCGTCATCAACCTGTATGCCAAATATGACCAGTCTAGCTTGCACAGTTGTGGAGAAATCTTTGACGAAAAATTTCATTATTCAAAGTATAGAAAGAAAGAAAATTGGACAAATACAGGGAAGAATAAGCAGGAGAAGGCTGGTTCTCAATCCCACGATACAATATGTCGTCATCAACCTGTATGCCAAATATGATCAGTCTAGCTTGTATGGTTGTGAAGAAATCCTTGACGAAAAATTTTATTAAAAGGGGACGGACGGACGGACGGACAGACGGATGGAAGGAAGGAAGGACGGACTGACGGATGGACAGATGTAAACCAGTGTACCCCCCACTTTTTCAAAGCGGGGGTATAATAAGGGGTTATGCCATGAAACTTGGGCCATGCATACATCTACAGGAATAAAACTCAAAGCTAACAATAGTACTGAGTGTTGAAGAAGTTTTTTTTACAATTCACCGATTTTTCAATTTTTTGGTAGATTGTTCGCGTTTCGGTTCATTTCTCAAGAAGTGTAAGGGCTAGAGACATGAAACTTGTTTACATCTGAAAGACTATAGCTGATAGCTACCATTACTAATGAGTCTTGACCTACATTTTACAATTTACTGACCTGCAATTTTTGTCAAGCGT
The DNA here is from genome assembly GCA_963989385.1 of Ctena decussata. Classification (NCBI taxonomy): domain Eukaryota; kingdom Metazoa; phylum Mollusca; class Bivalvia; order Lucinida; family Lucinidae; genus Ctena; species Ctena decussata. The sequence goes on from OZ022499.1 coordinate 46,231,326, forward strand.
TCGCGTTTAGGTTCATTTCTCAATAACTATAAGGGCTATAGCCATGAAATTAGGGCCATGCTTTCATCATGAAGAGAAAAACTCAAAGCTACAAAAAGTATTGAATCTTGACCAACATTTTATGGTACACTGACCGTATCTTTATCAAGATTTCGCGTTTAGGTCTGCAAGTACTACAAGGGCTAGAACCATGAAGTTTGGGCCATGTCTATATCTGCAAAAGTAAAGCTCAAAGATACCCATAAATACTGTCTTGAGCTACTTTTTACGTTTTACAGTCTAAGCAATTTTTAGTCGAATTTTCGCATTTGGGATAGAGCCATGAAATTGGGTCATGCATACACCAGGAAGAGTAAAGCTCCAAGGCAACATCAATATTGAGTACTGGTATTACTTTTCTGGTGTCATCAGCAGTGTTATCTTTGTTTCCATGTTTAGCTTTATTTTGTGACAAATCGTACATAGGCGAGACACCGCATTTCGCGGAATGCTTGTTTTATTGGATTCAAATCCTCACTCTCTGCTTCTTCAGTGGTTCCAAATTTTTAGTTAGGTGTTTGGTCCGCATGAGGTTTTCTAATCCATCGATGAATTATTTAAAAAAAAGTCACGGATAAGACTTATGGTGAATTAGAGATGAGGACTCAACAGAAACAACGTATTGCAACTACTGTAGATCCCTAGGATGTCAAACTATAGAAGTAGAAATTAAATAGTGAAATAGAATAATTATACTTTACATAACAATAAGCATTCAGGTAATGATTAGGAAATTTGTACCTTAAGAGCTGGTCCCAAACCGCAATAGGGTACCCGAGTACTCGTTCGGGGCAGAGAAGATGTCAGTTGAAATGTTTACGAAGGAAAGAACCCAACCTGAATTGTTTCTATATTCTTTTATTTTACAGAAATAATAATAAAAAATACTCTGAAAACACTTTGGTACCAAACTCCTTAAAAAGGCAGTTATCAAGCTTGTTAAGAAAGTGCATTAACAAAATAAAAGTATGAAGCAACCAGGCATCTAATCAGGGCCTTCATTGTTTTGTAAATTTACAAGGGCAACATATCTCATCTGTAGTTAGGCGTACAGTTACTTATCGTATATTCTTAGCAAGGCATACACTAGATCGATAGTAAGACGTACAGTGTATACTTCCCGAGGGGCTTGATTTGAACACCATTTTCAACCTTTTTACATACATCTGATAAAAATATTTTAAGAATCCGAAGGCGCAAGCAATCTAGAGTCTGTTTGTTTAAAAAACAGGATAATAACTGTGTTTTTCTCACCACAGGCTCGCGTTGCATTTATCTTTGCGGGATAAAATTCCTGTAGCGGCAGGGAGTTTATTATCATTCAAGGCAATAAAATATTTTAGCGAAGAAAACATAAATATAAACCTACCTCTCTGGTGTTATCCAAGCAGAACAACTATGAATTACGCAGTATATGCTTGATTAAAAGTCCAAACACACCGATTTCCGACTACACGTTATAAGCGAAATTGTGTCATCTCGGTATACACACCAGATATATCCGGCGTATGGTACAGTCAGTTCGGATACTGTGAATACCAGTCTTATTTTTAGTTTTGGTACAAGCATCTTCGCCAAACTTTTCACATAAATTTTGTTTTTCATTTGCAGTTTGTTCTTTGGACAAGTACTTACTAAATGTGTCATCACCCAGATTTTCAACATTTTGGGTGTGCAAACAACCCTCATCTGAATCTGATTCAGACAATGTATGATGTCTTTCTGCTCTTAAAACATGCAGAGAAACATCATCATCAGCTGGCAGTTGTGTATCAGACATACCACAGTCTGTATTCAAAGAATTCTCAACCGGAATTAACGGTTGCCGAGTACCGGTCCCATCCAAAAATGAGACCATTTTTAAAGTAACAGTAGCTTCTGTTTTCAAACAATGACAAAAGCAAACTTTCTCATCCAGCAAAGAGAACTGTTTATCATGCTGTTCCAAACGAACATTCATATTATTCTCTATGTTCTCGATGTCCTTTTTAGTAGTTCGAGAAGTCCAACGAGTCTTCTCCTTAGTAGTATTCGACACCTTCGACGGATGCACTTCCATTTCCTTCAACAACCTGCTGTAATGAGGCTTCTGCCATACTAACATATGGAAATAAAGGGTACGTCTTGATGATACAAACCCCAAAACTTTTAATGATACAAACACCAAAACTTTTCCAAACCTCAAAACATCTTCCATGTTTATCAACTGAAAATTACATCCCAGCTTTGCAACACAGAAATTAAAACTGATTTCTAAGCGTTTGATTTATACCATAGGATGATCTGAGCCAGAGAGACACTTATTAATGCTAGCAAGTTGTCCGAGCTGGATAAGGGAATTAAATCCTGTATGTACATAGATGGTAAGTAGAAAAACAGAACAAAATAAAATCATAATCAGCAGAGCCAGTCTCCAATATACAGCCATGTTTAGTATCAAACCAAACGTCGTGATGACAATTGTAAGACTAGTTGACTTACGCTGATCTGATCATACTGCATTAAGACAGACTGAGACATCAACCATACTTAAAACAAGAGGGCCATGAGGCCCTGAACTGCTCACCTGAGCAATTGGCAATGTGGCTTTTTCTTATCGTGTCTGAAATTGTCAAAATATAAGTCTTGGGTCAAAAGTCAAAGAATGACCATGACCGCTTGTACTCATAAATCTTCATGTACTCATTAAGACAACCATATATACAATTTTTAGGCCAAAATCTTCAAAACTTTCCACGAAATCTTATGTTCTAGCATTTTCCCATATTTGACCATGCCGTAAAAAAGGTCAAGGTAATCCCAAGGTCATCATTTGAACAGTCTAGATGGTACTCTAGTACTCCATGCTACTTAAAAAAATCTTAAAGATTTATACCATAAATGGTAATGGCGGCCATGTTGGTCATGTGACCAGGACCGTTTGAACAAATTTTTATTCAATCAACCCCTGGAGGCTCTATATGAAATGTGCTTACTATTGGCCCTTTTGGCTTTTGAGGAAATGTTTTAAAATGTTAAAATATGAGAGATCTGGATCAAAGGTCAATAAATGACCTTGACCTCTTGTACTCATAACTCTTCATGACTTCATTAAGACAACTGTATATACCAATTTTTAGGCCAAAATCTTCAAAACTTTCCATGAAATCTTATGTTCAAGCATTTTCCCATATTTGACCTTGCCGTAAAAAAAAGGTCAAGGTCAACCCAAGGTCATAATTTGAACAATGTTGATAGTACTCAAGTACCCTATGCTACATACCAAGTCTCAAGGATATCGGTCAACTGGTTCTGGAGAAGAAGATTTTTAAAGTTTTTTTTACCATATATGGGCATGGCGGCCATGTTGGTCATGTGACCTAGACTGTTAGAATTTTCTTTTCATTCCCTCAACCCCTGGAAGCTCTATATATAATTTGGTCACAATTGGCCAAGTGGTTTTGGAGGAGATTGTTTGAAATTGTCAAAATATGAGAGTTCTGGGTCAAAAGTCAAAGAATGACCTTGACCTCTTGTACTCCCAAATCTTCATGTACTCATTAAGATGACTGTATATACCAATTTGTAGGCCAAAATCTTCAAAACTTTCCATGAAGTCTTATGTTCTAGAATTTTCCCATATTTGACTCTGCCGTAAAAAAGGTCAAGGTCAACCCAGTGCATAATTTGAACAATCTTGATAGTACTTGAGTACCCAATGATACCAAGTTTCAAGGCCATCGGTCAACTGGTTCTGGAGAAGAAGATATTTAAAGGTTTTTACCATATATTTATTATTATGGTTTATTTCAAGTTTCATATAATTTCGTTCACTGGGCTGAGTGGACTATTACTCTGGCATAAGTGAGGCATAAGCTGAAGCTGTTCTTAAACACTTGCCTCAGCATCACTGCACTATGATAATACATTTTTAAGTCAGTTTCAAGAAATTTTGTTCACTCCAGTATCTAAGTTATGGCTAATTTGTGGCTTTTAAGTCAATCCAAGGCCATTAAATCATGCACTACTGATGTGATTATGATCAAACTTAATGTGCACTGCTATGTCAAGACAATAAATAATTATTTTAAGTTTCATGAAATTCCGTTCATTGGTTACTTAGTTATGACCCAATATGCTGATTTTAACCCGAGTCAAAGGCAATTACTCATTGCTAACTGAAGCAATTTCAACAAAACGTAAGATGCACCAATGTGTTATGGTGATACATATTTAGTAAAAGTTTCATAGAATTCTATTCATTGATTACTTACTTATGACTAACTTTGTCAATTTTAAATTGATTCAAGGGCAATAACTCATGCATTTCTGATGCCATTCTAATGAAACTTTATGTGCATAACCCTCTTACATATTAAGTTTAAGTTTCATGAAATTCCGTCCAGTGGTTACTTAGTTATGGCTTATTTTATTGATTTTAAAACAAGTCAAGGGCAATAACTCATGCCAGTCTAATGAAACTTGACGTGCATGAGCGGGTTTCAGTAATATATTTATTTTAAGTTTCATGAAATTCCGTTCAGTGGTTATATAGTTATGGCTCCGGACGGACGGATGGAAGGAAGGACGGATGGATGGACAGACGGATGGACATGGAGAAAACTATATCCCTCCACCTTCGGCGGGGGATAATAATAAGCAGGAGAAGGCTGGTTTTCCATCCCATAATACAACAGTTATCACCAACCTGCAAGCAAAATACCTCTCTTCTAACTTGCAATGGCTGCTTAGAAACCTTTGACAAAAAGTCCTTATTCAAAGTATGGAGAGAAAGAAAATTGGACAAATACAGGGAAGAATATGCCAGACATGGCTGGTTTGCAATCCCACAATACAATAAGTCATTATCAATCTGTATACCAAATATGAACATTCTACATTTGAAGGCTTACTGTAAGATCTTTTACGAAAAATGCATTATTCAGTGTAAAGAGAGAAAGAAAATAAAACAAATACTGGGAAGAATAGCTGGGTTGAATCCCACTATACAATATGGCGTTAACAATCTGTACACCAAATATGAACATTCTACCTTGAAGGGTTGCTGTGAAATCTTTTACGAAAAATTGCATTATTCAATGTAAAGAGAGAAAAAAATCAGATATAGGAGACAGCTGGTTCTCAATCCCACGATACAATAAGTTATCATTAACCTGCATACCAAATATGACTGCTCTAGCTTGCATGGTTGCACAGAAATCTTTGACTAAAAATTTCATTACTCAAAGTATGGAAAGAAAGACAAAGAGGGCCAAGAGGTCCTAATTCGCTCACCTGAGTAAAAGGTTAAAGGTCAAACTAGGTCATCATTTGAACAAACCTGATAGTTTGCAACCATTTCCAAATGGTTCTGAAGAAGAAGATTTTGGAATACTTTTCTATGTATTGCTATGGTTCAAACCCTGGACCCCCTGGGGCGGGGCCATTTTGAACCCTAGGATCATCATTTGAATAATCTTGGTAAAGGACTACTAGGCAATGCTACATACTAAATTTCAAGCATCTAAGCCAAATGGTTCTGAAGAAGATTTTTGAATGTTTTTTCTATGTATTTCAATGGTTCAAACCCAGGACCCTCTGAGGTGGGGCCATTTTTGACCCTAGCATCATCATTTGAACAAACTTGGTAAAGAACCACTAGGCACTGCATCATACCATATTTCAATCATCTGCACTAAGGGGTTCTGGAGAAGAAGATTTTTAAGTATATTTTAATTTCAAACCCAAGACTCCCCACCCCAGGGCCATTTTGGGTCCAAGGGCCAACATTTATACAAACTTTGTAGGAGTCCACCAGGCAATGCATCATATCAAATTTTAAGCATATGAGCTGAGTGGTTCTGAATAAGAAGATTTTCGAATATTTTTCTATGTATTTCTATGGTTCAAACTCGGGACTCCCTGCCCCAGCACCATTTTGGACCCTGGGGCCATTTATTGAACAAACCTGATAAAAGACCACCCACTAGGCAATGCTACATACCAAATTTCGAGCAGCTGAGTCCAGTGGTTCTGAAGAAGATTTTTGAATATGCTTCTACGTATTTCTATGGTTCGAACCTAGAGCTCCCTGCCGCGGGGCCATTTTTAGACCCTGGGATCACCATTGAACAAACTTGGTAAAGGACTACTAGGCCATGTACCATACCAAATTTCAAGCATCTAAGCCTTGCAGTTCTGAAGAAGATTTTTGAATATTTTTCTTTGCATTTCTATGGTTCAAACCTTGGACTCCATGCCAAGGGACCATTTTGGACCCTGGGGCCACCATTTGAACAAACTTGGTAAAGGACTATAAGGCAATGCTACATACCAAATTTCAAGCATCTGAGCCTTGTGGTCCTGAAAAAGATTTTTGAATATGCTCGTATGTATTTCTATGGTTCAAAGCCAGGACCCTCTGGGGCGGGGCCATTTTGGACCCTGTGGCCATCATTTGAACAAACTTGGTAAATGACCACCAGGCAATGTTACATATCGAATTTCAAGCATCTGAGCTGAGTGAACCACTCAAACTTGGTAAAGGACCACTAGGCAATGCTACATACCAAATTTCAAGCATCTGTCCATTCTGAGCCTTGCAGTTCTAAAGAAGAAGATTTTTGAATATGTTTCTATGTATTTCTATGGTTCAAACCTGGGACTCCCTGCCCCGGGGCCATTTTGGACCTTGGGGCCACCATTTGAACAAACTTGGTAGAGGACCACTAGGCAATGCTATAAACCAAATTTCAAGCATCTGAGCAAAGCAGTTCTGAAGATTTTTAAGTATATTTTAGTTTTGAACCCAAGACCCCCCTGCCCGAGGGCAATTTTGGACCCTGGGGCCACCATTTGAACAAACTTGGTAGAGGTCCACTTGACAATGCTTCTTACCAAATATCAAAGCCCTAGGCCTAGCGGTTTCAAAGAAGATGTCATTTAAAGCAAGTTGTTGACGAAGGACGACAGACGAACACAATAGCTCACCCTGAGCCAAAGGCTCAGGTAAGCTAAAAATCGGACAAATACAGAGAAGAATTAGAGGAAAAGGCTGGTTTGTAATGCCACAATACAACACATCGTTATCAACCTGCGAACCATATATGACTTCTCTAGCTTGCACAGTTGTAGAGAAATCTTTAACGAAACAAGAAATGTTACAGTGGTAACAAATGCCCCCGAAGGCCCCTTAAACTGACCTGTGAGCCCTAATTGTGACCTTGACCTTGGGCACAGAACCTGAGTCTTGCACATGATATACATTCTCATTTTGTTTTACTTTTCTGTAATGTTTAAATGCACTTTGGAAGTTTAAGCAGATTCAAGGGGACTTAATTCAACCAATAACCAAACTGCGTTGTGTCCTTGACATTGGGTGTGGAAACCTAATGTCGCACCTAACATAACTTAATATTATACTTTACTTTTCTTTACGTTACCATTTTATCATGCTTTACCTTTCAGAAAAACTCGATGATATTCGCTTCAGCAGTTTTGAGTCAGTTCAGAGACATGAACTGACCTCTGAGCCCTGACTGTGATCCTGACCTTGGACAACAAAACCATAATTTGTTTGTGACATATTCGCTCACTGTTTATACCTTTTCATGAAGTTTAATGAAGTTTGCTTCAGTAGTTTTTAGGTAATTGAGGATGAATGACTTGACCTTTGACCTCTGGCTATGACCTTGACCTTGGGTGTGGGAACCTATGTCTTGTACATGGTAAATAATCTCATTAGGCTTTATCTTTCTTTAAAGTTTGCTTTGGTACTTTTCTGAGTAATTGCCGAGACATGATTTGACCTCTGACCCCAGATTGTGACCTTGACCTTGGATTTGGGATCCTAAATATAGTGTGTAACATACCATCTCATTATGGTTTACCATTCTGTGAAGTTTGATGACATTCGCTTCAGCAGGTTTTAAGTTATCACAGACCTTTGACCCCTAATTGTGACCTTGACCTTGAACCTGGCAACCCAAATCTTACGTGCAAAACAACTTCTCATTATGTTTCATCTTTCTGTGGAGTTTCATTAAATTTACTTCAGTAGTTTATAAGTAATCGCTGAGAGCCAACTTTGAGACACATTTTGACTTTTGACCCAACCACGGCCTTGACCTTGGGCGTAGGGACCTAAGTCTTGTGCATGAAACACATTCTCATTATGCTTTATATTTCTGTGAAGTTTCATCAAATTTGCTTCAGTAGTTTTAAAATTATCACTGAGACACGATTTTGAGACACAATTTGACCTTTGACCCAACCATGGCCTTGACCTTGGACATAGGGACCTAAGTCTTGTGTGCGACACACCTTCTCGTTATGCTTTATCTTTCTGTGAAGTTTCATCAAATTTGCTTAAGTAGTTTTAAAATTATCGCTGAGACACCATTTTGAGACACAATTTGACCTTTGACCCTATTGTGGCCTTGACCTTGGGCGTAGGAACCTAAGTCTTGTGCGCGACACACCTTCCCATTATGCTCTATCTTTCTGTGAAGTTTCATTAAATTTGCTTCAGTAGTTTTTAAGTTATCGCTGAGACACGATTTGTAACGGACGGACGGACTGACGGACGGACAGTCCGATTTTAATATGCCACCCGAAGTTCCTTCGGGGGCTTAAAAATTCATTATTCAAACAAGAGGCCCACGGGCCACAAAGCTCACCAAATCTCTAGCTCAAAATTGCTATCAAATTCGTAACGGCTCAAAATTGCTGTCACATTCGTATTACAGGCTAATACAAAATATACAACTACAAAGTCTCAGTTTGACAGTCTGTTGAGTTGATACAAAATATATAACTATTTTCCATATATTGATTGCAGTAAATGTCATTTTTTAATTTTCCCCATAACAAGTCAATGCAACTCTAAGTTGCCGTAGCAACCAAACTAAAGAGCCGATTTTATAAAAAAAACAACAACAAATTTTCAATCCCCTAGCCTAAGGATACTACAGATGAAATCAGGGCCTTATCGGCCCAATGGCTTCTGAGGAGATAATTTTTTTAAGTATTTTTTTCCCATTTTTTTTGCATTTTGGTTTCCATGGCAACCAATAAAAGGAGCAGTGGGCAAAAAACATGTAGCTGATAGAAGACATCTTTGTATAACATTTGTATAAAAGCTTTATCAACATATCTGTAATGGCTTGGCAGAAAATGCCATTTTTCAATTTTCCCCATTATAAGTCAATGGGAACTCTAAGTTGCCATAGCAACCAAACTAACGGGCCGATGATCTTAAAAAACACAAACTTTCAATCCCCAAGCATAAAGATGCCACAGATGAAATCTGAGCCTTATCGGCCTAGTGGCTTCAGAGGAGATAATCTTTTATGTATTTTTTTTCCATTTTTTTGCATTTCGGTTTCCATGGCAACCAATAGAAGGAGCAGTGGGCCAAAAAACATATAGCTGATAGAAGACATCTCAAGGAACATTTCTATAAAAGTTTTATTAACATATCTGCAACGGCTTGGCAGAAAATGCCATTTTTCAATTTTCCCCATTAAAGTCAATGGGAACTCTAAGTTGCCATAGCAACCAAACTAAAAGGCCAATTTACATAAAAAACATAAATTTAATCCCCCAGCCCAAGGATGCCACAGATGAAATTTGGGCCCAATCGGCCTAGTGGCTTCAGAGGAGATGTCGTTTAAAAGTGCTGACGGACGACAGACGACGACGACGACGACAGACCACTGCCTAACCTATAAGCTCCCCCGGAGCCTTCGGCTCTGGTGAGCTAAAAAAGGAAAGTAAGACAATTGGACAAATACAGGGAAGAATAAGCTGGGGAAGGCTGGGGTGCAATCCCACGATATAACACACCGTCATCAACCTGTATGCTAATAATGACCATTCTAGCTTGAACGGTTGTGGAGAAATCTTTGACGTAAAATTTCATCATTCAAAGAATGGAAATAAAGAACATTGGATAAATAAAGGGAAGAATAAGCAGGAGAAGGCTGGTTCTCAACCCCACGATACAATTCACCATCATCAACCTGTATGTAAAATATGACCATTCTAGTTTGTATGGTTGTGGAAAAATCTTTGACGATAAATATGAGTAAAAGGGGATGGACGGAAGGACGGACGGGTGGAGCGAGCGACAGAAGGATGGACAGATGTAAACAAGTATACTCCCACTTTTTCAAAGCGGGGGTTTAATAAATCTACCACGTGAGTAGTCTATGATGAACAGTTGCTGACAAATCTGCTAAGTTTCATGATACACAGCATTTAAAGAAATATTATAACATGAAATAATAAGTAGGAGAAGGCCTGTTTTCAATCCCAAAATACAGCAAGCCATTGTCAACTCATATACCAAATATGAACCTTCTACCTTGCGTAGTTGCTGAGAAATCTTTTATGCGTAGTTGCTGAGAAATCTTTCATGAAAATTACAGTACTGACTGCATGGAGAGAAAGAAAAGCGAACAAATACAAGGAAGAACATATAAAAGAAGGCTGGTTCTTTATCCCACAATACAACTTGTCATTGTCAACCTGTATACCAAATATGAACTTTCTATCATATAACATTGCACAGATATCTTTGACGAATAAGTGTGGAGATAAAGAACAAGAGCTGTCAGCAGACAGCATAGCTCGCCTGGAATTGGAGTGATAGGAGATAACCAATACTCCAAGCGCTAAAGTCTAATTCAAATGGGTGAGAATAAGCTAACCTTTGTCTTTGGAAGACAAAAGGCAGCCAATTAGACTTGACAGCTGCAGTTTTTAAATCACCCGAAAATGTTGAGTAACTGTGCCACCATGATGAAGGCTTTACAGAGTTTGAAGACCTTAGAGGTTCTCCATCCTATAAGGAACAAGCTCAAAAGGTATAACTCATTTTTAAGAGAAAACCAGAGGGCCAATGGCCCTATATCGCTCACCTGAGCACTGAAGCACTGAGGTTACAGCAACAAAACACCATGCACAACAGCAATAAAAAACACCATTTATGTAGAGGATAATATCACAAACATTTATGCAAAAAATAAGCTTTATCCCCCTTAATAGCTTCTCAGAAAAAAGATCTTTGGGAAAAAAATGAAAATTTGGTCTTTCAGCTGCAATACCAAGTTTCAAGGCCATTTTCCTATTGGTTCTGGAGAAGATTTTTAAAGCTTTTTACCATATATGGGCATGGCGGCCATGTTGGCCAGGTGACCTGGACCCTATGAATTAATTTTCTTTCCCTCAACCCCTGGAGCTTTTATATGAAATTTGGTTTCAATTGGCTTGGTGGCTTTTGAAGAGATTGCTTGACCTTGTCAAAATATGAGAGTTCTGGGTCAAAGGTCAAAGAATGACCTTGACCCCTTGAACTCATAAATCTTCATGTACTCATTAAGATGACTGTAGATACCATTTTTAGCTCAAAATCTTCAATAGTTTCAAAGATATCTTATGTTCTAGCATTTTCCCATATAAAAGCACAAGGAAGCAAATTTGACATTAAAAAGGTAAAGGTCAACCAAAGGTCATTTGAACAATCTTGGTAGTGCTCGCATACCCGATGCTACATACCAAGTTTCAAGGCAATCGGCCAATTGGTTCTGGAGAAGAAGATTTTTTTAGGTTTTTACCATATATGGGCATGGCGGCCATGTTGGTCATGTGACCAGGATAGTTTGAACACCTTTGCATTCCTAAGACCCCAGGAGGCAACATATGAAATTTGATTACAATCGGCCAAGCGGTTTCAGAGGAGAAGTCGTTTGAAATTGTTGACGGACAGACGACGCAGCCTGCCTATACTATAAGCTCCCCCGGAGCCTCTGGCTCATGTGAGCTAAAAACTGTCATCTAAGGCCTCCAGTAACCTTGAAAATGAGGTCAAGGTCACCAAAATCTAACCAGCTCTTAAGCTAGTCCCAATGATATATCCATGCAAGTTTAATGAAATGCCATCTACTGGTTCATCAGATACTGCTGGTACAATAAATTGTCATCTGAGTCATCCAGTGACCTTGAAAATGAGGTCAAGGTCACCAAAACCTAATCAGCTCTTAAACTTATTCCAATGATGTATCCATGGAAGTTTGGTGAGATTCCAATTATTGGCTCAGGAAATATCATGGGTTCAAGAAATTGTCATCAAAGTCCTCCAGTGACCTTGAACATAACGTCAAGGTCACCAAAATCTAATCAGCTCTTAAACTTGTCCCAATGATGTATCCATGCAAGTTTGGTGAGATTCCATCTCTTGGTTCATGAGAAATTTAGGGTACAAGAAATTGTCATCTAAGTCCTCCAGTGACCTTTTAAATGAGGTCAAGGTCACCAAACTCTAATCAGCTCTTAAACTTGTCCCAATGATGTATCCATGCAAGTTTGGTGAAATTCCATCTACTGGTTCAGTAGATATGATGGGTACAATAAACTGTCATCTAAGTCCTCTAGTGACCTTGAAAACTTATCAGCTCTTAAAATTATCCCGATTATGTATCCATGCATGTTTTGTTAAAATTCCATCCTTTGTCTCAGGAAATATCATGGGTACAAGAAATTGTCATCTAAGTCCTCCAGTGACCTTGAACATGAGGTCAAGATCACCAAAATCTAATCAGCTTTTAAACTTGTCTCAATGATGTATCCTTGCAAGTTTGATTAAATTCCATGTATCGGTTCATGAGAAATTGAGCTCTTTAAAAAACTTTAACGTAAATGTGGACGCCAACGCCGACGCCGGGGGTAGTGCAATAGCTCTTCCTGGACTTCGTCCAGGCGAGCTAAAAAGGGACAAATACAAGACAAGAGGCCCATGGGCCACAAAGCTCACCAGATCTCTAGCTCAAAATTGCTATCAAATTTGTAGAGGCTCAAAATTGCTGTCACATTTGTACAGGCTAATACAAAGTATACAACAACACAGTCTCAGTCTGACAGTCTGTTGAGTAGATAACAAAATATGTAACTATTTTCCATATTTTGATTGCAGTAAATGCATATACAAAGTAAACAGTAAACACATATTTTCAACAAAAAAAAATATAGCTGGAAGCAGACTTCTCAAGGAACATTTCAAATACAGTTTTGTCAACATATCTTCAATGACTTGGCAGTAAATGCCATTGGCCAAGTGTTTTCAGAGGAGATAATTTTTTAAGTATTTTTTTCCTTTTTTTTTTGCATTTTGGTTTCCATGGCAACCAATAAAAAAGCAGTGGGCAAAAAAACATACAGCTGATAGCAGATTTCTCAAGGAACATTTCTATAAAAGTTTTGTCAACATATCTGCAATGACTTGGCAGTAAATGCCATTTTTCAGTTTTCCCCATTATAAGTCAATGCAACTGTAAGTTGCCATAGCAACCATACTAAAGAGCAGATTTTCATAAAAAACACAAACTATCAATCCCCCAGCCTGAGGATACTACAAATGAAATCTGGGCCTTATCAGCCCAGTGGCTTCAGCAGAGATAATTTTTTAAGTATTTTGTTCCCATTTTTTTGCATTATGGTTTCCATGGCAACGAATAAAAGGAGCAGTTGGCCAAAAAAACATATAGCTGATAGAAGACTTCTCAAGGGACATTTCTATAAAAGTTTTGTCAACATATCTGCAATGGCTTGGCAGTAAATGCCATTTTACAATTTTCTCCATTATAAGTCAATGCAACTATAAGTTGCCATAGCAACCAAACTAAAGAGCCTATTTTCATAAAAAACATAAACTTTAAATCCCCCAGCCTAAGGATACTACAGATGAGATCTGAGCCTTATCGGCCCCAGTGGCTTCACAAGAGATCAATTTTAAGAATTTTTCCCCATTATTTTGCATTTTGGTTTCCATGGCAACCAATAAAAGGAGCAGCGGGCCAAAAAACATATAGCTGATAGAAGACTTCTCACGTAACATTTCTATAAAAGATTTGTCAACATATCTGCAATGGCTTGCCAGTAAATGCCATTTTTTAATTTTCCCCATTATAAGTCTATGGGAACTCTAAGTTGCCATAGCAACCAAACTAACATGCAGATTTTCATAAAAAACACAAACTTTCAATCCCCCAGCCCAAGAATGCTATAGATGAAATATGGGCCCAATCAGCCCAGTGGCTTCAGAGGAGATGTCGTTTGAAAGTGTTGACGGACGACGACGACGACATACGACGTACGACATACGACAGACGCCGACGACGACGGACAACTGCCTATCCTATAAGCTCCCCCGGAGCCTTCGGCTCTGGTGAGCTAAAAAACAAAAAAGAGAAAGCCCATTTTCAATCCCACAATACAACTTGTCATTGTCAACTCATACACCAAATATGAACCTTCTATCTTGAACGGTTGCCAAGAAATCTTTTACGAAAAATAACAGAACTGAAAGCATGGAGAGAAAGAAAAGTGAAAAAATACAGGGAAGAACACATAGGAGAAGGCTGGTTCTCTTTCCCATGATGCAACTAGTCATTGTCAACCTGTATACCAAATATGAACTTTCTATCTTATACAATTGTGGAGATTCTTTTATTAAAAGTGTGGAGAGAAAGAAAGAGGGACAAATACGAAAAACAAAGAAAAGAAACCAGTTTTCAATCCCACGATACAATTTGTCATTGTCAACTCATATGCCAAATATGAACTGTCTATCTTGAACAGTTGCTGAGAAATCTTTTATGAAAAAATTCAGTACTGACTGCATGGAGAGAAAGAAAAATGAACAAATACAGGGAAGAACATATACAAGAAGGCTGGTTCTTTAACCCACAATACAACTTGTCATTGTCAACCTGTATACCAAACATGAACTTTCTATCATATACCATTGCACAGATATCTTTGATGAAAAAGTGTGGAGAGAAAGAAAAAAGAAAAAAGGAAAAATACAAGAAAAATAAAGAAGAAAAAGCCCATTTTCAATCCCACCATACAACTTGTCATAGTCAACTCATATACCAAATATGAACCTTCTATCCCAAACAGTTGCAGATATATCTTTTACGAAAAATTACAGTACTGAAAGCATGGAGAGAAAGAAAAGTGAACAAGTGCATGGAAGAACAAATAGGAGAAGGCTGGTTCTCTTTCCCACGATACAACTTGTTGCTGGCAGTCTGTATACCAAATATGAGTTTACTATCTCATATTGTTGGGTAGATATCTTTGACAAAAAATTGTGGAAAGCAAAATGGACAAATACAGGGAAGAACACAAAGGAGATGGCCCGTTCTCAATCCCACGATACAGCTTGCCATAGCCAACCTGTATACCAAATATCAAGTTTCTATCTTATACGGTTGTGGAGATATCTTTGACAAAAAAGTGTTACGGAATTACGGAAGGACGGATGGACAACGGGATGGAAGGACGGACGGAACCTCGGACAGATGTAAACCAGTATACCCCCCACTTTTTCAAAGCGGGGGTATAAAATATAATAACCAGAGGACCATTGGTCCTGTAGCTCACCTGAGTCCATTCATCCTCAGCACTCAAAGGTACAAAACTCTAAAGTGAATTGTACAATATGGCCTAATTTCAACTTTGACTGAGTTGTTATTAGTTACTATTAGCAACTAGTTACTATTAGCAAGTTTGATGAAACATATTTGTAAAACTTTTTGCTTAAATATTGCAGTAACACAGAAATAAATGCCAATTTGCACGTTTCCCAATACAAGTCTATGGAAACTTTAAAATGCCATAGCATTATGTAACCATGTGGGCAACAATAATAAATGTAGTGCTAATGTCATGGGCATGTATGCGCGGAGAATCAGCTTCATCCCCCAATATGGTTTGAGGAAAGATTTTTGAATATTTTTTCGAATAGTTTTCCTTTATGTTGCCATGGCAACAAATGAAATTTGGTGTTTTGGACAAAATTAATATGAAGCAAAAGGACTACTCTGAAAACATTTCTGTAGAAAAAAATCCAAATAACTGCAGTGAGATAGCTAAAATTGCGGATTTCCATTTTTCCCATTATAAGTCAATGGAAACTATAAGTTGCCATAGCAACCAAACTGCTAAAGCAATTGCCATAAAAAAAAAGTTGATCTATATAAGTTAGTACTCAAATCCTTTCTGTGAAGTTTCAGCTTTATCAACCACATAGTTTCTGTGTGGATGATTTTTTAATATTTTTCTATTTTTAACCATTCAGTTGCAATGGCAACCAGCGAAATTGTGCAATTTGTATAAATCTAATAAGACTGGTTGAGGACTACTCAAGGAACATTTCTATAAAAGCTTTGTCAGAATATCTTCAGTGACATAGCAATAAATGCAAATTTTCCATTTTGCCATTATAAGTCAATGGCAACTGTAAGTTGCCATAGCAACCAAACTGCTAGAGCAACTGCCAAGATAAACAGTATTTTTATAGAGGCTGGTACTAAGATTCTTTCTGTGAAGTTTGAGCTTTATTGGTTGCATGGTTTCTGAGGAGAAGATTTTTTAATTTTTTAATGATTTGGTTGCCATGGTAACCAGCCAAATTGTGTAATTTATAGAAATTTCATGTGGTTGATAGAGGACTATTCAAGGAACATTTCTGTAAAAGAGTTGTCAAAATATCTGCAGTGACATAGCAATAAATGCAAATTTTCAATTTTTCCCATAAAAGTCAATGGAAACTTTAAGTTGCCATAGCAACCAAAGTTCCAAAGGGATTTGGATAAAAAACATTATTATTGGTTCCCACTGCCTATAGATGCTAAAGATGAAATTTGGTAACAATGGGCCTTGTAGTTTCAGAGGAGATGTTGTTTGAAAAATATTGACAGACGGACGACGGACGACGGATGCCTGCCTATACTATAAGCTCACCTGTGAGCCTTTGGCTCAGGTGAGCTAAAAAGAGCTATGCAAGTGGCGCATAAATACCCCTGTAATGCATCAAGGAGTGTGCAAAAAAATTATGCAAGGGTAAGTAATCAAAAACCAGAGAACCATTGGTCCTGTAGCTCACCTGAGTCCATTCATCCTCAGCACTCAAAGGTACAAAACTCTAAAGTGAATTGTACAATATGGCCTAATTTCAACTTTGACTGAGTTGCTATGTTTGCCCTAGTTAATATTAGTTTGATGAAACATATTTGTAAAACGTTTTGCCTAAATATTTCAGTAAGACAGCAATAAATGCCAATTTGCACTTTTCCCAATACAAGTCTATGGAAACTTTAAAATGCCATAGCAATGAAACCATGTGGGCAACAATAATAAATAAAACAATATTTATGTCGTTCTAATGTCATGGGCACGTATGCGAAAAATCAGCTTCATCCCCCAATATGGTTTTAGGAAAAGGTTTTTGAATATTTTTTCGAAAATTATTCCTTTATGTTGCCATGGCAACAAATCAAATTTGGACAAAATTAATATGAATCATAAAGGACTACTCAAGAAACATTTCTGTAGACAAAAAATCCAAATAACTGCAGTGAGATAGCTAAAATTGCGGATTTCCATTTTTTCCCATAATAAGTCAATGGAAACTATAAGTTGCCATAGCAACCAAACTGCTAAAGCAATTGCCAAGAAAAATGATTATTCTATAGAGGCTAGTACTTAAATCCTTTCTGTAAAGTTTCAGCTTTATCAACCACATAGTGTCTGTGCAGATGTTTTTTTTATATTTTTCTATTTTTGACATTTCGGTTGCAATGGCAACCAGCCAAATTGTGCAATTTGCATAAATCTAATAAGACTGGTTGAGGACTACTCAAGGAACATTTCTATAAAAGTTTTGTCAAAATATCTGCAGTGACACAGCAATAAATGCAAATATTCCATTTTGCCATTATAAGTCAATGGCAACTGTAAGTTGCCATAGCAACCAAACCGCTAGAGCAACTGCCAAGAAAAACAGTTTTTTTATAGATGTTAGTACAAAGATTCTTTCTGTGAAGCTTTAGCTCAATTGGTTGCATAGTTTCTGAGGAGAAGACTTTTGAATTTTTTAACCATTTGGTTGCCATGGCAACCAGCCAAATAGTGTAATTTATAGAAGTTTTATGTGGTTGATAGAGGACTACTCAAGAAACATTTCTGTAAAAGATTTGTCAAAATATCTACAGTGACATAGCAATAAATGCAAATTTTCAAATTTTCCCATACAAGTCAATGGAAACTTTAAGTTGCCATAGCAACCAAAGTTCCAAAGGGATTTGGATAAAATACAGTATTATTGGTTTCCCCTGCCTATAGATGCTGTATATGAAATTTGGTAACAATGGGCCTTGTAGTTTCAGAGGAAATGTCATTTGAAAATATTGACAGACGGACGACGGATGCCTGCCTATACTATAAGCTCACCAGTGAGCCTTCGGCTCAGGTGAGCTAAAAATATGCATGCCAGAGTAGTGGTTCTTTCTCATCATTTATCACTCCGATATATTCATTAAAATATTTTAAACATTTAAAACGCTACTGAATCAACAAGATTGTTTACAGAAGGAAGGACATCTGATAAATCTGATTTTTTTGGGGTGGTGGTAGATGGTGGTGGTGGTGGTAGTGGTGGTGGTGGAAGGGGGGGGGGGGGTCATACAGAGTTAGGAACATTGATAGGATTTTAGGATATCATGGCATGATCACCAATATTGTACAATCAATAAGGGTATTAAAATTGTGGAGCAGGCCACGGTTATTCAGATATGGTGCAGAGACACCATATGGCAGCTCAAACATCCAAAGGGAAATAACTTGGGAAGTATGAATGAGAGAGTTGTCATTCATGTATGAGAAATATTGTCATATGCTCTGCATATCTGTCAAGTATCATGAAAATAGTTCAAAATGTATTCAAGTCATGGACCAGACAGGAAATCACACCTAAAAGCATC
This sequence comes from Ctena decussata, assembly GCA_963989385.1. Taxonomy (NCBI): domain Eukaryota; kingdom Metazoa; phylum Mollusca; class Bivalvia; order Lucinida; family Lucinidae; genus Ctena; species Ctena decussata. The sequence continues at coordinate 46,250,171 of OZ022499.1, forward strand.
AAGGGGAAATAACTCAAAAAGTAAGAGTTGTCATTCTATTTTCCAACACATCGTCATGACCAGTTCTACATATCTGTCATGTATCATGAAAACATTTCAAAGGGTATTCAAGTTATAGAGCGGACACAAAATCACATCTAAAACCATCAAGGGGAAATAACTCAAAAAGTAAGAAAGCAAGAGTTGTCATTTTTGTTCGCAACACATTTTCATGACCTGTTCTACATACCTGTGAAGTATCATGAAAATACTTCAAAAGGTATTCAATTTATAGAGCGGACACTGAATCAGCACAAAATCACGGCTAAAACCATCAAGGAGAAATAAAAGCAAGAGTTGTCATTCAGGAAACATCAAGATGACCTGTTCAACATATCTGTAATGTATCATGTAAATATTTCAAAGGGTATTCAGAGCAGACACAAATCTGCCAAAAACTCACCAAGGGAGAGATAACTCAAAAAGTACAATAGCAAGAGTTACCATTCTTGTACGCGACACATCGCCATCACCTGTTCTACATAACTTTGGACTGATGGACGGACAGGTGTCAGGTTCATCGCTATATCCCGGGAACCTTTGGTCAGGGGATATAAACTGGAATTTTGGTAAAACCTTGGAACTTTTTCAAACAGATGAAAAATCATGAAAATTTCAACCACAATTGAAAACAACCATTTTGTCTCTGAAACTGAATGTCGTACAAAGTGACCCCTTTGAAAGCACCAGTTTTAACTCAAGTTTGTGAGATTTTATAGACTTCTATAAAAAATACCTCGATTTCAGAAAATTAAAAAAATGCCAAAATTTGTTTTATAGAAATGATTAGGGCATTTGTTCTGTTGAATTTTTTGTCGTCTTAAACTTTAATCCTTCTTCAAACTGCTGCAAAAGAATTGAAAATTCTCGGCCACTGGCGATCGAATTTATGGGCCGTTGAACTGGGTGTATATATTAGTTATGTCTATGGGAAAATATCAATTCTCCCTTAAATATTTTGAGCAGTGTATATACCAAGTTTCAGCTTGATCTGAGGAGTTATCCTGAAACAAAAAGTTTACACCGGATGGACAGATAAATGGACAGACAGATGCCAGCGCCATAACGGGCATATATACTGAGCGTCAGTGAAAACGCACCAGTTTGGATATATGGCACATTATGTTCGTTTGACATTTGGTTTATTTATGTAACAGACAATTTAATAAATCTTTAAGTTCTGGTGTTGGAATAGGATGTTTACAAATTAAATTTGTCAACCAGTCGGCGCTTTCGAGCATGACGTCAAAAGTGACGTGCCTGAACACTGTCGATATCAAATGACACATTTAAAGCGTAATATATCCTTATTTCGCGCTCTGCCAGATACTTGATTGCAAATAAACCGTTCTTTGGAAGGTCTCTTGACATAAAACCACTTTGTATTCATGGAATTATGACGCGGTTGGCCAAATAAGGGCGACGTTATACATGCTCGGGCTGAATAATGGTTGAAGTTTGCCCCACAAAACTTCTGAAATTCAGTTTCTACCACTGATCTCAGCATTTTAGGTTGTAAAAGATAACATATTTATAATAAGTTACTTTTGTCTGTCCATTTTTTTGAGGAAAGTGATAAAATAGTGACGTTCGACTTCATTCTTCTTTGTTGCGTTCGGCAGTCTGGATTTCTTTTCTATGGCGATTTGATAGACTATCTATTCTCCAGCAAAATCCATCATTGCGGAATTTCTGTCATGTGAAATTATGCTGGAATTTCGTTTTTCTTGATTTCAGAGCTTACGTTACGTCACACACTCACAGCGTATGTTTAGGCAAAGCAACGTCCTGAGCGTAATACAATGGTTCGAACTGATAATTATATCATGTTGATATGGAATGATCATTGAATTTAAGGCAATATATGACATAATAAAACTGATGCGTTTTCATTGACGCTGAGTATAAAAAGAAGTTTATATTGTTTCAATAAGTTGTTGCAAGTTTCAAGAAAACGGCTTTCAACTCTGATTTTATGTAGATAGTTTTCCTGATTGTATACATGTATATAGCCCCGGGGCAGGGGCAGATAACCCTCATGGACATAATTCTGCTTGCAACAGAAAGGATATATTATTTAAATAACTTCTGTGAATTGTGCTATTGTTTAACGTCCACGGTAAACAGCTATGGTCATGTCGGGACAGTCAGTTAACCTAACCATACCATTCCTGGGCAGGCTTAGACCTCCTAAGCGGTTAACCAGTACTAAGTGCACTTACTTTCACCAGTAGCTGATAACTGCCCTTTTTGAATCAGCGGAAGGAGAAATGAAAGTAAGTGGCCGGATCGGGAATTGAACCCAGGACCTCTGGCTTATAAGTCAGATGCCCTAGCGACAGCGCTACGTGGCCCGGCAACTTCTGTGAAATTTCATCAACATATTTCAAAATGTAAAGAAATTACAGGCAAAAAGCACTTTTGAGACACTGACAAGGGCAATTATTCTGAAGAAGATATTGAAATTTGCCCACTAACGTTCTCAAGCGAGGTATTCCCAAGACCAATGCACATGCAAAGTTTGAAGAAAATCCATCAAAAATACTCAAGTCATCACATGGAAACAAAATTCTGACAGACAGAGGGACTGATGGATAGGCAGATAGACAGACAAATGTACAATGGATGAATGGACAGCCACATGGACAGCCACTGTGAAAGCCATGTTACCCCACAACTAACGTGTGTCAGAGTATAACAAACCAGAGGACCAATGGTCCTGTAGCTCACCTGACACCTTCTGTCAACAGACACAATTTGTCATTTCGCTCATTTGTTACAAATTTGAAACCAGTAGCTTAAAAGGAGTGCATATTTTAATTTTAAAATCTCACTGATCTTGAGCAAAGTTCAAAAAATGACCTTGACCTTTGATGACCCAGATCGGCCATCTTGGTTATGTGACCAAGATCACGGGTACAAACTTTCGTTCCCCCATCCCACTAAGACTCCATATGAAATTTGGCTTCAATCCGCTAAGTGGTTTCAGAGGAGAAGATGTTTGAAAATCTTAACAACAGATGGACGGACAGAATGACCTTGCTCTTTAGTGACATGATAGCTTCATCTGGTCATTCAGTTAACCATATATTCCAAATATTGTACCCAGGCTTGAATAGTTTCTGAAAACAAGAGGGCCAAGAGGCCCTGAATTGCTCACCTGAGCAAAAAGGTTAAAGGTCAAACTAGGGTCATAATTTGAACAAACCAGATAGTTTGCAACCATTTCCAAATGGTTCTGAAGAAGAAGATTTTTTAATTTTTTTCTATGTATTGCTATGATTCAAACGCTGGACCCCCTGGGGCAGGGCCATTTTGGACCCTGAGGCCATCAGTTGAATAATCTTGGTAAAGGACTACTAGGCAATGCTAAAAGCTAAATTTCAAGCCTCTGAACCAAATGGTTCTGAAGAAGAAGATTTCAGAATATTTTTCTATGTATTTCTATGGTTCAAACCCAGGACCCCCTGGGGCGGGGCCATTTTGACCCTGGCACCATCAGTTGAACAAACTTGGTAAGGGACCACTAGGCAATGTATCATACCAAATTTCAAGCATCTGAGCCAAGTGGTTCTGCAGAAGAAGATTTTTAAATATTTTTCTATATATTTCTATGCTTCAAACCTAGGACTCCTTGTCGCGGGGCCAATTTGGACCCTGGGGCCACCATTTGAAAAAACTTTGTAAAGGTCTACTAGGCAATGCTACATACCAAATTTCAAGCATTTGAGCCTTGCGGTTCTAAAGTAGAAGATTTTTTAATATTTTTGTATGTATTTATATGGTTCAAACCTGGGACTCCCTGCCCCAGGGCCCTTTTGGACCCTGGAGTCACTATTTAAACAAACTTGGTAGAGGACCATTAGGAAATGTAACATACCAAATTTCAAGCATCTGAGGCAAGCAGTTCTGGTGAAGAAGATTTTTAAGTATTTTTTAGTTGCAAACCCATGACCCCCTGCACCGGAGCCATTTTGGGCCTTGGGGCCACCATTTGAACAAACTTGGTAGAGGATCACTAGGCAATGGTACGTACAAAATTTCAAGCATCTGAGCCAAGTGGTTCTGGTGAAGAAGATTTTTAAGTATTTTTTAGTTTCGAACCAAAGACCCCACTGCCCAAGGGCCATTTTGGACCCTGGGGCCACCATTTGAACAAACTTGGTAGAAGACCACAAGGCAATGCTACAAACCAAATTTCAAGCATCTGAGGCAAGCCGTTCTGGTGGAGAAGATTTTTAAGTATTTTTAAGTTTCGAACCCAAGACCCCCTGCCCCATCACCGTTTTGGACCCTGGGGCCATCATTTGAACAAACTTGGTAGAGGACCACTAGGCAATGCTACATACCAAATTTCAAGCATCTGAGCTAAGCACTTCTGGAGAAGAAGATTTTTAAGTATTTTTTAGATTCGAACCCAAGACCCCTGCCCCAGGGCCATTTTGGACCCTGGGGCCACCATTTGAACAAACTTGGTAGAGAACTACTAGGCAATGCAACATACCAAATTTCAAGCATCTGAGCCAAGCCGTTCTGGTGGAGAAGATTTTTAAGTATTTTTAAGTTTCGAACCCAAGACCCCCTGCCCATCACCGTTTTGTACCCTGGGGCCATCATTTGAACAAACTTGGTAGAGGACCACTAGGCAATGCTACATACCAAATTTCAAGCATCTGAGCTAAGCACTTCTGGAGAAGAAGATTTTTAAGTATTTTTTAGTTTCGAACCCAAGACCCCTGCCCCAGGGCCATTTTGGACCCTGGGGCCACCATTTGAACAAACTTGGTAGAGAACTACTAGGCAATGCAACATACCAAATTTCAAGCATCTGAGCCAAGCAGTTCTGGAGAAGAAGATTTTTATGGGTTTTTTTTAGATTCGAACCCAAGACCCCCTGCCCCAGTGCCATTTTGGACCCTGGGGCCACCATTTGAACAAACTTGGTAGAGGTCCACTAGACAATGCTTTATACCAAATATCAAAGCCCTAGGCCTAGTGGTTTCAGAGAAGTTGTCATTTAAAGCAAATTGTTGACGACGGACGACGCATGACGGACGACGGACACTTGGTGATCACAATAGCTCACCCTGAGCCTATGGCTCAGGTGAGCTAAAAAACATTGTTTAAGCATTTTCCCATATAAAAGCCTAACATACCAAAGCTGAAGGTGTCATAAATTAGATCAACATCAATGCATGGTCATCATTTGTACAAACTATGATGGGCCCTAGTGTCCAATGCTACATACCAAGTTTCAAGGTCATAGGCTTTTTGGTTCTGAAGAAGAAGAGTTTTGAAGGATTTTTACCATATATGGGCGTGACGGCCATCTTGATCACGTGACCCAGGCCCTGGTAACAAACTTTCTTTCCCCCATCCCACTAAGACTCCATATGAAATTTGGCCCAGTGGTTTCTGAGGAGAAAATGTTTGAAAATCTTGATGACAGATGGACGGACAGAATGACCTTGACCTTTGGTAACATAATATCTTCATCTGTTCATTCAGTTGACCATAAATACCAAGTATTGTACCTTAGACTTAAATACTTTCTGAGAAATCCACTGTTTAAGCGTTTTCCCATATAAAAGCCTAACATACCACAGTTGACCATGTCATAAACTAGGTCAAGGTTATCGCAAGGTCATCATTTGTATAAACTATGATGGGCCCGCATGCCCAATGCTATATACCAAGTTTCAAGGTCATAGGCCTTCTAATTCTGGAGGAGATTTTTGAAGGGTTTTTACCATATATGGGCATGGCTGCCATCTTGGTCATGTGACCCAGACCCCGTGTACAAACTTTCATTCCCCCATCCCAATGAGACTCCATATGAAATTTGGCTTTAATCGGCCCAGTGGTTTCAGAGGAGAAAATGTTTGAAAATCTTGACGACGGATGACGGACAGAATGACATGGACCTTTAGTGACATAATATCTTCAGCTGTTCATTTAGTTGACCATAAATACCAAATATTGTACCTTAGACTTAAATAGTTTCTGAGAAATCCACTGTTTAAGCGTTTTCCCATATAAAAGCTTAATGTACCAAAGTTGACCATGCCATAAACTGGGTTCAGGGCAACGCAAGGTCATCATTTGTATAAACTATGATGTGCCCGCATGCCATATGCTACATACCAAGTTTCAAGGTCATAGGCCTTCTGGTTCTGGAGAAGAAGATTTTTGAAGGGTTTTTACCATATATGGGCACGGCTGCCATCTTGGTCATGAGACCCAGACCCCGCGTACAAACTTTCATTCCCCCATCCCACTGAGACTCCATAAGAAATTTGGCTTCAATCAGCCCAGTGGTTTCAGAGGAGAAGATGTTTGAAAATCTTGAGGACGGAATGACCTTGACTATTAGTGACATAATATCTTCATTGGTTCACTTAGTTGACCATGTATACCAAGTATTTTTCCTTAGACTTAAATAGTTTCTGAGAAATCCACTGTTTAAGCGTTTTCCCATATAAAAGCCTAACGTACCAAAGTTGACCATGTCATAAATTAGGTCAAGGTCATCGCATGGTCATCATTAGTACAAATTATGATGGGCTGCTCGCATGCCCGATGCTACATACCAAGTTTCAAGGTCATAGGCCTTTTGGTTCTGGAGAAGAAGGTTTTTGAAGGATTTTTACCATATATGTGCATGGCGGCCATCTTGGTCATGTGTCCCAGACCCCGCGTATAAACTTTCATTCTCCCAACCCATGGAGGCTCCATATGAAATTTGGCTTTAATTGGCCCAGTTGTTTCAGAAGAGAAGATGTTTGAAAATCTTGACGACGGATTGACAGACAGAATGACCTTGACCTTTAGTGACATAATATCTTCATTTGTTCATTTAGTTGACCATGTATACCAAGTATTGTACCTTAGACTTAAATAGTTTCTGAGAAATCCACTGTTTAAGCGTTTTCCCATATAAAAGCCTAACATACCAAAGTTGACTATGTCATAAATCAGGTCAAGGTCATCGCAAGGTCATCATTTGTATAAACTATGATAAGCCGGCATACCCTATGCTACATACCAAGTTTCAAGGTCATAGGCCTTCTGGTTCTGGAGAAGAAGATTTTTGAAGGGTTTTTACCATATATGGGTGTTGTGGCTATCTTGGTCAAGTGACCCAGATACCCCAAACAAACTTTCGTTCCCCAACCCATGGAGACTCTATATAAAATTTGGCTTTCATTGGCCCAGCCGTTTCGGAGAAGAAGACCTTTGAAAATGGTGGAAGACGGACTATGGAGCATTGCCATTCTATAAGCTCACCTTTGAGCCTTTGGCTCAGGTGAGCTAACAATAAAAGTATTGCAACAACTGTGTGATTACCCGCCACAGCATACCTCTTTCACTGATAATTGTTTTCATGATCTATTTTATTTCTCCTGTAGACTAAAAACCTGAGAGAAGAGTAGTTGTAGATTGCAGAAAAGTCTATTCAGCTTATGATTTTATATAGATTTTAGCAACATTGTACGCATGGGCAGGGGCAGATAATCCCCAAAGAGTCAATTTCAAGCAACTCAGGAAACTTTCATTATGCTGCTCATTTGCTGTAAGTTTCAAAAACTGCTTTGAACTATGATTTCATATAGATTTTTTTCATGACTTTATATATGAGGGGTAAGGGGCCAATAATCTCTAATGGGGTAAATTTTGAGCATCATGGAAGGCTTTTATTATGCTGATTATTTGCTGTAAGTTTCAGAAGAACTTCTCCAAGTCAGAATTTATACAGATTTTTTCATGACTTTATACATGTATATAGCCCCCGGACAGGGGCATATAACCCCTGAGGACAAAATTTCTATGGTAGAAATATGAGAGACCTGGGTCAAAGGTCAAATAATGACCATGACCTTTTATACTCATAAAGCTTCATGTACTTATTAAGATGACTGTATACACCAATTTTAGCCCACAATCTTCAACAGTTTTCAAGATATCTTATGTTCTAGCATTTTTCCATATACAAATAAAAGCACCAGAAAGGAAATTTGACTTACCGTAAAAAAGGTCAAGGTCAACCTAAGCTCATAATTTGAACAATCTTGGTAGTACTCCCATACCCAATGCTACATACCAAGTTTCAAGGCCATAGGCCTACTGGCTCTGGAGTAGAAGATTTTCAAAGGTTTTTAACATATATGGGCGTGGCGGCCATGTTGGTCATGTGACCCAGACCTCTTGAACAATATTTCGTTCCTAGAGCCTATATACGAAATTTGGTTACAATCAGCCCAGTGGTTTCAGACGAGAAGTCATTTGGAATTGTAGACGGATGACGTACGGTGAACAGACGGCCAACGGACAATGGACCCTGCCTATACTATAAGCTCCCCCAGAGCTGCTGGCTCAGATGAGCTGAAAACAGAAAATAGGTAAAAGTACTTTTTTAATGTTTTTCATATGATTTGTTCTTAATATAACGTTTGGTGCTTTCTTTGGAATGTTGTGTGGGCCGATGTAATTTTGATTGGGTTGAACAATTAATTTTCTGATTAACCAAACCAGAGACAGTGGCCACAGTTGGTCGACCACATACCCACTAAGCCCCACAGTAATTTTACAACTGGCTATCCCAAGGCGGTACTTCTGTTTTGTTTTTTGGTTGTTTTATGTTTTTGTTTTGTCTTTTATTGGTATATTGTTTATGATGGTTAGGCTAGCCTGGTGACCATGGAAAAAGGCTGTTCTCATGGCTGCCGCTCATGAAGTCTTTGGTGATGACTAAGTTTGTGTTGCCTATTTCTCACATGATGTCATGGGATTGAAGTGTGTCGGTTTCTGAGAATTTTCCTTCTTCCTTTTGGAGTCTAGGTTGCCATTTTCAGGAACGATGGTTTCACTTCTTTGTGGGCTGGGCCCAGCTAGATACTAAAATGATTTTATATTCCGACAGTCTATTTGGGTGGGCTGTGCTTTATAAGAATATAAAATTATGGCCTTTCCTTGATAATGTCATCTTTATTTTTTAGAAACATGGGAGCAGTGATTTTGATGGTTTGGGACGATGAACAATGCACAACAAATGACCAGTGGTGGACCAATTCATGCCGTATTTGGCTAAATAACTTGAAACTATTCTACCTTTGCTCTGTTTTCTTCTGTTGATTCATAAACCTCTGTTTTTTCCTCTGCCAACTGCTTTTCTTCTGCAGAATCTGCAAAAACACAACAGAGCATCATTGGCCCTGTAGCTCACCTGAGTCCATTCAGCCTCAGCACTTAAGAGTAAGTAACTCTAAAGTAAATTGTACAATATGGCCTAATTTCAAATTCGTCTGAGTTGTTATGCTGGCCCTAGTTAATATCAGTAAGTTTGATGAGGTTACAATTAATAAGAAAATAAAGTCGCTATGCCCGGTGTCATATTAAATTTTGACCCGCCTAAAAAGTGACCCACGGGTCATTATATTATGACCCGCGGGTCAAAATATTATTACAATAATTTGATCCCCTGTAATATTTTGACCCACCCCTATGAAAAAAAAGGAAATTAAGGAAAATATATGTAAGACCTATAATAACCAAGCAAATATCAAATACAATATTAATTCGCTGATCCTCCTCATTTTGAACACGACGGCCGTGAGGCCCTGAATCGCTCACCTGAGTATGGCGGCCATGTAGGTCATGTGACCTAGACTGCTTGATTAATTTTCTTCCCTTCAGTCCCTGGAGGCTGTGTATGTAATTTGGTTACAATTAGCCCAGTGGCTTGTGGGGAGATGTCCTAATTGTCAATATATGAGAGTCCAGGGTCAGAGGTATAATAATGACCATGACCTTTTGTACCCGTAAATCTTCCATGTACTAGCTAAGAGAGCTATATATACCAATTTTTAGGCCAAATACTTCTAAACTTGCCATGAAATCTTATGTTCTAGCATTTTCTCATACTTGACCTTTCCTTAAAAAGGTCAAGGTCAGCCAAAAGTCAACATTTGAACAATCTTGATAGTACTAAATTACCTGATGCTATATACCAAGTTTCAAGGCCATCCGCCTATTGGTTATGGAGAAGATTTGTAAAGGTTTTTTTTTCATATATGGGCATGGCGGCCATGTTGGTCATGTGGCCCATACCATTTGTGCAAATTTTCCTTCCCTTAGCCTCTACAGGCTCTATATGAAATTTGGTTACAATTGGCCCATTTGCTTTTGAGGAGATGTGTGAAATTGTCAAAATATGAGAGACCAGGGTCAAAGGTCAAAGAATGACCTTGACCTCGTATGCATAAATTTTCATGTACCCATCAGGATCTTCAACAGTTTCCAAGAAGACTTGTGCTTAAGCAATTTCCCATATAAAAGCTACAGAAAGCAAATTAGATCTTACAGAAAAAAGGTCAAGGTCAACTCAAGGTCATAATTTAAATATCTTGGTAGTACTCGTGTACCTGATGCTACATACCAAGTTTCAACGCCATCCGCAAACAGGTACTGGCGAAAAAGATTTCTAAAGGTTTTTACCATATATGGGCATATATGGGCATGGCAGCCACGATGGTCATGTGACCCAAACCGTTTGAACAAATTTTCATTCCCACACCCCCTAGAGGCTCTATATGAAATTTGATTACAATTTGACAAGTGGCTTTGGAGGAGATCTGTAAAATTGTCAAAATATGAGAGACTAGGATCAAAGGTCAACAAGAGCTTCGCAAGCGGCGCATAATACGCCCGTTTCAGTATCACGACGGAGTAACAGAATGAACAAGATTGTTTACAGAAGGATGGACAGGCAGAAAAACAGGGGAAACAACTCTGTAATTAATGACTGCAATGTTATTAAAATATCTTACACATCAAATACTATCAGTATACCAGAAATCAGCTTCCAGGATGAAGCAGCTCAGAAGTTGAGAAATGCCAAAGTCAAACAAGGGAGATAATTCAAAACTAAGTATACAAGAGTAGAATTTTTGGTCATAATACATTCCCTTAACAATATACACATCACCATAAAGTTTTGTTAAAATATTTCCAATGGTTAAGGAGTTATAGAGTAGAACGGAAATTGATTCAAGGGCAGATAATTCAGAAGTAAGCCAGAGTTAAGGTTCATGCTCATGATACACTGCCCCATTATTATACACATTCCTACAAATTTTCATTAAAATAGTTCAAAGGGTTAAGAAGTTATGGAGTGTATGGGGGAATGGGGCTAGCCTTAAAAAACTAATCAAAGGGAGGTTACTCCAAAATTAAGGAAGAGGGAACAACCATTCTTATATGTTACACACAGTGTTGTGATCATGTACATTGCTATAAAGTTTCATCAAGATATTCCAAATGGTTACCAACTTATTGAATGCACAAGATTAGTATACACGTTGGACCCTCATACATATTGTTATGAAGTTTCATGAAGATATCCCGAATGGTTATCCAGTTATAGTAGGGTAAAAAATAACCAAAGGGGCATAACTTTGAAACTAAGAAAGAGGGAGCAATCATAACTGTACGCGACACTTTGCTCCATCCTAATATATATACCTACAAAAGTTCATGAAGATATCTCAAATGGTTACTGAGATATTGTGCACACAAGAATGTTGACGGACGGACGGACAGACAGACGGACGGACAGACTGACGGACGGACGGACGGACAGCGCCATGCCATAATACGTCTGTTTTTTCAAAACAAGCGTTCATCAAGATATTCCAAATGATTACTAAGTTATTGAATGCACAAGATTAGTATACACCAAAATAGCTTACAAAATCTAATCAAAGGGATGCAACTCCGAAATGAAGAAAGGAAGAGCAACCATTGTCGTACGCGACACATTGTTGGACCCTCATACACATTGTTATGAAGTGTCATCAAGATATCCCAAACGGTTATCTAGTTTTGGCGCGCACAAGACTATTAGGGTAAAAAAATAATCAAAGGGGCATAACTTCGAAACTAAGAAAGGGGGAGCAATCATTACTGTACGCGACACTTTGCCCCATTCTAATATATATACCTACAAAATTTCATGAAGATATCTCAAACGGTTACTGAGATATTGTGCGCACAAGAATGTTGACGGACGGATGGACAGACAGACGGACGGATTGACGAACAGCGCCATGCCATAATACGTCCGATTTTTTCAAAACGGCCATATAAAAAATGTCCTTGACCTTTTGTACGCAAAAAGTTTTCATGTACTCATTAAGATGACTGTATATACACCAATTTAGAGGTCAGAATCGTCATGAATGACCTTGACCTCTTGTACGCATAAATTTTCATGTACTCGTTAAGACTGTATTTACCAATTTTCAGGTTAAAATCTTCAATAGTTTCCAAGAAATCTTATATTCTAGCATTTTCCCATATAAAAGCTGCAGAAAGCAAATTTGTAAAAAGGTCAAGGTCAACCCAAGGTCATAATTTGAACAATCTTGGTAGTACTCGCGTACCCAATGCTACATTACAAGTTCCAAGGCAATAGGCCTATTGGTTCTGGAGAACAAGGTTTTTAAAGGTTTTTACGATATATGGCCATAGCCATATCATGTTGGTAATGTGACCAGGACCATTTGAACAACTTTTCGTTCCTAAGGTCCCTGGTGGCTACGAATGAAATTAGGCTACAACTGGCCCAGCCGTTTCAGAGGAGAAGTCGTTTGAAATTGTGGACGGACGGATGATGACGAACGACGGAGCCTACCCATCCTATAAGCTCAAATATCAAAGCCCTAGGCCTAGTGATTTCAGAGAAGAAGTTATTTAAAGCCGACTGTTGACGACGCACGATGGGCGATGGACACTGGGTGATCACAATAGCTCAACCCGAGCCTATGGCTCAGGTGAGCTGTAAATAAGCTCTTTCAAAAACTTCAACATTAATGTGGACGCCGAAGCCAATGCCAACGCCGATGCCGGGGGTAGTGCAATAGCTCTTCCTGAACTTTATCCAGGTGAGCTAAAAATTGATATTGTCATGCGTTATATAGGACTTGGATACTGGTGAGTAATGTTGTGATGCACATGTTCAAATAGAGTCTTTTTTTTTCAGAAGATAAATACAGACTTAAGTAGAAATGTGTCCACAGTACACGGATGGCCCCTACTAGTGCCTTGAGTACGATGGCACATTGAATAAGGTAGTGGTACTTGTAGGAAAACTACGTTCATAGAGTTAGACTTGTATAATATAAAAGACCATAGGCCAAGACCTAAAGTTTGAAATGTGACACAAACGGCAGCCCTTTATACAGTTTAAGAGTCACTGTAAGGCCGAAAGTAGAACGTCAATGGACCATGATATATGGATCAGCATGACCTGATTCTTGTATATTTCTGGTGTATTTATAGATATAAATCCTCATACAAAATTTCAAGTTGCAACAATAATACGAACCCTATATATGTAATCTACCTCTTACAAAAATCTTAACCTTGCAAAATTAGCCTAAGTTCGAAGTCAGTGGATCGTGACATATGCATCGTTATGCCCTGATTCTTGTGTACCAGTATTCTTGTTGTATTTTTTATAGATATGAATCCTCATAAAAAAAATCAAGATGCCACAATAATATGAACCATGAAATCTACCGCTTACAAAAATCTTAACCTTGCTAAATTTGCCAAAGTCCAAAACCAGTGGACCGTGAAATATGGATCACCATACCCCGATTCTTGTGTACTCCTGCTATACTTATAGATATAAATCCTTATACAAAATTTCAAGTTGCTACAATAATTGGAACTCTAAAATCTACCTCTTACAAAAATCTTAACATGAGTCTAACAGGATCACGAACATACGGACAGACATACCTAATAACATACGCACGACCGAAACACACCATATGATATATGATGCGTTGGGGGGGGGGGGGGGGGGGGGGGGGGGGGGGGGGGGGGGGGGGGGGGGGGGGGATAATTATAGAAAGAAAGTCTAATACACAAATCACAAGAAACTCCACAATTTTCAAAAAGAGAGATATAAAGCAATGAAAAAAAGCTACGTTTAATTTTCAAGACAGTTGAAATCTGCATTTGAAAATGGTATTTTTCTCTTATCATAATTTCATCGTTTCTGTACAGAGTATTTCTGCTGAGGTTTTTCTCATTTTTCATGTTTTCTCGGCTGCTAATAACTGGTAATGATACTTTAAATATAATACTTAGAGATTATTATATGTCTAGTGTCCTGTTGCCAGACATATTGGCCTGAATAACTCAATATTGGCCCGTAATATTGTCGTAACCTTTTTATTAGGTGTAGTCTTCATTTTCCTTAAAACATACTTATTGAAACACAATATGTCAACTCAGTTGTTTTTTGTGTTATGGTTGCAAAGTTCCCATGCCTACCTTGCAGCAATCCTCAAGTAGTTCTCTTATAAAGATGGTGTCAGTTCACTAACGAAGTTTGAAAGAAGAAAACAAGAGGAACAATCATAATTACCTGCCTCAGTCTTCTTTTTCTCTTTGCCTCTTCCAAGGTAATATTCTTGTAACTTTGGCTTTTGCTGCAAAGAAAAACAAACAAGAAGATCGCAAAGTAATATTCTTGTTACTTTGCCTTTTGCTGCAATGACAAGTAATGTCTTTGGTGACATCTTTTCTCAAATTCTATCTTTTAAAGTAAAATCTTATGTCTGCAGTATTTCTTTTAGAGACACTGTCAATTTTCATTAATTTTGGTACTTTGAATTCAATATATTCTACCATATCTCTAGAACCAATGGATGACTTCTTACCAAACTAACACGGGTTCGCAGTTGGGAGAGTGCAAACTGTTGATTAAATTTTGGTGACCTTGACCTCTGTTTCAAGGTCACAGTAAGACTTATAATGTCAATTTTAAGTCAAGTTTTGGCCATTGTCTACACAGTAATTCCTGAATTGATATGGAATTGTTCCCAAAGTGGCATAAATTAAACATTATGAGGAGTTAGAGCACTAGTTATGATTAAATGGCCATGACATCATGATTAAATGGCCATAACATCATCTTCAAGGTCAAGGTCATGGCTAGACTAAACAGAGTTTAATCATAGATTTCAAGCTGCTCACTCGGTTTGCCATATGTTCTCTGTATCTTGATTATTTGTAATCTTAAATGTTTCCAACTTTTGTTTGAGGGCTGGATTTGGATTTTGATTGTTTCAGTTCCTGGTCTTTGCATACTTTTTACTTTCATCAATCAGGCGGCAGAAATGTACCAAATCTGAGTGTTTTCATTTGAAAATCAATGTTTAATGTGCACAGAATGACCTTGACATTGGTCTGAAGGTCAGTATTAGCCAAACATGATGAAACAGAATTGGGTTAAACTTAAAGGTTATAGAAAAGTCTATTGATAAATAATGAACTTCTCAATGTATTGGTGACCTTCAGATCAAGGTCAAGGTCTTTATATGCATATTAAGCATTGTTTTACAAATAGAAACATACATATTTAAATTTCTGCTTACTAGCTGTGTGAGATCTTTGGTTAGATCTGTCTAGTCTAACCTTGACCTTGACCTTGAAGATGATGTCATGGCCATTTGATCATAACTAGTGCTCTAACTCCTCACAATGTTTATTTTAGGCCACTTTGACCATGATTTCATATCAGTTTAGGAGCTACTGTGTAGACAATGGCCAAAACTTGAAATTAACATTATAAGTCTTACTGTGACCTTGAAACAAAGGTCAAGGTCACCAAAATTTAATCAACAGGTTGCACTCTCCCAAGGGTGAACCCATGTTAGTTTGGTAAGAAGTCATCCATTGGTTCTAGAGATATGGTAGAATAATTGAATTCAAAGTACCAAAGTTAATGAAAATTGACAGTGTCTTTAAAAGAAATAGTGCAGACATAAGATTTTACTTTAAAAGATAGAATTTGAGAAAAGATGTCACCAAAGACATTGCTTCAACCTATTAAGGAAGGTATTTATGAATGCCATTAAATTTGAAGGAGAAATATAGCTTATAATATGACACCCCTGGTTCATGCTGATTTACCCCACCCACTGTAATAACCCCATTTTTCCAAAAGTAGGGCTTACGGAGCTTAACCACTATTGATTCAGTATAGCGGACACTATAGTCTAATCATCAGCTGAAAATAAAACATTTTGCTCTTGGGCAGAAAAAGGGCCTTATAGGCACCCCCCTTCAGCAAATGTCCATGCAAAGTCCAGGTCAAATCCTGATACTTTTGAAATTGTATTGTAGTATATGTATGTAATTTATAGTTAATAAAATATCGTTTAAACTAAAGTCCAGGGGTTCTCGAAATTAGTCTCGTGACAGTTAGTAATATTTCGTGGGGTTACAAGGCAACCAGAAGAGGAATGAGCAGTATCTCTCGAGCTTGAACTGGGCATACATATTATACAATCTGAATGCAACACACAAGACCACCTGTCCATTTGATAGTGAGAAAACTAGATTGCGAGAAAGACAGACTTTCCTACAAACTGCACTTAATTAAATTGCCATTTTTATAGTAGAAGTGGATGATGGCCATCTCATCTTGCATGAATTTGCAAAATGCCAATGAACAAATGGTTCTGGCCGAATTTTAGCAACAGTGGATATCTTTAATAAGGACAGTCATCATGGATTGCTGAAGTTTTGCATTCATCTGAAATAACTTCATGCCAAGGACCATTCTGCCCCAAATTCGGTGATAATCCATTCAGCAGTTCTTAAAATATCATTTCATATTTTTTGATATTTTCAGTAATGGTAAACGGCGGCCAACTTGTATGGTCAAATTACAAAATTCAAAATAGTTTCATGCAAGGATCATTCTGATACATAGCTGGTCAAAATCTATTCCGCGGCTCTTAAGATTTTCTCATTTTCATGTTTTGCTATTTGTAGTAATGGAAGCCATCTTGGTTTGTCTAGATTTTATTAAAGTTTGAAATAACTCAATGCAACAACAATCATTCTGACACAAATAAAGCCATAATCTGTTCAGCGGTTGTAGAGATATTATCAATTTCATGATTTTTACTATTTTTAGTAACAGTGGTAGGCGGCAATTCTTGGAATGTCAAATTGCACAAAAAAGAATAAGCTTCATGCAAATATCATACCGATACTAAGTTGGTTGAAATCTATTCAGCGGTTCTTGAGATTTTCCGTGCGCATCAAATTCAGATCAGGTGTAATTGCCCATTCACCTCATGCAGAGACCATTTCCAATCCAAGAGGACCATCCACAGTCAGTTTAATTACCTTCGTGAGTAGTTCTACTTCATCCCTGATATTTCTAAACAAGTTCTAACTAGTTTCTCGTTCTCCTTATCTCATCCCCAGTGCATGCAGAATATAATTGCAATCATGTCCAGGCCCTAGAGCTATAACAAGAGGGCCATGAGGCCCTGAATCGCTCACCTGAGTATAGTGTCCATGTAAGTCATTTGACCTAGACCGCTTGAATAAATTTTTGTTCCCTCAGCCCCTGGGTGCTGTGTATGAAATTTGGTTACATTTAGCCCAGTGGCTTTTGAAACTGTCAAAATATGAGAGACATGCATGGGTCAGAGGTCAAAGAATGACCTTGACCTCTTGTACCCGCGAATCTTCCATGTACTAAGACGACTGTATACACCAATTTTTAGCCCAAAATCTTCTAAACTTAGCATGAAATCTTATGTTCTAGCATTTTCCCATACTTGATATTGCCTTAATAAAAAGTACCTGATGCTATATGCACCAAGTTTCAAGGCCATCGATCATTTGGTTCTTGAGAAGAAGATTTGCAAATGTTTTTGTCATATATGGGCGTGGCGGCCATGTTGGTCATGTTACCCTAGCGTTAGAACAAATTATACCCTAAGCCCCTAGAGGCTCTATATGAAATTTGGTATCAAATTGCTCAGTGGCTTTTGAGGAGATGTTTGAAATTGTTGAAATATGACAGACCATGTTCAAAGGTTAAAAAAATGACCTTGAAATCTTGTTCTCGCAACTCTAAATGTAATCATTATGATGACTGTATATACCAATGTTTAGCCCAAAACTTTCAACATTTTCCATGAAATCTTAATTTCTAGCCTTTTCTTATATAAAAGCACTAGAAAGCAAACTTGAGCTTGCCGTTAAAAAAGGTCAAGGTCAATCCAAGGTAATCATTTGAACATTCTTGGTAGTACTCATGTACCCAATGCTACACACTAAGTTTCTGGGCCATTTGCCTATTGGTTCTGCAGAAGAAGTTTTTTCATGATTTTTACCATATATGGGCATGGCGGCCATATTGGTCATGCTACCTTGATCGTTTGAACAAACGATCATTTCCTCAGCCCCTGGAGCAATCTGCAATCTGGTTACAATTTGCCCAGTAGCTTTTGAGAATGTTTTGAAATTGTCGAAATATGAGAGACAAACTAGGTAAAGGACTATTAGGCAATGCATCATACCAAATTTCAAGCATCTAAGCCTTGCAGTTCTGAAGAAGAGTTTTGAATATTTTTCTATGTATTTCTATGGTTCAAACCTGGGACTCCCTGCCCCGGTGTCATTTTTTGATCCTAGGGCCACCATTTGAACAAACTTGGTAGAGGCCCACGAGAACACTTTAAGAAGAAGCTTTACGCCAGGTTTGATGATTGTAGGTATCATAGTTTGCGAGAAATGGACTTATATGCTAGGGTCGACGCTAGGGTCGACGTAATTGTTGGTGGCCTGTTTTACAAAGTCAGCAGAGCATAAAATATAGGGAAAGGGTAAAAATAAGAGCAACAGCCCTCGAGAACATTCTAAGAAGAAGCTTTATGCCAGGTTTGATGATTGTAGGTATCATACTTTGCGAGAAATGGACTTAAATGCCATAGAGCCTAGGGTCGACGTAATTGTTGACGGACGGACGTACGGACGGACGGTGTCATACTATTAAGCCATCTTTATAGATAGATAAGTCAAGTGATCGTATAGTTTTCTAAGTTTATTAAAGTTAACATTTCCGCAACTACTAACTACCCAGGTTCATAGTAATTCAAATTCATTGTTTCTTCTTTATTATTTCCTAGTTAGAACCTTAAACCCAATCAAAAGCCAAAATCCTAATCCCAAATCTCCCGAGCGCGATGCGCTTCTGTTTTATATAATGAAAGGTCATGCACTTTATTATCATAAAGTTCGAAGAGCAATTTCCATGGTGATATTGCTTACGTATTTCATGCTGTCTCTATGCCTACAGTGTTATTACCAAATAAGTTCACTGCATATACCTGAATCGCTATTTCTTGGAAATTGTACATGCGCTTGATCAAGTTATAGTTATGAATCATCGACCCATTTATGCAAGTTAAAAATATACTAGTTTCATCAGACAGACTTAGTGCAAAGAGTTCTTAGTCTTAAACAAAATTTGCTGAAAATCTAATTACAAGAGCACTCTGTGACAGACCTTCCCTTCTTAAGATTTTATGGAATTTTTATAGCTTTAAAATTTAAATTGCCTTATATAGTACGAATGAATTCATATAGTAATATACTCTTCTTCCTTAACAAGAACTGTTCTGAGTCTACCACAAATAATATAGCAAATAAGTAAAATTCAAAAAGCATGCATTAAAATTACTCTTAGGCTAAATGTTTAATACACTTTGACAGTCATTGTTCTAGCCAACTGCTCACTGCTTTATAATATGCTTATTTATCTCATATTATTCTTTATAAGTCCATTAAATATGAATGAACATCTTCCCATACACTAACAAAGTCTGAATAAAACTAAATTCATTCTGAAAGTTTTAAGCACTGTCAAGTTTAGAACTCGTCACTGCCATCAGTCTTGGGCATTCAGTCCACCTCAGTGTCATACGGTTGTTTAGAATAGGACACACAGACACGGCTGTTTTGTATGCCTGTTTATACCTGACCACTCATATCGACTGTCCAAAATTCTGACAGCTATCTCAGGGTTAAGAACTGTCCCAACGATAAAACATATCTTCCCATGTTGTTGATGCAGTATGCATTAAGCATATACTGCTACTTCAGCATGATACAGATATCTTGATTGGTATCTCCAGCTTGAGTGATAAATGTTCACATAAAAGATATAATGTGTCCAGGTAACTTTTAATTCAGGAGAAAGTCTGGCAAGTGTCCATACACGTAAGCAAAATAAAAGAGAGTTTCCCAGAATTTATTCACAGGTTATCTGAAGTCTTGATAACGATTTATCTAGTCTCTGACGTAAGCATAAGAAAGTTCCCACAGTTTCTTACATAGTTTCATTGAAAAAAAAGGTCCATGAAATATTTCCTCAGGGTTACTAAGTCACACTATGTACATGTCCTCTATATATGACACACTGATTATATAGGATTACATATTTCCACACTGGTAAACTATAGTCTAAACGTCACTCTTTATTTAAAAGTCACCAACTCTGTAGTCTCAAGTCATTTCGATATGCCAGCTCGAGGCATCTTCAAAAGTTCTTCGTGTCACCATGACATAATTACGCCCATAAACGTAATCCAACGACGATATCCTATCCCCCTCGTCGTTATCTCATGTCGGGAGTGATGGAAATTGACCATCTTTGACCAACTTAGGTCCTCTGATCTCTGTCAGCTCCCTAACCTTCAGAAAGGCTTCCTTGGATTGGCCTTCACTGGAAAAACTCAACACAACAAAACATGAGGAAAACACAGAGGCTTGGCAACATCATATGCACACATAGCATATGTGACAACAAAATGCAAATCCATAACAAACATTAGAAGTCGAAAAGATTCAACACTGCCCAATAATGTTCAAAATGTAAGAAGTGCCAACAACCTCAAAAGTACATCTCAACACAATAGTCAAAATCAAGTACAGATCAACCTTGACCTAGCTCTCCTTGTTTTGCCCATTTAGGTTAAAGTAACCTTACTCAAAATTTAAACTCATACATCACAATTATACTCTTGGCCTATAGCCAAACCCATAAGGTACCATATGCATTAATTGATGCTGCGAACCAAACGCACCAGCTGCTCAAAGCTGACATCAACATAACGGTCCTTATACCACATTTCATGATGCATACTCAATGCACCATGCAACTCTTAAGTGCTAGTCCATATTGGTGCAGGAAAAAACATCCTAAAGTAAACTTAACCTTTGACCAAAAGTCAACACCAATCTAACAGGAAAGAGTTGAAGATAATTCTTTTGAATCAAACACACCTAACAACGAAAGTTGCAGAGAACACACGTCATGTATGTATGAAGCAATGACTCAAAGCTTCACACAATCATATATCTCTACACAGCGAAATAAAGTTAGGTCACAAACACAAAGTACATTCATACCAAAATACCAAGTTTATATGAACCCAATAATGGCATATTGCCAACCTAAGTCTTAGCAAGCTGCTCTGTCGTTTTGGCAGAACATCAACCTAATCACCACTGTAGAAAAAAATAGTTCCCAAGATTTTCTAGAAGCGCCTTGGACCATAGCCAATGGTAGAGAAATCATGCCGAATAAATTAACCAATTTCAAAAGAAAGAAGACGCAAAATCATACCCAAGGTCAAATCAAACCAAGTTATATCTTCATTAAAAAAATCCTAAAATTAATTTGTCTCCCTTAACAATAGCCTAGGTACACAAACACCTTATAAATGAGAAGCTGTAATTTAACTAATATGCAAATCAAGTTCCATCTGAACATGCAAGGACATTTAACACATATTAATTGTCAACCTCCAGTTTTGACATGCATGATGTGCATAAGTAAAACCAGTAGACGGCCTTACCTTGGATTGCTTCCAGGTCTTTGCTGACATCATATAGCATCAAAAATCCTTCACTAAGGTGTCAGGTAAAGTATAGTGTCCTCACAAATGTCCATTGAAAAGTCAAAAACGTTGTAATCATAAATGTCCAAGATAAAATGTCCCAAATAAGAAGATATCCTAGGTCACGAGCATTTCAAGAAAGATGACTGTCATACTATCAAGCCATCTTTATAGATAGATAAGTCAAGTGATCGTATAGTTTTCTAAGTTTATTAAAGTTAACATTTCCGCAACTACTAACTACCCAGGTTCATAGTAATTCAAATTCATTGTTTCTTCTTTATTATTTCCTAGTTAGAACCTTAAACCCAATCAAAAGCCAAAATCCTAATCCCAAATCTCCCGAGCGCGATGCGCTTCTGTTTTATATAATGAAAGGTCATGCACTTTATTATCATAAAGTTCGAAGAGCAATTTCCATGGTGATATTGCTTACGTATTTCATGCTGTCTCTATGCCTACAGTGTTATTACCAAATAAGTTCACTGCATATACCTGAATCGCTATTTCTTGGAAATTGTACATGCGCTTGATCAAGTTATAGTTATGAATCATCGACCCATTTATGCAAGTTAAAAATATACTAGTTTCATCAGACAGACTTAGTGCAAAGAGTTCTTAGTCTTAAACAAAAATTGCTGAAAATCTAATTACAAGAGCACTCTGTGACAACGGACGGATGGAATGACTGACGGACGGACGGAAAAGTGAACTCCTATATCGCACCTTGCTAAAGCAGGTGCGACAAAAATGGAAAGGGAGCTAACTTCATAAATACTTGTTCTAGTGCATTGCCCTTTCTCTCATTGTCTTCTATCAATGTGTGAAGCTTCATTCAGTTCCCTTTTATACTTTTGGAGATATGCTCCGGACAAGCAAAATAAAGCAAAAATTAAGAAAGGAGCTAGCTTCGTAAATACTTGTGACTGAGTTACAATTCTTGTCTATTGCACCTCCTCTAACTGTCCTCTATTAATATGTGAAGTTTCATTCAGTTCCCCCTTATACTTTCATGCTCAGGACAAGAAAATAATTTGAAAAAAAGGAAAGGGAGCTAACTTTGAAAACACTTGTGACAGGGTTACAGTTCTTGTGCAATGCACTTCCTCTCATTGTCCTCAATCAATGTGTGAAGTTTCATTTAGTACCCCCTAATACTTGCAGAGATATGCTCCAGACAAGCAAAATATTGAAAAAAAATGGAAAGGGAGCTACCTTTGTAAATACTTGTGATCGGGTTACAGTTCTTTGGCACTGCACTTCCTTTCATTGTCCTCTATCAATGTGTGAAGTTTCATTTAGCTCCCCCTTATACTTTCAGAGATATGACCCAGACAAGCAAAATATTGAAACAAGAATTCCGCAGAATTAGTCAAGTCAAATTGTGGGGGAACCTTAAACAAATTGCAACAAAAGGTTTCTTAGCAGTTATAAGCTCCTAAGACCTACATTTTTAACATACTAAAAGTAGGACAAAATCGGAGAATGCGAAACTTGATTTTTTTCATATGTCTTGTTTTTGAAGCGTTTAAACCACTGCACCGCTGCTTTTGGTCGGAAAGTCACTTCTTAACATCATTTCTAAACAAGTAGAATCCATAGAAGTCGTTGATAAAACAATTATATTCTGCTCTTTAGCTTTTGTCTACCATTAAATTTGCTGATTATGGATAACCGGTCGATCATATAGTATGTTACTATTGGTTTACCCCACCCATCAGTGCAAATTTTGCTTTTACCATAACCTCTATTCAGATGGACAATATGGATGGTAATGAAGATAGTAAACAGAATAAATGTTTATAAATGCAGATTGAGGCAGAACAATAGAAGAAAACAGCTTGATATAACCCCTATTTATCAAATGACGGGACATTTGAGAGTGTAGTTATGTTGCTTCACGTCCACCGAATACAGCCATGGTCATTGTGACACTATTCTTGGGCCGGCTTAGCTCTCCTAAGCGGTTAACCAGTATAAGTACACATACTTTCGCCAGTAACTGACAACTATCCTTCCTGAATCAGCGGAAGGAGCAAAGGAAGTAAGTAGCCAGACCGGGTATCGAACCCAGGACCTCAGGCTCTTGGTTAGACGCGCTACCGACTGCACTATGCGACCTGGCTAAATACTTCATGTGTTGAAAGGATAATCCACTAGAGGATTTAATAAGCAGATAATTTGGACATGCTTTGGGATATTAGGTGATGACCTCCGTGACATTTTTGCATTCACAAATTGTAAAATGTTTACTTTTCTGGTTCAAATTTACAAACTATATCCCCTGTCCCCCACCTCCTTCCCGCCTGACAGCCACCTCCTCACCCCGCTCACTCCTCTGGAAAGAAGTCATTGTTTTAGCTCGCCTGAACGACCTTCAGAAAGAGCTATTGTTATCACCCCGGTGTCAGCCTCCGTGTCTGCATCCGCGTTTATGTCCACCTTTTGGGTGTGTTAGGTTATTTAAACACCAATCGCTTTAACCCATTGATAGCCTAAGTTAATACTTTCACTTACGCTAGAAAATGGTCTTACGTTTTACATACTTGCCCCCTCAGTGACCTTGAGGTCAAGGTCATGGACTTGGAAATTTCATGATAAAATATGGGATGTTCTTCAAGTTTTTAGCTCACCTGTCAAGGTAAGCTTATAGTATAGCCTAGGTCCGTAGTCTGTCGTCGTCTACACTTTTAAACATAAATATCTCCCAAACCACCTGCCCAATCTTGATCAAATTTATTGTGTGGCATTGTTGGGGTGGGGGATTGACTGCATATGGTTAAAGGGCAGATCAGATTGGAACTCTGGTTGCCATGGCAACATATAGCGCCCATAGACTTATAATGGGAAAAACTTAAAAGATCTTCTCTGAAACCATGAAACCCAGAGCTTATATATTTAGTATGTAGTGGTCCCCTACATCACTCCTGCCAATCCATCTCCTCGGGTCCAAACTGTCCCCACCTTAGGGGCCCATTAGTTTATATAGGGCTATATAGCTAAAGAACCTTCAAATTCTTCTCTTCTGAAACCACGAGGCCCACAGCTTACACATTTAGTATGTAGCAATGCGTAGTGATCACATACATAAATCCTGCCAACCATGCCCCTGGGGTCCAAATTGGCTACCCCCCAGGGGTCATTAGCTCCCACAGACTTATAATGGGATAAACTTAAACAATCTTCGTCTCTGAAACCATGAGGCCAAGAGCTTATATATTTAGTATGTGGCAGTGTTTAGTGGTCCCCTACATGAATCCTGCCAACCATGCCCCTGGGGTCCAAACTTGCCCCATCCCAGGGAGGGGGGGCGGGGTCATCTATTTATATAGGGCTATATAGCTAAATAACCTTGAAAAAGTTTCCTCTCTGAAACCATGATGCCCACAGCTTACATATTTCGTATGTAGCAATGTTTAGTAGTCACGTACATAAATCCTGCCAACCATGACCCTGGGGTCCAAATTGGTCACGCCCCAGGTGTCATTAGCTCCCATAGTCTTATGAAGGGAAAAACCTAAAAAACAGTCTTCTTCTTTTAAAGCATGAGGCACAGAGCTTATATATTTAGTATGCAGCAATATTTAGTGGTCCCCTGCATAAATTCTGCTAGATGTAACCATGCCCATAGAGTCCAAACTGGCCCTACCCAGGGGGTCATTGGTAATATAGGGCTATATACCCATCCCAGAGGGTAAAGGACTATAGCTAAAGAACCTTCAAAAATCTTCTTCTCTGATACCATGAGGCCCAGAGATTACATATTTAGTATTTAGCAATGTTTAGTTGTTACGTACATAACTCCTGCCAACCATGGCCCTGGGGTCCAAATTGGCCACGCCCTAGGGGTCATTAGCTCCCATAGACTTATAATGGTAGAAATTAAAAAAAAAACATCATCCCTGAAACCACGAGGCCCAGAGCTTACATATTTAGTACTTAGCAATGTTTAGTGATCCCATTCATAAATCCCGCCGAGGAGATTTACAAAGACTATTCATAGGTATGTTGTGCTGTTTGTGTTATTATGCATGTATAGTATTGGTTTAAACAATATTTTATTAATCAAAATTTCAACTCAGGTACAGAAGCAATAGATCAGGATTTGGTCGAAAGCCCAAGGCTTGTGAGGACCATCTCCTGATCATGTATAGTATTCTGCTCTTTGTGCCCTTGTTTCGGGCTTCTCATGCCTTCAGAAATCAGTATTCTAAATTAAAGCATGTTTATGCTAAGTAAAGTCATCAGAGTGGCATATTTCTTGTTGCAGTTCAGTTGCTAGCCTTCAAAAATTCACTTCAGATTTTAAGGCAGAATAAAGTGGGTGGGGTACTTTATACCATTTTAAAAACTAGATGGCTTTACATTCAACAAGAAAATGTGCCAAATACAATTTTAAGCTTCTAGATTCAATTCTGGCAGAGGCAGAATAGGTTCTTTGAAATAAAACTCGCAGCAAAAATGTTATCTCATATAAAACATTACAGATAATTGGTATATTTAATACGCAAATAGGCGCTCGTAAAAATGCAGAAAAAAATAAATTTTGCATCATCCGATTTTATCCTACTTTTGATATGTCATATGTGAATGTTAGTTCTCAACAAAAAAGCAAAAAAAGCTTTTGTTGCAATTTGTTTTGGGTTTAGGGAAAAAAATCGCCAATTTGCCTGGACTAAATGCTATGTCGCACCTGCCTTGCTCTTCCACAGTTATCATGGTTAGATTAGCTATGATGAATTCATGTATAAAAATTTGAGCAAACTGGACTTGCAAGCTAAGAAGGATGCAATTCTGGACTAAAAATTCAACAGTCAACAGAGTAAGAGATAATCATCAAAAAACAATCCAAGAGACTAGCTTCAGAAAACATTGTATGCCATGTCTGATGACAGTAAGTGGGTAAGTTTGTGAGAAATGTACTTTAATCCCAGAGTACATACAACTGTGGATGCCAGGGTGACCTATTAATTTCCAAAGTAAACAATTTTACAAAGTCAGCAGCCCTTGAAATAAAGGTCAAGGATAGAAAAAAGTGCAACATCCCTTGAGATCTTTTTATGAAGAAACTTTTAGCCAGGTTTGATGATTTTAGGTATCATACTTTAAGAGAAATGGACTTACAGACTAGGGTCGATGAAAATTTTTGACGTGAAATTTTACCAAGTCAGCAGAGGGTTAAATATAGGTCAAGGGTAGGAAAAAGTGCAACATGCCTCAGGAACATTCTAAGAAGAAACTTAGTACCAGGTTTGATGATTGTAGGTATCATAGTTTGAGAGAAATGGACTTAAACACTAGGGGCGAGGTAATTTTGGACATTAAATTTTACGAAGTCAGCAGAACATGAAATATAGGTCAGGAATAAAAAACAAGAGGGCCATGAGGCCCTGAATCGTTCACCTGGGCAATTGGTAAGGTGGCTTTTTCTTATCATGTCTGAAATTGTCAAAATATAAGTCTTGGGTCAAAAGTCAAAGAATGACCATGACCGCTTGTACTCATAAATCTTCATGTACTCATTAAGACAACCATATATACAATTTTTAGGCCAAAATCTTCAAAACTTTCCACGAAATCTTATGTTCTAGCATTTTCCCATATTTGACCATGCCGTAAAAAAGGTCAAGGTAAACCCAAGGTCACCATTTGAACAGTCTTGGTGGTACTCTAGTACTCCATGCTACTTACCAAGTTTCAAGGCCATAGGTGTATTGTTTCTGGAGAAGAAAAATATTAAAGATTTATACCATAAGTGGTAATGGCGGCCATGTTGGTCATGTGACCTGGACCGTATGAACAAATTTTTATTCAATCAATCCCTGTAGGCTCTATATGAAATGTGTTTACAATTAGCCCTTTGACTTTTGAGGAAATGGTTGAAAATGTCAAAATATGAGCGATCTGGATCAAAGGTCAAGAAATGACCTTGACCTCTTGTACTCATAATTCTTCATGACCTCATTAAGACAACTGTGTATACCAATTTTTAGGCCAAAATCTTCAAAACTTTCCATGAAATCTTATGTTCTAGGATTTTCCCATATTTGACCTTGCTGTAAAAAATGTCAAGGTCAACACAAGGTCATAATTTGAACAATCTTGATAGTACTCAAATACCCAATGCTACATACCAAGTCTCAAGGACATCGGTCAATTGGTTCTGGAGAAGAAGATTTTTAAAGGTTTTTACCATATATGGGCATAGTGGCCATGTTGGTCTGTGACCATGACCGTTAGAAAATTTTTTCATTCCCTCAACCCCTGGAGGCTCTATATAAAATTTGGTCACAATTGGCCCAGTGGTTTTTGAGGAGATTGTTTAAAATTGTCAAAATATGAGAGTTCTGGGTCAAAGGTCAAAGAATGACCTTGACCTCTTGTACTCACAATTCTTCGTGTACTCATTAAGATGACTGTATGTACCAATTTTTAGGCTAAAATCTTCAAAACTTATCATGAAATCTCATGTTCTAGCATTTTCCCAAATTTGACCTTGCCGTAAAAAGGTCAAGGTCAACCCAAGGTCATAATTTGAACACTCTTGATAGTACTCAAGTACCCAATGCTACATACCAAAACTCAAGGCCATCGGTCAACTGGTTCTGGAGAAGAAGATTTTTAACGTTTTTTTCCATATATGGGCGTGGTGGCCATGTTGGTCATGTGACCTGGACAGTATGAATAAATTTTTGTTCCCTCAACCCCTGCAGGCTCTGTATGAAATTTGGTTTCAATTGGCTTGGTGGCTTTTGAGGAGGTTGTTAGAACTTGTCAAAATATGAGAGTTCAGGGTCAAAGGTCAAAGAATGACCTTGACCTCTTGTGCTCGTAAATCTTCATGTAGTCATTAAGATGACTGTAGATACCAATTTTTAGCCCAAAATCTTCAACAGTTTCCAAGATATCTTATGTTGTAGCATCTTGCCATATAAAAGCATAAGGAAGCAAATTTGACCTTACCGTAAAAAAGGTCAAGGTCAACCCAAGGTCATAATTTGAACAATCTTGGTAGTACTCGCATACCCAATGCTACATACCAAGTTTCAAGGCCATCGGCCTATTGGTTCTGGAGAAGAAGATTTTTTCAGGTTTTTACCATATATGGGCATGGCGGCCATGTTGGTCATGTGACCAGGACCGTTTGAACAACTTTTCGTTCCTAAGGTCCCAGGAGGCTCTATATGAAATTTGGTTACAATCGGCCCAGCGGTTTCAGAGGAGAAGTCATTTGAAATTGTTGACGGACAGACGGACGACGGACGACGGACGACGACGGACGACGGAGCCTTACCATCCTATAAACTCCCCCGGAGCCGCTGGCTCAGGTGAGCTAAAAAGCAACATGCCTTGAGAACATTCTAAGAAGAAAAATTTATACAAGGTTTGATGATTGTAGGTATCATAGTTTGAGAGGAATGGACTTAAACACTATGGTCGAGGTAATTTTGGACATTAGATTTTACGAAGTCAGCAGAGCGTGAAATATACCAGGGTAGAAAAAAGTGCAACATACCTCGAGAACATGCTAAGAAGAAGTTTTATGCCAGGTTTGATGATTGTAGGTATCATAGTTTGAGAGAAATGGACTTAAACACTAGGGTGGACATAATTGTGGACGGACGGACGGAATGACTGACAGACGGACGGATGGAAAAGTGAACTCCTATATCGCACCTTGCTAAAGCAGGTGCGACAAAAAAAGGAAAGGGAGCTAACTTCCTAAATACTTGTGACAGGGTTATGGTTCTTTGCAATGCACTTTCCCTTATTGTCCTCTATCAATGTGTGAAGTTTCACTTAGTTCCCCCAAATACTTTTAGAGATATGCTCCGGACAAAAGTGTGACTGACGGACGGAAGGACATTGCGGCAACTATATGCTCACCCTTCCAGGAACATAAAAAGCTGACAGTTTTATGTGCTTCCATGGTGCAAAATGTAGCAAACATATTTATATTACTTATTTAGTCATAAGCGTATTTAATACTGAATGAGAAAGATGCATTTTCCCTTTATAATTCAAGAAACTACGAAATTTTTTAGCAGCCTATTTGAATATTTTTAACCAATATTCTTTTTTGGTCAGGAGTAATAAACTAGGAATTTTTGAGCAAAACACAACAGGTTTCATCCACTGACTGATGCTGTAAGTCATCTTCTCTAATGTTCTCGTCTGCTTTGTAAAACAAACACTGCATTTCGTTGCTTCAGACAGAGTATGGTCAAAACTGGCCCAAGGATTTCAGGAGAGATAGAGATTCAAAACACTGACCGACAGACAGACTGTATAAGCTCTCTCGAAGCATTTGACTCAGGGCACCTATAAATTCAAAGTGCTCTCGAAGCATTTGACTCAGGGCACCTATAAATTCAAAGTGTTAAACCGCAACCTCAATGTCATTGTGGCTGATAAAATACTGAATCAAGGACGGTATTAATATCTAGCAGTAATACAAAAAAGCAGTCAAGGAATATGACTCTTAAAAGATTTTATTGATAATAACAATATAGGGATCATACATGGTTTTTCATGTATTAACGTTCACCAGGTCTGAGGGAGATGTTCAGCAACGAGGGCGAAGCTTGAGGTTTTCAACATTCCCCGAAGGACCTAGCAAATGTAAATGCATAGAAAGCCAGAGTTGTCAGAAGACAACAAAGCACGCCTGATAGGTGCCTGATCCTCACATATACAAAGACCTACAAATATATGTCATATACAGTGTCAGTCTGAACCATTCTCCCAGGTATATGATGAATACCTACTAAATACAGCTTAAAATATGAAGCAAAATCACTGAATGATACAATGTATATCAGAGTGACCTTAAATTCTCTGAGGTCATTCAAAGTGTAAGACTAAACCATTTTTCCAGTATGATGTTAATCTATTAATCAGTGTTGGAAAAACAAGGCAAATTCACAGAACGATACACTGACCTACAAATAAAATGAAGTTATTCACAGAGTCAGGCACAATCATTATACCAGGTGTGATAAATATCAACGAAATAGTGCTCCAGTTATGTCAAAATCAATGAACCATGAAATGTAGGTAACAGTGATCTATAAAGCAATGTCAGACTGATCAACTAGGCAATGCATGATGTAAATCCACCAAGCAGCGCTGGAAATATAAGGCAAAATCACTGGACCATGAACAAAGGTCAAGGGCACAGGAGTCACCATGGAAGCATTTGTAGCTGTTGCAGTTATAGGGATATGCTACTTGACCAAGTATCAACTCTCTTGTCTCAAAGGTATCATTAAAACTAAAACTTTGACCTTGAAAACGATGCAAAACAGCAAAGTCAGTAAACCGTAACAAATATGACAAGGATACATAATTGCATGATGCAGCTGCTGCAGTAATATGTATGTATATATTTACCAAGTATGATGGTTGTACCTGCTACATTAAATAATTTACATTAATATTAAACAGCTGCCACCATTACAGCATCATAAGAATAAGAATATTATTTTTGCTCAGTTATACCCAAACAATGGGTTAACGGCAAACTCCATATACATACAATTTACAAATCACATACAGTAGCGATCACACACACACACACACACACACACACACACACACACACACACACACACACACACACAGTAACGCCACCATTTTTTATGTCACTTTAACACTGAAGAGTTGTTTAACGAAACACGTTTGTTTATGTGACAATTAAAGTTAAAAAAGGAGCATGTGAAGTCATTTTATACTTCGTTTATACTCTCATCTAGTGCCGCGTCCTTTCCTTATTTGAAATATACAGCTGTGCGTGCCGGAATGATTTTAGTGGCCCCGGAACAAGTCTATTGAAAGTCACGAAGCAGGTTTTTAACAGCACGTGAATTGGATTGTTCATATACGGGTTTTTTTATCTGTTAAAACATGCCTGTTCATAGCGTCTGAGTAAGACATTTATGCAATTATACTTATTAAGCTGCCAATGATGTGGTTTGTGCCCCTTTACTTTCATACAAGCCAGTTAAAAATCACGTACCAATCCCATTTCCTTATTCTCATGATACTGTCTTATATGTCTTCCATGACACAACTCATACGTCCAGTAACTCTCAATCTGAAAACAGCAATAAGAAATCGTAGTATACATATAATGTCACAATAGTGCAGGTGTATATACCTCATTGCAATCTCTGTTAAAGTCCATTTGGCTTACTTTATTGGGTCATTATATGCCAAAAACAATGAGTTACAAGAATATAAAAGTCCAATGAAAATGATGTCACCATCAACTCTGATGCATGTCAGAGTTACCTAATGGTAATGGTGTTATTCGGCATTATATTTAAACAGAGATGATACACTAGCATATGTAAATTTCCTATAACACATGGTAAGTGTCTACATTCAGCCTGTCACCAAGATGAAGTCCAGCAGGAATGAACACTTATGCTGGCACCATACAATTCTATAGAAAACATGAACAAAGTAAATTTTCTGCCCTCATACCTCAAGTGTTAATTTCTATAATTCACAGAAAGCACTATTTTTTTAAAAGCCTTGGTTGATTATGAGAAGCAGAATTAGGGACTATAAAAGGCAGAGTTACTCTCTTGTTGAGGCACTCCAGCAAGTGGTTTTTAGTGGAACTTTTTTCTTTACAGATGCTTAAATATCAAAATTTAGGTTTAACACACCCAAAACTAATACTGACTTGCGGCATATTGCATGACCTCTTTTGCCTATTTTTATCAGTTTTAGTTTGGAGGTGGGTTTTCCAATAGTAAAAATATTTCTTCTGGTTTCCAGCCTTTGATGAGGTTCATTTTAATTTTAATCAAGCTGGGAACCACCCATTATGACATCACAACAGAAATTATGTCATCACTAATCACCTAATCTGTTTTGGAATATGATCATTTCAGCAAAGGGTTGCTTGCAGTGTCAGCTATACTTATGTATCTTTTTGTTTTCCAAGAAGATATTACTTACAAAAATAACTGCCATAAGATATCAGAATAAATTCTTCTCGACTGATATCATGTTAATTTTATATGAAATGGTAATTTTCAAGAATGTGCTTGAAACATGCCACCCCTACAGCAATAATGGTTATCTTGAGGCCGCCATTTTGAAACTGAAAAAAATACATTACAAGAGATTACTTTCCAAGCTTGAGAGCATGCCAATGAATTTCAAAAACTCTACTGGACAAATCTGACTACGAGAAATGGTAGTAAATTGAACCATGTAAGTGGAATTTGCTGGTTTTTTTTATCCTTTAAGTATAAACTTCGAAAAACCACTTGCTGGAGTGCCTCAACAAGACAGTAGGTAGTTTATCTTAGTAATGGACAGACTTGGTGCCTGGCGGTGCAAGTTATGGATTCGTTCCCTTCAGCCTCTTGCCGAACATTGTTATGAGAAGTAGAACAATAACTTATCTCAATTTTTCTCTGGAAAGAGTAAAACATCTCCAGTAGGCATTGGATCTATGCCTTTATTACAGCAATCAACAGAAAAGCTACCAAGAGCATGCGTAAATGTACTCAATCCTGAGAAAACCTTTTTCTTTAAATTGGGTCTGATTTTGACACTTGTTGGATTAAAAATAAAAATCTTAAAAAGTTCCTTCAAGAGCAGAGAATACATACAGAAGTAGGAACATGGGCCAGACTACGTAGTTTCGGCTAATAAAGCCTCGTCAGTGACCCTGACAATATCTGGTGACGAAACCAGAAAAAGCATACTGTAATTTCTTAATTTTATTTGGGCAGTCGATTCAAAGACTGATTAATTTCAAAAGGATCAAAATACTATAAAAGACGATGATCTAGAATAATAGTCTAAATCGATCTCAAATTTTAGATTTCTCAGCATCTATCCTCTAATCTCAAAGGATGTAAATAAAATATAATCTGCACTATGGATGATGTACTGGGAGACGTTTTACGGCCGCCACACGGCACAACACCAGCTGCAGTGAGGTAAAATTAAAATCTTAAAAAGTTCCTTCAAGAGCAGAGAATACATACAGAAGTAGGAACATGGGCCAGACTACGTAGTTTCGGCTAATAAAGCCTCGTCAGTGACCCTGACAATATCTGGTGACGAAACCAGAAAAAGCATACTGTAATTTCTTAATTTTATTTGGGCAGTCGATTCAAAGACTGATTAATTTCAAAAGGATCAAAATACTATAAAAGACGATGATCTAGAATAATAGTCTAAATCGATCTCAAATTTTAGATTTCTCAGCATCTATCCTCTAATCTCAAAGGATGTAAATAAAATATAATCTGCACTATGGATGATGTACGGGGAGACGTTTTACGGCCGCCACACGGCACAACACCAGCTGCAGTGAGGTAAAATTAAAATCTTAAAAAGTTCCTTCAAGAGCAGAGAATACATACAGAAGTAGGAACATGGGCCAGACTGGATACAATGGTTTATAAATGGCATTTGAAATTTGATTCATTTCATCTTTCTAGATTGTGTGAGAACACTGGCCATCAGGTACTGCAATCTGGAAATATTGCAACTATTTGTATAAATAAAACATTGTGAAAACAACCTTTATGATAAACACCAAATCAAACCTTCATGAATTCTTCCTTTAACTCAAACTCGCAAAATTAAGCATTTGCAAGAATGTCCAACTTAACAGTTATCAGCTTTAAAGCATCTTTTGCAAAGATACTCAACATAAAATCTGAATAAGAGTTTCAGAATTGAAGAAATAATTAATCAGCTAAAGACAGCTATCTGGACTTCATCTAGCAAAGCTAAATTAACACCCTTAAATTATTTAGAGGATCATTGCTTACCCTGTAAGAACACTGATTTTGCCGAAAAAGCTTTTCCATAAGATCATCTGGTGTTGCTCCAGCATAGTTTGCTTTCCGAGTCTGAAATATAGTCAGTATATTTGTAGCTTAGAAAATCATGGGAAACTCCTACCCTATTTATTTCACTGTTAATCGGTGTTTTTCTTTCTCTAGAAAGATCACAAATACCCAAAACATTCTTATAAATTTCTGTTATGAGATGTTAACCCTTCTGTGACAATCCTAAAAATCTAGATCCGTCTTAAAAGATGGATCCAGATTGGAAGGTAAATCAGAGGACCAATGGTCCTGTCGCTCACCTGAGACCTTACTGTCAACAGACACAATGATTTGCCCTTAACCTACTTATAAATTTTAAACAAGCGGCGGGGTGGTTGGGTGGTGCGAAGGTGCTGTGTGTAACTTCCTGTGCCGGGGCGTCCTACTTATTTGAATAGTAGTAGGGCAAGGGCTTACTGTGCTTGCAGTAGGTGCGGGGGGGGTGTTTTTGGACATTTTTCTCTCGTCTATCATTTCTCTCTTCTTTCTCCCTCTCTTTGGGAGACGGCCCGATATAGACTGAAATACTGTCTCAAAGGGCCGTTAAACCCAAAACAACCAACCAACCAACTAAACAAGTGGCTTGAAAGGAGTACATATTTTAATTCTAAAATCTCATTGGCCTCGAGCACAGATAAACAAACTTTGTAGGGTTCCCGAGTCCTCGATGCTACATACAAAGTTTCAAGGTCGCTGGCCTTTTGGTTCTGTAGAAGAAGATTTTTTAAAGATTTTTACCATATACAGGCATTGCAGCCATCTTGGTCAATGTGACCAACACCATTTGAACAAACTTTGGTTACCCCGACCATATGGAAAATGGCTTCAATCTGCCCAGTGGCTTCAGAGGAGATGTTTGAAAATGTTGACAGACAACAGAAATTCAGAGTCACTGAACGAAGGTCAAAAAATGACATTGACCTTTGTGAACATATTGACTTCATCTGCTCACTAAGTTAACCATATATATCAAGGGTAAAATCTTAAACAGTTTCTGAGAAACCCACTGTTTTAGCATATTTTTCCATAGAAAAGGATAACGAACCAAATTTGATCTTGACATAAATTGGCTCAAAGTCAACGCATGATTTGAACAATGTTGTAGTGTCAGAGTCCCAAATAGTACTTACAAGGTTTCTAGATCATGAGAATATTGGTTCTGGAGGAGATTTTTAAAATGGTTTTTCCATATATGTGACGCTCTCTGAAGAGTTGGGTCTTATGAAGATAGGCGGTCAAGTTTTAGATTATTATATTTTCTAAGACTATGATATCAGCCAAAACACATGGTGCAATATGAATGCTGGATGATCCCTTGTTATGGTGTAATCACCCTTTGAATACTATCAGCCTGATAAGCTAAATCAAACCTGACGTTAATGTTTTAAATAGCGTCATGACTCTCCTGTGAATTATGTTTCAACAGGTTCTTACTTACTTATGGTAAAGATTGATGCTATTTTTATTCATTTCTTTTGGAATTAATATTATTTTTGTGGATTTCTTCGATGTGTAAATCCCGGCGAATTAAGCACAAACTAAGTGAAGCCCAAAGGGTTTATTTTAAGTTTGTGAGTGATTCGCCGGAATTAACTCATCGATAAAATTTAAAAAAATAAATAATGACTACTTCCTTAGAATTAAAACTTTTTCATCAACGTTTTACAGATGACGCTAAATTGTTTTTTTCTTCTTAAAACCAGTAGAAAA
Source organism: Ctena decussata (assembly GCA_963989385.1). Classification (NCBI taxonomy): domain Eukaryota; kingdom Metazoa; phylum Mollusca; class Bivalvia; order Lucinida; family Lucinidae; genus Ctena; species Ctena decussata. The sequence goes on from OZ022499.1 coordinate 46,286,574, forward strand.
TAGTTCAGAGATTCTTGCTCATTGAAGTTACTGAAGTGTAAAACTTTTGTTTCGACTTATCAATTTGCATGAGATTAACGGAGTTGGAATTATCAGTAGATATATTCACTCATTTATCTGTTATTGTAAAATACCTTTACTTGTCATTTTAGCCAAGGTAAGGGAAGATTACTACATTGTAGCCTGCCAGTAACATAGAACATAATTAACTCGACATATTTCAGAGAATTTCAGCAAAAACAAATTGCTTACTTTATAATTCATATTAAAATTCGCGATGATTGCGATTTGTTGCTCCTTAATTTATTTGTTTGGAGGTCAGTCGAAAAAGTGCATAATAATCACGAGCGCAAAGCGCTAGTGATCTATCCACTTTTGACGGACCGATAAACAGTGATATATTGAGCCAGTACGAATCTATTTTGATTCTAACAATATAAACAGGGTTGCAAAAATAGCCTTTAGTTTCTTATTCAGATTCTCCCAAAGTTACTGCCATTCCGTGAAGGGTCCCAAGATTTTGCACCTTCTGTTTGGAGACATCGCTACTAGGAATTTTTCGCACAACTTCAGCCCAAGTCAAGCTACCTCACTGATGTTCCCTTCTGTTCACCAACTTATCGTAAGTTAGTCACTTGTGGTGTTCATCCAGAACGAAGAAATGTTCTTAGAATGATTTTAAGTTTAGTTTGTGTATAAGAAATTTCAATTCAATATGCATATTCTTTTATTAAACAAGGAATGCAGAAAAAATCAACTGAGAGAAGTTATCAGTCGGCACCGTGCAAAATATTGGCCGTGACTGGGTCCATCCACAACTTTTGTTGAAAATTTTGAGTGAAACACTGACATATATTTCTGCCTGAATCAATGCCAAGTAAACTTAAGAGTGTTAGATGTATTTTAAAATGGGTACTCTTTTGTTTTTAATTGCACATATAGGGTTTAGAATAGATCTAGACTTTTAATTCCATTTTTAATATGCTGTGTAGTGAATATGCAGGGTAGTGAAATTGGTCAGTGGGAAAACACTGGTAGCGAACATGTATAGGTAGCGGACACGTATAGACAGCGAACTGTAAAGGTGCGAAACATCCGTAAACCGACGGCAGTAATCTTGTACGGCGGTCGCTCGAGTATCGCCGTTACGATGCGCAGTTCGCTATGTTTTACAAGGTAGTTTATGGCATGGTCGCCATATCAGTTCCGTCATATTTCGAACAGCCTAACAGATATACTCATTACATGCATCCTCTTTCTTACAGACAGCGTACGCCTGTTATTAACAGTATTCATTTTCCCTTTGACTATTGTTCTTTGGAATAGATCACCAGCTGATCTCGCCCAAGTTTCAGATCTTGACTCCTTTAAAGGACCTCTGACACTTGTAATGTAAATTTGCCTATAAAAGTGGTCAAAAATGAACTTTCAGTATACTTCAAAATTTCCACTGAAATGTGTTCCTCTGAAGTCCTTATTGACACAAAAACATTTTTTTGGCTATTAATTGCACAGACTGAGATTTTTGGTGTAAAAAGGAAGTTTTTATAATAGAATGTATGGAAAATAGGTAAAGTTTTATAAAGATACTTTTCCCCCCGTGCCTCAGTTAGCCACTTTGCATGTATGTGTGTACCGTCAATATACACATTATATGTAAGTGGCAAGCTGAGGCATGGGGGAATGATAGTCTACAGCTAAAAAACTGAAAAGTGGGTGGGGTAATTAGACCCTCTGCATCTTAAAATAAGGCTAGCATACTTTTTATTTACATATTATTGCATGCTATCTGCAGTTGTAGTGTTTACTTTGTTTTGAGCATGTTAAATAAAATAAAATTTAGTAAACTAGAAAATGTGTTTATGAAACACTATGCCCCCAACCCTATGCTTGCCTCTGAAGAAGGTTCATCCAATAATGCTTGTACCTTTGTACCATTAGGCTTCAATACACTAAGTCGAAAAAGGGGCTTAACTTAGTAAAAATTTTACGATTTTTTTCGAAAGTCCGAGTGACGGTTCTTAGTAACAATGTGTAACCTTTGATGTTCAATATATCTGTGAAGTTTCATAGTTCAATATATCTGTGAAGTTTCATCCAGATATCATAAATAGTAAAGGAATAACAGGCCAGAAACCTTTTTTCCAATATGGAAAAGGGCAATAACTCTGTTAACAAGAGGCCCAAATGGGCCTGATATCGCTCACCTGGCTATTGTGCAACGGGACAATTCTGATACAAAATTGGTCCAATTCCACTGAGAATTTCTCATTTTCACATTTTCCTACTTTTAGTAACAGAGGCCAACTTGCCTGGTCTTTATATATTTACTTTTGAAACACCTCAATGGAAGAATCATTTTGCCACAAATTTCATCAAAATCCATTCAGGGGTTACTGAGATATTGCCAGTTTCATGTTTTGTGCTATTTTTAGTAACGGCAGATGGCGGCCATCTTGGATTGCTAAAATGCAAAAAATCGAAAAGCCTTCATGCAAGGACCATTTTGACACAGATTTAGTCCAATTCCATTGAGATTTTCTGATTTTCACATTTTTCTATTTTTAGTAACAGAGGCCAATAAGACTGGTCTACAGTTAGATATTTTTGAAACATCTCAATGCAAGAATCATTTTGACACAAATTTCGTCAAAATCCATTCAGCAGTTACTGAGATATTGTCATTTTCATGTTTTGTGCTATTTTTAGTAACGACAAATGGCGGCCATCTTGGAATGCCAAAATGCAAAAATTCGAAAAAGCTTAATGAAAGGACCATTCTGACACAAAATTAATCCAACTCCATTCAGATTTTCTAATTTTCACATTTTTCTATTTTTAGTAACAGAGGCCAATATGAATGTTCTACAGTTAGATATTTTTGAAACATCTCAATGCAAGAATCATTTTGACACAAATTTCGTCAAAATCCATTCAGCGGTAACTGAGATATTCTCATTTTCATGTTTTGTGCTATTTTTAGTAACGGCAGATGGCGGCCATCTTGGAATGCCAAATTGCAATTAATCAAAACGACTTCATGCAAGGAACATTTTGACACAAAATTGGTCCAATTCCATACAAGGGTTCTTGAGTAATTGTCATTTTTATGGTTGTTCTATTTTTAGTAACACCAGATGGCGGCCATCTTGGAATGCCAAATTGCAATTAATCGAAACGGCTTCATGCAAGGAACATTCTGACACAAAATTGGTCCAATTCCATTCAAGGGTTCTTGAGTAATTGTCATTTTTATGTTTGTGCTATTTTTAGTAACGGCCCCAATGGTGGCCATCTTGGATAGTCAACTGGCACAAAATTGAAATAATTCCATTCAAGAACCATTTCTGACCAAATCTGGTCAGAATTGGTTGCATTTTCTTCAGATATTGACATTTGAGCAAAATCGGCCTTTGTGCCAGATTTAAAGGGTCACTGATGAGGCTTGAATAGCCGAAACCGCGGTATGGCCCAACTTCTTACTTATGAATGTTTTCTTTGCTCTTAAAGGATCTAAACTTTTATCATTATTGTAAACGCTAAGTAGGTCACTGTGACCTAATTCCGCTATAGATTTTTTTTATTTTTACAATTTTTAATACCAAGGTCCCACTTATGTTCCATGCAAACTTTCAACCAAATATACCAAATGGTTCTGGAAAAGAAGTTGATTTTGTTGTTTTTGCTATTTTTAGTAACAGCAGCCATCTTGGATTCTTGACCTGACCCAATTTTACAATTTTGAAACTCTGCAGTCTGGTCATGCTCCTAGTGAAATTTGAGATCCATGGGCTCAGTGGTTTTGGAGAAGAAGTTGTTTGAAGTTATTTAAATAGGTCATTTTTTGACATTGGCATTTGAGCAAAATTACAGACGTAAACAGAAAGTAGGTCACTCTGACAAAACTCCGCTACAGGTTTTTTTCATTTTTACAATTTTGAATACCAAGAATTCAATGATGTTCCATGCCAAAATTCAGACAAATATACCCAGTGGTACTGGAGAAGAAGTTTATTTTGTTGTTTTTGCTATTTTTAGTAACGGCGGCCATCTTGGATTTTCAACCTGACCCAATTTTACAATTCTGAGACCCTGCAGTCAGGTCATGCTCCATGTGAAATTTGAGAACCATGGGACCAGTAGTTTTACAGAAGAAGATGTTTGAATATTTGTTTTTAGGTGTTGACGGACGACGCACGACGCACGCCGGACGCATTGGTATGACAATAGCTCACTATGGCCCTTCGGGCCAGGTGAGCTAAAAATGGATGGATTTTGCCCATTAAAAATCCAATACCACTCTCCCCCGATAACAATATGTATGCAAATTTTGAAAATATTCCATTAATAAATCCTCAAGTTATCGATCGGAAATGGTGAGCACGGACGGACAGACACCGAAAGGTATATCAGAATGTCCCGCCACTACAGTGTGGCGGGGTATAAAAAGGGCAATAACTCCCATGATTGATGGATTGTACCCAAAATCGAACTTGACTTGTATTTTATGATTATATACCTGTGTATACAATATGAATCCAATCCACCCATCTTTTTAAAAGATATCGAACAGAAACCACTTTTTTGTTTTTCGAACAAAATGAAGTTGAAAAAGGGCCAGAACTCCCATAATAACTGGCAGATTTTACCCAAAATCAAATTTGATCTGGATTTTTTTATTATATACCTGTGTATAAAATATGAATATAATACACCAATCTTTTCAAAAGCTATCGAACGGAAAACACTTTTTGGACGTATGTACAGGACCAAATGGACAGGACGTACGTAATAGACAGGACGGATGTGATGTACTTAGGGACAGGGGAGATACCATATGCTGCCCCCCACCCTGAAAATGGGGGCAGGGGGGGGGCATAATTCACTTTATCACATAATGTTTTTGGCAAAGAAGAATGTGGCATACAACTTCAGATGACCATATACTGACATACATTCACTGATTGATTTGTTGCTTAAGGTCCAAGGTAAACAGCTAGCTAAGGTCATGTCGGGACAGTCAGTTAACCTAATCACACTATTCCTGGGCAGGCTTAGATCTGCGGTTAACCAGTACTCAGTGCACGTACTTTCGCCAGTGACTGACAACTAACCTCCTTGAATCGGAAGGAGAAACGAAAGTATGTGGCTAGACCGGGTTTCGAACCCAGGACCTCTGACTTATGAGTCAGGTGCCCTACTGATTGCGCTACGCCGTCCGGCTACTGACATACAAATTCAAATTAAAAGACAAATAATAAAACAACTAGACAGTGATCTTAGTCAGTCATGATCCCTAAAGCAGTTGCACCAGAAATCTGAAGCAAATTATAGTTGATCTTTTGTACTATACTTACAGCATCCTTGCTAGCCTGTGACTCTGGTATAACACACTGGTACTTTTCATTCTCTGCAGTTTGAACATTTACTACTTCTAGGTCACCATCTTCAACCTGTAACAATACAAATGAAGATGCAATTGACAAAATATCCTCTGCATTTAGAAAAACAAGGGGGGGGGGGGGGGTCTGAATCACCTGAGCCTATAATTACACTGTCTTGCAGGCGATGGCGGAACGCAAGTAGTGTCAGCCATATGCTGGACGAGCTTGAGTGGCCATCCCTGGAGGCCCGCCAAGAGCAGTCCTCCTTAACCTTCTTTGACAAGAGACACTCCGGTATAGTGTCCCTTGCAAAAAATAAGTGCTTGACCGCAGCACCAAAATCGAGAAGAACTAGGGCATCCAATGATTCACATACATTAAATACCTTGCATATAGTGATGCCCTGAAAAATTCATTCTTCCCCAGGATTATTCTTATGTGGATTAGTCTCCCCTCTTTGGCGGTTTCTGCAAAAACTGCTGAGGAGTTTAAGGCCTTTGTCGGTCCGGAGGCATGTGTTATGCATCTGGATGAACACTTGTCTGGAACCTATCTTCTCAGACACACTGACCCCACTACTTACAAACATATTGATGACCGGTCTAATAACAAGTTGAAGAACATCGATCTGATTCCTACCTGCTTTGACGAATTCACCACACTACCTAGAAACATGTAGATGAACACCAGTCATCGACATGTTTCTAGGTAGTGCAATGAATTGTCTAAAGAGGGTAAATTCAGACTGCTGTTCATTGACATGTTTCTAGATAATGCAGTGATTATGTTTAAGCATGTAGGAATCAGACCGGCGTTCATCTACATGTTTCTAGTAGCATGTTGGGATCAGACAAGTGCTCTTCAAAATGTTTCTAGGTAGTGCAGTGAGAGTATCTGAGCAAGTGCATATCAGATGTATATTAACTGACAGATTCCTACCTGCTTTGACATACTCAGCGCACTACCTAGAAACATGTTGATGAACACCAGTCATTGACACGTTTATAAGTAATGCAGTGAATTGTCTAAGAAGGTAAAATTCAGACCAATGTACATCGACATGTTTCTTGGTAGTGCAGTGATTATGTTTAAGCAAGTAGGAATAAGCAAGTAGGAATCAAACCGGTGTTCTTCGACATGTTTCAAGATAGTGGGGTGATGGAGTTCGAGCTGGTCAGTATCAGACAAGTGTTCTTCAAAATGTTTCAAGGAAATGCGGTGGGTGTATCTGAGCAAGTACGTATCAGATATATATTAACTGACTGATTCCTACCTGCTTTGACAAACTCAGCCCACTACCTAGAAACATGTTGATGAACACCAGTCATTGACATGTTTCTAAGTAGTACAGTGAATCGTCTATAGACATCGACATGTTTCTCGGTAAAGACGTGATTATGTCTAAGCAAGTACATGTAGGAATCAGACATGTGTTCATCAATATGTTTCTAGGTAGTGGGGTGATTGTGTTCAAGCAGGCTGGTATCAGACAAGGTTATTCGAAATGCTTCTACAGTAGTGTGATTAGTGTATCTGAGCAAGTATGTATCAGACATATATCAATATTAATTGATATATTTAGAGGGAGTGCGGTGTAGTTATTAGACTGGTTTTCATCTATGTTTCCAGGTAGTGAGATGAATGTGTCTGAGTGGGTAGGTATCAGACAAATGTTCAACCAAATGGTTCCAGGTAGTGCAGTAAATGTATTTAAGCAGGTAGAAATCAGACTGATGTTGTTCAATGACATGTTTCTAGATATCACAAAATCAAACAAGTGATATCACAAAAAATGTTCGATTGGTCGATTTTGTGATATCACGAGATCACAGCTATTTTGTGATATCACTAATTCAATTTTGTATATCACAAAATCTATTCAGTGACGTCACTTATTCGATTTTGAGATATCACTTAATCGATTTTGTGATATCAGTATATCTTACCGAGTTTGTGATCAGTAATTCATTCCTGATTAGTGATATCAAGAAATCAATATTACAAAATAGATTTTGTGATGTCACTAAGTCGATTTAGTAAACATAACATAACATATCCTTTATTACACTCAGGTTAATCAGTGATAGCACATAATAATTTTTGACATCACAAAATAATATGTGATATTACATATCTGAAATAGTGGTATCACAAAATCAACATCGTGATATCACAAATTCAATTAGTGATAAGTGAATTAGTGAATTGGTCCGACCCAATTGCTTGACATATTAAGAGGCAATAAAATATGTTTAAACTACATTAGTGATATCCCAAAATTGGATTAGTGATATCACTAAATTGAATAAGCGATATCACAAAAAAAAATAAAAAAAAAAAATTGTGATATCAATAAAACATACCCTCTGTACTTTTTGATATATCAAAATCTGTTTAGTAATATCACTAAATCGACTTTGTGAATTTAAAAAAATTCATTTTGTGATGCCTAAAATTCATTCGTATTTAATATCACTGAATCGATTTTGAGTAATCACAAAATTGACTGTGTGATATCACTAAATCGATAAGGCAATATCACATATTAGTTGGTAATATCACAAAATAATACGATAATACATATTTGAAATAGTGATATCATGAAATCAATATAGTGATATCGCAACCTGTTCAGAGTCAACCCTTTTCACATCACACTTGACAAGTGAAGAATCTGATTGGTTAGCGCACATGTGTAGACTGATTTGGGTATTCACTATATGCATATGACCTAAGGTCCCTTTACATGCAACAATGATCAGCACAGTCACATAGTTCTAGTGAAATTATTTGTTTCAGATTTTTATATACTTAAAACCAGTTGTTCTTTCTAGTGCAACTAACATAAATCTCATTTCACCTTAATTTATCACTCATTCAGTTTCTTTTACGAATTTCGGAATTCAATTCGAAACTCAGAATTGTGAAATAATATGGAAATGAAAAGAGAGGCAAGAGGGCTATCGTAAGACATAGATACGTTTTGATTTCTTTTCGATTTTTATTGCCATCCTTTAATTGAAAATAAAAATGCTGTGTTAGGTCCATATAGTTCACTTTCTTAGCTGCACTAAGATCTTTTTGCAGATCTTGTAGTCTAAATTAAACGCGGTCAATATTGTTCTGATTTACATGACCATGCATCAGTCTCTAATAGTATATAGGTAAAATAGAGAAATTGAACAAAAGGTACCGTAACTCAGTTTTCTTTATTCTATCTTAAAACGCAAGTCTTAAGTCATAATTTATGTTAGCCTAGTATGCTACACTAGCTTACAAATCTTCTTATCAAAGAAATATTAGTGTGGTCATTTTTAACAAACTTATTACAACCATACATCCAAAAACTGAATTTTCAGTACGTGAGAAGATTTGTTGAGGTCAAAAACAAGGAAGAATAGTTTATAGTTTTTCTATTTACTACGCGTCAATCAACAACTGCAACTTGTCGTTGTAAGAGCAGGTTCAGAAACGTTCCGTTATCTCAAACTAATAAAAAGACAGTCGATCAAAGTCATTTCTTCATAGACGTCGGCTCAGTTGATCCTAGTCACAAAATTTGTCGTTAACGGTACCTGTCAGCTACATTATTAACGACTTCCGAGGCGGTCACTTTGTTAGCGCGAGGTTTACAGAGTACAGTGTGGCTCTGACGTCACAAATCTAGTTACCGCGACTTTAACTCAGCGGTTCTAGTACAGTGTTGATTAAATCAAAAGGAGTCAGTTTTTCAGCGGAATATTTGATCTGACAGTTGACCGTAACAAATTTTCATCGCCTTTAGAGGGACGTTGGTTGCAGTAGATACTTGATTTGTAGTAATGTTCTTTCAGTTTCCATTGCAAGTAAGATAATTATACATAACTTGACACCAATTGTGCTTACAACACTGAGCTGCACATTTTATTTCCCGGCCTGTGTCTAGACTCTATTGTATGAAAGAGTTTGTATGAATGCTGGTGTAAATGTTTTAAAAACAACAACAACAACAACAAAACAAGAGGTCCATGATGGACCTAAATCGCTCACCTGAGTTATGATGAAATAACATGGAAGATCATCTATTTGATGATGGTTCAATTGGAGCAGTTTTGCACTTTCTAATCTATATTCTGACAAACTTTCATGAAGATTGGATCAAAACTGTGCCCTCTAGAGTGTACAAATTTTTTTTCTAAGATTTGACCTGGCAATCTAGCTTTTGATCAAACATTATTCAGTTTCAAACTTAGCCTACATTTCATGAAGATAAACATTCTGACAAAGTTTCAAGAAGATTCAATGCAAAATAAAGCCACAATTGTATACACAAGGTTTTTCTGTGATTTGACCTAGTGACCTAGTTTTTGACCTGACAAGACCCTGTTTCAAACTTGGCCTAGATTTCATTAAGACAATCATTCTGACAAAGTTTCAAGAAGACTGAACCAAAACTGTGCCCTCTAGAGTATCCACAATGTTTTTCTAAGGTTTGACTTAGTAACCTAGTTTTTGATCCAACATCACCCAGTTGCACCCTTGGTCTAGATTTGTTGGAGATAAACATTTTGACAAAGTTTCATGAAGATTGGAACAAAACTGTGCCCTCTAGAGCATTCACATGGTTTTTCTAAGACCTGACCCAGTGACCGAGTTTCTGACCTGACATGGCCCAGTTTCAAATTTGGTCTAGATTACATAAAGATTAGCATTCTGACAAAGTTTCATGAAGACTGGATCATAACGAGCAGAATGTGCAAAAAAATGTCTAGATAGGGGTTTTCTTTAATAATATAAGTAATTGATAGACAGTGTAAATTAGAAAAGGGGGCATAAAAACACAGGCTGACAGGTATCAGCAGGCCATGCATGCTGTAAGGTACCATTTCGTGCGACACAACTCCTGATAGTGTAGTGCAGTTCAGGAGCTAATACAAACTTACATTTGTTTTTCTTTTTCATTTTTTCCCCCCTAGTCTTGTATGTTGTTGTTTATTTTTGCTTACATTATTTCTGTTCTGAATAATGTTGTTATGCATGACTATTTCATCTGTGCGAGAGCTAAATGGGCATCAGTGAATCTTACATGAAAGAAGATCAAATATGGTTGACTTGATTTGTATATTTTCCCATATTTGCAGAGGTCTCAAAAACATGCAAAAACGTCGAGATTTATTTCAGTATATTCGCTCCCAGAAATATAATAAAGCATGTTTACAAGATGTGCATATTGACAGAAATATGTATTCGTATGTAAAATCTGATTGGGTTCTAATTTTTTTCTGACTTCAAAAGAAGGTACTAATACAAGTCGTGGGGTAATAGTTTTAATAAATAATAATTTTGCTTGTGATATTGGGAGAGTTGACTTGATTTATATATTTTCCCGTATTTGCAGAGGTCTCAAAAACATGCAAAAATGTCGAGATTTATTTCAGTATATTCGCTCCCAGAAATATAATAAAGCATGTTTACAAGATGTGCATATTGACAGAAATATGTATTCGTATGTAAAATCTGATTGGGTTCTAATTTTTTTCTGACTTCAAAAGAAGGTACTAATACAAGTCGTGGGGTAATAGTTTTAATAAATAATAATTTTGCTTGTGATATTGGGAGAGTTGACTTGATTTATATATTTTCCCGTATTTGCAGAGGTCTCAAAAACATGCAAAAATGTCGAGATTTATTTCAGTATATTCGCTCCCAGAAATATAATAAAGCATGTTTACAAGATGTGCATATTGACAGAAATATGTATTCGTATGTAAAATCTGATTGGGTTCTAATTTTTTTCTGACTTCAAAAGAAGGTACTAATACAAGTCGTGGGGTAATAGTTTTAATAAATAATAATTTTGCTTGTGATATTGGGAGAGTTGACTTGATTTATATATTTTCCCGTATTTGCAGAGGTCTCAAAAACATGCAAAAATGTCGAGATTTATTTCAGTATATTCGCTCCCAGAAATATAATAAAGCATGTTTACAAGATGTGCATATTGACAGAAATATGTATTCGTATGTAAAATCTGATTGGGTTCTAATTTTTTTCTGACTTCAAAAGAAGGTACTAATACAAGTCGTGGGGTAATAGTTTTAATAAATAATAATTTTGCTTGTGATACTGGGAGAGTATTTAACTGATCCAAATGGAAAATTTTATAATCATGGAATTAAAGATACTTGATAAAAAAAATAACAATTGCGAGTATATATGGACCAAATGATGATAAGCCGCAGTTTTATGATAACTTAAAACAAAATATTTTAGAATTTGGCAATGATAATGTAGTAATCTGTGGAGACTGGAATTCAGTTTTAAACCCACACATGATACAGAAAATTACACATTAACAATCCAAGAGCAATGTCTGAAGTTTTAAAATTTATTGAACAAGATAATTACATCGATATATACAGAACTTTACATGATGATAGAGGCTATACATGGATAAGAATTAACCCGGACAAAAAACAAGCAAGGTTAGACTTTTATTTAATTAGCGAGGAAATGTTTCAGTATGTGTATGATTGTAGTATAGTTTCGGGATATAGAACTGATCATTCTACATTTAGTTTAAAACTGAAAATCAATCAAAATGAAAGAGACAAAAGCTACTGGAAGTTTGATATCTCACTTTTAAAAGACAAAGAATATATTCAGTTGGTAAAGAAAACTACTGAGGAGGTTAAAAATACATACAAAATAAACAGAACTCACCAAAATATTAATAATCTAGAAAATAATAATAATACTGTTAATGGCAATGAAGATACTGAAACAAATGATAATGAAATTTTATATTCAATAAATGACCAGCTTCTACTAGAAATAATACTCTTAATGATTAGGGGGGAAACAATAAAATACAGTTCCAGAATAAAAAAGGAGAAAAACATACGGGAAAAACAGTTAGAAGAAATTTCTAAATTAGAAAGCAATATTTCTGGGAATTCAAACGGTTTAAATTTAGAGGACATTAATCTTCTTGAAGAAAAGAAAAGTAGACTTCACGAAATAAGAAAAAAATATCATAGATGGTGTTATGTTAAGATCTAGGTGTAGGTATGAAGATTTGGGGGATAAACCAACACATTACTTTCTGAATGTAGAAAAACGTAATTTCACTAGTAAATTAATCACTAAAATTACAGAAGATGATGGCAATGAATGTTTAAGTACAGAGGAGATTTTAAACAGTCAGAAAAATTATTATAAAGACTTATATAGTGAAAAAATTGAAGTTGATGATACTCCAATAGAAACAGTTTAGGAGAAAATCAAACAAAACTTTCTGACTATGAGGCTAGTAAGTTGGAAGGAGAAATTAGGTATCCAGAGCTAGCAGAGGCATTAAAAAATATGAAAAACTAAAAAACTCCAGGAAATGATGGATTTACATCTGATTTTTTCATTTTTTTTTTGGACTGACTTAAAAATGTACATTTTAAGATCTCTCAACTATGCTTATAGATCAGGTTCACTATCAATTACCCAGAAACAAGGGATAATAACTTGCCTCCCAAAACCTAATAAATCACCTTATTACTTAAAAAAAACTGGAGACCCATCTCCCTTCTAAATGTTATCTATAAACTAGCTTCATCAGTCATCGCCTCCCGTCTTAAAACAGTTTTAGGTAAAATTATACACAACGACCAGAAAGGATTTATATCAGGAAGGTTTATTGGAGAAAACGTACGCCTAATCTATGACATCCTATTTGAAACAAAACAACAAGAAATTCCAGGTTTAATATTGTCTATTGATTTTCAGCAAGCCTTTGACTCTGTATCATGGACATATGGATTGAAATTTTTCAAAACGGATCAGAATCTTGTATTTAACAAAATGGTCATATGTCTGACTACTTCAATTTACAAAGGGGCTACAGGCAAGGGGATCCTATTTCCCCGTATATTTTCATCCTCTGTGCAGAGGTTTTAAGTCACATGATAAGAAACAATAATGATATAAAAGGTATTGTTATTAATGATAAGGAATTTAAATTAAGGCAGTACGCAGACGACACACAATTATTTTTAGATGGAACCGAGAGATCATTAAGAATAACTTTAGAGAAACTGAAAATGTTTTACAAAATGTCAGATTTAAAAATTAATATCGATAAAACGAAAGCAATATGGATTGGAAGCATGAATAAATCAAGTCTTAAATTATGTAAAGAATATAAATTAGATTGGGACCAGAAGCCTTTTAAATTCTAGGAGTCACATTTACGCAAGAGGTTTTTAACATATGGGAACAAAACACACCTGAAATCCTGAAAGAAGTTGAAAATATTCTAAACGGCTGGTCAAAAAGGAAGATAACGCTGCAAGGTAAGATAACTATCATCAAATCACTTGCTATTTCGAAGTTTGTTCATCTATTTTTGGCATTACCAAATCCACCAGGTGAATTAGTGAAAAATCTAAACAAAATGTTTTATAAATTCATTTGGAACTCAGGACCTGATAGGATTAAAAAGAAATATATTATTAAGGATATAACAAAAGGGGGTTTGAGAATGATTCAGATAGATATAGTTTTGTAACTGCACTGACAATAACTTGGCTTAGAAGACAAATTTTACAACCAACTTGTACATGGAATACTTTATCAAATATAGATATGTGTAGTATATATACAAAGGGAGATAATTATGCTGGTTTAAAAGTGAATAATATAATAAATCCATTCTGGAAAGACGTATTGAAAAGTTGGAAATCCTTTTGCAAGTCAGTAAAAATTGATACAATAGATGATATTTTATATTCACCATTATGGTTTAACACAAATGTTATTCATGGTCAGACTTACTATATAAAAGAATAGTATGACAAGGGAATAAGAAATGTAATAGATCTGTTAAGTGAAGATGGACAGTTCTATCAGTTTAATGAGCTTAGACAAAAATACAGCATAAAAGGCACTTTCTTAGATTATTATTCTCTCTTAAGAAAATTACCAGCTGACTGGAAAGACAAGATAAATCAAAATAGAACTACCTGTCAGATTCTTAAACATAACGTGGCACAAAATTGCTATATAAAATATCTTAGTAGAGACAAAAAAGGAAGTAGAACTTTCTATGATATCATAACTGGCAGTAAAGAGCCAGCTCCATTCGTTAATAAATGGATAAATGTGCTAGGAAATATTAATCAAGAAGAATTAGAATAGCTATAATTCTGTAATAAAAGAGGTAAAATTACAAGAATTCCAGTAATAACCATATCTTAGTAACAAAATCTTTCCTTTATAAGATTAATAAAACTGACAATGACAGGTGTTCTTATTGTGATCAAGAAACTGAAACTATACTACATTTATTTTTTCATTGTAATAAAGTTAAAGAATTTTGGTCCTCCCTTCGGAATTGGTTGCAAATGAATGCTAATATTACTCTTCAGTGGACAGCCAAAAGTCTAATATTTTCTAAGCAAGAACATAACAGAGTGTTAAACCATCTACTAGTATTAGCTAAGTATTTTATTTATAAAACCAAATTTTTCACAGCTAATATAAGAATGGACAATTTTATGGCATATTTAAAAAGGAAATTTCAAAATGAAAAATACATATTAAAACTCTATGACAAGAAGGATAAGTTTTTAGCTAAATGGGCTGATTTATCCCATATCCTAGAAGGTAATCAGTGAACTGCACTATATAAATGCATAGAGATAAGCCAAGTGTGAGCAACTATGGTTACGTACCGTTGAGCCACTCGGGGAACAAAGATAGGAGAACTGAAGTGAACCAATCTATACTTGTAGTAGCGGAGTATTTTATTTATAAAAAAAAATAAAAATGTTAAGTAAGTACTGGGAAAAAAATCAATTATAAAAACATGAAGCAAAATTGTGCATATAACGGAAATTAAGAAGTTTATGATGCCCCATATAAGCTTTGTATTTAAATTCTTCATACATGGAAGAGTCATGCAGAACAACAATAATAGTAAAAATATATATATATATGTTTTCATCATTATTTAGAGCTTCTGATAAGGGCGGGTTCTGCTGGTAACTTGGGGATAATGATAAAGGGGATATCTTTATTGTGGCCCCACATGGGCAGTTGTTGCAGCTCCTCGATGGAACCAATTTGTCCAGGTGGTTTTGACGGGAGACTGCTCGGCAGCTATCCATGTGGGGGTTGGTACATGTAGTGAATAAAGAGCTATCAGCAGGGCTGGCCCTGGTCGGGAGATCTTTTACTGTAGAGCTATACAATACTAAAATGTGCTAGTTTGATAAATATTTAGTAGCCAGTTAGTCAGAGATTTTCATATTTGACAGCTTCCACTATCTGGGAGACATGCTTCCCATCAGAGGGCTGGAGGGCTACAAACAAATAACATAAGATGGAAGAAAATGACGGATGAGTGCGAATTTAGAAAATTGACATAGGAAACAATATAAAGCTCACTCGATATAATATGTATGTATGTATGTATGTACGTATGTATGTATGTATGTATGTATGTATGTATGTATGTATGTGACTGAACTTTGAAAATAAAGATGAAAGCATCAAAACAAGAGGCCCAAATGGGCCTGATATCGCACACCTGGCTATTGTGCAACAGGACCATTCTGATACAAAATTGGTCCAATTCCACTGAGAATTTCTCATTGTCACATTTTGCTACTTTTAGTAACAGAGGCCAACTTGCCTGGTCTTTATATATTTACTTTTGAAACACCTCAATGCAAGAATCATTTTGCCACAAATTTCATCAAAATCCATTCAGGGGTTACTGAGATATTGCCAGTTTCATGTTGTGTACTATTTTTAGTAATGGCAGATGGCGGCCATCTTGGATTGCTAAAATGTAAAAAATCGAAAAGCCTTCATGCAAGGACCATATATCAGTCATCCGAAGTCTGACACAAATTTGGTCCAATTCCATTGAGATTTTCTAATTTTCACATTTTTTTCTATTTTTAGTAGCAGAGGCCAACATGACTGGTCTACAGTTAGATATTTTTGAAACATCTCAATGCAAGAATCATTTTGACACAAATTTCGTCAAAATCCATTCAGCAGTTACTGAGATATTGTCATTTTCATGTTTTGTGCTATTTTTAGTAACGGCAGATGGCAGCCATCTTGGAATGCCAAAATGCAAAAAATCGAAAAAGCTTAATGAAAGGACCATTCTGACACAAAATTAACCCAATTCCATTGAGATTTTCTAATTTTCACATTTTTCTATTTTTAGTAACAGATGCCAATATGACTGGTCTACAGTTAGATATTTTTGAAACATCTCAATGCAAGAATCATTTTGACACAAATTTCGTCAAAATCCATTCAGCGGTTACTGAGATATTGTCATTTTCATGTTTTGTGCTATTTTTAGTAACGGCAGATGGCGGCCATCTTGGAATGCCAAATTGCAACTAGAAATGTTTTTTCAGAGAAAAACTGATGTCCCCCCACCATCCCATTTCCCATCCCCTCCAATGAGTAAAAAGCCTGAACAAGTAAAATATCTAGGCAAGTTTGGAGAAAATCCATCCACTGGTTCTAAAGATACCCTACATAGATGACTTTATCCTTGAAAATGAGTTCAAGGTCACCAAAATCAAATCATCTCTAAAACTTGTCCAAATGATGTATCCATGCAAGTTTGGTGAAATTCCATCCATTGGTTCAAGAGATATCACTGGTACAAGAAATTGTCATCTAAATCCTCCAGTGACCTTGAAAATGAGGTCAAGGTCACGAAAATCTAATCAGCTCTTAAACTTGTCCCAGTGATGTATCCATGCAAGTTTGATGAAATCCCACCCATTCATTCAGGAGATATCACTGGTACAAGAAAATGTCATCTAAGTCATCCAGTGACCTTGAAAATGAGGTCAAGGTCACCAAAATCTGACCAACTCTTAAACTTGTCCCATGATGTATCCATGCAAGTTTGGGTGGAATTCCATCAATTCGTTCAGGAGATATAGTGGTACAAGAAAATGTCATGTAAGTCCTTCAGTGACCTTGTAAATGAGGTCAAGGTCACCAAAACCTAACCAGCTATTAAACTTGTCCCAATAACACATCCATGCAAGTTTGGTGAAATTCCATCCATTGGTTCAGGAGATAAAGTGGGAACAAGAAATTGACATCTAAGCCCTCCAGTGACCATGAAAATGAGGTCAAGGTCACCAATATCTAAGCAGCTCTTAAACCTGTCCCATTGATGTATCAGTGCAAGTTTGGTGAAATTCCATCCATTGGTTCAATATACATCACTTGTACATGAAATTGTCATCTAAGTCCTCCAGCGACCTTGAAAATGAGGTCAAGGTCACCAAAACCTAATCAACTCTTAAAAATGTTCCAATGATTTATCCATGCCAGTTCGGTGAAATTCCATCCATTGGTTCAGGAGATATAGTGGGTACAAGAAATTGTCATCTAAGTCCTCCAGTGACCTTGAAAATGAGGTCAAGGTCACCAAAATCTAATCAGCTCTTAAACTTGTCCCAATGATGTATCCATGCAAGTTTGGTGAAATTCCAACTATTGGTTCAAGAGATATCGCGCACGCAAGAAATCTGTCACGCCGACGCTGACGCCGACGCCAACGCCCGGGATCCGCACTGAAAACAATATGTCCCCCCTCACCTTTGGTGGGGGGACATAATTAATCGAAACGACTTCATGCAAGGAACATTCTGACACAAAATTGGTCCAATTCCATTCAAGGGTTCTTGAGTAATTGTCATTTTTATGGTTGTTCTATTTTTAGTAACACCAGATGGCGGCCATCTTGGAATGCCAAATTGCAATTAATCGAAACAGCTTCATGCAAGGAACATTCTGACACAAAATTGGTCCAATTCCATTAAGTAAGTAAGTAAGTAAGTAAGTAAAGACTCTATTTATAGAGGGTTACAACATTTAGCAAATACATATATTCATGTAACTGCTAATCTTCCATGAGGCCCTCAAGAAATTATATACATTTATACAATAATATACATGTTCATTATACAATTATGTACAGATATTACAAGTTACATTTAAATATACATATCTACAAAGTACATGTTAACAAACGGTTTTGCATTGTGAATGCAGAATAAGAAATATTTTGAATTTAAAGAGTAAAAAAAAAAAAAAAAAATGCAGACATAGATCCAGGTATTAAGGAACTGTGATATCAGGGTGTAACTATTTGCCCATCAGTCTGCCTTACATGAACATATAAGCAAAAAATAACACAAAAAACAAAAAAAAAACACGAAGTCCTTGAAGAAACCAAAATTGGACTTAAGACAGAGAGGGGGGAAAAAAAACACACAACAGAATCTGTAAAAGCCAGCCTACCCTCTTCTTGTCAGAAGAAGGAAATGGGCGGACTTCGAGCAAACTTTATCCCTTCTGTGTCCAGCCAATTTTGGTGCTCTCGCGTGACTTAAAATTTCATTAACCTTCCTTCTCCGCAATCTTTAATGATTAAAAATGATAGGTAAGGACAATAAAGTATTATGCCTCACAGTATATATAGTATTTCATGATTTAGCAGAAACCTTACCGAAACGAAATGCAAGATATCTGGAAATACTATATATACTGATCAAGACCTTCTTATCATACTTGGACTCCCTCCATCCATCAAACATACATACAATTATAGCAAAATGAACTTAATTAGTAGTGTTCAAGACTAAGTTTTATGACAAAGTACTAAGAGGGTAGGAAAAGTGTATGTTACACTTTGCTGAAATATGAAGAAATAAGAAAACGTATACAATTCATTTACAAAGTAACCTAAAAGTTACACTTACACACATACAGCAATTGCAACAAAAACAAAACAAAATAAATGCAAAAAGGAGAGAGAAAAAAAAAAAATCAATGGCTTCATTTTAATTTAATAACCATTTTACACATCTATTATGGAAAGCATCTAGCGTCGGGGCTGTTTTTACCTGTTCTGGTAGACTATTCCATACAAGACATCCAGAATATCTTACACTGTGCTTGAAATATTCTGTTCTAGGCTTAGGGGGGACAAAACAGCCAGCGGTTGTTGATCTGAGGCTTATATTTGTAGCTGGGTCATTGTTTCTGACATTAAACTTCTCTGATATATATTCTGGGATCATATTGTTGTAGACTTTAAACATAAATTTTGCTTTTCTGAGATAAAGCCGATCATAAATGGACATTATTTTCAAAGACTTCATGGCTTCTGTGATATCATCAACATTATAATCAAGGATTACCTTACATGCTCTTTTCTGTAGTTTAAATATTTTAAGTTTGATGGACTGCGATGAACTTCCCCAAATTATGTTGCAAAAATCTATATGTGGTTGTATGTATGATTTATAAAATTGAATTCTGTGAGCTTGAGACAAGAACTTTTTAATTTTGGACAGCAACCAAATACTTGATGCTATCTTTCTTGTTAAATATTTGGTGTGTTCAGACCAAGTCAAATTATTGTCCACATAAACACCTAAAATCTTGTCATCTGTTATCATATTGAGAGGTTGATTATTGAAATTTAAGCTAAGGCTATCAGAATGAAGTCTTTGTCTCTTTTGGTTTGTTGCAACAAGCATAATCTTAGTTTTGGAAGAATTCAAAATCATTCCATTATTTTGACACCAGATATTAAGATTGTCTATCGCAGACTGTAGGTTACTTTCAATATGTTCCACTGAATCCTGAATATCATACAAAGTTGTATCATCTGCATAGAGATCAGTACAAACATTTGCAGTGTACAAAGGAAGATCATTAATAAATAGCAAAAATAAAAGTGGTCCTAAAATTGAGCCTTGTGGTACACCATATGAAATTTCCTTAAAATCTGAGTTAGTATTATTAACTGAGACCTGTTGCCGTCTATTTGTAAGATAAGTATCAAACCACATTAACGTTTCATCCTGTAGACCATACATTCTTAGTTTATTAAGAAGAATTTGGTGATCAACAAGATCAAATGCTTTCTGAAAATCGACAAGCACAACACCAATCATTTTACCCTTATCCATAGCATTCAACCAAGAGTCTATCATATTTATGAGGGCAGTTTCACAAGAGTGCTGTGCCCGAAAACCAGACTGAGTTTTGTGTAGTAAGCCAAATTCATGGAGAAATTTAGAGAGACTATCATGCACATGTTTTTCAAGCACTTTAGACAGTACAGGTAAAATTGAAATAGGCCTATAATTATTGACATCTTCATGGGGACCTCTTTTGTGAAGGGGAGTAACCTTTGCTTCTTTCCATTTGCTTGGAAAAACTGAGTTACTGATACTGTGGTTGCAGATAAATGTTATTTCATCAACTAAGTAGGGTGCAGCAAGTTTTAACAGACGTGGTCCTATCGTATCTGTACCTGTGGCTTTATTTACATCCATGCTGGAAAAGAATTTAAGAACATTTTCCTTCTGAATTTGTGGAATTTCAAATTTTGTATCAGGAGAAAGCTTAGACTGACAGAACTGTTTGAGTTTATCATGATTTTCATTGGTGACAGGTTCTTTTAATTTTGTGGCTATGTTTACAAAAAAGTCCTTGAACTCGTTCGCCATTTCTGAGGGGTCCTCAATAAAATTATCACCACTTTTCAGGGAGTCAATGGTAGAATGTCTTCTGGGGCCTTTACCTGCACCCACTTCCTGAAAAATCTTATAGATACTACCAGGATTGCCCTTATTCTTCTCTATGAATGTTTGATACTGAGCTTTTTTGCGGTTTGAATTAGTTTGATTACCTTGTCTCTCCACAGTTTTCAAGGGTTCTTGAGTAATTGTCATTTTTACGTTTGTGCTATTTTTAGTAACGGCCCCCATGGTGGCCATCTTGGATAGTCAACTGGCACAAAATTGAAATAATTCCATTCAAGAACCATTTCTGACCAAATCTGGTCAGAATTGGTTGCATTTTCTTTAGATATTGACATTTGAGCAAAATCGGCCTTGTAAACGCTAAGTAGGTCACGTGACCTAATTCCGCTATAGATTTTTTTTATTTTTACAATTTTCAATACCAAGGTCCCACTTATGTTCCATGCAAACTTTCAACCAAATATACCAAATGGTTCTGGAGAAGAAGTTGATTTTGTTGTTTTTGCTATTTTTAGTAACGGCAGCCATCTTGGATTCTTGACCTGACCCAATTTTACAATTTTGAAACCCTGCGGTCTGGTCATGCTCCACGTAAAATTTGAGATCCATGGGTTCAGTGGTTTTAGAGAAGAAGTTGTTTGAAGTTGTTTAAATAGGTCATTTTTTGACATTGGCATTTGAGCAAAATTACAAACGTAAACAGAAAGTAGGTCACTGTGACAAAACTCTTCTACAGACTTTTTCATTTTTACAATTTTGAATACCAAGGTTTCACTGATGTTCCATGCCAAAATTCAGACAAATATACCCAGTGGTTCTGGAGAAGAAGTTTATTTTGTTGTTTAGCTATTTTTAGTAACGGCGGCCATCTTGGATTTTCAACCTGACCCAATTTTACAATTCTGAGACCCTGGAGTCAGGTCATGCTCCATGTGAAATTTGAGAACCATGGGACCACTAGTTTTACAGAAGAAGATGTTTGAATATTTGTTTTTAGGTGTTGACGGACGACGCACGGACGCACGACGCACGCCGGACGCATTGGTATGACAATAGCTCACTACGGCCCTTCGGGCCAGGTGAGCTAAAAACAAGAGGGCCATGGTGGTCCTGAATCGCTCACCTGAGCATTAATCAGTTCACTGGCTCTGGTGAAGATTTATAAGAGTTTTTACCATACATGGGAATGGCGGCCACCTTGGTCATGTGACCAAGATCATTTGAAGAACTTTCAATCCTTTGACCCATGTGCAGGCTCCATATGAAATTTGAGTTTAGTCTGCCCAGTGGTTTCAGAGATGTTTGAAAATGTTTATGGATGGATGACAGGGGCAGCTAACACAAATACTGTAAGGCTCAGGTGAGCTGAAAATGGCAGAGTCGCTTCTCCGTGAAGTTCCCGTTCATGTTGAGTTCCTTTGATGGATTTGAACTAGACTGAATTAGGCAAACACAGATGATAGAATGGTAGCATCATTATCTCACTGTGGTGAAATTAATGTATTCCAAGGAGTTTGTGGCTGGCATCATTGCAATGTTAGTTCTGATTCTTGCAGCATAACTCAATTTAGATTTGACCTAGTGACCTAGCTTTTGACCCGACATGACCCAGTTTCAAACTTGACCTAGATTTTATGGAGATAAACATTCTGACAAAGTTTCATGAAGATTGGATCAAAACTGTGCCCTCTAAGGGAGTGCACAAAGTTTTTCTAAGATTTGACCTAGTGACCTAGTTTTTGACCTGACATGACCCATTTTCAAACTTGGCCTGGATATTGTGAGGATAAACATTCTGACAAAGGTTCATGAAGATTGGATCAAAACTGTGCTCTCTAGATTTTACACAAGGTCGTTCTTATATCTGACCTAGTGACATAGTTTTTGACCCGACATGATCTACTTTCAAAGTTGGCCTACATATTATGATGATAAACATTCTGACAAAGTTTCAAAAAGATTGGATCAAAACTGTGTCCTCTAGAACGTACACAAGGTTTTTCTAAGATCTGACCTAGTTTTTGCCCCGACATGACCCAGAGTTTGAACTTAGCCTAGAGTTTATGGAGATAAACATTCTGACAATGTTTCATAAAGATTGGATCAAAACTGTGTCCTCTAGAGCATACAAAAGGTTTTTCTATGATTTGACCTAATGACCTAGTTTTTAACCCGACATGACCCAGTTGTCGTGGAAATCCCACGAGTTGACTTTTAATTTAGTGGTTAAATGCTATTAATCAATTTATGGTTTATTTCTTATCTATACTTGTACGAGTCTATGATGGCCCCGACCTAAAGCTATATATTTTAGTTGGTTGGGACCGGAGCCTTTTTGTCTGTTGCTTGGTCCACCGGGGCTCAACTGGTGACCTTCTTTTGCTTCAGATTTCCAGTGGGGTTGTTTGGCAGGACAGGGATCTCCACCTGGCAGACGGCCCGTTGTATCTGTTGAGTCCTCGTCTTTGCTTCTTCATGGTGTTGAAATTTGATTTATGTGTTTACCGTGATGATTCATTGACGAGTTAGAGGGTTATCATGCGAACCGAACAACCAACTAAATGTTTTGTACCACTTCAGAAACTGAGGGTGAGGTTGGGCCTGTAAAATCGATTTAAGCCCCCCAGTAATTCATTACTGACCGTTCCAAGGCGGTAGTTCTGTTGTGGTTCTTTGTTGCCTGTTTTTGGTGTCAGAGTTTCTGTGATGTTTTACCTTATGTATGTTATTATTATTTTTGGTTCGGTTTGGGTTGCTGAGTGGCCACCTTTTGGGAACAAGCTGCTCACTCGGTTGGCCATATGTTCTCTGTATCTTGATTATTTGTAATCTTAGTTGTTTCCAACTATGGTTTGAGGGCTGGATTTGGATTTTGATTGTTTCAGTTCCTGGTCTTTGCATACTTTTTACTTTTAAGTTAATTATCAGTTCTAGGTACATTTGGTTCATTTCAATAACATTGAGAAACATTGAGACATTTGACGTCAACGTCATGACGTTGACGTCCTACTCAAGTGATAATGACGTTAGTATCTAGAAAAGAGTCATGAAGAGACAGTAACAGAAACAAGAGCTGTCGCCTGACAGCATAGCTCGCCTGAATTGGTGCTTGCCCATCGCACAGTCGCTATGGTGGTGTGGACTGCTATGCATATAACTTCAGGCAAGCATGTCCATAATGACAACACATTTATAAACAAGTCGCCCGAGGGCAACGATCGCTCACCTGTCAGTATATGCTCAATTTATATAAAATTGGTAGTACTACAGTCCCAGTTGCTAGATACCAAGTTTCAAGGCAATTGGCCCAGTGGCTCTGGAGAAGAAGATTTTTCAAGGTTTTTGCCATTATATGGGCATGGTGGCCATCTTGGTCATGTGAGTGGACCGAATATATAAACTTTGTTTCCCGCTTTGCCTGAAGGCTGCATTTGAAATTAAATTGAAATCTGCCCAGTAGTTTCAGAGAAGAAGTCCTTTAAAAATGTTGACACATTACAGACAAATGACCTTTAGCCAAGATAACTAGATCCATATATGGGCATGGTGGCCATCTTGGTCATGTGACCCAGACCCCGGGTATAAACTTTCGTTCCCCCATCCCACTGAGACTCCATATGAAATTTGGCTTCAATCGGCCCAGTGGTTTCAGAGGAGAAGATGTTTGAAAATCTTGACGACGGATGGTCCCACAGAATGACCTTGACCTTTAGTGACATAATATCTTCATCTGGTCATTTAGTCGACCATGTATACCAAGTATTGTACCTAATACTTAAATAGTTTCTGAGAAATCCACTGTTTAAGCGTTTTCCCATATAATAGCCTAACGTACCAAAGTTGACCATCCCGTAAATTAGGTCAAGGTCAACGCAAGATCATGATTTGTATAAAATATGATAAGCCCGCATACCCAATGCTACATACCAAGTTTCAAGGTCATAGGCCTTTTGGTTCTGGAGAAGAAGATTTTTGAAGGGTTTTTACCATATATGGGCATGGCGGCCATCTTGGTCATGTGACCTGGACCAAATATATAAACTTTCGTTCCCCAATCCCACTGAGACTCCATATGAAATTTGGCTTCAATCGGCCTAGTGGTTTCAGAGGTGATGATGTTTGAAAATCTTGACGACGGATGGTCCGACAGAATGACCTTGACCTTTAGTGACATAATATCTTCATCTGGTCATTTAGTCGACCATATACACCAAGTATTGTACCTCAGACTTAAATAGTTTCTGAGAAATCCACTGTTTAAGCGTTTTCCAATATAAAAGCCTAACATACCAAAGTTGACCATGCCGTAAATTAGGTCAAGGTCAATGCAAGGTCATGATTTGTATAAATTATGATGGGCCCGCATGCCCGATGCTACATACCAAGTTTCAAGGTCATAGGCCTTTTGGTTCTGGAGAAGAAGATTTTTGAAGGGTTTTTACCAAATATGGGCATGGCGGCCATCTTGGTCATGTGACCGGGACCAAATATATAAACTTTCGTTCCCACGTCCCACTGAGACTCCATATGAAATTTGGCTTCAATCGGCCCAGTGGTTTCAGAGGAGAAGATGTTTGAAAATCTTCACGACGGATGGTCCGACGGAATGACCTTGACCTTTAGTGACATAATATCTTCATCTGGTCATTTAGTCAACCATGTATACCAAGTATTGTACCTAATACTTAAGTAGTTTCTGAGAAATCCACTGTTTAAGTGTTTTCCCATATAAAAGCCTAACGTACCAAAGTTGACCATGTCATAAATTAGGTCAAGGTCATCACAAGGTCATGATTTATATAAATTATGATTGGCCTGCATGCCCGATGCTACATACCAAGTTTCAAGGTCATAGGCCTTTTGGTTCTGGAGAAGAAGATTTTTGAAGGGTTTTTACCATATATGGGCGTGGCGGCCATCTTGGTCATGTGACCTGGACCAAATATATAAACTTTCGTTCCCCCATCCTGTTAAGGCTCCACATGAAATTTGGCTTCAATCCACCCAGTGGTTTCTGAGAAGAAGATGTTTAAAAGTGTGGACGACGCCGACGACGCCGACGCCGACGACGACGACGGACGACGGACCAAGTCTATACTATAAGCTCACCTTCACAGGTGAGCTAACAAAAGCTATCTCAGAAACAAGTATTAAAATAAAATTAAAATAAAAAAAATCCACATGAAATTTCAAAGTCCATGAGCTAGATGTCAAAGAAATGAGGGGTAGGGGATGGGGGGGGGGGGGGGGGGGGGGAGGCAGGATGTACCAAAACCCTGAACCATTATCTAACATCAGCCCAAGTATTAGTATCAAATGAGTCCATCATAGAACTGTGAAATTATGTCTTCATAAATATAAATCTTTAACCAAAATCTTTAAGACAAATTTCTAAGTCGATGACCTTGACTTTAAGGTCATCCAATGGGGTAAGTATATAGTGTTTTGTGAAAACTCACAAAAAGTGTCTAACATCAGTTCATGTGTAAACTATATCTCTGCCAAGCATTATGAATCAGTATGCAATCAGAAAACTTTAATAAAGACAAAAATTTCCTAAGTCCCTGACCTTGACATCAAGGTCACTGAGCGGGGTTGGGGTGGTACTCTGTAAAACTTTGAACTAATATCTAACTACAGTGCAAATATCAAAAGAATTCATTCATGGGTTCAGGAGATATGGGTCTTTAAAAAACTTTAACCAAAACATCCAATCAATAAAAAGACAATTTTCTAAGTCCATGACCTTGACATCAAGGTCACTGAGGGGGGTGGGGGTAGTACCATGGAAAACTTTAGACCAATATCTAATTACAGTGCAAGTATCAAAAGAATCCATCCGTGGGTTAAGGAGATATTGGGCTTTAAAAAACTTTAACCAAAACATCCAGTCCAAAAAAAACGCCAATTTTCTAAGTCCATGACCTTGACATCAAGGTCACTGAGTGGGGTGGGGGTGGTACCCTGTTAAACTTTGGACCAATATCTAACTACAGTGCAAGTATCAAAAGAATCCATCCATGGGTTAAGGAGATATAGGTCTTTAAAAAACTTTAACCAAAACATCCAATCCGGACGCCGACGCGGACGCGGACGCTGACGCGGACGCTGACGCCGACGCCAAGGTGACAACAATAGCTCTTCCTGAACTTTCGTTCAGGCGAGCTAAAAACAGAGACAAAAACTACTATTTGGAAATATTAACTACAATTAGCAGAGATTAAGGACTACAATTTGAGGACAACTTTTTCAAAACTACTATTTGCAGGACTTTGCTAAGTTTTCTTTATAATTAGTCAAATTAAATACATCATATTGTAATTTTATGTGGCTTAAGACAATGTTATCCTGACTTTGAGTTTGTTATATTAATTTTGCCACATAATTGGTGCCGGAACCATCTAAATACAACTGGGGCCAAAGAGTTATAACCAAGATGTCAGCATTATATCTGAAAAGAAATAGAACTTTGTACAGGAATCTACTTGACAAGGAAATTATTACTGGGAGAGGTCTACTAGAAAAAGACGTAAGGGAACTAGATGTGAATGTTCTTTCAAACAAGAGGGCCATGGTGGCCCTGAATCGCTCACCTGAGCATTAATTAGTTCACTGGCTCTGGTGAAGATTTAAAAGAGTTTTACCATACATGGGAATGGCGGCCACCTTGGTCATGTGACCAATATCATTTGAAGAACTTTCAATCCTTTGACCCATATGCAGGCTCCATATGAAATTCGAGTTTAGTCTGCCCAGTGGTTTCAGAGATGTTTGAAAATGGTATGGATGGATGACAGAGGCAGCTAACACCAATACTGTAAGGCTCAGGTGAGCTGAAAATGGCAGAGTCGCTTCTCCGAAAAGTTCCTGTTCATGTTGATGGATTTGAACTAGACTGAACTAGGCAAACACAGATGATAGAATGGTAGTATCATTATCTCACTGTGGTGAAACTAATGTATTCCAAGGAGTTTGTGGCTGGCATCATTGCAATGTTAGTTCTGATTCTTGCAGCATAACTTAATATAGATTTGACCTAGTGACCTAGCTTTTGATCCGACATGACCCAGTTTCAAACTTGACCTAGATTTTAGGGAGATAAACATTCTGACAAAGTTTCATGAAGATTGGATCAAAACTGTGCCCTCGTAGGTGTGCACAAATTTTTTCTGAGATTTGACCTAGTGACCTAGTTTTTGACCTGACATGACCCAGTTTCAAACTTGGCCTGGATATTGTGAGGATAAACATTCTGACAAAGGTTCCTGAAGATTGTATCAAAACTGTGTCCTCTAGAGCGTACACAAGGTTTTTCTAAGATCTGACCTAGTTTTTGACCCGACATGACCCAGTTTCAAACTTGGCCTAGATATTGTGAGGATAAACATTCTGACAAAATTTCAATAGGTTTGGATCAAAGCTGTGACCTCTAAAGCATTCACAAGGTTTTCCTAATATTTGACCTACTTTTTGACCTGACATGACCCAGTTTCAAAGTTGGCCTGGATATTGTAAGAATAAACATTCTGACAAATTTTCATTGATATTGGATCAAAACTGTGTCCTCTGGAGCGTATACAAGGTTGTTCTTATATTTGACCTAGTGGCCTAGTTTTTGACCCGACACAACCCAGTTTCAAACTTTACCTAGATTTCATAAAGCCAAACATTCTGACAGAGTTTCATGAAGACTGGATCAAAACTGTGTCCTCTAGGGTGTACACCAAAGTTTTCTAAGATTTGACCTAGTGACCTAGTTTTTGACCTGACGTTACTCAGTTTCATAGGGGGCTTACATATACCATGGACAATAAACATTTTGACATAGTTTCATGAAGATTGGATCAAAACTATGCCTTCTAGTGCGTACACAAGATTGTTATAAGATTTGACCTAATGACCTAGTTTTTGACCAGACATGACCTACTTTAAAACTTGGCCTAGAGTTTATGAAGATGAACATTCTGACAAAGTTTGATAAAGATTGGATCAAAACTGTGTCCTTCAGAGCGTACGTATAGGTTAGAGGCTATGAAGAGAAATCTTCGCAATTAAGAACCTGAAGCGAGCGTAGCGAGCGGAAGGTTCTTAATTGCGAAGATTTCTCTTCATAGCCTCTAACCGGCTTAGTGTTTGCCCCAGATAATTAACTGATCCTGGTCTGCCCTGTTTTCCAACATCTTTCAGATAATCTTTGTTTGCGAGATATTTTGGGTTTAAAAGAAATAGTAATGATAAATAAAAAAAAGATGAATAAATAAAAAAAAAATCCCAAAATGACCACTCTCCAGTGTACTTTGATTATAGTAATGATGCAATGTCAAAACATGATGCAATGTCATGACAGTCCCAAAATAGTTTGGAGAGGAGGGGCATCATTAGAATACTGCTTTCATGCTGTCGTTTAGCTTGGAGAGGAGGAGCATAATTAGAATACTGCTTCTAGAGTGAGTGTCATGCTGTCATTTATAATTTGTGTTCAGATGACTTTGCTCATTCCCATTCATTCAGTTTTTGGAGCTCGAACATGGCTGGTCACTTTGATTTTCCTT
Organism: Ctena decussata; assembly: GCA_963989385.1. NCBI lineage: Eukaryota > Metazoa > Mollusca > Bivalvia > Lucinida > Lucinidae > Ctena > Ctena decussata. The sequence continues at coordinate 46,316,094 of OZ022499.1, forward strand.
AGTTGAATGAGGACTATTTTCTTCTCATTTCACAAATCGTAGTTATTTGATTTGTGTTACGAGATGCATCTTATTACAGAGGAACATATAAGAGGAGTATTTTGTGATAATTTGGGATTATTTTTATTTCTCCATGAAAAACGTATGTTGTGGATATTCATTAGAACTGCCTTTTCGAGGCAATTCTAACAAATATCTACAACATGCTTTAAAACAATGCTGTGGGTACCCATAGAACTGCCTCATCGAGGCGATTCTAATAAGTATCCACATGTTTTTACAATATGTGTTTATTTTAAAAAAAACTAATGTTATGGATAGCCATAGAACCGCCTCGTCGAGGTGGTTCTAATGAGGAACCATAAAATACTTTTCATGGAGAATACTGCCAAATACTCCCGTCATCTGTTCCTCTGAAATGAGAAAAAAATGCTCATTCGAGAAATCTACATCGACTTCTAAATCAATTTGACCTGTCATGTTGAAGCTATTTTTAGACGTGACAAGCCACAGAAGACGGTACATTTCTGATCACTTGAATTTTCAAGTCTTCAGTAGATTTATTGGTGAAGACTCTCTTCATGGATAAGTGATGAGTCTACACCAATAAATCTATTGAAAATTTGAAAATTCGGGTGATCTGATTGGTTTATTATCTGGGGCAAACACTAAACAAGGTTTTTCTATGATTTAACCTAATAATCTATTTTTTGACCTGACATGACCCAGTTTCAAACTCGTCCTACATATTATGAGGATAAGCATTCTGACAAAGTTTCATGAACTTTGGATCAAAACTGTGCCTTCTAGAGTGTACACAAGGTTTTTCTAAGATTTGACCTAGTGACCTAGTTTTTGACCCAACATGACCCAGTTTCAAACTTGGACTAGAGTTTATGGAGATAAACATTCTGACAAAGTTTCATAAAGATTGGATTACAACTGTGTCCTCTAGAGCATACACAAAAGTTTTCTATGATTTGACCTAGTGACCTAGTTTTTGACCCGACATGACCCAGTTTCGAATTTGTCCTGGCTATTATGAGGATATTAATTTGGGACAAAAATTCATGACCTTTGGATGAAAACTGTGCCTTCTAGAGCGTACACAAGGAATTTCTAAGATTCGACCTAGTGACCTAGTTTTTGACCCAACATGACCCAGTTTCGAAGTTTGCCTAGAGTTTATGTAGATAAACATTCTGATAAAGTATCAGAAAGATTGGATTAAAACTGTGTCCTCTAGAGTGTACACAAGGTTTTTCTATGATTTGACCTAGTGACCTAGCTTTTGACCAGACATGACCCAGTTTCAAACTTGTCCTAGATATTATGAGGATAAACATTCTGACAAAGTTTCACGATCTTTGGACGAAAACTGTGCCTTCTAGAGCGTACACAAGGTTTTCTAAGATTTGACCTAGTGACCTAGTTTTTGACCCGACGTGACCCAGTTTCAAACTTGGCCTAGAATTCATGGAGATAAACATTCTGACAAAGTTACAGAAAGATTTGATCAAATATGTGTCCTCCAGAGCATACACAAGGTTTTTCTATGATTTGACCTAGTGACCTAGTTTTTGACCAGACATGACCCAGTTTCGAACATGTCCTAGATATTGTGAGGATAAACATTCTGACAAAGTTTCATGAACTTTGAATGAAAACTGTGCCTTCTAGAGCTTACACAAGGTTTTTCTAAGATTTGACCTAGTGACCTAGTTTTAGACCCGACATGACCCAGTTTTAAACCTGGCCTAGAGTTTATGGAGATAACATTCTAACAAAGTTTCAGAAAGATTGGATCAAAACTGTGTCCTCTAGAGCGAACACAAGATTTTTCTATGATTTGACCTAGTGACCTAGTTTTCGACCAAACATGACCCAGTTTCAAACTTGTTCTAGATATTATGAGGATAAACATTCTGACAAAGTTTCATGAGCTTTGGATGAAAACTGTGCCTTCTAGAGCGTACACAAGGTTTTTCTAAGATTTGACCTAGTGACCTAGTTTTTGACCCGACATGACCCAGTTTCAAACTTGGCTTAGAATTTATAGAGATAAACATTCTGACAAAGTTTCAGAAAGATTTGATCAAAGCTGTGTCCACTAGGGCGTACACAAGGTTTTTCTATGATTTGACCTAGTGACCTAGTTTTTGATCAGACATGACCCAGTTTCAAACTTGTCCTAGATATTCAGAGGTTAAACATTCTGACAAAGTTTCATGAACTTTGGATGAAAACTGTGTCTTCTAGAGCGTACACAAGGTTTTTCTAAGATTTGACCTAGTGACCTAGTTTTTGACCCGACATGACCCAGTTTCGAACTTGGCCTAGAATTTATGCAGATAAACATTCTGACAAAGTTTCAGAAAGATTGGATCAAAACTGTGCCCGCTAGAGTGTACACAAGCAAAAGTTGACGGACGTCCGGACGTCCGGACGGACGTCCGTCCACACGTACGACGGACATCACGGTATCCCAAAAGCTCACCCTGAGCACTTCGTGCTCAGGTGAGCTAACAAAGTGGACACTTGCATTAAACGACTGAGCGAATGGGTTGAAAAACTTGATGGTACAGATGAAAGAATATCACAAGACAAGCCAGAAGAACTGGAATAGTTAATGACAGAAGACAACTCCTTGATGGAATTGGCCTTTGAATGCAGAGGTTAACTGGAAAGCTTTCACAAATCTTTGAAAGATATGTCAGCTTTACCTCAATCCTTCTCTCTAATGGCGGTGGCTGATGAAGGAATGGGGCAACTACAAACTCAACTGCAGCAACTGAGGATAGGGCAACACCATGCTTCTATAAAATTACCTAAACTAGAAATTCCTACATTTAATGGAGAAAAGTTAAGATGGACTGGGTTTTGGGACACTTTTGAAGCTACCATTCATAACAATCCCACTTTGTCAGACATTGAGAAACTTAACTACCTGAACAGTAAGTTAACAGGAAAAGCAAAGGAGGCTGTATCACACGCCTACCAATCGCTCTCATGCGAAACCACGGTTCAGAACGCCAATCCATGGGAGGAGCTTCCGGTTTTGCAGGAGAGGAGCCAGAATCGTAAACAAATTTTACATCGGCACAAAGTTTGAGGTATTTATTTTCTCTGAAAACTATTTATGCAAAATATAAGAATGCTATTTTGTCACATATAGATTGTTTCTTCGGCACATGAAAGGATTAGGCACGTGGTCATGCATTATTCCAGATATGCATTTAGTATGGCGGAGCAGGTATTCAAGGTCAGTCTCGGCGATATATACATGTAGGGAAAAGTCGCATTCTCTTGCTTGATTTTGAGTCTCTGACCTTGACAGTCGCAAATAAGTGAACAGAACTACTGTATACATGAATCCAAACGTTGGAATTAAGTTTTCCGTGATGGACAGTTTAGAATTTAGAAAATATACGCAAAACCTTGGCATCGTAAGCCCGGTTCCGCATGAGATATTAGAAAATATAAGAAATTTTTATCAAACACAAAAACAGCTTCTGAACAATAACTGGATCAAAACTAACATGAACTCTGTGATGTATCATTATTTTATACATTGCAGATGACTTTCTGGCTGTTTAATCACCGTTTGTCTGTTTCTAAGGCATGCAAGAGGGTTTGATAGAGGGTTTGAAAAAGGCCTTAAAAGACAAACGGGGAATACAAACAGCCAGAAAGTCATCTGCAATGTATAAAATAATGATTTATCGCAGAGTTCATATTAGTTTTGATCCAATTATTGTTCAGAAGCTGTTTTTGTGTTTGATAAAAAATCCTTATATATTTTCTATTATCTCATGCGGAACCGGGCAGACGATGCCAAGTTTTTGCGAATATTTTCTAAATTCTAAACTATCCATCACGGAAAGCCTACTTCCAACGTTTGGATTCACCCATACAGTAGTTCTGTTCACTTGTTTGCGACTGACAAGGTTAGAGACTCAAAATCAAGCAAGAGAATGCGACTTTTCCGTACATGTATATATCGCCGAGACTGACCTTGAACACATACTCCGCCGTACTAAATGTATATCTGGAAAAATGCAAGACCATGTGCATAATCTATTTGTGACAAAATAGCATTCTTATATTTTGCATAAATAGTTTTCAGTGAAAACAAATACCTGAAACCTTGTGCCGATGTCAAATTTGTTCACGATTTTGGCTCCTCTCCTGCAAAACCGGAAACTCCTCTCATGGATTGGCGTTCTGAACCGTGGTTTCGCATGAGAGCGATTGGTAGGCGTGTATCAGGTATTCTGCTTTCAAATGACGACTACTCTGTTGCAGTCACCTTGCTTAAAGACAGATTTGGAGATAAACAAAGTGTTATCAACTGCCATTACACGGAGCTAATAAATGTTGCTCCAGCAATAAACACTTCAAAGGGACTTAGACTGTTATATGATGAAACTGAAAAGCATTTAAGGAGTTTACAAGCTTTGAAACAAGACATAAATCAAGAGGTATTTATATCTGTCATCACCTCTAAAATTCCAAAAGATGTTTTAGTTCAGCTTGAGATACAGAAAGGCGCTAAAAATGAATGGACTGTTGGTAGATTAAGAGAGCTGTTTAATGACTATATCTCCGCTAGAGAAAAAGCAGAGGAACATACCAGTGCTGGAATGTCAGCAAGTAGACATTTACCTTCACCACCTCTAAGATTGTCTACAGAGGCACTGATGGCAAGCCCAAGGATCCAGTCTCGTCAATTTGAGAAAAGTAAACCATTCATATCTTGCAGATACTGCAACGGGAGACACTGGAATGATGAGTGTCCAAATTATCAAACTATTGAAGCCAGAAAACAGAGGATCAAAGAAGGCTGTTTTATTTGCCTTAAACAAGGACATAAAACCAATGAATGCACACTAACAAAGGGCTGCTACTATTGCCGTCAGACAAACAACCATCACAGAAGTCTGTGCCCACAAAAATTTAGTTCAACAAGAAAGTTCATAAAAGAGAGTGCTCATTTGGTTGACGAGGTTCCCAAGGAAGAAGAGTCAGATGTCACGGAAAACGTACTACTGTCGTCAGGTGAATCAGTATTGATGCAGACAGCGAAAACAGAGGTAAAAAATCCTATGTATAATATGCAACAGACTAACCGTATACTTTTAGACACGGGAAGTCAGAGAACTTATATCACAGAAAGCCTGGCTAAGACACTTAATTTGAGAATGGGAGAACCCAATAATATTACACTTGTGAAGTTTGGATCTAAGAAGCCACAAAAAATAAAGTCACCACCTGCAACAATGGACATTACTCTGAGAGATGGAAGCACACTTACAATAAATGCAAATGTGATCCCAAGTATTACAGGAACTATATATAGAGGTCCTATCCACCAAGGCTCTCTACAGAAAGGTGAAAATTTTCTAAATCAGTTTGACCTGGCTGACACATTACCATGCAAAAGGGAAAGTTCCACAATTGACCTTCTTATTGGCAATGACTATTACCTTGATTTAGTACTTACTCAGAAAGTGGAAGTACAGCCAGGACTATATCTGTTGGAATCAAAACTGGGGTGGATACTTTCGGGACGCACATCTGAATATGCCATCGAGAAGCAGGAATCAAGTATGTTGGTCTTAACCTATGGAACGGACATTGAACGAGAAACAAATATATTTACAAGTGTAGACAAATCACTACCTGTAAAAGCAAACCTAGAAGATTTCTGGAACCTTGAGACAATTGGTATAAATGACTCACCAGTAGATCCGCAAGATAGTGAAGCATTGAAAGCTTTCCATGAAACATTACGGTATGAAGGGGGACGATACTATGTTAGCTGGCCTTGGAAAAACGAGATAACTTGCTTGCCAGAGAACAGGGAGCTGGCATTTGGAAGACTGAAATCACTTGTCCGCAAAATGAGAAACAACTGTGAACTGGTGAAACAATATGACAATATTATACAGGACCAGCTTGACCTTGGAGTTATTGAAAAGGTAAAGCCAGAGCCAACAGATGGAATCAGGCACTACATACCTCATCATGCAGTGATCAATCCATCGAAAACAACAACCAAGGTACGAGTCGTTTATGATGCTTCTGCAAAAACCAAACTACACAATAAAAGCCTGAATGAATGTCTTTAACGCGGCCCTGTTATGCTACAGGATTTAACAGAGATTCTGCTTCGTTTTCGACTAAATAAAGTAGCAATGGTAGCAGACATTGAAAAAGCATTTTTACAGATAGGATTAAATGACAACGCAAAAGATGTGACAAGATTCTTCTGGTTGAAAGATACAAACATTCTAAATACTGAAAACAATATTCAAATGTATCGATTCTGTAGAGTCCCTTTTGGTGTCATATCAAGCCCATTTTTATTAGCTGCGACACTAGATTTTCATTTCAAAAACTATAAATCAACAACAGCTGAAAGGATCAGGGAAAGCATCTATGTAGACAATGTGATAGCGGGCAGTAACTCAACACAAGATGCTATTCAGTTCTATGGAGATTCTAAACAAATATTTACTGAGGCTGGCATGAACTTGCGGGACTGGGTATCAAATGATGCAGCTGTCATGGATGAAATTCCTTTCAATGACAGATCGTTGGGACAGAAGATAAAAGGGTATCGGGACGTTTCGCGCCAGGGACGTTTCGTCCCAGGACGTTTCGTCCCAAACAGGCCTAAAATCCGGGACGATTCGTCCCAGGACGTTTCGTCCCATTATTATTTTATTAAAGATGTGATAAATAATTAACGATCAAGATATTTTAGAAATATACTTTTTGCTGACTGATATTGGTAAATATTTGATTGATTTATAACACTTTTCCTTCACTTTAACATAATTTGGTTAGTTTTGTCTAACTTAATGGGTCTATTTGCTGTGTCTATGCAACTTTCGTTTCTCTTATGGGTCTATTTGCTTCTTCTCTGCATCTTCCTGCTTCTACACAATTGCTGCATAGCCTTGAAAAGGTGTTTGTCATAGAAAAATTAAAATGATTTTTTTGCAGACTTTATTATGGCTAAAAAAGCATAATACATGCTTAAGTGCGCTTTCTTTCTTATATTACAAGGGAACACATTTGTAACAACTTCTTGATACTAAATATATAAAGTAATAGAGCTAATATTTATGTCAGAAATGAAAAAAAAGTCACTAGATCTACTTCTTGATGCTACATATATAAAATAATATCAAATATTTTAGGGTTTTTTAGGCACCCTGTATAATGGTCCTCTTAGAAAATATGGGACGAATCGTCCCGGAATTATGGGACGAACCGTCCCAAGAAGGAAAATGGGACGAAACGTCTGGGGCGAAACGTCCTGGGACGAAACGTCTCTGGCGCGAAACGTCCCGCAGCCGATAAAAGTTTTAGGATTGACATGGACCACAAAAGATGATCAGCTGTCAATAAACTATACAAAGTTTGATCAAATATCATATCTAACAAAGCGGACAGCTTTGAAGCACATAGCATCAGTGTACGACCCACTAGGCCTTTTCAGTCCTGTGACATTACATGGAAAATTATTCTTACAAAAATTATGGATCAAGAAACTTGACTGGGATGAAAGTTTATCTAATCAAGACAAGACAGAGTGGGACAAAATTAGAACAGAACTAGAAAAACTAACAGCATGCATATTTCGAAGATACATTGGACTGCAGGGGACAAAATGTAATCAAGTTTCTTATCGTCTTCTTGGATTTTGCGATGCCTCAAAACATGCATATGCCGCCGTGGTGTTCCTACAACAGATTTAGGGTGGATCTTGTGTTTTCAAAACTACGCCTTGCCCCGAACAAAACCGTCAGTATCCCTCGGCTTGAGCTGCTTGCAGCCCTCATTGGTACCAGGGCTATCCAGTTTGTTATGAAACAGCTAGGACTGAAGCTTACACAAAAGCATCTCTGGTCTGACTGTCAGTGTGTATTGAACTGGATAAGCTAGTGGAAAACACCCGTCTAAATTTGTTCAAAATAGGCTAGTAGAAATAGGAAACCATAAGGACATTGTCTTTCACTATATCCCTTCAGAGGACAATCCGGCTGATCTGGCTAGTAGAGGCGCTTGCATCAATGAGCTTCTTGAAAACAAACTCTGGTGGCATGGTCCAGAATGGCTTCTAGAACCGACTCAACGTTGGAAAGTATGGAATGAAAATAGTTCCAAACAAGATGCAAAAGCTCCAGCTGTTATGTACGAAGCAAAACTTTTAACTGGGGAAGATAATCTTCAAATAGCACAAAACAACTTATCAGATAACGGGCCGTTCGGCATGGATGCTCACAGATATTCTTCTATGACAAGGCTTCTAAGGGTGACGGCATTAGTTTATCGATTCATCAATAGACTGAAACACAGAAAAACTTTAAATGGACCCGTAGAGGCATCTGAAATAGAACAGGTAGAAAAACTTTGGATAATACATATTCAAAGGCTTCATTACAGTAGCCTACTTAGATCTATACAAGAAAATACACCAAATAATCTTAAGACACAGCTGGGTGTTTATCTTGATCAGAAAGGAATAATGAGATGTCGTGGAAGATTGGAAAACTCAGATATAGATAATGAAGCCAAACACCCCATGCTCTTGCCTAAAAGAGACAGATTCACAGAGTTAATGATAGACCAAATTCACAGGAGGTCACATCACAGCGGGGTAGCACAAACTTTAACACAAGTACGTCATAAATACTGGATACCTCAGGGACGCTCAGCTGTCAAAAGGATACTGAAAGTTTGCACAGTTTGTAGACGTTGGGAAGAGGGTCCTTATGAAATGCCACCAATGCCCCCATTACCAAGGGAACGTGTAAATGAAGCTATTCCCTTCTCTTACTGTGGAATAGATTATTTTGGTCCAATGTATGTTAAACTTGCAGCAGACACCATTGACAAGGTTTGGAGTCAAATAATAACAGAGCCAGATGTAATCTCATATTCGGTAACTGAAAGAATTAAGTGGAAATTTATAGTAGAACTAGCTCCCTGGATGGGGGGATTTTATGAAAGACTTGTTGGACTTATGAAAAGATCACTACGTAAGACAATTGGTAAATTATGTTTGACCAATGAACAATTACTGACAGTTTTAAAGGAGGCTGAAGCTGTCATAAATTCACGACCCCTTGTATACGTGGGTGAGGACATTAACTCAGGTACAGCACTTACACCTACTCATTTTTTATCTTTGAATCCAAACAACAGTTTTTCAAAGTTTGCTCAAGAGGACAGTGAAGATGAGGACTACAGCCCAAACATAAGCTCTGCAGAGACTTTGATTCGTTCTTGGAAGAAAGGAATGTCACATCTCAACAGATTCTGGCAGGTGTTGAGAGATGATTATTTACTGAGTTTGAGAGAAAGACTTCAGAACAAACTGAAAACACCAAGGATACATACATCAAGCCCAGCTAAGGTTGGGCATATTGTCATTGTTAAAGATGATCTTCCAAGAGGATGCTGGAAACTTGGAAGAATTGTTGAACTTATAAAGGGCAGTGATCAACAGGTACGTTCAGAAAAAGGTAATAGGTCGTCCACTGAACCTGTTGTACCCTGTCGAGTGTTCAGAAGAAGAACAGACTACTGCTGCAGAATCACCCAAAAATGACTCAAGAGACACTGATCAGAATGAAAGAAAGCGCCAACCAAGACAAACTGCTATAAGAGCTATGGAAAATATTAAAAAAACAACTGACTGATACCGCTGATGACCAAAACTAACATTTAGAAGACAGCAGACAATGTCAGGGTTGGGAGTGTCGTGGAAATCCCACGAGTTGACTTTTAATTTAGTGGTTAAATGCTATTAATCATTTTATGGTTTATTTCTTATCTATACTTGTACTATGTTTAAGTTAATTATCAGTTCTAGGTACATTTGGTTCATTTCAATAACATTGAGAAACATTGAGACATTTGACATCAACGTCATGACGTTGACGTCCTAGTCAAGTGATAATGACGTTAGTAACTAGAAAAGAGTCATGAAGAGACAGTAACAGAAAAAACAGAGACAAAAACTACTATTTGGAAATATTAACTACAATTAGCAGAGATTAAGGACTACAATTTGAGGACAACTATTTCAGAACTACTATTTGCAGGACTTTGCTAAGTTTTCTTTATAATTAGTCAAATTAAATATAGTCATATTGTAATTTTATGTGGCTTAAGACAATGTTTTCCTGACTTTGAGTTTGTTATATTAATTTCGCCACACCAGTTTCAAGTTCGTTCTAGATATTATAAGGATAAACATTCTTACAAAGTTTCATGAACTTTGAATCAAAACTGCCTTCTACAGTGTGCACAATGTTTTTCTAAGACTTGACCTAGTGACCTAGTTTTTGACCCGACATGACCCAGTTTCAAACTTGGCCTAGAGTTTATGGAGATAAACATTCTGACTAAATTTCATAAAGATTGAATCAAAACTATGTCCTCTAGAGCGTACATAAGGTTTTCGTATGATTTGACCTAGTGACCTAGTTTTTGACCCGACGTGACCCAGTTTCTAACTTGTACTAGATATTATGAGGATAAACATTCTGACAAAGTTTCATGAAGATTTGACCTAGTGACCTAGTTTTTGACCCAACAAGACCCAGTTTCGAACTTGACCTAGATTTTATAAAGACTAACATTCTGACAAAATTTCATAAAGATTGGATCAAAACTGTGCCCGCTAGAATGTACACAGGCAAAAGTTGACGGACGTCCGTCCGGACGCACGTACGACGAACGACGGACATCAGGGTCTCCCAAAAGCTCACCCTGAGCACTTCGTGCTCAGGTGAGCTAACAAGGGCTTCGCAAGCGGCGCATAATACGCCCGTTTCAATGTCCTAAAGGAGTTACAGAATGAACAAGATTGTTTACAAAAGGATAGACAGGCAGACAAACAGGGGCAACCACTCTATAATTAACTAGAACTGTCAGCGAATCCAAGTATACCCCCGCTTAATTGCTTAAATCAAATGGTGTTATTTTCGTAACAAAAAGCATAAAGAGGGAGAGAAATCATTGTTACCATGTATACCAAATATGAATGGTTGCTGTGAAATCTGTTACAAAAAATTACATTATTCAAAGTCAGGAGAGAAAGAAAATTGGAAAAATATAGGGAAGAATATGCAGGAGAAGACTGGTTCTCAATCCAACAATACAACAAGTTATCATCAACCAGCATACAAAAATCCCTACTCTAACTTACAGATGCATAGAAATCTTTTGCGAAAAAATTGCATTATTCGAAGTAAAGAGAGAAAGAAAATCGGACAAATACAGGGAATAAAAAGAGGAGAAGTCTGGTTTTGATCGATTGATTTGATGCTTAACGTCCATGGTAAACAACTATGGTCATGTCGGGACGGTCAGTTAACCTAACCACACTATTCCTGGGCAGGCTTAGACCTCCTAATCGGTTAACCAGTACTAAGTGCACATACTTTCGCCAGTAACTGACAACTGCCCTTCTTGAATCAGCTGAAGGAGAAACGAAAGTATGTGGCCAGACCGGGTTTCGAACCCAGGACCTCTGACTTATGAGTCAGGTGCCCTACCGATTGCGCTACGCGGACCGACTGTTCTCAATCCCACAATACAGTAAGTCATCATTAACCTGCATACCAAATATGACTTATCTAGCTTGCATGGTTGTGGAGAAAACTTTGATGAAAAAGTTCATTATTCAAAGTATGGAAAGAAAGAATATTGGACAAATACAGGGAAGAATAAGAAGCAAAAGGCTGGTTCTCAATCCCACGATACAACATATCGTCATCAACCTGCATACTAAATGGGACTACTCTAGCTTGCTTGGTTGTGGAGAAATCTTTGACGAAAAATTTTATTATTCAAAGTATGGAAAGAAAGAAAATCGGACAAATACAGGGAAGAATAAGCAGAAGGCTGGTTCCCAATCTGACAAACGAAAAAAGGACTTAAATTTTTTTTTTCAACTGACTGTTTTCTGCTGTAATATGCTTACGTTGGACAAAGTGGTTTTCGTAATATGAATCACAAAATAAAATTAAATTTGAGCATATTTGCTTTTAGTTTTAGTAACCCGTATAGAACCCTTTTATAAGTCCTTTTCGCTTTAAATGTCTAAGAAACGAAAAGGACTAAATATTTATGTTTAAACTGATTGGTTTGAGCTGTAATATGCTTACCTTACATAAAATTATTCCTTAATAAGAAGCACAAAATCAAGACAAACTAGAATTGTTTTTCTACGAAAAAACAGATGTCTCCCCCCTTTTTGGTGTCAAAAGGATCAGTCATTAAGACGCCAAGGGAAAAACAATATGTTTCCCTACCCTGAAGCAGGGATTCATAATAAGTAAAAAGTATAAATGAAAGAGTTATAGTTGTTATGCTCTGCATGTCATGTAATGTTGACTGATATTCATATTTAGTTTTTGTCAAAAAATATAAATGCAAGAGTCGCAGTGCTCTGCACGTTGTCTATTTATATGTTGACTGATATTTGAATGAAGTGTCATGAATATAGCTTAAACGGTTTTCAAGTTATAGAGCTTAGACGACTGAGACACGATTTTGTGAATGACAAAGTTCCAAGGGAAATAACTCAAATAGTATAAATGCTGTGCTCTGCAGGTTGTCTAGTGTTGACTGACATTTGTATGAAGTTTCGTGAATATAGCTTGTCCGGTTTTCAAGTAATAAAGAGATTGAGACACGATTTTGTGACTGACAAAGGTCCAAGGGAAATAACTCAAGAAGTATAAATGCAAGAGTTATGGTTCTTGCACTATGCAATTCTTCTAATGTTGACTGATATTTGTATGAAGTTTCGTGAATATACATGTAGCTTGAATGGTTTTCAAGTTATAGAGCAGACACGACTGAGACACGATTTTGTGACTGACAAAGTTCTAAGGGAAATAACTCAAATAGTATAAATGCTAAAGTTATGGTTCTTGCATTCTGCACGTCGCCTGATGTTGATTGATATTTGTATGAACTTTCATGAATATAGCTTGAATGGTTTTAAAGTTATACTTATAGACGGACTCGACTGAGACGCAATTTTGTGATGGACAATGTTCCAAGGGAAATAACTCAAAAAGTATAAATGCCAGAGTTACCATTTGTGCACTCTGCACATCGCCTCATGTTGATTGATATTTGTATGAAGTTTCGTGAATAAAGCTTGAGCGGTTTTCAAGTTATAGAGCGGACACAATTGAAACACAATTTTGTGATGGACTAAGTTCCAAGGGAAATAACTCAAAATGTATAAATGCCAGAGTTACCATTCTTGCACTCTGCACGTCGTCTCATGTTGATTGATATTTATATGAAGTTTCGCGAATATAGTTTGAGCGGTTTTCAAGTTATAGAACGGACACGATTTGTGACAGACAGACGGACGGACAGACGCCCTGGGAAAAACAATATGTCTCCCGACCCTAACAGGGGGAGACATAATCATACTAAGCGTATTTGCTTCAAGTTTTAGTAACCCGCGCAAAAAGCTAGAAGTCCTTTTCGATTAACGCCCCAGAAACGAAACGGTCTCGAACTGCTTTAATTTCTCAATTTTTATTTATATTTTCTACTATATCGGAAGTATGTAAAATAATATTTTTCTTTTAAGCTACAAGAGTGTGGATTTCACTAAAAATTTTAGGCACTTTTGTGAAAAGGAATTCTTTTTGACGAAAAAAGCTCGGTATAAACAAGTAATTTATTTTATTTTATTTATTTATTTTTATGTTAAACTGATAATATCTCATGGTCCTAGTATCGAAAACAAACATTGTCGTATCAATACTATACAAATACCTTTGGCGTTCGGAAGAAATGAAAAAAAAAAAATATAAATAAATAAATAAATAATTCCATGTAATCTGCATCCTAGCCGATAAGTGGCTTACTTGAAATTGCCTCCATGATTATACATGTAGTTCATATTATGAATTTGTAGTTTATTTTTCCTAGTGGATAGAACCAGTAAATAAACAAATTTGTTTGACTGCATGAACAGCAAGAATATAACTATAGGGAAGAGCATGTAATGGTAACTGAAAAATTTATGTAAAACCTTTTTCCATCAAGGTAAATGTATAATTTATATATAGAATATATAAATTCTTTTAGCTATTTGTATGAATAACTCAATGACTTCCAGACAATAATAATGTAGATAATAAAAAAAACACAGAACTTTACATCTGATTTGTTTAATAGTTTCTTGCTTTCTACAATCAACTTAAAACTTGATCAGAGTAAAAACAAATATCAAGATATAATAGTATAAATACCATGAAACTAATATTCTTTAAATATCTTGAGTTTTATTATCTGAAAATAATATGTTTTATAGTAACTGGTTGTCAGCAGCCTGTGAGGCTAGTGACAACCGGTTGTCAGCAGCCTGTGAGGCTGGTGACAACCGGTTGTCAATAGCCACTTCCTTTATTTTATTGTTTTATGCCTCTTTCATGCTTCTTTGAACATGACAGATAAACAAATGTTGACGAGATCAAGTAAAAATTAAAACCGAAAAAATATATATTTGAATAGAATTGTTCTTCTCTATTTGCCGTCGAAACGAAGGATGCTCTAAGAAGATTTCGAACCTTGCAGTGCCGGTCAGTTCTTACCAAAAAGAAATATATAGAAAAATAAACAGAAAATCATACTTTCTTCTTTTAAATTATCGAGATAAGCTTGAATTCTAAATGGGTTTTTTTCTTCAAATTATCAATTTTTCCTAGGAGATTATCGTCTGCTAGAGGACACATTCAACAAAAACCGTAGGTAAAAACTCGGGTACCTTTATTTACCGAAAAGACCAGAATTACCGAAAAGACGCTGAAATACCGAAAAGACCTTGAAATACCGTAAAGACCTAAAATGTATGCTATCAATACAGGTATTTTACGACGATACATATAATATCTGTATTAATAGCATACTTATAACATCGTTTATGATTTAAAATGTCTAATTTTGTTTGTTTTGGATTTATGGCATGTTGACAATTTTTAACTCTCTTCCGACCCAGTCATTTTTTACGGGTACCCGTTATTCAAATTTTCGATAACCATAAATAGACTAATTTAGTGATCCAAATTCAAATTATGCTTTAAATCGATGAAGTAATATCCATAATTCGAATTAGTGTTATCTATGAACCAGTTTTATAACTGGATATCCAAAATTCGCACTAATAAATAAATAACGAAATAAATAAATGTGATGACCAAGATTTACTTATTGAATTATGACATTGTGGAATATTGCAAATAATGTATTAGCGTTTTTTTTTACATACGATATAAATATACCTGAAAAATTAATTGGAAAATAGATAAAAAAAAATAAATAATACATGAAATCAAAGTGGTCATTAAGATTTCATTTATGTTAGTCATAACGATCCTGGGAATATTAATAATGTTAATTCTGTTCTATAAATCACAGCGACATGGGGCGGTGATAGTTGATATAAACGATTATGCTAGGTGTCATTTTTAACTATTATTGGTCATACACCTGTATCGATTAATCAGTGACGCGTGGCATCGATTGTTGATATGGGCGATTTAAATAAACAGTAAATGATAATAAGCTACCGTTTTCTGGACTATACCCCGTGAAGGTTCTCCTGAGGGAGCAAAGTCAGTCCTGTACAAAGGCCATCACAAAACTTACTTTTACACTTACAGAGAAGCAACTTTGCATTTTTCATTTTTGCATCCCTTCATGAGGGTCAACTCTTAAAGGGAGTAATTGCTTCTGTAGGAGCAATTTTTCTTTATTGAAATGTAGACCTTAAGAAAGGTCTCCATATCTAGGGAAGCAATGAGAAAGTCACAAAATTAAATCCCCTTTGTAAATAAAAAATAATAGATAATTTACGCTTTTCACGGTAATGGTAACTAATAGAACTGTCAGTTTCATTGCGCCTTTTTTGGGGAGGCATTCACTATATAAAATAAGTATATCAGTTTTGGTCATTTGTATTCAGTTAAAATGTTCCATTCAAACGCTTCTTAAAGATAGATACTTTGAGAATACAATAAATAATGAAATATCATTAGTAGTATAATTTTCTATTAAATGTTTTAGCCATGATGTTCCATCCATCCATCCATCGTCTTAATCGGTGAACAATCACCAATCCTTTCACGGTCTGGTCAATTATAAAAGGGGTATCACTTCAATCTCTGCATCGGCAATTGTCTGTAATCATAAAAACTGCTAACTTGATGGCAGTGGTCTCTAATCCTCTCAACATCATCAAAGGATAGATGATTAACTAATGGATACATTTTAGAGTCTTTTCATCTGATTAAACAAATCACTCTACAATTTTTTGTGCGCCAGTACGAGGCAATCGCTCCTTTCTCAAAAAAAAAAAAAAAAAGGAAAAAGATTAATTCGCTATAAAACTACCAGGCTCACGAAAGCGTTGCTACTGTTGTTAATTATAAACCTTATTTTTGATAGTTTTTCGGCTTCTCAATCTCACCATAGCTTTTTATAATATAAATTTAACACACAATTCTCCGAAACCTATTTCCTTATCTATTTTCAGGGTCTTTTCGGTATTTCCGGGTCTTTTCGGTAATTCTGGTCTTTTCGGTAAATAAAGGTAGACTGGCACTCCCTATTCTCACGGTACTTAAGATACAAGCAAGCCTGACCAAATAAGGAGGACCAACAATTCAACATACTATATGTAGTTGAGCCCTCTAGTATTTCATCTTAACCTCAAGGCATTCTTGTGTTTTCTACATTCTGGTGAGTGTCATATTTTTATGTGCACACAGTACTACCCCAAAGTGGTTAGGCAGAAGTACCGACTCCATATTCTCACAATATATGGATATTTGCCTCAACATAAGCAAATTAAATGCAAGCAGAAATATTTCCTTATTTAAAATGTTGAGTATAACCATACTTAGATCAAACAAAGCAAGAAATAACATGATCGGACAATTATATTCTATTTTATCGCCACTTTTATCATCCTGGGGTGTTCCATGTTACCACCTTTGGTGATTTTTCACTACTTTCAGGTTAGGGAGAAGCTCAAATGGAGCTATATAGCCCGATCGAGCTATATAGCCCGATCCAGGTATAAAAATGAGTGGAAATTAAAGCATTATTGCTTCTGCATTGCACTGAAGCTGAACTGCAGAATATGATATGAACAACAGTATAAAGGGAGACAAACTTTTTATGATTTTGTAAAAAAAATGAACTTCCACCGTTGCGTTTTATGCAAATTGAGGAAAATTTAAATAAAAGAATATCTTTGAGATGCCCCCTCAAACTGGACAGGTATACATACATGTGATGAACTCCCGATGACCATGTGGGAGATTTGGATTTCATTTCAGGGAGATTGAGTTCTCCATCAGGGAGACTTTTTGACGGCAACTTTGATGCGTCGTTTTGATGTAGTTTACTGTATTTTTTTCTTATTTTAAAACAGAACATGAACTATAGTATAGTTTGTTTAGTTTACTTTTGAGTTACTCCCCCCAGCCCCTCCCCCCCCCACCCCCCTAAAAAAAAAAAAAAAAAAAAAAAAAAAAAAAACAGAAAAACCTCCTTTCTTTAATTATTTTAATTATTCATTTATTATTATATTACTGTTATTTGTATCATTATTTTGGTATCTGTCTGACACAGAATCTAGCTTTTGCAAAAGGGTATACTTGAGATGAGATTTCATACAGATTTGCCCCCCTTGAAATTTCTATTTTCAGTTTATCTACTTATCTTCCTTCATAAACAAATAAGTTTTGGTTAAAGGTATATAGAGCTGTAATAACTGATAAAAATGTATATAACAATGTTCAAATTCTGTTTTTGACACAAACTATACCCATGCACAAGTCAGAAATATCAAAACTTTCATGCATCACTTTTACACAATTAACGATCAAAGTTATGGCCATATATAATAAAATAATTTGCACTTCGGGGAAAAAATACCTTACTGACTACGGAGTCAGGGACAAGTTAAGACACCGATCAGCCTGCACCTCTGTGCAGTCTAAACAGAGGTTTGCATCTATTGTCTATGCGTCTAAGGGAATCCAGGCAGTGAAAACCAGTCTCCGTCTGCACTGCGCATGTTTGTTTTGTGTAGTTGTGAAACAGGGCTATCGGCTTCTTTTCACGTGATATATCCTCTAAACACATTCGTTGGTAAACACAGCTCTCTGTTTTCACGGGTCAGTGAGTTTATTAGTGACCTGTATAATTGGATTAATGTCAACAGACATGACGGTTTGTTTATTGCACAATCAAAACAATATTTGATGCTGTGAATACAGGTCAATACACATGTGGATATCTCCTTACTGGCAGGGAAAAAGGGCATGGCGTTGGAAAAGGGGTATCAGAAAAAAATATGAAGGGAAAACTCAGCATCCGGGAGATTCTGAAGACTTTCCGGGAGCGCGGGAGATGGGCTTCATTTCCGGGAGACTCCCGGATGATCCGGGAGACATCACATGTATGGGTATATACACTTCTGTGTGATAGTTTACATACCTGCTACGCTGGGATTATCTCAGAGGTATCATTGGACTGCAATTATACTTAATTACTTATAATTTATAGAAATGTCAGGGGAATGGGAAGAAACATGTTTACATAAACATGTGGTTCTTTCACAAAAACGCAACGGCAGAAAAGTCAAATTACTTTGCATTCCAACATGATTTTCATCAATACTGAAAGCACAGTACTCAAAATTTTGCAATTATATTCAAAATGGATTCAGGTGAAGAATCTTCAAATTATATTGCAATTTCTATACCTCGATCGTGCTATATAGCTCGATCGGGCTATATAGCTCCATTTGAGCTTCTCCCTAACCTGACTTTGGCTTTTAGAAGTCACAGAATCTTCAAAAAGAGACACCACTGAAATCTTATGTGTTTTTATGCTTTGTATTCCTGAAGCCTGAAAGACAATATAAAAATAAGGAGACATGTGTGCCTGAGGGTTTTATATAGCACTACCGCGAGAATATGATTGCCGCGAGAATATGGAGTTGGAGTATACCGTAAAAACTCTGTACCGCAACGCGTAAACTGGAAACACCGCACCTCTGTTGGACTGCAGCAGGAACAGATAATTATAGGGTGTGAAACTAATGTTGGTTGATTGCTAAAAGCTAGACCTAAAAATGCCATGCCCGTTTCTAGGCTGTGCCTAAATACATATTATTGGCTAAATTTTGACATACGCCTAAAAGTGCTTACCAGAAGTTCTTCCTTTGGACCAGCCCAGTTTATCGAAAACAAATCAGTATCTATTAATGGGTCAAAATCACATAAAACAGAAGTAAAGCAAACGACAAACAGGAGCAAATTGAGACAGAAGAGAGGCATTTTTCTTGCAGGTGACGTGTGAAGCTGGTCTCATCTATAGGGCGCAGACATGTTGTAGGGCCTCAGAAAATTAATTTTGTGACCTAGTTCATGATTGGATAAAATTTAGCAGTTCCTTTTTAATTAAATAAAAATGATATGAAAAATATCGAAACTTCACTAGATTTTTTATTATGATTATGATTCAATATTTTTAAGAAAGATGTTTTGCCTGCTTGATTATTTTCTGTATTTTACACGTTCCCGTTAATCCCGCAGAAGATGTCAAAACAAATCGGAGTGATGAAAAGTTTAACACTGTTCATAATTTTTCCCCTTGTTAAAGGTCTGTCGGAGCCAGGGATCTGGAAGGATGTTAGTTTAAACAAGGTAAAGCGAATCCATTCAGTGATTTATGTCTTGGGTTGCTTCAGGCACTGAGTATGGATGCAAGACGATTCGTACCATTGACTTTTCGTACCCTGGACGTTTCGTACCCCAGAATCAGAATTGTTGACTGGTGATATGTCTGAGGAGATTATCACTCACCAGGACTTGTGACCAGGAAAACTATTCCCTAGCCCTTACAAGAGAAATATAAGGGCTTAAGGAAACTGCAATTATTTAAGAAACTGCCTGATCTAATTCAAAATAAACTTTCCTGTTATGCACCAGTCATTTGCAACCACGGCCCCCATGGGGCTGGGGATAGCCGGGCTTAAAGGTAGGTTCCTGTTGTGTCATATCACGGCTGTCATCGGCGGTCCGGCCATGGCTGGACCACTTTTTCGGCCGAATATGGTATTGGCCGTACATTGTACCATTTTTTTCATTCGGCCGAATATGGTATCAGCCGGACCACTTTTTTTCGTTATTCCTTCTTTGCCTTGGTCTAATAATGCATTAAAATCGCTTCTAGAGACGTCCTGAATTCAAAAATTTTCTCGGGGGAGGACCCCCGAATCCCCCTTACAAGAGGAACCTGGACACCCCCTCTCATGCTCTTCCCCACTCGTGTCTTCGGCACTCTGGGGGTAAGCATTTGAAATACAGCTAATACTCATAAAATGAATTGAATTTCACAAGCAAAATGGTCTCAGAATGCATTAAAATCGCTTCTAGAGACGTCCTGAATTCAAAAATACTTATAAAATCAATTGAGTTTCACAAGCAAAATTAATCTCAAAATGCATTAAAAACGCATCTAGAGTCGTCCTTAATTCAAAAAATTTCTCGCGGAAGGTCCCCCGAACACCCCTTACGACAGGGGGATACCCCCTCTCATGCTGCCCACCCTCGTGCCTTTGGCACTCGGGGCGTTCCATGGCCGTACCACTTTTCAAAAGCCGACGACGGCCCTGCATATACATCACAGTTTTGCCGATTTTTTTCTAAATTGTAGATAAGCATTTGTAACAAGGAAATTGTTAAGTTTCACTACAAAGTATAAAGTGAACAATATTTAATAAGTTGTTTTAAGAGGGATTTTCTAACTGTGCTTAGCACACCAGTTGGCACTATTTTTGATTTCGGGCCACAAACCAACTGCGTGGCTGAAGTCATTCTGCATTGCATTATGAGATAGTATTTACCCATCCGCCATGCGGCAACTTACGACACCGTACGGGTACAGAAAAAAAGCGCTGTTGAATCGCCTATCACAAGCAACGTTGGATGAAGGCAGTCTACACTGGCATCGCTATTCATAAAAGGAGAATGTTAAAAATGGATTTAATTCTATAAAAGGCTCGTCGGAGTTGCTTTGCAGCTCCTAGTGTTTTTTTGGGTAGGAGGGGGGGGGGGGGGGGGGGGGGGGGGGGGGGGGGGTGAGGGTGTGGGGGTGATCTCAACACAGCGTTGTTATGGCGCATTCCATTTACGGTATACATCGAAAGTAATTTTGAGTAAGTTTGATTTCATTTCAATATGCTTACTACCAAAAGGATGTTGAATTATTTTGAATTTGCCTGTATGTATTTTATATACGTATAACAAATTACATAAACAATCATATGAAATAATCTGACTATATTTGTAAAAACGAATTTGAAGTCGCCGCCCCTACAGAAGAATGCTGGTGTCCACGTAGCTGTTGAAAATTTACTGCCTAATTCAGTGTTAGAATAACTAGTAATGAAATGCGCTTAAATAAGAGGCAGCGTTTTTGTGAATGGTGATGACTGCCTGTTAGTCATTCCAAATCGTTAGAAATTGTCGAGGTCACACGCCATGCTAGCTACTTGAAACGTTTGCAAAAACAACGTTTCAGAAGATGACTTTTATGTAGTAAAAGTGCTCTTTTGTTACCAAATTTGATGCAGTGGCTATTCGGAGACTTTGAATTACACGTTATTTACGGTAAGATTCCGATCACTTCAATATACTACACGGTGTAATATTGAGAACATGTCACCTACCGATGATGTAATCTGTAGGCCTTACGGATGTATTTGGATTCTAGCGCCAACAATTCAAAACTACCCAGACTGCATCACTTGTAGCACCTATCACTCCAGTTACCACAAAGTTAACACATACGGCGAGCGTCATACGACACATGCGAGCGACACATATGGGGAAACAAAAAGGATCAACACTATAGATACCTGTACGTGTATGCCTGTTGACGAGTATCGGCAATTTTGACATTTTGACACACCATACGTGTAGCTGGCATGTGACCTCGACAATTTCTGACAAGTTGGAATGACTCACAGCCAGCACCTCCCGATCACAGTCATCACCAGTCACAAAATGTTGACTCATGACGATTCTAACACTGAATTAGGCAGTTAATATTCAGCAACTATAGGAAATTCATCTATGTTTGACTAACAGAAGCGGAAACAAATTGGACAATAACTCTTTGAGATGGTGTTTTAGAAATTTTAACATGGAATTTCATGATATAAGCATTATGATAGCTTAATGGGACGTTGAATGAATGATTCTTTCCAGGCAGTGGTTTAGAGAAGATGTCAATATTTCCAGCTGCAATAACTATTCAGATTTTCACTACATTTGCTTACATCACAGGCACCTCCACACCATTGCAGGCACCTCCAACTGTTGTTTTGAAAAATCAAGCCTTATTTGTAGCCAATCGACATTTATATTTGAGCAAGGAGGTTAGCTTAACACCAGTGTGCCGAGAAAAACAGATTCGTATTCAAGATCACTGCATTTAAGACCAAAAACGGCCGAATTCTTTATGTTTTGAGTACTGTTGGCTGACATCAAAGCCACTTCAAAAGTCGTATCTTTGGTTAATATGGAAAGTTCAGGGGGATATAATGCGTGACAAAACTTTATGTCTATAAGGGTCGAATAGCACTTTTTGATTTTTAATAACCCCCCTGGTTATTTTATATTTTGTCAAAAAAGAGAAATATCTACCGTTTGTTGTCATTTTTTGGACAGTCACAGGCAGCTCCAGGTGCCTGTCACAACTTTTTATCGGTACCTCCGCCGGACGTACCTGTGATAGTTTACCAGGCGTGATGTCCCAGAACTGTGTAATTGTAATGGTAATGCTAACACTGCAATGTAATGGTAATGGTAATTAATTACTTTCCAATGCAATTGACCCCATCTCTGCTCCAATTGAACTCTCATCAAATAGATGATCTTCCATGTTATTTCATCATAACTCAGGTGAGCGACTTAGGTCCATCATGGACCTCTTGTTCTCTGAAAAACATTTCTAGTTTTTTATGCTCCCGGAAAGGTGGGCATATAGTCGCCGCTTTGTCTGTTTGCCGCTTTGTCTGGCCATCCTTCCATCCATCCCGTCCGTCCGTCACACTTTGTCCGGAGCATAGTTAAACTCTAAAAGTTTAGAGGGAACTCAATAAAATTTCACACTCTGAAAGATGGCAATGGGGGAAGCGCAGAGCTCAAGAACCATAACTCTACCTCAAGTAATTACAAAATTATCTCCCTTCCTAGTTTTTAGCTCACCTGAGCACGAAGTGCTCAAGGTGAGCTATTGTGATCAATATTTGTCCGTCATCCGTCTGTCCGTCCGTCTGTTGGTCCTTCATCAACAATTTCTTCAAACGACATCTCCTCCTAGACCAGTCAGCCAATTTCAAAATAATTTCACACAAATGTTTCTGTTATAGCCCTGAACCAAAATTGCTAAAATGGTTCCACTCCGCTGAACAAAATGGCCGCCAGAGCTAAAAATAGAAAAACCTTTAAATGAGTCATCTCCTCTGAAGCCAATGGCTCTATTTCAAAAAAATTTCACAGAAATGTTTGACTCATGGCCCTGAACCAAAATTGCTAAAACGGTTCCACTCTGCTTAACAAAATGGCCACCAGAGCTAAAAATAGAAATCTAAAAATAGAAAGACCTTAAAAGACATCTCCTCTGAAGCCAATGGCTCGATTTCAAAATAATTTCACAGAAATGTTTGACTCATGGCTTTGAACCAAAGGTGCTAAAACGGTTCCACTCCACCGAACAAAATGGCTGCCAGAGCTAAGAATAGAAATAAATCTTAGAATGACACAGAGGGCACAGTTTTGATCCAATCATCATGAAACTTTGTCAGAATGTTTATCTTATTGAAATCTAGACAAAGTTTTAAACTGGGTCATGTGGGGTCAAAAACTAGGTCACAAGGTCAAATCTTAGAAAAACCTTGTGTACACTCTAGAGGGCACAGTTATTATCGAATTTTCATGAAACTTTGTCAGAATGTTAACCCATATACAATCTAGGCCAAGATTGAAACTGAGTCATGTGGGGTCAAAAACTAGGTCACTAGGTCAAATCTTAGAAAAACCTTGTGTACACTCTAGAGGGCACAGTTTTAATCCAATCTTTATGAAACTTTGTCAGAATGTTTATCCTTATTCAATCTAGGCCAAGATTGAAACTGAGCTATGTGGGATCAAACTCTAGGTCACTAGGTCAGAACTTAGAAAAACCTTGTGTACACTCTAGAGGGCATAGTTATGATCCAATCTTTATGAAACATTGTCAGAATGCTTTTCTTTATGAAATCTAGACCAAATTTGAAACTGGGCCATGTTAGGTCAAAAACTAGGTCAGTAGGTCAGATATTAGAAAAACCATGTGAATGCTCTAGAGGGCTAAGTTTTGTTCCAAGGGAACAGAATGAAACTTCACACATTGATAGAGGACAATGAAAGGAAGTGCAGAGCACAAGAACCACAACTCTGTCACAAGTGATTACAGAGTTATTTCCCTTCTTAGCTTTTTAGCTCACCTGAGCACGAAGTGCTCAAGGTGAGCTATTGTGATCGGTCTTTGTCCGTCGTCCGTCGTTCGTCCGTCGTCAAGTTTTGCTTTAAACGACTGCTTCTCCAAAACTGCTCGACGGATTTTGAAATAATTTCACAGAAATGTTCTTTGGGGGACTCTTTACCAAAATTGCTGAAACGGTTCCGCTCCCGTGAACAATATGGCCGCCAGAGCTAAAAATAGAAAAACCTTTAAACGACTTCTCCTCCAAAACTGCTGGGCAGATTTTGAAATAATTTCACAGAAATTTTATTAGGAGGCCTTTTACCAAAATTGCTCAAACGGTTCCGCTTCGCTGAACAAAATGGCCGCCAGAGCTAAAAATAGAAAAACCTTTAAACGACTTCTCCTCCAAAACTGCTGGGCAGATTTTGATGTATTTTCACAGAAATGTTTCTTAGGAGACCGTCTACCAAAATTGCTAAAAGGGTTCCGCTCTGATGAACAAAATGGCTGCCAGAGCTAAAAATAGAAAAACCATTAAACGACTTCGCCTCCAAAAGTGCTGGACTGATTTTGAAATAATTTCACAGTAATGTTCCTTAGGAGGCCCTTAACCAAAATTGCTCAAATGGTTCCGCTCCGCTGAACAATATGGCCGCCAGAGCTAAAAATAGAAAAACCTTTAAACGACTTCTCCTCCAAAACTGCTGGGCAGATTTTGAAATATTTTCACAGAAATGTTTTTTAGGAGACCCTCTACCAAAATTGCTAAAACGAGTCAGCATGGCTGAACAAAATGACCGCCAGAGCTAAAAATAGAAAAACCTTTAAACGACTTCGCCTCCAAACCTGCTTGGCAGATTTTGAAATAATTTCACAGAAATGTTTCTACGGAGGCCCTTAAACAAAATTTCTCAAATGGTTCCGCTCTGCTGAACAATATGGCCCCCAGAGCTAAAAATAGAAAAACCTTTAACCAACTTCTCCTCAAAAACTACTGGGCAGATTTTGAAATAATTTCACAGAAATGTTTCTTAGGACACCCTCTACCAAAATTGCTAAAACGGTTCCACTTCACTGAACAAAATGGCCGCTAGAACTAAAAATAGAAAAACCTTTAATCGACTTTGCCTCCAAAACTGCTGGGCAGATTTTGAAATAATTTCACAGAAATGTTCCTTAAGACACCCTCTACCGAAATTCCTGAAACGGTTCTGCTCCGCTGAATAAAATGGCCGCTAGAGTTAAAAATAGAAAAAACCTTGAAACGACTTGGCCTCCAAAACTGCTTTGTAGATTTTGAAATAATTTCACAGAAATGTTCCGTAGGAGTCCTGCTACCAAAATTGCTCTACCGGTTCCGCTCGGCTGAACAATATGGCTGCCAGAGCTAAAAATAGAAAAACCTTTAAACGACTTCTCCAAAACTGCTGGGAAGATTTTGAAATAATTTCACACAAATGTTCCTTAGGAGACCCTCTACCAAAATTGCTAAAATGTTTCGGCTCTGCTGAACAAAATGGCCACCAGAGCTAAATATAGAAAAACCGTTAAACAACTCCTCCTGTAAAGCCAATGGCTTGATTTCAAAATAATTTCACAGAAGTGTTTTACTCATGGTTCTAAACAAAAATTGCTGAAACGGTTCCACTCTGCTGTACAAAATGGCCGCCAGAGCTAAAAATAGAAATAAATCTTAGAATGAATCAGAGGGCACAGTTACGATCCAATCATCATGAAACATGGTCAGAAAGTTTATCTGAATGAAATCTAGACCAACTTTGATACTGGGTCATGTGGAGTCAAAAACTAGGTCACTAAGTCAAATCTTAGAAAAACGTTGTGTACACTCTTTAGGGCACAGTTATGATATAATCTGCATGAAACTTCGTCAGAATGTTTACTTTTATGAAACTAGACCTGATTTGAAACTGGGCCATGTCAGGTCAAAAACTAGGTCACTAGGTCAGTTCTTAGAAAAACCATGCGAATGCTTTAGAGGACACAGTTTTGTTCTAATCTTCATGAGACTTAGTCAAAATGTTTTTCTCCTACAAATCTGGACCAAGGGTGCAACTTGGTCATGTCGGGTTAAAAACTAGGTTTAACCTTAGAAAAGCATTGTTTACGCTCTAGAGGACACATTTTTGATCCGATATTCATGAACTTTTGCAGAATTTTATATCCAAGAAATCTAGACCAGGTTTGAAACTGGGTCATGTGGGGTCAAAAACAAGGTCATTAGGTTAAATCTTATAAAAACCTAAGGTACACAATAAAGGGTTCATTTTCCATTGAATCTTTGTGAAACTCTGTCTGTTGGATGTATGGATGTTTGTGAGGTTAAGTTCACAGGATACTCAGGTGAGCGATCCAGGGCCATCATGGCCCTCTTGTTATTATACCCACGAAGTATGTCAGGGGTATATAGTTTTTGTCATTCTGTCCATTCATCCGTCCGTCCGTTTGTTTGTTCGTCCGTCCGTTCGTCAACTGTACGTCAAAGTTTTGCGTTAAACCTTTTTTGATTGCTCATATCTCTGTTACTACTTATCAGATTCTTTCCATATTTGACTACTTATCAGATTCTTTCCATATTTGGTTTATGATATCTCTGTAGCATTGCCTTTGATGTTAAATGTCTAAGCCCCTGGGTTGGGCCCCAGGGTGGGGCCAAGAGTCAGTAATTAGGACTTAGGCATTTTCATTATGTCAAGTTTTGCGTTATACCTTTTTGATTCCTCATATCTCTGTAACTGCATTGAAGATTTCTTCCATATTTGGTTTGTGATATATCTATAGCATTACTTTGGATCTGAAGCTGCAGGGTCAGGCTCAATGGTGGGGCCTGGGGTCAATAACTAGGACTTAGCCATTTGTTGTATAGTTTTGGATTGTAGCTCTATAAATATACTTGAATGGAGCTTAATAATACATGACTATGTTTATATCATACTAGTTTACACATAAAGGTGCTGCTGCTGACATAAGGTCAAGGTCACGAACTTTGAATTATGTACTGTATGACAATAACATTGAGCTTAATAATACATGACTATGTTTATATCATACTAGTTAACACATATAGGTGCTGCTGCTGACATAAGGTCAAGGTCACGAACTTGAATTATGTGCATGTATGACAATAACATTGCAGTTTTGTGGTAGAGGATGCTTTCATTAGGCGGTGGCACTGGTCGGGGGTATACGTGAGCCCCTGCTCACTTGCTCTAGTTTTCAGTATTTTGCTTGTCCTGAGCATATCTCTTTAAGTATTGAAGTGAACTAAATGAAAGTTACACATTGGTAGAGGGCACTGAGAGGAAGTGCAGAGCACAAGAACAATAACCCTGTCACAAGTAAATACGAAGTTAGCTCCCTTGTTAAATTTGTAGAGCCCGCTTGCGGTGAGCGAGACATAGTTGTTACAACTTCAGTTCAGTGTATGTCCGTGCGTTAGTGCGTGCGTGAGTGCATGCGTGTCCATCCAAATTTGTCCGTGCCATAACTTCAACATTTATGGATGGATTTCATAATAATTTGGCACAGTTGTTCTCCTTGATGAGTAGAAGTGCCATTTGAAACATTTGTTCAGGTAGGTCTATGGTTAAGGTCACACTTGAAGGTCAAATGATAAAATTGCCATAAATTTAGCTTGTCCGAGCCATAACTTCTACATTTATGGATGGATTTCAAAATAATTTGGCACCATTGTTCTCCTTGATGAGTAGAAGTGCCATTTGAAACATTTGATTTTACGGTCAAGGTCACACTTGAAGGTCAAATGATAAATTGGCCATTAATTGAGTTTGTCCGAGCCATTACTTCTACATTTATGGATGGATTTCAAAATAATTTGGCACAAAAGTTCTCCTTGATGAGTAGAAGTGCCACTTGGAACATTTGTTCAGGTAGGTCCAAGGTCAAGGTAACACTTGAAGGTCAAATGATAAAATGGCCATAATTCGAGCTTGTCCGAGCCATAACTTCAACATTTACGAATGGATTTCAAAATAATTTGGCACAATTGTTCTAGATGAGTAGAAGTGCCATTTGGAACAGTTGTTCATGTAGGTCCAAAGTCAAGGTCACGCTTGAAGGTCAAATGATAAATTGGTCATAAATTGAGCTTGTCCTAGCCATTACTTCTACATTTACAGATGGATTTCAAATTAATTTGGCACATTTGTTCTTGATTAGTGGAAGTGTCAAGTGACATTTATGTTTGGTTAGGTCCAAGGTCAAGGTCAAACTTGAAGGTCAGATATTGTAATTGTCATAAATTGAGCTTGTCTGGGTCATCACTTCTACTTATTTTCCTTTGTGAAAATTTGAAAAAAAAAAAAAAGAAATATGCTGGCTAAGCATGATGTTGTTTGGCTTCTTTCTTAAGTGAAGCAGTTACTTAATCTTGACATACTTATAGGTCACTATAGCGACAGCAGGCTCGACCAGTTTTCTCTGGACAACCTTCTAGTTTCCAGAATTTTGCTTGGCCGGAGCATATCTCTAAATGAAACTTCACATGTTGATAGAGGACACTGAGAGGAAGTGCAGAGCACAAGAACCATAACCCTATCACAAGTAATTACAGAGTTAGCTCCCTTCTTAGTTTTTCCAGAATTTTGAGTGTCTGGACTATATCTCTAAAAGGGTTGAAGGAAATGTAATGAAACCTGAAATATTGATAGGGGGCAATAAGAGGGAGGGCAGAGCCCAAGAACAATAAGCCTATTATAAATTATTTTGGGGTTACTTCCCTTCTTATTTTGTCTCACTTGATGCTTGTCAGGAGCATATCTCTAAAATTATTGAAAAGGATTGAATGAAATCTCACACATTTATAGAGGCCAATGAGAGGAAGTGCAGAGCACAAAAACCATTATCCTACTGCAAGTGATTTTGGACTTTTTTTAGCTCACGTGAGCACTTCGTGCTCAAGGTGAGC
Organism: Ctena decussata; assembly: GCA_963989385.1. NCBI lineage: Eukaryota > Metazoa > Mollusca > Bivalvia > Lucinida > Lucinidae > Ctena > Ctena decussata. The sequence continues at coordinate 46,345,648 of OZ022499.1, forward strand.
TATTGTGATAGAAATTTGTCCGTCGTCCGTCCATCTGTCCGTCCGTCGTCAACAATTTCTTCAAACGACATCTCCTCCTAGACCAGTAAGCCAATTTCAAAATAATTTCACACAAATGTTTCTGTTATAGCCCTGAACCAAAATTGCTAAAATGGTTCCGCTCCGCTGAACAAAATGGCCCCCAGAGCTAAAAATAGAAAAACCTTTAAACGACATCTCATCTGAAGCCATTGGCTCGATTTCAAAAAAATTTCACAGAAATGTTTGACTGATGGCCCTGAACCAAAATTGCTAAAACAGTTCCACTCCACTGAACAAAATGGCCACCAGTGCTAAAAATAGAAATAAATCTTAGAATGACACAGAGGGCACAATTTTGATCCAATCATCATGAAACTTTGTCAGAATGTTTACCTTAATGAAATCTAGACCAACTTTGAAACTGGGTCATGTTGGGTCAAAAACTAGGTTAAATCTTAGAAAAACCTTGTGTACACTCTAGAGGGCACAGTTATGGTCCAATCTTCATGAAACTTTGTCAGGATGCTAATCCTTATTCAATGTAGGCCAAGACTGAAACTGAGTCATGTGGGGTCAAAAACTAGGTCTCTAGGTCAAATCTTAGAAAACCTTGTGTACACTCTAGAGGGCACAGTTATGATCTAATCTTCATTAAACTTTATCAGAATGCTTATCCTTATACAATCTAGGCCAAGACTGAAACTGAGTTATGTGGGGTCAAAAACTAGGTCACTAGGTCAAATCTTAGAAAAACCTTGTGTACACTGTAGAGGGCAGTTATGATCCAATTATCATGAAACTTTGTCAGAATCTTTATCCTTATTTAATCTAGGCCAAGATTGAAACTGCATCATGTGGGGCAAAAACTAGGTCACTAGGTCAAATCTCAGAAAAACCTTGTGTACACTCTAGAGAGCACAGTTATGATCCAATCTTCATGAAACTTTGTCAGAATGCTTATCTTTATAAAATCTAGACCAAATTTGAAACTGGGCCATGTCAGGTCAAAAACTAGGTCAGTAGGTCAGATCTTAGAAAAACCATGTGAATGCTCTAGAGGGCACAGTTATGTTCCAATCTTCATGAAACTTTGTCAAAATGTTTATCTCCAACAAAGCTAGACCAAGGGTGCAACTGGGTCATGTTGGATCAAAAACTGGGTTACTAGGTGAAACCTTAGAAAAAACATTGTGGATACTCTAGAGGGCACAGTTTTGGTTCAATTTTCATGAAACTTTGTCAGAATGATTATCTTAATGAAATCTAGGCCAAGTTTAAAACTGGGTCTTGTCAGGTCAAAAACCAGGTCACTAGGTCAAATCATAGAAAAGCCTTGTGTAAACAGTTGTGGCTTTATTTTGCATTGAATCTTCATGAAAGTTTGTGAGAATGTTTATCTTCATGAAATGTAGGCCAAGTTTGAAACTGAATAATGTCTGATCAAAAACTAGATCGCCAGTTCAGATCTTAGAAAAACATTGCGCACACTCTAGAGGGCACAGTTTTGATCCTATATTCATGAAACTTTGTCAGAATATAGATTAGAAAGTGAAAAATTGCTCCAATCATCAAATAGATGATCTTCCATGTTATTTCATCATAACTCAGTTGAGCAATTTAGGTCCATCATGGACCTCTTGTTTTATTTCTCATTCAACAAGTCGGGGGCATATCTTTGAAAATATAAATGGTACCTAAATGAAATTTCACATGTAAATAGAGGGCAGTTTCATCAGGATACCCATTTTACTATTGCGCACCTTCAGGGAGCATCAATCGGTTCCACCGATTCTCTTGTTATAGCTTGTTCCCAATAGGATGGAGAAACTCTAAGGTCTTTGAACACCCTTAAGTCTTCATCATGGTGGCACAGTTTCTCAGCATTCTCAGGTGATTTAAAAACTGCAGCTCTCAAGTCTTGGCTGCCTTTTGTCCTCCGAGTACAAAGGTAAGCTAATTCTCACCCATTTGAATTAGACTTTGTCACTTGGAGGATTGGTTATCTCCTTCTGTCACTCCAATTTCAGGCAAGCTATCCTGTCTGCTGACAGCTCTTGTTTCATGTTGTTGGTAGCATTCTCTGATTCTAGTGACAGGTGGTGGTGAGCAGCCTTTGTTGAACATTGGTGACAGCTGGTAATCAACAACCAGAGCCTGTGTTGCTGGTGATGGTGTGAGCAGCCTGTTTTGCTGGTTGCATATGTTATGAGCAGCCTATGTTGCTGGTGACAGTTGGTGATGCTTGTGACAGCTAGTTGTCAGCAGCAACACAGGCCTCACCAGTCGTTTCTTTTCTTCTGTTATTAGGACAATAGATTTGCATTGTTCAAGAAGATTATGTACAAAGATACCAAGATATCTGTTCAAAGTAAGTATAATACTTCACTGTAATAAGCTGATACTGTTTTATTTTTTAGCTCACCCGGCCTGAAGGACCATAGTGAGCTATTATCATACCAATGTGTCTGGCGTGCGGCGTCCATCAACACTTGAAACCAAATATTCAAACATCTTCTTCTGTAAAACTACTGGACCCATGGTCTTCAAATTTCACATGGAGCATGACCTGACTCCAAGGTCTCAGAATTGTAAAATTGGGTCAGGTGGAATATCCAAGATGGCCGCCATTACTAAAATAGTGGAACCAACAAAATCAACTTCTCCAGAACCACTGGGTGTATTTGTCTGAATTTTGGCATGGAACATCAGTGAAACCTTGGTATTCAAAATTGTTAAAATGAAAAAAATCTGTAGTAGAGTTTTGATGCAGTGACCTACTTTCTTTTTATGGGTGTAATTTTGCTCAAATGCCAATGTCAAAAAACGACTTTTTCAAACAACTTCTTCTCTAAAACCACTGAACCCATGCGTCTCAAATTTCACATGGAGCATAACCAGACTGCAGGTTTCAAAATAGTAAGATTGGGACAGATCGAGAATCGTAGATGGCCACCGTTACTAAAAATTGCAAAAACAACAAAATCAGTTTCTTCTCCAGAACCATTTAGTATATTTGGTTGAAAGTTTGCATGGAACGTTTGTGGGACCTTGGAATTAAAAATTGTAAAAATCAAAAATATCTATAGTGGAATTAGGTCACAGTGCCCTACTTAGCATTTACAAGACCGATATTGCTCAAATGTCACTATCTCAAGAAAAGGCAAACAGATTCTGGTCAGATTTGGACAGAAATGGTCCTTGAATAGAATTATTTCAATTTTGTGCCAGTTAACTGTTCAGTATGGCCACCATGGGGGACGTTACTAAAAATAGCACAAACATAAAAATGACAATTACTCAAGATCCCTTGAATGGAATTGGACCAATTTTGTGTCAGGATGTTCCTTTCATCAAGCCATTTTGATTGTAATTTGGCAGTCCAAGATGGCCACCATCTGCCATTACTAAGAATAGCACAAAACATGAAAATGACATTATCTCTGTAACAGCTGAATGCATTTTGAAGAAATTTCTGGCAAAATGATTCTTGCATTGAGATGTTTCAAAAATAACTAACTGTAGACCATACATATTGGCCTCTGTTACTAAAAATAGCAAAATGTGAAAATCAGAAAATCTCAGTGGAATTGGGCTAATTTTGTGGAATTGGGCTAATTTTGTGTCAGAATGGTTCTTTCATGAAGCCTTTTCGATTTCTAGCAGTTTGGCATTCCAAGATGACCGCCATCTGCTGTTACTAAATGTAGCACAAAACATGAAAATGACAATATCTCAGTAACCCCTGAATGGATTTAAACGAAATTTGTGGCAAAATGATTCTTGCATTGAGGTGTTTAAAAAATTAACAAACATAGACTAGTCAAGTTGACCTCTGTTACTTTAATAGCAAAATGTGAAAATAAGAAAATTACAATGGAACTGAGCCAATTTTATTAGCTCGCCTGAGCACAAAGTGCTCAGGGTGAGCTTTTGGGATACCCTGATGTCCGTCGTACGTCCGGACGTCCGGACGTCCGTCCGTCCGTCAACTTTTGCTTGTGTACACTCTAGCGGGCACAGTTTTGATCCAATCTTTCTGAAACTTTGTCAGAATGTTTATCTCCATAAAATCTAGGCCAAGTTCGAAACTGGGTCATGTCGGGTCAAAAACTAGGTCACTAGGTCAAATCTTAGAAAAACCTTGTGTACACTCTAGAAGGCACAGTTTTCATCCAAAGTTCATGAAACTTTTTTAGAATGTTTATCTTTATAATATCTAGGACAAGTTCGAAACTGGGTTATGTCGGGTCAAAAACTAGGTCACTAGGTCAAATCTTAGAAAAACCTTGTGTACACTCTAGAAGGCACAGTTTTCATCCAAAGTTCATGAAACAAATCATAGAAAAACCTTGTGTACGCTCTAGAGGACACAGTTTTGATCCAATCTTTATAAAACATTGTCAGAATGTTTATCTCCATAAACTCTAGGCCAAGTTCTAAATTGGGTCATGTCGGGTTAAAAACTAGGTCACTAGGTCAAATCTTAGAAAAACCTTGTGTACGCTCTAGAAGGCACAGTTTTCATCCAAAGTTCATGAAACTTAGTCAGAATGTTTATCCTCATAATATCTAAGACAAGTTTGAAACTGGGTCACGTCGGGTCAAAAACTAGGTCACTAGGTCAAATCATAGAAAAACCTTGTGTACGCTCTAGAGGACACAGTTTTGATCCGATCTATATGAAACATTGTCAGAATATATATCTGCATAAACTCTAGGCCAAGTTCGAAACTGGGTCATGTCGGGTCAAAAACTAGGTCACTAGGTCAAATCTTAGAAAAACCTTGTGTACACTCTAGAAGGCACAGTTTTCATCCAAAGTTCATGAAACTTTGTCAGAATGTTTATCTTTATAATATCTAGGACAAGTTCGAAACTGGGTCACGTCGGGTCAAAAACTAGGTCACTAGGTCAAATCATAGAAAAACCTTGTGTACGCTCTAGAGGACACAGTTTTGATCCAATCTATATGAAACATTGTCAGAATATATATCTCCATAAACTCTAGGCCAAGTTCGAAACTGGGTCATGTCGGGTCAAAAACCAGGTCACTAGGTTAAATCTTAGAAAAACCTTGTGTTCACTCTAGAAGGCACAGTTTTCATCCAAAGTTCATGAAACTTTGTCAGAATATTTATCTTTATAATATCTAGGACAAATACGAAACTGGGTCATGTTGGGTCAAAAACTAGGTCACTAGGTCAAATCTTAGAAAAACATTGTGTACGCTCTAGAGGACACAGTTTTGATCCAATCTTTATAAAACATTGTCAGAATGTTTATCTCCATAAACTCTAGGCCAAGTTCTAAATTGGGTCATGTCGGGTTAAAAACTAGGTCACTAGGTCAAATCTTAGAAAAACCTTGTGTGCGCTCTAGAAGGCACAGTTTTCATCCAAAGTTCATGAAACTTTGTCAGAATGTTTATCTTCATAGTATCTAGGACAAGTTCGAAACTGGGTCATGTCGGGTCTAAAACTAGGTCACTAGGTCAAATCATAGAAAAACCTTGTGTACGCTCTAGAGGACACAATTTTGATCCAATCTTTATGAAACTTTGTCAGAATGTTTATCTCCATTAAATCTAGGCCAAGTTCGAAACTGGGTCATGTCGGGTCAAAAACTAGGTCACTAGGTCAAATCTTAGAAAAACCTTGTGTACACTCTAGAAGGCACAGTTTTCATCCAAAGTTCATGAAACTTTGTCAGAATGTTTATCTTTATAATATCTAGGACAAGTTCGAAACTGGGTCACGTCGGGTCAAAAACTAGGTCACTAGGTCAAATCATAGAAAAACCTTGTGTACGCTCTAGAGGACACAGTTTTGATCCAATCTATATGAAACATTGTCAGAATATATATCTCCATAAACTCTAGGCCAAGTTCGAAACTGGGTCATGTTGGGTCAAAAACTAGGTCACTAGGTCAAATCTTAGAAAAACCTTGTGTACACTCTAGAAGGCACAGTTTTCATCCAAAGTTCATGAAACTTTGTCAGAATATTTATCTTTATAATATCTAGGACAAGTACGAAACTGGGTCATGTTGGGTCAAAAACTAGGTCACTAGGTCAAATCTTAGAAAAACATTGTGTACGCTCTAGAGGACACATTTTTAGCTCGCCTGAGCACGAAGTGCTCAGGGTGAGCTTTTGGGATACCGTGATGTCCGTCGTCCGTCGTCCGTCCGTACGTCCGGACGGACGTCCGTCAACTTTTGCTTGTGTACACTCTAGCGGGCACAGTTTCGATCCAATCTTTATGAAACTTTGTCAGAATGTTTATCTCCATAAACTCTAGGCCAAGTTTGAAACTGGGTCATGTCGAGTCATAAACTTGGTCACTAGGTCAAATCTTAGAAAAACCTTGTGTGCGCTCTAGAAGACACAGTTTTGATCCAATCTTCATGAAACTTTGTCAGAATGTTTATCCTCATAATATCTAGAACAAGTTCGAAACTTGGTCACGTCGGATCAAAAACTAGGTCACTAGGTCAAATCATTGAAAAACCTTGTGTACGCTCTAGAGGACACAGTTTTGATCCAATCTTTATGAAACATTGTCAGAATGTTTATCTCCATAAAGTCTAGGCCAAGTTCGAAACTGGGTCATGTCGGGTCAAAAACTTGGTCACTAGGTCAAATCTTAGAAAAACCTTGTGTGCGCTCTAGAAGGCACAGTTTTGATTCAAAGTTCTTAAACTTTGTTAGAATGTTTATCCTCATAATATGTAGGGCAAGTTTGAAACTGGGTCATGTGGGGTCGAAAACTAGGTCACTAGGTCAAATCATAGAAAAACCTTGTGTACGCTCTAGAGGACACAGTTTTGATCTAATCTTTATGAAACTTTGTCAGAATGTTTATCTTCATAAACTCTCGGCCAAGTTTGAAAGTAGGTCATGTCGGGTAAAAAACTAGGTCACTAGGTCAAATCTTAGAAAAACGTTGTGTAAGCACTAGAAGGCATAGTTTTGATCCAATGTTCATGAAACTATGTCAAAATGTTTATTGTCCATATATCTAAGCCCCCTATGAAACTGTCTCACGTCGGCTCAAGGTCAAATCTTAGAAAAACTTTGTGTACACCCTAGAGGGCACAGCTTTGATCCAATTTTCATGAAACTCTGCCAGAATGTTTATCTTAATGAAATCTAGGTAAAGTTTGAAACTGGGTCGTGTCGGGTCAAAACATTGGTCACTAGGTCAAATATAAGAACGACCATGTATACGCTCCAGAGGGCACAGTTTTGATCCAATCTCTATGAAACTGTGTCAGAATGTTTATTCTTACAATATCCAGGCCAAGTTTGAAACTGGGTCATGTCCGGTCAAAAACTAGGTCAAATGTTAGTATGGTAAAAACTCTTATAAATCTTCACCAGAGCCAGTGAACTGATTAATGCTCAGGTGAGCGATTCAGGGCCACCATGGCCCTCTTGTATCAGAATGGTCCTTGTATGCAGGCTTTTTGATTTTTTGCATTTTGGCATTCCAAGATGGCCACCATATGAGGTTACTCAAAATAGCACAATTTGTCAGAATGTTTTTTCTAAATGAAATCTAGACCATCTTTGAAACTGGGTCATGTGGGGGTCAAAAACTAGGTCACTGGGTCAAATCTTAGAAAAACCTTATGCACACTCTAGAGGGCACAGTTATGATCCAATCTTCATGAAACTTTTTCAGAATGTTTATTTATATAAAATCTAGGCCAAATTTAAATCTGAGTCTTGTGGGGTCAAAAACTAGGTCACTAGGTCAAGTCTTAGAAAAACCTTGTGTACACTCAAGAGGGCACAGTTACCATCCAATCTACATGAAACATTGTCAGAATGTTTATTTTCATGAAATCTATACCAGATTTGAAACTGGGCCCTATCAGGTCAAAAACTAGGTCACTAGGTGTGAATGCTTTAGCTGACACAGTTTTGTTCTAATCTTCATGAGACTTTGTCAAATGTTTGTTTCCAACAAATCTGGACCAAGGGTGCAACTTGGTCATGTTGGGTCAAAAAGTAGGTCACTAGGTTAAACCATAGAAAAACATTGTGTACACTCTAGAGGGCACAGTTTCGATAACTTTGTCAGAATGTTCATATCCAAGAAATCTAGACCAGGTTTGAAACTGGGTCATGTGGGGTCAAAATCTAGGTCATTAGGTTAAATCTTATAAAAACCTTAGGTACACAATAAAGGGTTCATTTTCCATTGAATCTTTGTGAAACTCTGTCTGTCGGTCATATGGATGGATGTCTCTGAGGTTAAGTTTACAGGATACTCAGGTGAGCGATCGAGGGCCATCATGGCCCTCTTGTTTGCTCTTACTTTTTGTTTGAAAACCTATACCCATAGGCAAAAATGGAAAGTCAGAATATTGAGTTCAGAGCAGTCATAAAGTTCCTCACTAAGGAGGGTGCAAACGCCAAAGAAATCCATCGGCCCATGGCTGATGTGTATGGTGATAGTAGCCTAAAGTTCTCCACACTGGCAAAGTGGTCAGCAGAAATTAAACGTGGGCGAGACTCCTTAGAAGATGACCCAAGGCCAGGTCGCCCTGCTGATGTTATCAGCCAGGAGATAATCGACTGTGTTGAGAGACTTGTGCTAAATGACCGCCGAATCAAAGTTTGAATATTGAAGAAATAATTTGGTATATGAGAATTCTATAGTATATTTGACAAGAAAATGTGAATATGGAGATGTCATCATGATGACTACTTCAACATGTATTTATTTTATGCTTTTTTGGAACTTTTATTTGAGCAGATATCAACATAGTATATGAACAGTAAAGGCTTAAATGATGTTTTCTTCTATAGATATTGCTTCAAAACCCCAGAATCTGATAGTCTAAGACTAGTTTTGATAGTCATCAATTCCATTTTTATGCCCCCAACTTCGGAGAAGTTCATTAAGGCCAGGGAAAAGTCAGGGAATTTTGAAAAATGGTCAGGGAAATCCTAAAATGCTAAAAAGTCAGGGAAAAGTCAGGGAATTTCATACATTTTGGACATATATATGAATTTTTGATGGTTAAAAAAAGTGTTTGTTGTTAGTTCTGTATTGTGCTTTTTTCATGACTGCTTTTCTGGAATAAGTGGTTTAGCCCAGCATGTATTGTTGCAAAGATTTCAAAGTTTTGAAATATATCTGCTGCTTTGCTGATTTTTCTGCATCCAAAAACAGGTGCTACACACGCAAACCTAAGGGCTGAAGTGGAAGGTCGTGACAGTTAAATGACATTTTGGTCAGGGAAAAGTCGGGGAATTTTGTTTCTGACGAAAAGTGGGCATCCTGAAGTTGAGGGGGGCATATTGGTTTGGGCCTGTCCGTCTGTCTGTCCAGCCATCCACCTGTCCATTCTAACAAATTGGGTTTGTATGGCTTTGTTTTGGTTCAGAATAGCTTTTTAAAAGTGGCTAAATTGGTTTGTGTGGCTAGCCACAGAAACACATTTTTTCTGTAAGTGCAGGAAGTATTAGGGAGGTTAGACTAAGACATTGGCAAAAAGGCACATAAATCATAAGAGATAGGAACTTGAAATTTCATATGCTGCATGAACATGAAAAATAAGCAAACCTGTATTGTTTTTTAGCTCACCTGAGCACGAAGTGCTCAAGGTGAGCTATTGTGATCGGTCTTTGTCCGTCGTTCGTCCGTCGTCAACTTTTGCTTTAAATGACTTCTTCTCCAAAACTGCTGGACGGATTTTGAAATAATTTCACAGAAATGTTCTTTGGGGGACTCTTTACCACAATTGCTAAAACGCTTCCGCTCCACTGAACAATATGGCCGCCAGAGCTAAAAATAGAAAAACCTTTAAACGACTTCTCCTCCAAAACTGCTGGGCAGATTTTGAAATAATTTCACAGAAATGTTCCTTAGGAGGCCTTTTACCAAAATTGCTCAAACAGTTCCGCTCCGCTGAACAAAATGGCCGCCAGAGCTAAAAATAGAAAAACCTTTAAACGACTTCTCCTCCAAAACTGCTGGGCAGATTTTGATGTATTTTCACAGAAATGTTTCTTAGGAGACCCTCTACCAAATTTGCTAAAACGGTTCCGCTCTGCTGAACAAAATGGCCGCCAGAGCTAAAATTAGAAAAACCTTTAAACGACTTCGCCTCCAAACGTGCTGGACTGATTTTGAAATAATTTCACATAAATGTTCCTTAGGAGGCCCTTAACCAAAATTGCCCAAACGGTTCCGCTCCGCTGAACAATATGGCCGCCAGAGCTAAAAATAGAAAAACTTTTAAACGACTTCTTTACCAAAATTGCTGGGCAGATTTTGAAATAATTTCACAGAAATGTTTCTTAGGAGACCGTCTACCAAAATTGCTAAAACGAGTCAGCTCGGCTGAACAAAATGGCCGCCAGAGCTAAAAATAGAAAAACCTTTAAACGACTTCGCCTCCAAAAGTGCTTGACAGATTTTGAAATAATTTCACAGAAATGTTTCTACAGAGGCCCTTAACCAAAAGTTCTCAAATGGTTCCGCTCTGCTGAACAATATGGCCGCCAGAGCTAAAAATAGAAAAACCTTTAAACGACTTCGTCTCCAAAACTACTGGGCAGATTTTCGAATAATTTCACAGAAATGTTTCTTAGGAGACCCTCTACCAAAATTGCTAAAACGGTTCCACTTCACTGAACAAAATGGCCGCCAGAGCTAAAAATAGAAAAACCTTTAAATGACTTTGCCTCCAAAACTGCTGGGCAGATTTTGAAATAATTTCACAGAAATGTTCCTTAAGACACCCTCTACAGAAATTCCTAAAACAGTTCCGCTCCGCTGAATAAAATCGCAGCCAGAGCTAAAAAAAGAAAAACCTTGAAACGACTTCGCCTCCAAAACTGCTGGGTAGATTTTTTCACAGAAATGTTCCCTAGGAGTCCTGCTACCAAAATTGCTCTACCGGTTCCGCTCGGCTGAACAATATGGCCGCCAGAGCTAAAAATAGAAAAACCTTTAAACGACTTCGCCTCCAAAACTGCTGGGAAGATTTTCAAATAATTTCACAGAACTGTTTCTTAGGAGACCCTCTACCAAAATTGTTAAAATGGTTCAGCTCTGCTGAACAAAATGGCCACCAGAGCTAAATATAGAAAAACCTTTAAACGACACCTCCTCTAAAGCCAATGGCTCTATTTCAAAATAATTTCACAGAAGTGTTTGACTCATGGTTCTAAACAAAAATTGCTGAAACGGTTCCACTCTGCTGTACAAAATGGCCGCCAAAGGCTAAAAATAGAAATCTTAAAATGAATCAGAGGGCACAGTTACGATCCAATCATCATGAAACATGGTCAGAAAGTTTATCTGAATGAAATCTAGACCAACTTTGATACTGGGTCATGTGGGGTCAAAAACTAGGTCACTAGGTCAAATCTTAGAAAAACGTTGTGTACACTCTTTAGGGCACAGTTATGATATAATCTACATGAAACTTTGTCAGAATGTTTACTTTTATGAAACTAGACCTGATTTGAAACTGGGCCATGTCAGGTCAAAAACTAGGTCACTAGGTCAGTTCTTAGAAAAACCATGTGAATGCTTTAGAGGACACAGTTTTGTTCTAATCTTCATGAGACTTAGTCAAAATGTTTTTCTCCTACAAATCTGGACCAAGGGTGCAACTTGGTCATGTCGGGTCAAAAACTAGGTCAAACCTTAGAAAAGCATTGTTTACGCTCTAGAGGGCACAGTTTTGATCCAATATTCATGAACTTTTGCAGAATGTTTATATCCAAGAAATCTAGACCAGGTTTGAAACTGGGTCATGTGGGGTCAAAAACAAGGTCATTAGGTTAAATCTTATAAAAACCTAAGGTACACAATAAAGGGTTCATTTTCCATTGAATCTTTGTGAAACTCTGTCTGTTGGACGTATGGATGTTTGAGGTTAAGTTCACAGGATACTCAGGTGAGCGATCCAGGGCCATCATGGCCCTCTTGTTTTTTCCTCCGCCTGTCTTGTCATTCATGAGTTATGCCCCTTTTTCAATTTTGTCATTTTATATAGGAACAAGCTAGTGAACAAAATATCTGAAGAACTGCTTGAGCTGGGATCTTGATACTGGGCATACAGTTTCAGACAAAGATGTAGATGACCTAAGCAATTTTTGAGCATGTTTCGTAAATTTTTGGTTTTGCTATTCCCCTTTTTCAGACATAAACTATAGGCACAAGCTTGTGAACAAATATCTGATGAACCTCATGAGCTAGGATCCTTATATGTTGCATACAAGTTTGAACCAAGGTGTAGTTGAACTGATTAACTTTTGAGCCTATATTGTAAATTTGTATTGAGTGATTCCCCTTTTTCCGACATAGGCATTTTGTATAGGAACAAGCTTGTGAACAAAATGTCTGAAGAACCACATAAGCTAGGATACTTATATATGGCATGTAGGTTTGGACCAATGTGTAAATGACCTGGGTAGCTTTTGGACCTATTTCATAACTTTTTGGTAGACTGTTTCCCATTTTCGGACATAGACATTTTGTATACGAAGAAGCTTTGAATGAATAAATTTGTGAACAAAATATCTAAAGAACCGCTAAGCTATATTCCTTATATTTGGCATACAGTTACCGGCTAAGATGTAGATGAACCGATTAAAACCCCTTTCTAACTTAAACATTATGGGATGAACCTTCTTTAGAGGCAAGCATATGGTTGGGGGCATAGTGTTTCATAAACACATTTTCTAGTTTAAAATATTCATGTTGGCCGAATAGTATGCTATGACTAAAGCCCCGTAGAAAAGGCTGTAAAACTCCAAATTGGCATAGGCTGGTACTCCTGACTGGTAATTATTATGCATCACCTGGCAACAAATTGGTGTCTTTTTATGCAGTACAATGCGTTCCGGAGAACCCTGATACATACACCAAGCTACTTTCAATTTCAAACATCTGTTGCAAAATAAAACATGGGATCAAACTTGCCAGCTTTTGAAATTATCCCCATTAAAAAAGGGGAAAGCACAGTGACAATCCAACAACTGATTTCTTTTGTCAATAAAATGTGACCCATCTGTGGAGTGCCATCTGTGCAGAGCCAGTTTGACACGTCTGGTATGAGATTCCTGTGTGCTGAAATTTAACATACTGTTGAGACAGAAACAGTTACAAATGTACTTCCTTTGTCTGTGAAAACCAGGAGCATTGAGTACACACCTTCAGCAGGGGCCAGCCAGTTTGAAAACAGTCTGAGATCTAGTGGTGATAGTTATCACCTTACCCTAGACTGATAGCTGGCCATGTCAAACCAATTCCTGTGACAGTCAGTCACATCAAACCAGCTCCTGTTACAGTCAGCCATGTCAAACAACTTCAGTGAGAGTCAGCCACATCAAACCAACTGCAGTGACATTTAGCCATGTCAAACCACCTCTTGTTACAGTCAAGAGTAGTCTGATCAGGTTCTACAGCATTTGTTTTGAGACACATCTCTTGTTAAGACAGGGTATCTATGGTTACAGAAAGTTGAAATGTCAAATAATTCAACATAACACTGGATGGAATCTTGACTTATTTCCTTTTGAACATTGAAATAAGATGCAGTTACATTCTCAGTGTCTACTCTAAAATGATGGATGGATGGCTGTTTGGAGTTTTACAGCCTTTTCAACAGGATTTCAACCGTAGCATATTCTTTTGAATTTATGAAAAAATGAAATCAATTACAATCAAAACTTAACTATCTAGGGTTTTGAAGAAATTTTGAAGAAATATCTATAGAAGAAAACGTCATTTATGCCTTTGCTGTTCATATACTATGTTGATATCTGCTCAAATAAAAGTTCCAAAAAGAAGCGTGAAACAAAAACTTGTTGAAGTCATATCCTGACATCTCCATATTCACATTTTCTTGTGAAATATATTTTAGAATTTAATGTTGCCAAATTATTTCTTCAAAATTCAGTAGATCTTGATCGGCCCATCTTAATTTGATAGGCAATATTCCACCGGTTTACAATAGCAAACATTTGCTATTGACAACCGGTTGTCAATAGCGATTGCCTAAAGAAAAACGAAGGGGAAAGCTAGCCGCTGGTGTCCTTCTTTTGCATGTTAATGCCCCTGTGCACAAGTCCAGAGTTGCACAAGCGGCTATTCATTAGTGCAAGTTCAAGCAGTTAAATCACCCACCATACAGTCCAGACCTGGCCCCAAGTGATTATTATCTGTTTCGAAATTTGAAGTCCCGCTTGCGTGGAACAAGATTTTGGGACGATGATGAGCTCAAGGCTGCTACAGAGGTTTGGTTTGAGGACGAAACAGACAACTTTTATTTCAAAGGCATAGACTGCTTAACAGAAAAATGGGCCAAATGCATTGAAGTAAAGGGGAGTTATATTGAAAAATAATGTTGAAACCATCTTCCAATCTGTGAGTTAAACCCCGAGTTCTACGAACTTATTGAACTCCCCTTGTATGAAACTTGGATCAGGCATACATCTTGAAGAGTAAAGCTCAAAGCCTCCTTTAGTATTTAGTCTTGACATCTACATTTTACGATTCACTGACTTGGCAATTTTTATGTCAAGTTTTCGTGTTTAGCTCTGTTCCTCCAGAAGTATTTGTGCTGGCGCCATGAAACATGGGTTATCCAAAGATCTTGAAGAGTTTAAAGCTCAAGGTCAGTATGTGTATTGCCTCCTGACGTTCACCAACTTAACAACATTTATGTCAAGTTTAGCTCTTTTTCTCAGGAAAGATAAATGCTAGAGCCATGAAACTTTGGACATGCATACATCTGGAAGAGAGAAGCTGAAAACTGTCATCAATATAGCATCTTAGGGTTCACTGACTTTTGAAAAGTTGCATTACATTTTCTGGTTTAGCTCTGTTTCGTAATGACTTAAAATGCTTAGAGCCACGAAACTTGAGTCTTGTTTACATCTGGAAGATCAGTATTATATCTTGACCTACATTTTTTGGTTCTATTACTTTGCAATAATTGTGTTGAGTTTTTGTATCACCTCCAACTAACTGAAGCAAGACATAGACCTCATGTTTGCTCCATAGCTTAAATACTTTTTTGAAAATTTGCATGATACTTTACAGTTATGTAGATCAGGTCAGGGTAATATGTCACAATTAAAAATAACAACTTTCACTTTTATAATGGTAGAGTTATTGCCCCTAGACGTTTCTGGTATTTCTTTGTCAAACAAACAAGAGAGCTGAAAATTTGAGTCGTGGGGTTTGTACAGTTTAAGTTATTCACACATTTTAAAATGGTGGTCGTGGGGTTTGTACAGTTTAAGTTATTCACACATTTTAAAATGGTGATTATGTCATATGCTATAC
Organism: Ctena decussata; assembly: GCA_963989385.1. Lineage (NCBI taxonomy): Eukaryota > Metazoa > Mollusca > Bivalvia > Lucinida > Lucinidae > Ctena > Ctena decussata. Next base: position 46,360,993 of record OZ022499.1, read on the forward strand.
ATTGTGTAGATGGTTGCTGTTTGGAATTGTACCAATTTTCTTTACTGATCATTACTGTGAGGGGGAGGGCGGGGTATCTATTAAGCATTGCTTTTTATACCCCGCCACTAACGTATACCCCACCACACGTTAGTGGCGGGGTATTATGTTTTCACGTTGTCCGTCCGTGCGTCCGTCCGTCCATAGTATTTACGTCTGTCCATCTGTCCGTCCATCCGCACTTCGTTTCGGTTCGATAACTTAAGCATTTATAAACGGATTTCCTTCAAATTTTGCATATGCAGTTGTATCAAGAATGTCTCGCTTGGGATTGTTAATGGGCAAATTTCGATAATTTCTGACAGAGTTATGGCACTTGTCAATGTACAAAAAATGGTTTCTGGCCTCTAGTTCCTTTACTACATGGAGTATTATGATGAAACTTCACAAACATGATGGAAGTAACAAAAGCTTTGTATGAGCACAGAAATGTTATCATCAGGGGTTATCTGCCCCTGCCCTGGGGCTATATACATGTATAAAATCATGAAAAATTCCATCTAAACACAGAGTTTGAAGCAGTTTTCCTGAAACTTACAGCAAATGATCAGAGTTGTAAAAGCTTCCATTGATGCTCAAATTTACCCCCATGGGAGTTATCTCCCCCTGCCCCCGGGCTATACATATGCATAAAATGATGATAAAATCAATATAAATTCATGTGAAACAGATTATCAGACATTTACATCTGATGATAGAAGTACCATAATAAAAGCTTCTTGTGATGATTGAAATTTGACCCTTTGGGGTTTATCTGCCCCTGCCCCATGGCCACATGTTTAAAATCACTAAAGTTGTATTTGATTAGAGTGATAAGTGATTTATCAGAAGCGAGAGTAATGAAGTGTTCTGTCATGACAAAGACTTTTATCCGTGTTCATTGGGGTTAGGTTGCCCTGGGATTATACAGAGAAAAAATAAATCTAGAAAAATTGGTGTGTGAAAAAGGTTTGCAGTGGCGGGGATATTATGCAGTCGTTTGCGATGCTTTTATTGACCATTATCATTGCTCTAGTTTTCAGAAGTTAATTTGATACTCAGTTTATTTTCACATTCCTATTTCAGTAACTTGTGAAAACAAAATAAAAGACCTATCGATCGATGTTGGTTGGCTTCTGAGATTTTCACCATGTGCAAGAGAATATTTTGTAGCAGCAGACGCAAAGGTAAGAAATTTCGTAAAGGGTCAGATTAACTGTTTATTTGGCAGGATAAGGATTAAGACTAGGGTTTCATATTTCACTGTGACTTACTGTGTTTACTTATTTTCCCATGCAGGCCCTCACTTATACATAATGTATAAAAATGTTTTTCAGGAACAAGACACGTTGCAGGCTTACTATTCCCAGCCAGAACGTCAGCTGATTCAAGACCTGAAGTACAAAAAAATAGCCTATATCAAAAGCAATATGACAGAATTTAAATGTTCTGACCCTATCATATTACCTGTAAGTAACAGCACAAGTAGTTGTTCTCTAGACCTTACTGAGAAGATAAATAAAAACAAGAAGAAACATTTTCTGTTAATTTGATTGACATTGCAGTGAAATGGTGTGATTTGACTTCTAGAGAAACAGAAAGTCAACTAGATCATTTTGTTTAGAAGTATTTCCTTAGGACAACCATATCACCTGATAATAGGGTGTATGCTTCAATTTCGTATTTCTGTATATCTAAAGAATCTAAAGAAAATGGTTGTTCGTAAGAAGGTTGCACCTAAAAGAAATAGTACTGAAAGAATAAGCCCGAGGTATATTTCACAATAAAGTATTTTGTAACCATCCAGATGACAAAACAATACCATTTTTAATACAGAGGCTGTTTGGTGAGCCTAGCTCGTCAGTACAAAAGCATAGGAAGAACTAAGGTTTTCACACTGGCATCCACATCAGATTGGTGTCTGCACAGGATGTTTTGATTAAAGTTCTTAGCTTATCTGGGCCCAAGGCTTTTCTCCATAAAAATAAACTGTGATTCTGTGGTATTGATGAAAAGTCAAAACATACATTTTTATGGAGAAATAAGAAAAACATATCCCAGAGTTGCCATTAAAATTAACATAATTATGTGGACTGTGCAGTGCACTGTGTGGCTATTTTCTGCTTGTACAAGTTTGTTTCTGTTTCAGGATGAGACAAATGTTCAACCAGTAGAAGTTGATCTGATATATCCCACATCTGTAAGTTAAGTGAATAATCATGACCATACCAGTATCAGGATTTGTTTATTGGTAGGGAAAAGACTATCTAATGTTGTTTTCAACTTGTGTATAATCCCATTGTTTATATACACCATCAAACCTATGTTAAGAGACCACCATGGGGAAGGTTGAAAAATGGTCTTTAAATAGAGGTGGTCTTGATGCCCCTGCCATTTTTAATTGGGGGGGGGAGGGGGGGGAGGCATATAGTATCACCGCTGTCCGTACATATGTCCTGTATGTCCCTCCCCCCTTCACACACAAACTTCTCTTGATCCGAGAAGCACAAAACATCTGCCTAAGGAATACAATAAAACATGTACGACACAAGTCTACCTTTGTGAACCTAGTTATCCTACAAGTGCCAGTACCTTAAACAAGGCGCCATTTTACTTAGGACACTAAGCGGGGGCATCTGTGTCCCATGTACACATTCTAGTTTAATTCAGGATTGCCTTGTCAAATGTCGTGTAACATCACTAATATAGATAACAAGAGGACCATTGGTCCTGTAGCTCACCTGAGTCCATTAAGCCTAAGTACTCTAGGGTAAGTTACTCTAAGGCAAATTGTACAATATGGTCTAATGTCAAATGCATCTGAGATACTGGCGGGTGAGCGATTATTGCCCTTGGGCGACTTGTTATATATTCCTCTATCCATAGCAGCAGTGGATGGTGACCACCTCATCAATCTGCATACGCCGGGCCGCGTAGCGCAGTCGGTAGTGCGTCTGACTGAAGAGCCAGAGATACCGGGTTCGATACCCAGTCCGGCCACATACTTTCGTGGAAATTGATCATGAAATCTTTTCTACGGTCATTTTCCCCCTTCCACTGATTCAAGAAGGGCAGTTGTCAGTTACTGGTGAAAGTATGGACACTTAGTACTGGTTAACCGCTTAGGAGGTCTAAGCCTGCCCAGGAATAGTGTGGTTAGGTTAACTGACTGTCCCGACATGACTATAGCTGTTTACTGTGGACGTAAAGCAACAACACAACAACAACAACAACATTAATCTGCATACATTCGCAAAATGTCCAGGCCTTTTAAGGCCAAAACTTCTATATACAATAATGTCCTTCCGCATAAATAACTATCGCTCCTTTTCTAAGCACTTCTTGTACCTCTTGATCGACAATTGACCACTGTTCCTCATTAAAAGGGATTTCATTTGGTATTTAATGCTGAAATGGCTGTTCATCAAAAACAATACGATAACCTGTAATAGTTTGAAGAACCCAATCTTGTACATGGTATTTTAATTTTCCAACCAAACTTACCTCAGTCCTTAATTTTGTTCATTTGGGGCTGTAACAGTTGCGGCAGGTGCCTTTTTTGCAGCCCTGGGTCTGTTCATGCCACGAAACTGCCCCCTTTGTGGGTATGGCTGGAACCTATGCTGAGTGGAACCATATCCACCATAACCATAACTACCATAGCCTGTGCCAGAAACCTGGTTGCCACGGTCACCATATGCATAATAGCCCCTGCGATAATTGTAAGGGAACCTGTTGCCTCTGCCCCTTGGGCCTTCATATCCATACTGGTCTTTACCAAGGTATGTCATTGACTCACAGTTTTTAATGTCTTTTGACACATCATCCCCAAAAAGTTTGGTAGTCACTGGAGTAGAAATATTACATAAACCAAAATATTTTTTCTTCAAATTTGGTCTAATTAAATAACGCCGTCTTACAGACAAATTAAACTGAACTTGACCCATAAGGGTTAACGCATCCGCAATCATACTCCTTGCCTCACTGTTACCTTGAATATGAGGTTTAAGTATTTCTGCCAGCTTCATAATCGGGGTCATACCCGTGGCAACCAAATTTTGTATGTCAACAATCCCCCGATCCTGAGATTGTGCACGCTTATCCAACACTTTCCAGATTTCACTGTTTACTAAAGGAGGACAAGCTAGGTCACAGTTTGCTGGTATTTTGTATTTGCTAATCAAAGAATCAGTGTCACATTGTGACGAACAAGCAACATTTATTAGCTTTGCTAATGAATCAGAAATTGCCTTCCCTTTTTCAGGAACTTTCATTCTGGGAAGGTCCCAATCAACAATCTCACCTTCTTCTGTCTCAAACAAAGCCTGAGTTAAATTGTCAGCAATATTAGTATTTTCCCGAGGTCCTTCACCATCAGAAATGTCAGCCCTGTCAACCTCTACATGAATATTTGGCAAATTGTTAATGGACTGACCAAAAATTGAGTTAATATCATTATCATCTGCATAGTTCATTTTGAACACTAGATATACCCCAAACCTCTCGCAGTTTAACAATATCTGTCTCCGACAGTTTACTCAAGTCCAAACCACTAGAGGCTACGCTGGAAGTCACATTTTCCTTATTTGCCTTTTTGGGTTGAGATTTTTAGCTCACCTGAGCCTTAAGGCTCATAGGTGAGCTTATAGTATAGCCAGGCATCCGTCGTTGGTCCGTCCGTCCGTCCGTCCGTCGTCAACATTTTCAAACATCTTCTCCTCTGAAACCACTGGGCCGATTGAAGCCATATTTCATGTGGAGCCTACCTAGGCCGGGGGAACGAAAGTTTGTTCCAGGTATCTGGGTCACATGACCAAGATGGCCGCCACGCCCATATATGGTAAAAACCCTTCAAAAATCTTCTTCTCCAGAACCAAAAGGCCTATGACCTTGAAACTTGGTATGTAGCATCGGGCATGCGAGCCCATCATAGTTTGTACAAATGATGACCTTGCAGTGACCTTGACCTAATTTATGACACAGTCAACTTTGGAACATTAGGCTTTTATGTGAGAAAATGCTTAAACAGTGGATTTCTCAGAAACTATTTAAGTCTAAGGTACAATACTTGGTATACATGGTCAACTAAATGAGCAAATAAAGATTTTACGTCACTAAACGTCAAGGTCATTCCGTCAGTCCATCCGTCGTCAACATTTTCTAACATTTTCTTCTCTAAAACCACTGGGCCGATTGAAGCCAAATTTCATATGGAGTCCTAGTGGGGTGGAAAAACAAAAGTTCTTACCCTGAGTCTGGGTCACATGACCAAGATTGCCGCCACGCCCATATATGGTAAAAACACTTAAAAAATCTTCTTCTCCAGAACCAAAAGGCCTATGACCTTGAAACTTGGTATGTAGCATCGGGCATGCGGGCCCATTATAGTTTATACAAATGATGACCTTGCGGTGACCTTGACCTAATTTATGACACGGTCAACTTTGAAATGTTAGGCTTTTACATGAGAAAATGCATAATCAGTGGATTTCTCAGGAACTAATTAAGTACAACGTACAATATTTGGTATACATGGTCAGCTAAATGAGCTAATGAAGATATTATGTCACTAAAGGTCAAGGTCATTCCGTCGGTCAATCCGTTGTCAACATTTTCAAACATCTTCTTCTCTGAAACCACTGGGCAGATTGAAGCCAAATTTCATATGCAGCCCAGTGGGGTGGGGGAACAAAAGTTCTTACCCCGGGTCTGGGTCACATGACCAAGATGGCTGCCACACCCATATATGGTAAAAACCCTTCAAAAATCTTCTTCTTCAGAACCAAAAGGCCTATGACCTTGAAACTTGGTATGTAGCATCGGGCATTTGGGCCCATCATAGTTTATACAAATGATGACCGTGCGGTGACCTTGACCTAATTTATGACATGGTCAACTTCGGTACCTTTGGCTTTTTATCCCCCGCCGAAGGCGGAGGGATATAGTTTTCTCCATGTCCGTCCGTCCGTCTGTCTGTCTGTCCGTCCGTCTTTCCATCCGTCCGTCATTCGGTCCGTCCGTCCGGAGCCATAACTAAGTACCCACTGGACAGAATTTCATGAAACTTAAAATAAATATATATCACTATAAGGCGCTGACGCACGTGAAGTTTCGCCAAACTGGCTTCAGTAGTGCATGAGTTATTGCCCTTTAATGGACTTAAAATTAATAAAATGAGTCATAACTAAGTAACCAATTATCAAAACTTCATGAAACTTAAACTGAATATGTATCACTATAACACGCTGATGCACGTGAAGTTTCGTCAGACTGGCTTTAGTAATGCATGAGTTATTGCCCTTTAATGGACTTAAAAGTAATAAAATAAGTCATAACTAAGTAACCAATTATCGAAACTAAATGAAACTTAAACTGAATATGTATCACCATAACGAGGTTATGCACATAAAGTTTCGTCAGAAGGGCATCAGTAGTGCATGAGTTATTGCCCTTGAAGCAATTTAAGGTTGACACATTCAGCCATTACTAAGTAATCCATGAATAAAATTCTTTGAAACTTATACTAAATATGTATCACAATTTCACATTGGTGTATCTTATGTTTTGTCGGAATAAGTGTTTGAGAATAACTTCAGCTTATGCCTCACTTATCCCAGAGTTATTGCCCGTGATTTTATTTACAATCCACAAGTTCAGCGATAACTAAGTAACCAGTGAACGAAATTTTATGTAACTTAAAATAAACCATAAATAAATCAGGGCCATTCGGCGGGGGATATAAATTCACCGAATTTGCTTGTATATGGGAAAACGCCTAAACAGTGGATTTCTCAGAAACTGTTTAAGTCTAAGGTACAATATTTGGTGTATATGGTCAACTAAATGAACAGCTGAAGATATTATGTCACTAAAGGTCAAGGTCATTCTGTTCGCCCCTCCGTCGTCAAGATTTTCAACCATCTTCTCCTCTGAAACCACTAGGCTGATTGAAGTCAAATTTTATATGGAGCCTTCCTAGGTTGGGGGAACGAAAGATTGTTGGGGATATCCAGGTCACATGACCAATATGGCCGCCACTCCCATATATGGTAAAAACCCTTCAAAAGTCTTCTTCTCCAGAACAAAAAGGCCTATGACCTTGAAACTTGGTATGTAGCATTGGGCATGCGGGCCCATTATAGATTATACAAATGATGACCTTGCAATGACCTTGACCTAATTTATGACACTGTCAACTTCGGTACGTTAGGCTTTTATATGGGAAAAGGTCTAAAGAGTGGATTTCTCAGGAACTATTTAAGTATAAGGTACAATATTTGGTGTATATATGGTAAACTAAATGAAGAGCTGAAGATATTATGTCACTAAAGGTCAAGGTCATTCCCTCGGTCCATCCGTCGTCAAGATTTTCAAACATCTTCTTCTCTGAAACCACTGGGTGGATTGAAGCCAAATTTCATATGGCGTCTCAATGTGGTGGGGGAACGAAAGTTCATACCGGGGTTAGGGTCACATGACCAATATGGCCGCCACGCCCATATATGGTAAAAACCCTTAAAAAATCTTCTTCTTCAGAACCAAAAGGCCTATGACCCTGAAACTTGGTATGTAGCATTCGGCATTCAGGCCCATCATAATTTATACAAATGAAGACCTTGAGTTGACCTTGACCTAATTTATGACATGGTCAACTTCGGTACCTTAGGCTTTTATATGGGATAACGCCTAAACAGTGGATTTCTCAGAAACTGTTTAAGTCTAAGGTACAATATTTGGTATATATGGTCAACTAAATGAACAGCTGTAGATATTATGTCACTAAAGGTCAAGGTCATTCTGTCAGCCCCTCCGTCGTCAAGATTTTCAAACATCCTTTCCTCAGAAACCACTGGGCTGACTGAAGCTAAATTTAATATGGAGTCTCAGCGAAATGGGGCAAAGAAAGATTGTTACAAGGATCTGGGTCACATGACCAAGATGGCCACCACATCCATATATGGTAAAAAAACTTTCAAAATCTTCTTCTTCAGAACCAGAAGGCCTATGACCTTGAAACTTGGTAAGTAGCATTGGGCACTCGGGCCCATCATAGTGTATACAAATGATGACCGTGCGTTGACCTTGATCTAATTTATGACACTGTCAACTTTGGTATGTTAGACTTTTATATGGGAAAATGCTTAAACAGTGGATTTTTAGCTCACCTGAGCCGAAGGCTCAGAGGTGAGCTTATAGGATGGGAGTCGAGCCGTCGTCCGTCCGTCCGTGGGTGCGTGGGTGGGTGCGTGGGTGCGTCAACACTTTCAAACATAAATATCTCAGAGACCAGTGGGCCGATCGCAATCAAATTTTATCTGAAGCATCATTTGGGTGGGGGAAAGGCTGCATTAGGTTTTGGTGCCGATCAGCTCAGAACTCTGGTTTCCATGGCAACAGATAGCCCCCATAGGGTTATAATGGGGAAAACGGCGTCATCACGTTTTCTCGACTGTTTTTGATTAAATCCTTATCATACTTGCAGGTAATGATGACATACACAAGAGCTTGGATGAGTTCGAAATTTGGTCGGATTTGAGCACAGACTACGGAGTTAGCTGCCCTTGAGCGTTTGAAAAAAATCCCATAGGGTTATAATGGGGAAAATGGCGTCATCACGTTTTCTCAACTGTTGTTGCTTAGATCCTTATCATACTTGCAGGTAATGATGACATACATAAGAGCTTGGATGAGTTCGAAATTTGGCCGGATTCGAGCACAGACTACGGAGTTAGCTGCCCTTGAGCGTTTGAAAAAATCCCATAGTGTTATAATGGAGAAAACAACGTCATCACATATTTTTAGAAAAACTTTGTCATCGCTCTGTTGCCTACAATTCTCAACGGATTTTAAAATAACTTCACACAAATGTAGGGCGTGACAATATCTCAAGCAAGTTCGACTTTCAGGATGCTGCGCCCGAGGTCATGGTCACTGTGGCTATTTTTAGAAAAACTTTGTCAGCGCTCTAGCACCTACATTTCTCAATGGATTTTAAAATAACTTCACACAAATGTAGGGCATGACAATATCTCGAGCAAGTTTGACTTTCAGGGTGCTGTGCCCAAGGTCAAGGTCACTGTGGCTATTTTTAGAAAATCTTTGTCATCGCTCTAGCACCTACATTTCTCCATGGATTTTAAAATAACTTCACACAAATGTAGGGCATGACAATATCTTGAGCAAATTTGACTTTCAGGATGCTGTGCTCAAGGTCAAGGTCACTGTGGCTATTTTTAGAAAAACTTTGTCATGGCTCTAGCACCTACATTTCTCAACGGATTTTAAAATAAATGCACACAAATGTAGGGGATGACAATATCTTGAGCAAGTTTGACTTTTAGGGTGCTGCAATCAAGGTTTTTGATTAGATCCTTATCATACTTGCAGGTAATGATGACATACATAAGAGCTTGGATGAGTTCGAAATTTAGCCGGATTCGAGCACATACTACGGAGTTAGCAGCCCTTGAGCGTTTGAAAAAAATCCCATAGTCTTATAATGGAGAAAACAACGTCATCACATTTTCATTTTTCATCGGATCCTCTTCATACTTGCAGGTCATTAGGATATGCATAAAAGCTTGGATTAGTTAGCATTTCGGCTAGATCCCACCACTGACTATGGAGTACTTGCCCTGAGCATCCAAAAAATCAATGTCGCCACTTTTTCTTGCTTTCTACTGATCCGATCCTTTTCAAACTTGCAGGTAATGAGGAAATGCATAATATCTTAAACAAGTTCAAATTTTGGCCAGATCAGGCCAACCACTACGAAGTTAGCTGCCCTTGACAGCTCTGTCTAGTGTGCTCTTGATCAGATACTTTTTAAACTTGCATATATTAAATGAGGGCATACATAATGTTTTGGATGAGTTTAATTTTCAGCCTGATTGGACCACTGACTGTGGAGTTAGCTGCCCTTGAGCATCTTAAATATCCCTATAGGTTTACAATGTCTCTCAGGTGAGCAATTGTTGCCCTTTGGGCTACTTGTTCAGAAACTATTCAAGGCTAAGGTACGATATTTGCAATATATGGTCCATCTGTTGTCAAGATTTTTAAACATCCTCTCCTCTGAAACCACTTCCCTGATTGAAGCCAAATTTCATATGGAGTCTTAGTGGGATGGGGGAACGAAAGTAGGTTTCCAGGATCTGGGTCTCATGACCAAGATGGCCGCCATGTCCATATATTGTAAAACCCCTTCAAAAATCTTCTTCTCCAGAACTAAAAGGCCTATGACCTTGAAACTTGGTATGTAGCATTTGGAAGTTGGGCCCATCATAATTTATACAATCAGGACTGTGCATTGACTGTGACCTAATTTATGGCAAGGTCGAGTTTGATGCATTGGAAAATGCTGAAGCAGTGGTTTTCTCAGAAACCATTCAAGTGTACGACATGCCCATATATGGTAAAACTCCTTCAAAAATCTACTTCTGCAGAACCAAAGGCACAAGGACCTCGTGGCGTGGTATGTAGCATTGAGGACTCGGGGCCCATCATAGTTTGTACAAATCATGACGGCGCATTGACCTTGACCTAATTTATGGCAAGGTTAACTTTGGTATGTTATGCTTTTATGTGGGAAAATGCTTAAACAGTTGATGTTACGGAATTTTCTTAAGCCTAGATATAATAATTGGAAAATATGGTTAACTAAATGAATACATGAAGACAAGGTCATCAAAGGTCAAGGTCATTTTTTGAACTTTGCTCAAGGTCACTGAGATTTTTAAATTAAAATACAGTCAAACCTGCTCATGGGGTCACCTCTATTAAGGGGTCACCTGTCTTAAGCAGCCACATTTTCTGGGTCCCTTGAACCAAAATACAGTGCAAATGAACCTGTATTAAGGGGTCACCTGTCTTAAGCAGCCAATTTTTGTCCTTCCCTTGGGTGACCCCTTAAGACAGGTTTGACTGTATGCACACCTTTTAAGCTACTGGTTTTAAATTTGTAACAAAAATTGTGTCTATAGACAGAAGGTGTCAGGTGAGCTACAGGACCATTGGTCCTCTGGTTTACTTTTTGACCTAGCACTCTTTGCTTTCCCTTTATCTGTCACTTTCTTGACTGAAGACTTGATTCTCCTTTTAGGCATTGACATGCTAGCCGTCGCTGTTGTCTCCCTGTCGGAGTCTGACACTGGACTGAAACCGGAGAAAGAGCCTTCCTCCATGTCATCATTCAGAGAGAGGACTTCGTCACCTCTGAGCTCATACTGAATAATAAACTGAATAATATATACCCCAAAGACTTCGTCCCTGGTCTGAGCTCTCTATAAATAATCTCTACAAACTTTCATGTGGACCAAGTAGTTCACTGCTTGAACGCGAAACGTAGAATGACTTTTCAGCTTGACAGTTGTCGTTATTAGGTAGCGGTCACGTGATGTTGTATGTCGTAAAACAAGAATTAGTTTTTTAAAAAGCGGACGTTTTGAACGGATCGGAATGATATGCTCAGTATTCATGCGAAGCCGAAGGCTTTAAGGGAAATAATGTTGCAAAACTTATGGCCACGTATAGGCAAATCCGAGTACTAAGTTAAAAGTAAAATATTACATTTAATGAGGCAAAACAAGACACTAAAAATATGTGTTTCTTTGCTGTTGAGTATATATAAAATCTAGGCCAAGTTTGAATCTGAGTCTTGTGGGGTCAGAAGCTAGGTCACTAGGTCAAATATTAGAAAAACCTTGTGTACACTCTAGAGAGCACAGTTATGATCCAGTCTTCATGAAACTTTGTCAGAATGTGTATTTTTATGAAATCTATACCAGATTTGAAACTGGGCCATGTCAGGTCAAAAACTAGGTCACTAGGTCAGTTCTTAGAAAAACAATGTGAACGCCCCAGAGGACACAATTTTGTTCCAATCTTCATGAGACTTTGTCCAAAATGTATATCTCCAACAAATCTGGACCAAAGGTGCAACTTAGTCACGTTGAGTCAAAAACTAGGTCACTAGGTCAAACCTTAGAAGAACATTGTGTACACTCTAGAGGGCACAGCTTTGATAACTTCAGAATGTTCATATCCAAGAAATCCAGACCAGGTTTGAAATTGGGTCATGTGGAGCCAAAAACTAGGTCATTAGGTTAAATCTTATAAAAAAAAAACTTAGGTACAGAATAAAGGGTTCATTTTCCATTAAATCTTTGTGAAACTCTGTCGGTCGTATGGATGTTCTGAGGTTAAGTTTACAGGATACTCAGGTGAGCAATCCAGGGCCATCATGGCCCTCTTGTTATCCAGAACTCTCTCATTTTGACAATATAAATCAGTCTCCTCTAAAGCCACTGGGCCAATTGAAAGCAATTTTCATATAGAGCCTCCAGGGGTTGAGGGAATGAAAATTTGTTCAAACGTCCGGGTCTTATATGGTAAAAATATGGTAAAAACCTTTAAATATCTTCTTCTCCAGAACCAATTGTCCAATGGCCTTGAAACTTGGTATGTAGCATTGGGTACTCCAGTACAAAGATTGTTCAAATTATGACCTTGACCTACTTTATAACAAGGTCAAATATGGGAAAATGCTAGAACATAAGTTTTCATGGAAAATTTTGTAGATCTTGGCCTAAAAATTGGTATATACAGTTGTCTTGATGATGTCATAAAGAATTATGAGTACAAGAGGTCAAGGTCTTTGACCTTTGATCCAGATCTTTCATATTTTGACATTTTCAAACATTTCCTCAAAAGCCAAAGGGCCGATTGTAAACACATTCTATATAGAGTTTCCAGGGTGGATTGAACAAAAATTTGTTCAAACGGTCCATGTCACATGGCCAACATGGCCACCATTACCATTTATGGTATAAACCTTTAATATTTTTCTTCTCCAGAACTAATACACCTATGGCCATGAAATTTAGTAAGTAGCATGGAGTTTTAGAGTACTAGAGTACTACTAAGACTGTTCAAATGATGACCTTGGGTTTAATGATAATTCTAGTTAGTTTTTATTTCTCTATAAAACATATGTTGTTATGCCTCACTCAACCTGCTTTGATGAGGCAGTTGTAATCAGGGATGAGAACCTGTGTTTCCACTGATAATTAATCAGAATTGTCCCAGAATGATCCGCAGTGATGATCCTCTAATGTAGAAGTCAAGGAGAGTATTGTTATTTTTCAGAATAAAACAGAAAGCAGTGAAGAAGAAAAGACTGGATCTAAAGCAATATCAGAGGGAAAAGGTAGAATTAACTGTGCTATTTGAAACACTGTATGAAAGGGAACCTAATGCCTTATTAAACAGCCTATTTTATAGCAATGTTTATGAGGTGAGAGGGCATGTCACTAATAAGAATGGTTGCTCCCCCTTACTTACTTTTGGAGTTGAGGTCTCAGATCATTTTTTCCTCACCAGTGACTAGCAGAAGTGAGTCGTAGGTATTACTTTACTGGTAGCAGTGGCGGCAGTGGTGGCATAAACTTTGCACTAGGTTTTCTGGTCAAACTCTGTTTTGTGACAATGAGCAGACAAGTGAACATAGCATTTCCTTTCTTGTTTTAGACTACTTTCTGTGTGCAGAATAATTAGATAATCATTCGGATTATCTTGATGAAACTTTAAGTTTATAGCAATATGCAGGAGGTTGAGTCTGTGGGTTAAGTATCAGAATGGTTTTTTAGTTTTGGAGTACATCCCTGTGATCAGTTTTTATAGCCTGCCACTAACGTGTGGCGGGGTGTTATGTTTTTACGTTGGTCGTCCGTGTGTCTGTCCATCCGTCTGTCTGTCCATAGTATGTACATCCGTCCGCACTTCGTTTCCATTCGATAGCTTTATCATTATTTTTTTTTTTTGAGGAGCCTATATTGGTTCCCTGTTTATTCTCCCCGTCAATAGGTATGAAGTGGGTCGGGGAGGGCTATCCCAATATCATACCTTACAATGTATCATATCAGTATCATTTATTAGCTCACCTGGCCCGAAGGGCCATAGTGAGCTATTGTCATACCAATGCGTCCGGCGTGTGTTGTGCGTCGTCACGAAATTTGTCCGTCAACACCTAAAAACAAATATTCAAACATCTTCTTCTGTAAAACTACTGGTCCCATGGTTCTCAAATTTCACATGGAGCATGACCTGACTCCAGGGTCTCAGAATTGTAAAATTGGGTCAGGTTGAAAATCCAAGATGGCCGCCGTTACTAAAAATAGCAAAAACAACAAAATAAACTTCTTCTCCAGAACCACTGGGTATATTTGGCTGAATTTTGGCATGGAACATCAGTGAAACCTTGGTATACAAAATTGTAAAAATGAAAAAAAATCTGTAGTGGAGTTTTGTCACAGTGACCTACTTTCTGTTTATGTGTGTAATTTTGCTCAAATGCCAATGTCAAAAAATGACCTATTTAAACAACTTCAAACAACTTCTTCTCTAAAACCACTGAGCCCATGGATCTCAAATTTCACATGTAGCATGACCAGACTGCAGGGTTTCAAAATTGTAAAATTGGGTCAGGTCAAGAATCCAAGATGGCTGCTGTTACTAAAAATAGCAAAAACAACAAAATCAACTTCTTCTCCAGAACCATTTGGTATATTTGTTTGAAAGTTTGCATGGAACATAAGTGGGACCTTGGTATTAAAAATTGTAAAAATAAAAAAATCTATAGCGGAATTAGGTCACAGTGACCTACTTAGCGTTTACAAGGCCGATTTTGCTCAAATGTCAATATCTAAAGAAAATGCAACCAATTCTGACCAGATTTGGTCAGAATTGGTTCTTGAATGGAATTATTTCAATTTTGTGCCAGTTGACTATCCAAGATGGCCACCATGGGGGCCGTTACTAAAAATAGCACAAACATAAAAATGACAATTACTCAAGAACCCTTGAATGGAATTGGACCAATTTTGTGTCAGAATGTTCCTTGCATGAAGCCGTTTCGATTAATTGCAATTTTGGCATTCCAAGATGGCCGCCATCTGGTGTTACTAAAAATAGCACAAACATAAAAATGACAATTACTCAAGAACCCTTGAATGGAATTGGACCAATTTTGTGTCAGAATGTTCCTTGCATGAAGTCGTTATGATTAATTGCAATTTGGCATTCCAAGATGGCCGCCATCTGCCGTTACTAAAAATAGCACAAAACATGAAAATGACAATATCTCAGTAACCGCTGAATGGATTTTGACGAAATTTGTGTCAAAATGATTCTTGCATTGAGATGTTTCAAAAATATCTAACTGTAGACCATTCATATCGGCCTCTGTTACTAAAAATAGAAAAATGTGAAAATGTGAAAATCTCAATGAAGTTGGATTAATTTTGTGTCAGAATGGTCCTTTCATTAAGCTTTTTCGATTTTTTGGTTTTTGGCATTCCAAGATGGGTGCCATTTGCCGTTACTAAAAATAGCACAAAGCATGAAAATGACAATATCTCAGTAACCGCTGAATGGATTTTGAAGAAATTTGTGTCAAAATGATTCTTGCATTGAGATGTTTAAAAAATATCTAACTGTAAGACCAGTCATATTGGCCTCTGTTACTAAAAATAGAAAAATGTGAAAATCAGAAAATCTCAATGGAATTGGACCAAATTTGTGTCAAAATGGTCCTTGCATGAAGGCTTTTCGATTTTTTGCATTTTAGCAATCCAAGATGGCCACCATCTGCCATTACTAAAAATAGCACAAAACATGAAACTGGCAATATCTCAGTAACCCCTGAATGGATTTTGATGTAATTTGTGGCAAAATGATTCTTGCATTGAGATGTTTCAAAAGTAAATATATAAAGACCAGGCAAGTTGGCCTCTGTTACTAAAAGTAGCAAAATGTGAAAATGAGAAATTCTCAGTGGAATTGGACCAATTTTGTATCAGAATGGTTCTGTTGCACAATAGCCAGGTGAGCGATATCAGGCCCATTTGGGCCTCTTGTTAATATCACTCAACAATTTCTTTGTATGTTCACATTCCCATAATAAATGCCTAATATTTTCGGATTCCTTAGCACAGAAAGAACACATTGGGTCCTTTGTATATTTTATTTTATGTAGGAAACTGTTGGTAGCTAGTATATTATGATTTATTCGTGTTTGGAACCACTGTAATGTTGTATCCTTTGTTATTTTGAAAGGCCATATATAAATATCATTCCAAGCATTATCATCTAAATCATATGTTTTGTTCCAGGCGACCCTGCCAGTAGCTGCCTCAGTGTTATGGTTTAATATTATATACATATCTTTACTACCTTTTAATACGCCCGTTTTGAAAAAACGGACGTATTATGTCGTGGCGCTGTCCGTCCGTAAACATTCTTGTACACGCCATAACTCAGTAACCATTTGGGATATCTTCATGAAATTTGGTAGGCATATGTATTAGGATGGGGGAACGTGTCGCGAACAAAAATGGTTGCTCCTCCTTTCTTAGTTTTGAAGTTATGCCTCTTTGATTTATGTTATCTCGGTAAGTCTTGTACGCGTCATAACTAGATAACCGTTTGGGATATCTTTATAAACTTTCATAGCAATGTGTATGAAGTCCTAACGATGTGTCGGTACAACAATGGCTGCTCTCCCTTTCTTCGTTTTAGAGTAAATCCCTTTCATTAGTTCTTATAGGCTACTTTTGTGTAAACTTTTCTTGTACATGTAATATATTGTCAAGGGAAAAAAGTAGAACTAAAAAAGGTATATCTTGTGTATTTAGGTTATCTCCCTTGTTCAAAGATATATTGTATCAAAGATTTCTCCACAACCAAGCAAGCTAGATTAGTCATATTTGGTATGCAGGTTGATGACGATATGTTGTATCGTGGGATTGAGAACCAGCCTTTGACTGCTTATTCTTCCCTGTATTTGTCCAATATTCTTTCTTTCCATACTTTGAATAATGAACTTTTTCATCAAAGTTTTCTCCACAACCATGCAAGCTAGATTAGTCATATTTGGTATGCAGGTTAATGATGACTTATTGTATTGTGGGGTTGAGAACCAGACTTCTCCTCTTCTTATTCCCTGTATTTGTCTGATTTTCTTTCTCTCTTTAGTTTGAATAATGCATTTTTTTCGCAAAAGATTTCTATGCATCTGTAAGTTAGAGTAGGGAATTTTGTATGCAGGTTGATGAGAACTTGTTGTATTGTGGGATTGAGAACCAGTCTTCTGCTTATTCTTCCCTATATTTTTCCAATTTTCTTTCTCTCCTGACTTTGAATAATGTAATTTTTTGTAACTGATTTCACAGAAACCATTCATATTTGGTATACATGGTAACAATGATTTCTCTCCCTCTTTATGCTTTTTGTTACGAAAATAGCACCATTTGATTTAAGCAATTAAGTGGGGTATAGTCGGATTCACTGACAGTTCTAGTTAATTATAGAGTGGTTGCCCCTGTTTGTCTGCCTGTCTACCCTTTTGTAAACAATCTTGTTCATTCTGTAGCTCCTTTAGGACATTGAAACGGGCGTATTATGCGCCGCTTGCGAAGCCCTTGTTTATTTTTCATGTAAATATGCATATAAGCGGGTATAATCGGGTTTGGTAATTTTGCTGTAATATTTGTTAAACTTATTCCTTTCTGCCATTCTTTAATTGCATGAATCATACTTAAATAAAAAAAAAATACTTAAATATTGCATGTAGTTTATGTGAATATCAAACTTTTCTTTTACCTCCTGGAATGAGTGAAATTTACCATCATTTCCTACAATATCATTAACGAATCTTATACCATTTTTAAAACATTGTGAATAAAAAAAGCTAGCTTTGGCGATTTTAATATTATCATTATAAAATATTGGACTTGATAAAAAACTATTTTCAGTTGGTTGATTTTTAGCTCACCTGAGCCGAAGGCTCAGAGGTGAGCTTATAGGATGGGAGTCGAGCCGTCGTCCGTCCGTCCGTGGGTGGGTGCGTGCGTCAACACTTTCAAACATAAATATCTCAGAGACCAGTGGGCCGATCGCAATCAAATTTTATCTGAAGCATCATTTGGGTGGGGGAAAGGCTGCATTAGGTTTTGGTGCCGATCAGCTCAGAACTCTGGTTTCCATGGCAACAGATAGCCCCCATAGGGTTATAATGGGGAAAACGGCGTCATCACGTTTTCTCGACTGTTTTTGATTAGATCCTTATCATACTTGCAGGTAATGATGACATACACAAGAGCTTGGATGAGTTCGAAATTTGGTCGGATTCGAGCACAGACTACGGAGTTAGCTGCCCTTGAGCGTTTGAAAAAAATCCCATAGGGTTATAATGGGGAAAATGGCGTCATCACCTTTGCTCAACTGTTTTTGCTTAGATTCTTATCATACTTGCAGGTAATGATGACATACATAAGAGCTTGGATGAGTTCGAAATTTGGCCGGATTCGAGCACAGACTACGGAGTTACCTGCCCTTGAGCGTTTGAAAAAAATCCCATAGTGTTATAATGGAGAAAACAACGTCATCACATATTTTTAGAAAAACTTTGTCATCGCTCTATTTCCTACATTTCTCAATGGATTTTAAAATAACTTCACACAAATGTAGGGCGTGACAATATCTCGAGCAAGTTCAAATTTCAGGATGCTGCGCCCAAGGTCAAGGTCACTGTGGCTAATTTTAGAAAAACTTTGTCAGGGCTCTAGCACCTCCATTTCTCAATGGATTTTAAAATAAATTCACACAAATGTAGGGCATGACAATATCTCGAGCAAGTTTGACTTTCAGGGTGCTGTGCCCAAGGTCAAGGTCACTGTGGCTATTTTTAGAAAATCTTTGTCATCGCTCTAGCGCCTACATTTCTCAATGGATTTTGAAATAACTTCACACAAATGTAGGGCATGACAATATCTCGAGCAAGTTCGACTTTCAGGGTGCTGCGCCCAAGGTCAAGGTCACTGTGGCTATTTTTAGAAAAACTTTGTCATCGCTCTAGCATCTACATTTCTCCATGGATTTTGAAATAACTTCACACAAATGTAGGGCATGACAATATCTCGAGCAAGTTTGACTTTCAGGGTGCTGCGCCCAAGGTCAAGGTCACTGTGGCTATTTTTAGAAAAACTTTGTCATCGCTGTAGCGTCTACATTTCTCAACGGATTTTGAAATAACTTCACACAAATGTAGGGCATGACAATATCTCAAGCAAGTTTGACTTTCAGGGTGCTGCACCCAAGGTCAAGGTCACTGTGGCTAATTTTAGAAAAACTTTGTCATGGCTCTAGCACCTACATTTCTCCATGGATTTTGAAATAGCTTCACACAAATGTAGGGTATGACAATATGTCGAGCAAGTTCGACTTTCAGGGTGCTGCGCCTAAGGTCAAGGTCACTGTGGCTTTTTTAGCTCACTTGAGCCGAAGGCTCAGAGGTGAGCTTATAGGATGGGAGTCGAGCCGTCGTCCGTCCGTGGGTGGGTGCGTGCGTGCGTCAACACTTTCAAACATAAATATCTCAGAGACCAGTGGGCCGATCGCAATCAAATTTTATCTGAAGCATCATTGGGGTGGGGGAAAGGCTGCATTAGGTTTTGGTGCAGATCAGCTCAGAACTCTGGTTTCCATGGCAACAGATAGCCCCCATAGGGTTATAATGGGGAAAACGGCGTCATCACGTTTTCTCAAATGTTTTTGATTATATCCTTATCATACTTTCAGGTAATGATGACATACACAAGAGCTTGGATGAGTTCGAAATTTGGTCGGATTCGAGCACAGACTACTGAGTTGGCTGCCCTTGAGCGTTTGAAAAAAATCCCATAGGGTTATTATGGGGAAAATGGCGTCATCACCTTTTCTCAACTGTTTTTGCTTAGATCCTTATCATACTTGCAGGTAATGATGACATACATAACAGCTTGCATGAGTTCGAAATTTGGCCGGATTCGAGCACAGACTACGGAGTTACCTGCCCTTGAGCGTTTGAAAAAAATCCCATAGTGTTATAATGGAGAAAACAACGTCATCACATATTTTTAGAAAAACTTTGTCATCGCTCTATTGCCTACATTTCTCAACGGATTTTAAAATAACTTCACACAAATGTAGGGCGTGACAATATCTCGAGCAAGTTCGACTTTCAGGATGCTGTGCCCAAGGTCAAGGTCACTGTGGCTAATTTTAGAAAAACTTTGTCAGCGCTCTAGCACCTACATTTCTCAATGGATTTTAAAATAACTTCACACAAATGTAGGGCATGACAATATCTCGAGCAAGTTTGACTTTCAGGGTGCTGTGCCCAAGGTCAAGGTCACTTTGGCTATTTGTAGCTCACCTGAGCCGAAGGCTCAGAGGTGAGCTTATAGGATGGGAGTCGAGCCGTCGTCCGTCCGTCCGTGGGTGGGTGCGTGCGTCAACACTTTCAAACATAAATATCTCAGAGACCAGTGGGCCGATCGCAATCAAATTTTATCTGAAGCATCATTTGGGTGGGGGAAAGGCTGCATTAGGTTTTGGTGCCGATCAGCTCAGAACTCTGGTTTCCATGGCAACAGATAGCCCCCATATGGTTATAATGGGGAAAACGGCGTCATCACGTTTTCTCGACTGTTTTTGATTAGATCCTTATCATACTTGCAGGTAATGATGACATACACAAGAGCTTGGATGAGTTCGAAATTTGGTCGGATTCGAGCACAGACTACGGAGTTAGCTGCCCTTGAGCGTTTGAAAAAAATCCCATAGGGTTATAATGGGGAAAATGGCGTCATCACCTTTTCTCAACTGTTTTTGCTTAGATTCTTATCATACTTGCAGGTAATGATGACATACATAAGAGCTTGGATGAGTTCGAAATTTGGCCGGATTCGAGCACAGACTACGGAGTTAGCTGCCCTTGAGCGTTTGAAAAAATCCCATAGGGTTATAATGGGGAAAATGGCGTCATCACGTTTTCTCAACTGTTTTTGCTTAGATCCTTATCATACTTGCAGGTAATGATGACATACATAAGAGCTTGGATGAGTTCGAAATTTGGCCGGATTAGAGCACAGACTACGGAGTTAGCTGCCCTTGAGCGTTTGAAAAAAATCCCATAGTGTTATAATGGAGAAAACAACGTCATCACATATTTTTAGAAAAACTTTGTCATCGCTCTATTGCCTACATTTCTCAACGGATTTTAAAATAACTTCACACAAATGTAGGGCGTGACAATATCTCAAGCAAGTTCGACTTTCAGGATGCTGCGCCCAAGGTCAAGGTCACTGTGGCTAATTTTAGAAAAACTTTGTCAGGGCTCTAGCACCTACATTTCTCAATGGATATTAAAATAACTTCACTCAAATGTAGGGCATGACAATATCTCAAGCAAGTTTGACTTTCAGGGTGCTGTGCCCAAGGTCAAGGTCACTGTGGCTATTTTTAGAAAATCTTTGTCATTGCTCTAGCGCCTACATTTCTCAATGGATTTTGAAATAACTTCACACAAATGTAGGGCATGACAAT
This sequence comes from Ctena decussata, assembly GCA_963989385.1. NCBI lineage: Eukaryota > Metazoa > Mollusca > Bivalvia > Lucinida > Lucinidae > Ctena > Ctena decussata. The sequence continues at coordinate 46,382,434 of OZ022499.1, forward strand.
ATCTCGAGCAAGTTCCACTTTCAGGGTGCTGCGCCCAAGGTCAAGGTCACTGTGGCTATTTTTAGAAAAACTTTGTCACCACTCTAAGGCCTACATTTCTCAACGGATTTTGAAATAACTCCACACAAATGTAGGGCATGACAATATCTCGAGCAAGTTTGACTTTCAGGGTGCTGCGCCCAAGGTCAAGGTCACTGTGGCTATTTTTAGAAAAACTTTGTCATCGCCCTAGCACCTTCATTTCTCCATGGATTTTGAAATAACTTGACACAAATGTAGGGTATGACAATATCTCAAGCAAGATCGACTTTCAGGATGCTGTGCCCAAGGTCAAGGTCACTGTGGCTAATTTTAGAAAAACTTTGTCATCGCTCTAGCACCTACATTTCTCAACGGATTTTAAAATAAAATCACACAAATGTAGGGCATGACAATATCTCGAGCAAGTTTCACTTTCAGGGTGCTGCAATCAAGGTTTTTGATTAGATCCTTATCATACTTGCAGGTAATGATGACATACATAAGAGCTTGGATGAGTTCGAAATTTGGGTGGATTCGAGCACAGACTATGGAGTTAGCTGCCCTTGAGTGTTTGAAAAAAATCCCATAGTCTTATAATGGAGAAAACAATGTCATCACATTTTCATTTTTCATCGGATCCTCTTCATACTTGCAGGTAATGAGGATATGCATAAAAGCTTGGATTAGTTAGCATTTCGGCTAGATCCCACCACTGACTATGGAGTACCTGCCCTGAGCATCCAAAAAATCTATGTCGCCACTTTTTCTTGGTTTCTACTGATCCGATTCTTTTCAAACTTGCAGGTAATGAGGAAATGCATAATATCTTAAACAAGTTCAAATTTTGGCCAGATCAGGCCAACCACTACAAAGTTAGCTGCCCTTGACAGCTCTGTCTTTTGTGCTCTTGATCGGATACTTTTTAAACTTGCATATATTAAATGATAGCATACATAATGTTTTGGAAGAGTTTAATTTTCAGCCTGATTGGACCACTGACTGTGGAGTTAGCTGCCCTTGAGCATCTGAAATATCCCTATAGGTTTACAATGTCTCTCAGGTGAGCAATTGTTGCCCTTTGGGCTACTTGTTAGAAAATCTTTGTCATCTCTCTAGCGCCTACATTTCTCAATGGATTTTGAAATAACTTCACACAAATGTAGGGCATGACAATATCTCAAGCAAGTTCGACTTTCAGGGTGCTGCGCCCAAGGTCAAGGTCACTGTGGCTATTTTTAGAAAAACATTGTCATCGCTCTAAGGCCTACATTTCTCAACGGATTTTGAAATAACTTCACACAAATGTAGGGCATGACCATATCTCGAGCAAGTTTGACTTTCAGGGTGCTGCGCCCAAGGTCAAGGTCACTGTGGCTATTTTAAGAAAAACTTTGTCATGGCTTTAGCACCTACATTTCTCAACGGATTTTGAAATAACTTCACACAAATGTAGGGCATGACAATATCTCAAGCAAGTTCTACTTTCAGGGTGCTGCACCCAAGGTCAAGGTCACTGTGGCTAATTTTAGAAAAACTTTGTCATGGCTCTAGCACCTACATTTCTCCATGGATTTTGAAATAGCTTCACACAAATGTAGGGTATGACAATATCTCGAGCAAGTTCGACTTTCAGGGTGCTGCGCCCAAGGTCAAGGTCACTGTGGCTTTTTAGCACACCTGAGCCGAAGGCACAGAGGTGAGCTTATAGGATGGGAGTCGAGCCATCGTCCGTCCGTGCGTGGGAGGGTGGGTGCGTGCGTGCGTGCGTCAACACTTTCAAACATTAATATCTCAGAAACCAGTGGGCTGATTGCAATCAAATTTTATCTGAAGCATCATTGGGGTGGGGGAAAGGCTGCATTAGGTTTTGGTGCCGATCAGCTCAGAACTCTGGTTTCCATGGCAACAGATAGCCCCCATAGGGTTATAATGGGGAAAACGGCGTCATCACGTTTTCTCGACTGTTTTTGATTAGATCCTTATCATACTTGCAGGTAATGGTGACATACATAAGAGCTTGGATGAGTTCGAAATTTGGCCGGATTCGAGCACAGACTACGGAGTTAGCTGCCCTTGAGCGTTTGAAAAAAATCCCATAGGGTTATAATGGGGAAAATGGCGTCATCACGTTTTCTCAACTGTTTTTGCTTAGATCCTTATCATACTTGCAGGTAATGATGACATACATAAGAGCTTGGATGAGTTCAAATTTGGCTGGATTCGACCACAGACTACGGAGTTAGCTGCCCTTGAGCGTATGAAGAAAATCCCATAGTGTTATAATGGAGAAAACAACGTCATCACTTATTTTTAGAAAAACTTTGTCATCGCTCTATTTCCTACATTTCTCAACGGATTTTAAAATAACTTCACACAAATGTAGGGCATGACAATATCTCGAGCAAGTTCCACTTTCAGGATGCTGCGCCCAAGGTCAAGGTCACTGTGGCTATTTTTAGAAAAACTTTGTCAGCGCTCTAGCACCTACATTTCTCAGCAGATTTTAAAATAAATTCACACATATGTAGGGCATGACAATATCTCGAGCGAGTTCGACTTTCAGGATGCTATGCCCAAGGTCAAGGTCACTGTGGCTATTTTTAGAAAAACTTTGTCATCGCCCTAGCACCTTCATTTCTCCATGGATTTTGAAATTACTTGACACAAGTGTAGGGTATGACAATATCTCAAGCAAGTTCGACTTTCAGGGTGCTGCACCCAAGGTCAAGGTCACTGTGGCTATTTTTAGAAAAACTTGGTCATCGCTCTATCGCCTACATTTCTCAACGGATTTTAAATCAACTTCACACAAATGTAGGGCATGACAATATCTCAAACAAGTTTGACTTCTAGGGTGCTGCGCCCAAGGTCAAGGTCACTGGCTATTTTTAGAAAAAACTTTGTCATCGCTCTAGCACCTACATTTCTCAATGGATTTTAAAATAAATTCACACATATGTAGGGCATGACAATATCTCAAGCGAGTTTGACTTTCAGGATGCTGTGCCCAAGGTCAAGGTCACTGTGCATATTTTTAGAAAAACTTTGTCATCGCCCTAGCACCTTCATTTCTCCATGGATTTTGAAATTACTTGACACAAATGTAGGGTATGACAATATCTCAAGCAAGTTCGACTTTCAGGATGCTATGCCCAAGGTCAAGGTCACTGTGGCTATTTTGAGAAAAACTTTGTCATCGCTCTAGCACCTACATTTCTCAACGAATTTTAAAATAAATTCACACAAATGTAGGGCATGACAATATCTCAGCAAGTTTGACTTTAAGGGTGCTGCAATCAAGGTTTTTGATTAGATCCTTATCATACTTGCAGGTAATGATGACATACATAAGAGCTTGGATGAGTTCGAAATCCGGATTCGACAGACTACGGAGTTAGCTGCCCTTGAGCGTTTGAAAAAAATCCCATAGTCTTATAATGGAGAAAACGACGTCATCACATTTTCATTTTTCATCAGATCCTCTTCATACTTGCAGGTAATGAGGATATATATGGATAAAAGCTTTGATTAGTTAGCATTTCGGCTAGATCCCACCACTGACTATGGAGTACCTGCCCTGAGCATCCAAAAAATCAATGTTGCCACTTTTTCTTGGTTTCTACTGATCCGATCCTTTTCAGACTTGCAGGTAATGAGGAAATGCATAATATCTTAAACAAGTTCAAATTCTGGCCAGATCAGGCCAACCACTATGAAGTTAGCTGCCCTTGACAGCTCTGTCTATTGTGCTCTTGATCGGATACTTTTTAAAATTGCATATATTAAATGAGGGCATACATAATGTTTTGGATGAGTTTAATTTTCAGCCTGATTGGACCACTGACTGTGGAGTTAGCTGCCCTTGAGCATCTTAAATATCCCTATAGGTTTACAATGTCTCTCAGGTGAGCAATTGTTGCCCTTTGGGCTACTTGTTTGTTACTAACTGGATATGCGCCTTGAATACATCCTGCCAAAATTTATTTTTTATATTCCGTAATTCAGCAGTAATATAATCTTTTCCGCAACAGAAGAATTTATCTACGTTTATGTACTGCCCTAAAATTTTTGTTCACTTCTGTTGACTAAAAATTAACCTTCCTATCCCTGTTGATTTCAAAGCTGCTGAAAAAGCTTGTACATTTATCATTTTAAGTCCACCATCTACATAATCTTTGTACATCACATTGCTTTTTATTAGCTCACCTGAGCCTTAAGGCTCATAGGTGAGCTTATAGTATAGCCAGGCATCCGTTGTCCCTCTGTCCGTCGTCCGTCCGTCATGTGTCGTCAACATTTTCAAACATCTTCTCCTCTGAAACCACTGGGCCGATTGAAGCCATATTTCATGTGGAGCCTACCTACGTCTGGGGAACAAAAGTTTGTCCGGGGTATCTGGGTCACATGACCAAGATGGCCGCCATGCCCATATATGGTAAAAACCCTTCAAAAGTCTTCTTCTCCAGAACAAAAAGGCCTATGACCTTGAAACTTGGTATGTAGCATCGGGCATGCCGGCCCATCATAGTTTGTACAAATCATGACCTTGCGTTGACCTTGACCTAATTTACGGCATGGTCAACTTCGGTACATTAGGCTTTTATATGGGAAAACGCTTAAACAGTGGATTTCTCAGAAACTATTTAAGTTTAAGGAACAATACTTGGTATACATGGTGGACTAAATGACCAGATGAAGATATATGTCACTAAAGGTCAAGGTCATTCCGTCGGATCCATCCGTCGTCAAGATTTTCCAACATCTTCTCCTCTGAAACCACTGGGCCGATTGAAGCCAAATTTCATATGGAGTCTCAGTGGAATGGGGGAACGAAAGTTTATATCGGGGTCTGGGTCACATGACCAAGATGGCCGCCATGGCCATATATGGTAAAAACCCTTCAAAAATCTTCTTCTCCAGAACCAAAATGCCTATGACCTTGAAACTTGGTATGTAGCATCGGGCATGACGGCCCATCATAGTTTGTACAAATCATGACCTTGTGTTGACCTTGACCTAATTTACGGCATGTCAATTTTGGTATGTTAGGCTTTTATATTGGAAAACACTTAAACAGTGGATTTCTCAGAAACTATTTAAGTCTAAGGTACAATACTTGATATACATGGTCGACAAAATGGCCAGATGAAGATATTATGTCACTGAAGGTCAAGGTCATTCCGTTGGACCATCCGTCGTCAAGATTTTCAAACATCTTCTCCTCTGAAACCACTGGGCGGATTGAAGCCAAATTTCATATGGAGTCTCAGTGGGATTGGGGAACGAAAGTTTATACAGGGGGTCTGGGTCACATGACCAAGATGGCCACCATGCCCATATATGGTAAAAACCCTTCAAAAATCTTCTTCTCCAGAACAAAAAGGCCTATGACCTTGAAACTTGGTATGTAGCATCTGGCATGACGGCCCATCATAGTTTATACAAATCATGACCTTGCGTTGACCTTGACCTAATTTACGGCATGGTCAACTTTGGTACGTTAGGCTTTTATATTGGAAAACGCTTAAACAGTGGATTTCTCAGAAACTATTTATGTCAAAGGTACAATACTTGGTATACATGGTCGACTAAATGACCAGATGAAGATATTATGTCACTAAAGGTCAAGGTCATTCCATTGGACCATCCGTCGTCAAGATTTTCAAACATCTTCTCCTCTGAAACCACTGGGCGGATTGGAGCCAAATTTCATATGGAGTCTCAGTGGGATGGGGGGAACGAAAGTTTATACCCGGGGTCTGACCAAGATGGCCGCCATACCCATATATGGTAAAAACCCTTCCAAATCCACATTCCCACCCACATTCCAAATTTTTGACAGAGACATGATGCATACTGACATAATGTGGTCAGAAGAAACAATGCTGTTTGCTACTGTTGCCCAAAGATAATTTGTTTCCCGCGCAAATAGTCTAGCATGCCCATTTAAGGATAACAGGTAAAACAGGTTATGAGTAGCCTCGGGCAATTATCCTCAGCTTTTGCAATACTTCCATGAGTATATTTCTTAATATTTCATCATTCAAACAGTTGGTACATGGTCGGGTGGGTTAATGGCAGCAGTAGCGACTTCTTCTGACAATAAGCAGTTTAGTGCGAGTTCGAAACTCAGGCAGTGACATTTTTTTTTCAAAGACTTTTTCTCAAGAGTTCTTACTTCCTTCGTATTTAATATTGTTACGCTGTTAGTATCATTCATGTTCATTTTTTTTTTTTTTTTTTTTCTTTTTATTTTGTATTATCATTTTTTTCTTTGTCAGTTTTATTTTCTACCGTTACAAACTTGAATAGATATAACGCGGTGAAATAATGGCTGGTAAATATTCTATTCCGCGGGTGTCACTGGTTCGATCTCAAGATTCAATCAGACATGCCGTCACGGCATTAAGAGACATTAAAATTAATTTTCCAACTAGACAGCATAAGGCTACTGGAATTTCGAAAGCGTCAGATTGAAATCTCAACATCAATTGCGAAAAAATAAGATTACCCAGCAGCCACATCATGTTGAATTAACATTGAACTTACGTTGAATCAACGTTGCGTCGACGTTGAATCAACGTTGAGTCGACATTGTTTCAACCTAGAAAAAATAATGACCGCAAATTCAAGAATATCAAACAAACACACACAACAAAAAAAAACTAAAAAAAACAACATACACGTGTGATTCGAACCTACGACCGTAGACAAACCAAGCTAGATGTTGGTAATCTGGTCCACTGAGCTACTCTGATTCGTGATTTATTCTGTGGCATTTTAACCATTATGATACGGTCAGGCGTCCTAACTTACTACAGGTAAATACCTGTCACCCCTTTCAATGGTGCGTGCCATGTTTACACCAATGTTTGTCAATAACACATTATCGTTGGCCCACTGTATAGGACTTTATAAGATTGTAAATATGGCAACAGTTTCACAGGTAACTTCCACAGGTGAAATAGGTATTAAATATAAGGCCAATAAAATGATACATGTGTGTTTTCAGTAACATTTGATTTCCAATATAGATGGTATATCAGACTCGTTTTGTATAAAAAACTACAGGCCAGCTTCGTTGTGTCAAACTTGCTTATCTCGAAAACCAAGCTAGTGTCGAAGTGATCTCCCATTCCCGAACATTCCCCCCTATATAATATTGCATTTCAACTCCGTTGTGTCGAAGTCGCTTATAACGAAAACACTGCTGTATCGAAGTGGTTTTTTATTCACCTCCGACACTTTCCATGTGTTTTACCACTGTTTGTGTCGAAGTCAAAATGTGTATTCAGAAAAAGATCACCGAAACGACGGAAAGAAAATGACGGCCATTTTGTGTAGACGTTTTGCGGTAATGAAAAACCTGCATATTTTTGTCTTTAAGCAAATTGGTACAAACATCGAAGAATAACAATGAAAAAGAACGATTTACCGAACAATTGTCTTTAATTGATCGCAGTTCAATGAATTATCACAAATTATCCAATGATTGCGTGAAACGATGCAGACATTGTTTTGTTGATCAGCTGTTTTTGTGTTTAAGTTAATTGACCTTGAACCGCGTATACGTCACAGGTCAGGTGCATTCGATTGGAAAGTTCGGTCAATTAGGCGCCTTTGAAATTTAATTGATTGAACAGTATTGAGCGGCGCTCTTTGATGCGGGCTATTAGTAACAATCCTGTTTTCAGTAGAAACAGTTTAACTACGTTCGCGCTGCACACGTTTTGTAGAAATACTGACTCTACGAAAGTTAAGATATTGTACATGTATAGAACAAAAATTTTGGTGATGTCACAATTTGCCTATCTCGAACTTCGGAAAACTCGAAGTGGGTTCTCCATTCATTTTGAATTCGAGATATCGAAGTTAGCCTGTATATTGAGACAATAGGGATGACTAAGGGAATACCCAAGAAATCTTTCCAAACATGTCGGTGTTGCAGTGGAAAAACTCTAGACATCACTGACTTGCCTGAAAGATACAACTTTTTAATGTAAGCCTAAACAGGGTATATGTCAACACTTTCTTGTATAAAATGGACTTAGTCAAATTTTGACCATGTGAGAGAAAAACGAAAAAAATGAGAACTCTTCAAAGGTACCTTTTACAATAGCATTCTGTACATTTAGAGATACAGTTTCATTATATCTAGGGGGAAAGAATCACTTTTATTTCAAAAATTTGCTTTATTTGGGCTGTGATTAGATGTGATTTTATGCAGAAATATGGTCCAAAATGGCCGAAGTGTACTGCGGAACCTTAAGTCTAAGGTACAATACATGGTATATATGGTCAACTAAATGACCAGATGAAGATATTATGTCACTGAAGGTCAAGGTCATTTTGTCGGTCTGTCCGTCATCAAGATTTTCAAAACATCTACTCCTCTGAATCCACTGGTCTGATTGAAGCAAAATTTCATATGGATTTTAAGTGTGATCAGGGAATAAAAGTTTGTTCTCAGGGTCTTGACCAAGATGGCGGCCATGCCCGTATATGCTAAAAACCCTTCAAAATCTTCTTCTCCAGAACCAAAAGGTGTATGACCTTGAAACTTGGTATGTAGCTTTGGGCACTCAAGCCCATCATAGTTTATACAAATGATCATATGTTGACCTTGACCTAATTTATGACACTGTCAACTTTGGTACATTATGTAGTCTTTTATATGGGAAAATGCTTAAACAGTGGATTTTTCAGAAAATATTTAAGTCTAAGGTGCAAAATTTGGTATATATGGTTGACTAAATGACCAGATGAAGATATTTTGTTGTTAAAGGTCAAGGTCATTCTTTGACTTTTGTACAAGGTCATTGAGATTCTGTCACCCGTCAACATTTTCAAACATCTTCTCAGAGGCCACTAGGGTCAATTGAAGCCATATTTCATATGGAGCTTCCCCGGCTTAAAGGAACCCCAAGATGGCCACCATGCCCATATATGGTAAAAACTCTTCAAACGTCTTTTTCTCGAGAACCGAAAGGCCTATAACCTTGAAACTTGGTACTGGTATGTAGCATTGGGCACTCAGGCCCATCATAGTTTATACAAATGATTACTGTATTTCATATGGAGCTTTAATACTGGGTCAAAGGAATCAAAGTTTGTTCAGATGGTCATGGTCGTATGAACATGGTGGCCGCCACACCCATTTATGATAAAAACCCTTCAGAAATCTTTGTCCAGAAACAAAGGCCCAGTGACTTTGTGGCTTGGTATATAGAATTGGGACGCGACATTAATCCCCAAGGGAGGGGGCCCTTGCCCTGGTGCTATATACATGTATAAAAGCATGAAAATATATACCAGGACCAAGTGTCAGGTGAGCTACAGGACCATTGGTCCTCTGGTTCTATATACTCCTTCCCAAAGAAATTTAAAAAACATATCCTGTAGTTCTTTCAAAACCTTATCTGTTGGGTTGGGTAAAGATAGAAAAAGATGATTCAGACTAGGAATTAAGAGAGTTTTAATAACAGTAATGTTGCCAATTGGGGTTAGATGTCTACGTTGCCAAGCTAGTATTTTACTTTTCAGTGTTTCGATTCTTTGTGCATAATTGATGTCAATCATTTTATTTAGATCTGTGTCAAAGGTTATGCCCAGTAATTTAAATCTATTAATTCCCCATGTTAGTTTCCATTTTGTTTTAATTGCGTCCTGGGTATATTTTTTTGATCCTATCCATATGACCTGTGTTTTCTGAAAATTGATCTTAAGCCCTGAAATAGACTTAAACTTTTCTAATTCATTTAATGTTTCAGTCAAAGACGTTGATATCCATCTAAGATAACAGTGGTATCATCAGCAAACTGTGTTAATAAAAATTCAAAGTCATTAATTTTGATCCCCTTTATTTTATCATTATTTCTAATTTGTATGGCTAGAATTTCTGTGCAGAGGATAAAAATGTACGGGGATAATGGGTCTCCTTGTTTACAACCACGTTCAACTTTGAAGGGGGATGAGAAGTTTCCACCTTGGTTAACCCTTAAAGAAGAATTTTTAGCTCACCTGAGCCGAAGGCTCAGAGGTGAGCTTATAGGTTGGGAGTCGAGCCGTCGTCCGTCCGTGGGTCCGTCCGTCAACAATTTCAAACATAAATATCTCCGAGACCAGTGGGCCGATCGCAATCAAATTTTATCTGAAGCATCATTTGGGTGGGGGAAAGGCTGCATTAGGTTTTGGTGCCGATCAGCTCAGAACTCTGGTTTCCATGGCAACAGATAGCCCCCATAGGGTTATAATGGGGAAAACGGCGTCATCACGTTTTCTCGACTGTTTTTGATTAGATCCTTATCATACTTGCAGGTAATGATGACATACACAAGAGCTTGGATGAGTTCGAAATTTGGCCGGATTCGAGCACAGACTACGGAGTTAGCTGCCCTTGAGCATTTGAAAAAAATCCCATAGGGTTATAATGGGGAAAATGGCGTCATCACGTTTTCTCAACTGTCTTTGCTTAGATCCATATCATACTTGCAGGTAATGATGACATACATAAGAGCTTGGATGAGTTCGAAATTTGGCCGGATTCGAGCACAGACTACGGAGTTAGCTGCCCTTGAGCGTTTGAAAAAAATCCCATAGTGTTATAATGGAGAAAACGATGTCATCACATATTTTTAGAAAAACTTTGTCATCACTCTATTGCCTACATTTCTCAATGGATTTTGAAATAACTTCACACAAATGTAGGGCATGGTCCATAGTCTTATAATGGAGAAAACAACGTCATCACATTTTCATTTTTCATCGGATCCTCTTCATACTTGCAGGTAATGAGGATATGCATAAAAGCTTGGATTAGTTAGCATTTTGGCTAGATCCCACCACTGACTATGGAGTACCTGCCCAAAGCATCCAAAAAATCAGTGTTGCCACTTTTTCTTGGTTTCTACTGATCCGATCCTTTTCAAACTTGCAGGTAATGAGGAAATGCATAATGTCTTAAACAAGTTCAAATTTTGGCCAGATCAGGCCAACCACTATGAAGTAAGCTGCCCTTGACAGCTCTGTCTATTCTGCTCTTGATCGGATACTTTTTAAAATTGCATATATTAAATGAGGGCATACATAATGTTTTGGATGAGTTTAATTTTCAGCCTGATTGGACCACTGACTGTGGAGTTAGCTGCCCTTGAGCATCTTAAATATCCCTATAGGTTTACAATGTCTCTCAGGTGAGCAATTGTTGCCCTTTGGGCTACTTGTTTATAGAGGGTTGATATCCACTTAATAATTGACGGGCCAAAATTAAAGAAATTAAGCACTTTTTCTATGAATGACCATGATAACGAATCGAAAACTTTTTCAAAGTCAACTAATAACAGTAGTCCAGGTTTGTTATGTTCATCTACTAACTGCATTAAATCATAAATTATTCTTGTGTTTTCTCCTATGTATCGTCCTGATATAAAGCCTGTTTGATCTTGTTCTATAAGTTTATTTAATACTGTTTTAATTCTGTTTGCTACTCCTGCCGAGGCTATTTTATATACTGTGTTAAGAAGACAAATGGGTCTATAATTTGTAAGGAGCTGTAGAGATTTATTTTCTTTTGTTCGTAGGGTAATATTTCCATCTTGTTGTGCTACCGAAAATTCCCCCATTTCATAGCTATGATTAATTGCTCTTAAGACAAACGTGCCTAGTTCTTTCCAAAACATTTTGAAAAATTCGCAAGAGAAACCATCTGCTCCAGGACTACGGTTATTTTTTAATATTTTTTAAAGCGGAAGAGAGTTCTGATAAAGTTAAAAGTCCTTCTAGATTATTTGATTCATTTTGGTTTAGTTTAGGAATATTGTAATTGCTTAATGATTTATTTAGATCAATATCAGTTATTTCCCCTTCTTTACTGCTATACAAATTTCTATAGTACTGTTAAATTTCTTGCAAGATTGGATTTTGCTGATCAGTCAATATTTCACCATTTTCTTTTAAAAGTTTTGGTATGATTTTACTTGTAAAGTTATGAGATTCAAGGGAACAGAAATATTTAGTCGGCTTTTCATCGTTTAAAATATCAATTGCTCGGGATCTAATCACTGCCCCTTTAATCTTTCGTTTTCTTAATTGTAGAGTTCGGCTTTTAAATTTTCCAATATATCTGTTTTTTTTCTGGTGTTAATCCATGTTCAAGTTCCGATATTTCAGTTATTAAATCTTCTTGTTTCTTTTTAAAGCATGAATATGAAATAGACTTACCCCATGATTCCATAAGTAGTGTTTCTAGAAAAAGTTAATCATTAATGCAGAACTGAATTTCAGCATCTGGAATATCTTTCAAGTTATCTAAATTATAAATTGGTAGTGCATACTGTTGCTTGACTTTTTCTTCAATTTTACTTTTAATTGCTTCAAGATATTTTAAATCGCTTTACTTAGAATTGTTATGTTTCCACGTAGCTTTAATAAATTCACTAAATTTTACTTTCAGTAGAGTTGCTGAATGATCTGATCTATAACTATTTTCTATGGTACAGTTCTGAATTGAGGACAATAAATTCTCTGAAATGAGAAAAAAATCTAGTCTTGCTTGCTGGAATGGATGAGTTTTTCTCCAAGTGTATCTTTTTAAATTTGGATGAAAATCACGATAAGGGTCCACCATAAACTTTTCTTGCATTATTTCTAAGACTTTATCCCTTGCTTTTTTGTTATTGATTGTTTTATAGTTACAGTAATCAACTTTTAGATCAATCACAAGATCGAAGTCTCCACACCAAATAATATGCTCATTACCAATATCTCCTAATTTCTTAGCAATATTTTCATAAAACCCTGGGTCATCAGAATTTGGTCCATAAATGGAAACTGATGTTAATCTATTATTTTCTACACTTAAGTCTAGTATTATATAGTTGCCGTTAGGATCAGATTCACAAGTATGCACCTTATAGTCAAAATTTTTATTAAATAAAATGGCCACTCCTCTAGAATTAGATTTCAGGGAATAAAGACACAGTCCCCATCCCATCTTGCCTTAACAAGTTTTTCATCTGTTCCTGGACAAAAGTGTGTGTCCTGCAGACAATATATCTGACATTTTTTCTCCTTTAAATACTGTAGTATATCTGTTCGTTTCGGAAGAAGCCCAATCCCCTGTACATTTACAGAAAGTATTTTTATATCTGCCATACTTGGATTGCAATTAATGTCTTAATCAACTGATGACATTGTTCAGTTTTTGTGTTTAAGCCTGTCAAATCAACCTCATGCCTGAAACATTGTGAAAAAAGAGAGTACAACATAAGAAAAAGTAACAATAAACACAGAAAAAACCTCAAGCACATTGAACAGAATCTGATATATGTGAAGTATATTTGTACAATAAAGCTATGTAGATTTACATTCATATTCATTAGCAGGATTCTGACTAAAAGGCACACCATGGGAAGTGCTATAAACATTCCCAACATTAGGACATTCATGTCTTAGCAAAACGTGCTGACCAAGATCGGACTGCGCCTGGAGGAGAAGTCTGCACAAGATCAGCACAAGTTGTCATTTTATTTACATCGTTTGAATGGGTTATTGTATTGTAAAATCAAACTGTTCCAATTTTAGGACAATTATGGTTATCCGTTTAGTGTCCTAATCTTTAGGCATTTTCAAGTTAGAATCCAGAAAGTGAAAGTCCTTGGAGTGACTTGTCTTTGAGCACTTATTTGACCTTTTCTTGGGCATAATGAATTTCTAGAACTCAGGTGAGCGATGTTTGCCCATTGGGTAACTTGTTTATATTTCCAGTATCCTTTGATGGAACCTTCTTATATTTGACTAGCGTTACTTTAAGGTTCATGCAGAGTAGTTGACATCTTCAGGATGCTGCTGCTTACCAAAGGTCAAGGTCACAGACTTGTATATTTGTGTTTAAGTTTTGCATTAAGTTTATATATTTGCTTATATTTCCAGCATCCTTGGATGAAACCTTTTGATATATGACTTATATGTTTATATTAAGATTTCGTGTTGGTTTGGTACTCTTTGCTGATATTCAGTACTATACTTTGATGAACCATTTGATAGGTGACTAAGTTTACTGGTAGGTTTGAACCATCTATAAGATTGATTTCATTAGGCAGTGGAATCCCGGTAGCTCAGTGGGTAAAGTGCTGGCCTGCTGATCTGGCAGTCCCAGGTTTAAGCCCCGCTGTAGGTGGGAATCTATTCAATTTTAAATGGGGTTCCATTGCACACAGCCTTTCATAATCACCAAACCACCACCCTATATGATATGACTGAAATACTGTTAAAAAGGACGTAAAATCACAAGTCATCCATCCATCCATTAGGTGATGGCCCTGGTCGTGGGTACACGTGAGCCCCTGCTCACTTGCTCTAGTTCACCTACAGTCATCAAGCCTGGCATAAAAATTGTCTTAAGCTGGTCTCCTGGATTGTAGGATCACTTTTTAGGAGCAATAAAACAGGTTTAAGGAACCTGGATTACCTATACCTACACATGGATTACCTATATTTAGTGATGGGCCAATGATCGATTATAATTGAAAGTCGGTTTGTGCAACCCGTTACGATCCTGGATTGTAAAATTCCCAAGCGATTATAATCGGAAATAAATATATGCTTTGGACAATACAAAACTAAATTCTGTCTTTTAGGAAAAGAAGCAGGTTCAGGTAAAAGCAAGAGACAAGCCCCCAAGGAAAACCCAGTCATGAAGAAAGGAAAAGGGAAATCTGTGACACAATCAGTGCCAACTAAGGCTGACCTAGTTGATGCCACTAGTGACAATGATAAGGGCAAAGGGACTGCTGCCATTCCTGCTGTGGTTGCTGGTGGAGCAGCTGGTGATGTAAGTACATTTTATCTATAACATGTGCCTTCAGCAACAAATCCACAGCAGTCTCTGCATCACTGCAGTCTGTTAAGGGGCTTGTGAGGTTTTGAATATAGTGGCCTGCCACAATAATTTCTCCTTGTAGTTCTTCTTAGGTGCTGGTTGCCTGCTTGAGCTCACCTACCTGAAAAGAAGGTAATGATGGACTTGTTTTTAGCAAGACAGCCTGTTACCTAGAAGCAAGTTTCACTGTTATTTCAAATGTTTAAAACAGGTATTTTATTCACACAAGTTAAGCTAAAAGTCTATTTTACACTGTTTTGGGATTGTTTCAAAAGATAATGTGTTAAAAAGTTTTTTCACTAAAATTTTGGATGGATACTTTTTCGTGTAGTGGAGTTACACTGGCAAGCTCATGCGCTCTTTGCAATAGAATATTTCACAGTATAAATCAAGTTACGAGGGGAGTTCAATGAGTTCGTTGAACTCGGGGTTTAACTCACAGATTGGAAGATGGTTTCAACATTACTTTTCAATACTTTACTTTTCAATACATTACTTTACTTCAGTGCATTTGGCCCACTTTTCTGTTAAGCAGTTTATGCCTTTGAAATAAAAGTCGTCTGTTTGATCCTCAAACCAAGCCTCTGTAGCAGCCTTGAGCTCATCATCGTCCCGAAATCTCGTTCCACGCAAGTGGGACTTCAAATTTCGAAACAGATAATAATCACTTGGGGCCAGGTCTGGACTGTATGGCGAGCGATTTAACTGTTGTAACTTGCACTCACGAATAGCCACTTGTGCAACTCTGAACTTGTGCTCTCAACTCAATGTTCTGACTTTCCATTTTTAGCTCGCCTGAATGAAAGTTCAGGAAGAGCTATTGTTGTCACCCTGGCGTCGGCGTCCGGAATGGATGTTTTGGTTAAAGTTTTTTAAAGACCTATATCTCCTTAACCCAAGGATGGATTCATTTGATACTTGCATTGTAGTTAGATATTGGTCCAAAGTTTACATGATACCACCCCCACCCCACTCAGTGACCTTGATGTCAAGGTCATGGACTTAGAAAATTTGTTTTTTTTTGGACTGGATGTTTCAGTTAAAGTTTTATAAAGCCCAATATCTCCTTAACCAATGGATGGATTCCTTTGATACTTGCACTGTAGTTAGATATTGGTCCATAGATTTCCAAGGTACTACCCCCACCCCCGTCAGTGACCTTGACGTCGAGGTCATGGACTTCGAAAATTGTCTTTTTATTGATTGGATGTTTTGGTTAAAGTTTTTTAAAGACACATATCTCCTGAACCCATAGATGAATTCTTTTTAGCTCACCTGAGCACGAAATGCTCAAGGTGAGCTATTGTTATCGGTCTTTGTCCGTCGTCCGTCGTTCGTCCGTCGTCAACTTTTGCTTTAAACGACTTCTTCTCCAAAACTGCTGGACGGATTTTGAAATAATTTCACAGAAATGTTCCTTTGGGGACTCTTTACCAAAATTGCTAAAACGGTTCCGCTGCACTGAACAATATGGCCGCCAGAGCTAAAAATAGAAAAACCTTTAAACGACTTCTCCTCCAAAACTGCTGGGCAGATTTTGAAATAATTTCACAGAAATGTTCCTTAGGAGGCCTTTGACCAAAATTGCTCAAACGGTTCCGCTCCGCTGAGCAAAACGGCTGCCAGAGCTAAAAATAGAAAAACCTTTAAATGACTTCTCCTCCAAAACTGCTGGGCAGATTTTGATGTATTTTCACAGAAATGTTTCTTAGGAGACCCTATACCAAATTTGCTAAAACGGTTCCGCTCTGCTGAACAAAATGGCCGCCAGAGCTAAAAATAGAAAAACCTTTAAACGACTTCGCCTCCAAAAGTGCTGGACGGATTTTGAAATAATTTCACAGAAATGTTCCTTAGGACAATATGGCCGCCAGAGCTAAAAATAGAAAAACCTTTAAACGACTTCTCCTCCAAAATTGCTGGGCAGATTTTGAAATAATTTCACAGAAATGTTTCTAAGGAGACCTTCTACCAAAATTGCTAAAATAAGTCAGCTCGGTTGAGCAAAATGGCCGCCAGAGCTAAAAATAGAAAAACCTTTTAAACGACTTCGCCTCCAAAACTGCTTGGCAGATTTTGAAATAATTTCACAGAAATGTTTCTAAGGAGGCCCTTTACCAAAATTTCTCAAATGGTTCCGCTCTGCTGAACAATATGGCCACCAGAGCTAAAAATAGAAAAACCTTTAAACAACTTCTTCTCCAAAACTACTGGGCAGATTTTAAAATAATTTCACAGAAATGTTTCTTAGGACACCCTCTACCAAAATTGCTAAAACAGTTCCACTTCACAGAACAAAATGGCCGCCAGAGCTAAAAATAGAAAAACCTTTAAACGACTTTGCCTCCAAAACTGCTGGGCAGACTTTGAAATAATTTCACAGAAATGTTCCTTAAGACACCCTCTACAGAAATTCCTAAGACGGTTTTGCTCCGCTGAATAAAATGGCTGCCAGAGCTAAAAATAGAAAAAACCTTAAAACGCCTCCAAAACTGCTGGGTAGATTTTGAAATAATTGCACAGAAATTATCCCTAGGAGTCCTGCTACCAAAATTGCTCTACCGGTTTCGCTCGGCTGAACAATATGGCCACCAGAGCTAAAAATAGAAAAACCTTTAAACGACTTCTCCTCCAAAACTGCTGGGAAGATTTTGAAATAATTTCACAGAAATGTTCCTTAGGAGACCCTCTACCAAAATTGCTAAAATGGTTCAGCTCTGCTGAACAAAATGGCCACCAGAGCTAAATATAGAAAAACCTTTAAACGACACCTCCTCTAAAGCCAATGGCTCAATTTCAAAATAATTTCACAGAAGTGTTTGACTCATGGTTCTAAACAAAAATTGCTGAAACGGTTCCACTCTGCTGTACAAAATGGCCGCCAGAGCTAAAAATAGAAATAAATCTTAGAATGAATCAGAGGGCACAGTTACGATCCAATCATCATGAAACATGGTCAGAAAGTTTATCTGAATGAAATCTAGACCAACTTTGATACTGGGTCATGTGGGGTCAAAAACTAGGTCACTAGGTCAAATCTTAGAAAAACGTTGTGTACACTCTTTAGGGCACAGTTATGATATAATCTACATGAAACTTTGTCAGAATGTTTATTTTTATGAAATCTAGACCTGATTTGAAACTGGGCTATGTCAGGTCAAAAGATAGGTCACTAGGTCAGTTCTTAGAAAAAACATGTGAATGCTTTAGAGGACACAGTTTTGTTCTAATATTCATGATACTTAGTCAAAATGTTTTTCTCCTACAAATCTGGACCAAGGGTGCAACTTGGTCATGTCGGGTCAAAAACTAGGTCAAACCTTAGAAAAGCATTGTTTACGCTCTAGAGGGCACAGTTTTGATCCGATATTCATGAACTTTTGCAGAATGTTTATATCCAAGAAATCTAGACCAGGTTTGAAACTGGGTCATGTGGGGTCAAAAACAAGGTCATTAGGTTAAATCTTATAAAAACCTAAGGTACACAATAAAGGGTTCATTTTCCATTGAATCTTTGTGAAACTCTGTCTGTTGGACGTATGGATGTTTCTGAGGTTAAATTCACAGGATACTCAGGTGAGCGATCCAGGGCCATCATGGCCCTCTTGTTATATTTGCACTGTAGTTACATATTGGTCTGAAGTTTTACAGAGTACTACCCCAGCCCCGCTCGATGACATTGATGTCAAGGTCAGGGACTTAGGAAATTTGGTCTTTATTAAAGTTTTCTAATTGCGTACTGATTCATAATGCTTGGCAGAGATTTAGTTTACACTTGAACTGATGTTAGACACTTTTTTGAGTTTTTACAAAACTTTATATACTTACCCCACTGGATGACCTTGATGTCAAGGTCATGGACTTTTAGTTTTGTCTTAAAGATTTTGATTAAAGTTTTATATTAATGAAGACATAATTTCACAGTGCCACAATGGACTCAGTTGATACTAATACTCGGACTTTTTTGAGTTTTTACAAAACACTATATACTTACCCCACTGGATGACCTTGATGTCAAGGTCATGGACTTTTAGTTTTGTCTTAAAGATTTTGATTAAAGTTTTATATTAATGAAGACATAATTTCACAGTGCTACAATGGACTCAGTTGATACTAATACTCGTACTGATGTTAGATAATGGTTCAAGGTTTTGATAAATCCTCCTCCCTGCTACCCCTTAGTGGATTTTTTTCTATTTTCTTAATTTTATTTTAATTCTATTTCAAGACTAAGTCACTTATTTCTGAGATAGCTTTTGTTTATAAATGTGTTGTCATTATGGACATTCTTACCTGAAGTTTTATGCATAGCAGTCCACACCACCATAGCAACTGTGTGATGGGCAAGCACCTATTCAGGCGAGCTATGCTGTCAGATGACAGCTCTTGTTGCCTATGGGTATAGGTTTTCAAACAAAAAGTAAGACCAAAAAATGTATGTGTTGACTGAACGGCTGTCATCATTCAACTGACATTTTTTACACTGCACAAAAATGAAAAAAGAAATCTTGAATTGTATAGAAAAATACCGAGTTCTAGGAACTTATTGAGCTCCCCTCGTACCTGTAAATATAAAGTAGAAGATCTTGTCCATTCATGAATTCACAGCTGAACAGCACATTCAGACAGCCTCAAGCTGCAAACAGTAAATTGAAAAAAATGATAATAATGAAATAATAAAAATGAAAAACACTAAGTATTAAAACAACAAAAGCACATAATAGAAGAAAGCTGTATCATTGTAGTTGTAAGTAGGTGTATGGAGTGCAAGAAAAATAGTCCGGTGGTTTATGAGTGAAATTTTGGATTTGTGGGCACTTTCGCGGCATGACGGGCAACCGGGCTCAATGAAGTCAGTAAACCTACCTAAAACCATTTTGCCCAGTTGCCAGCTCAACAGACGTCATATAAGGTCAAAATCGGGTCAAAGGTCATTTGGTGCATTTCTATATACCAGTTTGTGAGTGAATTATTGAATTAATGTGCACTTTCGCGAAATGAGAGGCAGCTTTGGCAAAGGAAGTAAGTAAACATACCACAAAAGCTTTTGCCAAATTGCCGACGTCATATCTAATCATAACTGGGTCAAAGGTCATTAAGTACACTTTTGTATAGTGGCTTATTATATCATATATTCTAAAAGCAGTCTTTTGAGTTACCAATAGCCCATAGACCTGCCCCACCAATCTGAATGAGAGGCCTTCTACACTGTTTGTTTTCCCAAAAATATATTACAACAGAACATGATACCATTCTCTGCTATCTGACTTGGTGCGTTTGACAGCAATCGCCAATGTAAATACGTTACCATATCAATCCGCTGAATTAGTATGTTACTATACCTCTTATTCAAATGAATATTGAAACGTATATTAATCTTGCTATTGACGAAAGGCATCGTGCTGCTATACTATACAATCATATAAGCTATCTCTTATAGAGCATAACTGTTGCCTACGTTACCAAATTTTTTCCCTCCAATTTAATGGACAAACATATTTCGGATGGATATACCAGTTTACTGAAACCAGCTTATATTTACATTTTACATTAACGCAAATAAAAAGAAAAATGTTAGTGTGTCAAACTATGCAGAAAATTACACCGTTACATACATTACCGAGCATATCTAATCAAAAATCATAAAACAGAAACATGACCATTGATATTATAAACAGCATTTTACGAGCTGGCACTACAAAGATCTACTTTTATCTTTAACAGATGAGGCAATGGAATGTTCTAAATATAGATGTTTGGTTATTAGAGCCTGAACAATGGTCTTCTAGGCAATTTTGTAGATGCAGTACATTTGCCTCTTCTGAAGTATTTTAGTCAGTCAACTGGCACTCATCATTGAAAGTGACAATTTATCGACAGAATTTGAACTTGTTCTACAGTGTTGACAGAGAGCAACTTAGCTGAAGAACAGATATAACTGTCTCTTTAGTTGTGTTTTTAGCTCACCTGAGCCGAAGGCTCAGAGGTGAGCTTATAGGATGGGAGTCGAGCCGTCGTCCGTTTTCAAACATAAATATCTCAGAGACCAGTGGGCCGACCGCAATCAAATTTTATCTGAAGCATCATTTAGGTGGGGGAAAGGCTGCATTAGGTTTTGGTGCCGATCAGCTCAGAACTCTGATTTCCATGGCAACAGATAGCCCCCATAGGGTTATAATTGGGAAAATGGCGTCATCACGTTTTCTCAACTGTTTTTGATTAGATCCTTATCATACTTGCAGGTAATGATGACATACACAAGAGCTTGGATGAGTTCAAAATTCAGCCGGATTCCAGCACAGACTACGGAGTTAGCTGCCCTTGAGCGTTTGAAAAAAATCCCATAGGGTTATAATGGGGAAAATGGCGTCATCACGTTTTCTCAACTGTTTTTGCTTAGATCCTTGTCATACTTGCAGGTAATGATAACATACATAAGAGCTTGGATGAGTTCAAAATTTGGCCGGATTCGAGCACAGACTACGGAGTTAGCTGCCTTTGAGCGTTTGAAAAAAATCCCATAGTGTTATAATGGAGAAAACTATTTTTAGAAAAACTTTGTCATCGCTCTATTGCCTACATTTCTCAACGGATTTTAAAATAACTTCACACAAATGTAGGGCATGACAATATCTCGAGCAAGTTCGACTTTCAGGATGCTGCGCATAAGGTCAAGGTCACTGTGGCTATTTTTAGAAAAACTTTGTCAGCGCTCTAGCACCTACATTTCCCAGCAGATTTTAAAATAACTTCAAACAAATGTAGGGCAAGACAATATCTCGAGCAAGTTTGACTTTCAGGATGCTGCGCCCAAGGTCAAGGTCACTGTGGCTATTTTTAGAAAACTTTGTCAGCGCTCTAGCACCTACATTTCTCAGCAGATTTTAAAATAACTTCACACAAATGTAGGGCATGACAATATCTCAAACAAGTTCGACTTTCAGGATGCTGCGCCCAAGGTCAAGGTCACTGTGGCTATTTTTAGAAAAACTTTGTCAGCGCTCTAGCACCTACATTTCTCAGCGGATTTTAAAATAACTTAACACAAATGTAGGGTTTGACAATATCTCGAGCAAGTTCGACTTTCAGGGTGCTGTGCCCAAGGTCAAGGTCACTGTGGCTATTTTTAGAAAAACTTTATCATCACCCTGGCACCTTCATTTCTCCATGGATTTTGAAATAACTTGACACAAATGTAGGGTATGACAATATATCAAGCAAGTTTGACTTTCAGGATGCTGTGCCCAAGGTCAAGGTCACTGTGGCTATTTTTAGAAAAACTTTGTCATGGCTCTAGCACCTACATTTCTCAACGGATTTTAGAATAAATTCACACAAATGTAGGGGATGAGCAAGTTTGACTTTTCGGGTGCTGCAATCAAGGTTTTTAGCTCTTGGGATACTCTGATGTCCATCGTCCGTCGTACGTCCGTCCGGACGTCCGTCCATCCGTCCGGACGTCCGTCAACTTTTGCTTGTGTACACTCTAGCGGGCACAGTTTCAATCCAATCTTTATGAAACTTTGTCAGAATGTTAGTCTTTATAAAATGTAGGCCAAGTTCGAAACTGGGTCATGTCGGGTCAAAAACTAGGTCACTAGGTCAAATCTTAGAAAAACCTTGTGTACGCTCTAGGGGGCACAGTTTTCATCCAAAGTTCATGAAACTTTGTCAGAATGTTTATCATTATAATATCTAGGACAAGTTTGAAATTGGGTCACGTCGGGTCTAAAACTAGGTCACTAGGTCAAATCATAGAAAAACCTTGTGTACGCTCTAGAGGACACAGTTTTGGGCCAATCTTTATGAAACTGTGTCAGAATGTTTATCTCCATAAACTCTAGGCCAAGTTCAAAACTGGGTCATGTTAGATCAAAAACTAGGTCACTAGGTCAAATCTTAGAAAAACCTTGTGTACGCTCTAGAAGGCACAGTTTTGATCCAAAGTTCATGAAACTTAATCAGAAAGTTTATCCTTATAATATCTAGGATAAGTTTGAAACTGGGTCACATTGGGACAAAAACTAGGTCACTAGCTCAAATCATAGAAAAAACCTTGTGTATGCTCTAGAGGACACAGTTTTGATCCAATCTTTATGAAACATTGTCAGAATGTTTATCTCTATAAACTCTAGGCCAAGTTCAAAACTGGGTCTTTTTGGGTCAAAAACTAGGTCACTAGGTCAAATCATAGAAAAACCTTGTGTACGCTCTAGAAGGCACAGTTTTGATCCAAAGTTCATGAAACTTTGTCAGAATGTATATCCTCATAATATTTAGGACAAGTTTGAAACTGGGTCATGTTGGGTCGAAAACTAGGTCACTAGGTCAAATCATAGAAAAACCTTGTGTACGCTCTAGAGGTCACAGTTTTGATCTAATCTCTATGAAACTTTGTCAGAATGTTTACTTCCATAAATTCTCGGCCAAGTTTGAAAGTAGGTCATGTCGGGTCAAAAACTAGGTCACTAGGTCAAATCTTAGAAAAACTTTGTGTAAGCTCTAGAAGGCACAGTTGTGATCCAAAGTTCATGAAACTTTGTCAGAATGTTTATCCTCATAATATGTAGGATAAATTTGAAACTGGGTCATGTCGGGTCAAAAACTTGGTCACTTAGGTCAAATCTTAGAAAAGCCTTGTGTACATTCTAGAAGGCACAGTTTTGATCCAAAGTTCATGAAACTTTGTCAGAATGTTTATCCTCATACTATCTAGGACAAGTTCGAAACTGGGTCACGTCGGGTCAAAACTAGGTCACTAGTTCAAATCATAGAAAAACCTTGTGTACGCTCTAGAAGACACAGTTTTGATCCAATCTTTATGAAACATTGTCAGAATGTTTATCTCCATAAACTCTAGGCCAAGTTCGAAACTGGGTCATGTCGAGTCAAAAACTAGGTCACTAGGTCAAATCTTAGAGAAACCTTGTGTACGCTCTAGAGGGCACAGTTTTCATCCAAAGTTCATGAAACTTTGTCAGAATGTTTATCCTCATGATATGTAGGACAAGTTTGAAACTGGGTCATGTCAGGTTGAAAACTAGGTCACTAGGTCAAATCATAGAAAAACCTTGTGTATGCTCTAGAGGACACAGTTTTGATCTAATCTTTATGAAACTTTGTCAGAATGTTTATCTTCATAAAGTCTCGGCCAAGTTTGAAAGTAGGTCATGTCGGGTAAAAAACTAGGTCACTAGGTCAAATCTTAGAAAAACGTTGTGTAAGCACTAGAAGGCATAGTTTTGATCCAATCTTCATATAACTATGTCAAAATGTTTATTGTCCATATATCTAAGCCCCCTATGAAACTGAGTCACGTCGGCTCAAGGTCAAATCTTAGAAAAACTTTGTGTACACCCTAGAGGGCACAGTTTTGATCCAATCTTCTTGAAACTCTGTCAGAATGTTTATCTTAATGAAATCTAGGTAAAGTTTGAAACTGGGTCGTGTCGGGTCAAAAACTTGGTCACTAGGTCAAATCATAGAAAAACCTTGTGTACGCTCCAGAGGGCACAGTTTTGATCCAATCTCAATGAAACTGTGTCAGAATGTTTATTCTTACAATATCCAGGCCAAGTTTGAAACTGGGTCATGTCGGGTCAAAAACTAGATCAAATGTTAGTATGGTAAAAACTGGTAAATCTTCACCAGAGCCAGTGAACTGATTAATGCTCAGGTGAGCGATTCAGGGCCACCATGGCCCTCTTGTTGATTAGACCCTTTTCATACATGCAGGTAATGATGACATACATAAGAGCTTGGATGAGTTCGAAATTTGGCCGGATTCGAGCACAGACTACGGAGTTAGCTGCTCTTGAGCGTTTGAAAAAAATCCCATAGTCTTATAATGGAGAAAAAAACGTCATCACATTTTATTTTTCATCGGATCCTCTTCATACTTGCAGGTCATGAGGATATGCATAAAAGCTTAGATTAGTTAGCATTTCGGCTAGATCCCACCACTGACTATGGAGTACCTGCCCTGAGCATCCAAAAAATCAATGTCGCCACTTTTTCTTGGTTTCTACTGATCCGATCCTTTTCAAACTTGCAGGTACTGAGGAAATGCATAATATCTTAAACAAGTTCAAATTTTGGCCAGATCAGGCCAACCACTACGAAGTTAGCTGCCCTTGAAAGCTCTGTCTATTGTGCTCTTGATCGGATACTTTTTAAACTTGCATATATTAAATGAGGGCATACATAATGTTTTGGATGAGTTTAACTTTCAGCCTGATTGGACCACTGACTGTGGAGTTAGCTGCCCTTGAGCGTCTTAAATATCCCTATAGGTTAACAATGTCTCTCAGGTGAGCAATTGTTGCCCTTTGGGCTACTTGTTTAAGTAGTCAAACGAGATAAAGATGCAGACAGTATATAATATGGAATCACATAGCAGAGAGCAATGACTCTCAAGGGGCTTTGTTGTAGCCTTAATTTCTAAAACCATGTCAATATATCCTTTTTTCTTACCCTGTGCTGGTACCACAGACTTTGTAGATGTCTGGCAATACACTGTCTGGCACTGAATTCTACCCATATTAATATAAAAGAAACAACTACCATAACCATATCTCTAGGGGTATTTCGGTAAATTGAGCAGGTGCCACAGTCGATGCACAGGTTTGGCAGCGGCATAGGTAGGTACCATGATACATGCTGATGTCTTTCAATAGCCTGACCTGACACCACAGTGTTTACAGACGTGTCTAGTAGATTAAGATGGTACCCTTTTATCTATGGACGTCTTTGTAAAGCCTTATCTGCAGTCTTACGCACGTTACGATATTCTGGATTGTACATTTAAAATACTCCTGTATATCTGAAAACGTATTCTCGACATCATGCTGATGTGTATTGTATGTCTAAAAGTAGTTTGCAAAATGATTTACTGTCAACTTTACAAACAAGAAAACATCTATAAACACAGAACATACATTATACTATGCTTTTCTATTTAATTGAATCGCTTAATAGTAATTTAAATGACAAATTTACCAATTTGGTAATGTAAACTACATGGGATTGATTTATCTACATTGAATTTTATCTGCTGCACAGCTCACACTTTATCTGCTTCACAGCTCACACTTTTTAGCTCACCTGAGCCGAAGGCTCAGAGGTGAGCTTATAGGATGGGAGTCAAGCCGTCGTCCGTGGGTGCGTGGGTGGGTGCGTGGGTGCGTCAACAATTTCAAACATAAATATCTCAGAGACCAGTGGGCCGATCGCAATCAAATTTTATCTGAAGCATCATTTGGGTGGGGGAAAGGCTGCATTAGGTTTTGGTGCCGATCAGCTCAGAGCTCTGGTTTCCATGGCAACAGATAGCCCCCATAGGGTTATAATGGGGAAAATGGCGTCATCACGTTTTCTCGACTATTTTTGATTTGATCCTTATCATACTTGCAGGTAATGATGACATACACAAGAGCTTGGATGAGTTTGAAATTTGGCCGGATTCGAGCACAGACTACGGAGTTAGCTGCCCTTGAGCGTTTGAAAAAAATCCCATAGGGTTATAATGGCGATCATGGCATCATCACGTTTTCTCAACTGTTTTTGCTTAGATCCTTATCATACTTGCAGGTAATGATGACATACATAAGAGCTTGGATGAGTTCGAAATTTGGCCGGATTCGAGCACAGACTACGGAGTTAGCTGCCCTTGAGCGTTTGAAAAAAATCCCCTAGTGTTATAATGGAGAAAACAACATCATCACATATTTTTAGAAAAACTTTGTCATCGCTCTATTGCCTACATTTCTCAACGGATTTTAAAATAACTTCACACAAATGTAGGGCATGACAATATCTCGAGCAAGTTCGACTTTCAGGATGCTGCGCCCAAGGTCAAGGTCACTGTGGCTATTTTTAGAAAAACTTTGTCAGCGCTCTAGCACCTACATTTCTCAGCAGATTTTAAAATAACTTCACACAAATGTAGGGCATGACAATATCTCGAGCAAGTTTGACTTTCAGGGTGCTCCACCCAAGGTCAAGGTCACTGTGGCTATTTTTAGAAAAACGTGGTCATCGCTCTAGCGCCTACATTTCTCAACGGATTTTAAATAACTTCACACAAATGTAGGGCATGACAATATCTCAAACAAGTTTTACTTTCAGGGTGCTGCACCCAAGGTCAAGGTCACTGTGGCTACTTTTAGAAAAACGTGGTCATCGCTCTAGCACCTTCATTTCTCCATGGATTTTGAAATAACATGACACAAATGTAGGGTTTGACAATATCTCAAGAAAGTTTTACTTTCAGGATGCTGCACCCAAGGTCAAGGTCACTGTGGCTATTTTTAGAAAAACTTTGTCAGCGCTCTGGCACCTACATTTCTCAATGGATTTTAAAATAAATTCACAGGAATGTAGGGCATGACGATATCTCGAGCAAGTTCGACTTTCAGGGTGCTGTGCCCAAGGTCAAGGTCACTGTGGCTATTTTTAGAAAAACTTTTTTATCGCCCTAGCACCTTCATTTCTCCATGGATTTTGAAATAACTTGACACAAATGTAGGGTTTGACAATATCTCAAGAAAGTTCGACTTTCAGGATGCTGTGCCCAAGGTCAAGGTCACTGTGGCTATTTTTAGAAAAACTTTGTCATCGCTCTAGCACCTACATTTCTCAACGGATTTTAAAATAAATTCACACAAATGTAGGGCATGACAATATCTCGAGCAAGTTTGACTTTCAGGGTGCTGCAATCAAGGGTTTTGATTAGATTCTTATCATACTTGCAGGTAATGATGACATACATAAGAGCTTGGATGAGTTCCAAATTTGGCAGGATTCGAGCAGAGACTACGGAGTTAGCTGCCCTTGAGTGTTTGAAAAAAAATCTCATAGTCTTATAATGGAGAAAACAACGTTATCACATTTTCATTTTTCATCGGATCCTCTTCATACTTGCAGGTAGTGAGGATATGCATAAAAGCTTGGATTAGTAAGCATTTCGGCTAGATCCCACCACTGACTATGGAGTACCTGCCCTGAGCATCCAAAAAATCAATGTCACCACTTTATCTTGGTTTCTACTGATCTGATCCTTTTCAAACTTGCAGGTAATGAGGAAATGCATAATATCTTAAACATGTCCAAATTTTGGCCAGATCAGGCCAACCACTACGAAGTTAGCTGCCCTTGACAGCACTGTCTATTGTGCTCTTGATCGGATACTTTTAAACTTGCATATATTAAATGAGGGCATACATAATGTTTTGGATGAGTTTAATTTTCAGCCTGATTGGACCACTGACTGTGGAGTTAGCTGCCCTTGAGCGTCTTAAATATCCCTATAGGTTTACAATGTCTCTCAGGTGAGCAATTGTTGCCCTTTGGGCTACTTGTTTTAGAAAAACTTTGTCATCGCTCTAGCACCTACATTTCTCCATGGATTTTGAAATAACTTCACACAAATGTAGGGCATGACAATATCTTGAGCAAGTTTGACTCTCAGGGTGCTGCACCCAAGGTCAAGGTCACTGTGGCTATTTTTAGAAAAATTTTGTCATCGCTCTAGCACCTACATTTCTCCATGGATTTTGAAATAACTTCACACAAATGTAGGGTATGACAATATCTCGAGCAAGTTCAACTTTCAGGGTGCTGTGCTCAAAGTCAAGGTCCCTGTGGCTATCATTAGCTCACCTGAGCCAAAGGCTCATGGGTAGAGCTTATAGGATGGGAGTCAAGCCGTTGTCCGTCCGTGCGTGTGTGCGTGGGTGGGTGCGTCAACACTTTCAAACATATTTATCTCAGAGACCAGTGGGCCGATCACAATCAAATTTTATCTGAAGCATCATTGGGGTGGGGGAAAGGCTGCATTAGGTTTTGGTGCAGATCAGCTCAGAACTCTGGTTTCCATGGCAACAGATAGCCCCCATAGGGTTATAATTGGGAAAATGGCGTCATCACGTTTTCTCAACTGTTTTTGATTAGATCCTTATCATACTTGCAGGTAATGATGACATACATAAGAGCTTGGATGAGTTCGAAATTTGGCCGGATTCGAGCACAGACTACGGAGTTAGCTGCCCTGGAGCGTTTGAAAAAAATCCCATAGTGTTATAATGGAGAAAACAAGGTCATCACATTTTCTCCGCTATTTTTCATCGGATCCTTTTCATACTTGCAGGTAATGAAGATATGCATAAAAGCTTGGATTAGTTTGAATTTTGGCTGACTATGGAGTAACCTGCCTTTGAGCGTCCAAAAAATCAATGTCACCACTTTTTCTTGGTTTCTACTGACCCGATCATTTTCAAACTTGCAGGTAATGAGGAAATGCATAATATCTTAAACAAGTTCAAATTTTGGCCAGAGCTCATGAACACACATATTAAATGATGATTATCTAGGTTCTCTGCAGTGGAATGTTTTGATAAAAACTTGTTAGGGTAATAAAACTCCCTTTAGAAGTAAACATCCCTGAGAGATTAGGAATCATGCTGTTATCCCTCTGCAGAAAGTCCAGTGAGATGAAATTTGGCTGCTGGTGAAAGGTTATAGTACAAGCTGACAGCTCTGTCTATTGTGCCCTTGATCGGATACTTTTTAAACTTGCATATATTAAATGAGGGCATACATAATGTTTTGGATGAGTTTAATTTTCAGCCTGATTGGACCACAGACTTTGGAGTTAGCTGCCCTTGAGCATCTTAAATATCCCTATAGG
The DNA here is from genome assembly GCA_963989385.1 of Ctena decussata. NCBI lineage: Eukaryota > Metazoa > Mollusca > Bivalvia > Lucinida > Lucinidae > Ctena > Ctena decussata. The sequence goes on from OZ022499.1 coordinate 46,412,019, forward strand.
TTTACAATGTCTCTCAGGTGAGCAATTGTTGCCCTTTGGGCTACTTGTTTCAACTTCTGAATCGCTTAACCTAGGAAGCTGAATTTTGGTATATAGGTAGTCCCTGATGTGTTAAATGTTTTTATCCCCCGACCGAAAGGTTCGGGGGATATATTATCCCCCGACCGAAAGGTTCGGGGGATATAGCGATGAGCCTGGCGTCGGTCCGTCCGTCTGTCCGTCCGTCCGTAAACACTTTCTTGTCCGCTCTATATCTTGAATACCCTTCGGAATATTTTCATGATACTTCACAGTTATGTAGAACAGGTCATGACGATGTGTCGCGTACAAGAATGGTAACTCTTGCTATTGTACTTTTTGAATTATCTCCCCTTTGGTGATTTTTTGGCAGATTCGTGTCCACTCTGTAACTTGAATACCCTTTGGAATATTTTCATGATACTTCACAGATATGTAGAACAGGTCATGACGATGTGTCGCAAACAAGAATGACAACTCTTGCTTTCTTACTTTTTGAGTTATTACCCCTTGATCATTTTAGGTATGATTTCGTGTCTGCTCTATAACTTGAACAACTTGTCATTGATGATGTTTGAGTTATTTCCCCTTGATAGTTTTAGGTTTGATTTTTTTGCAGATTCGTGTCCGCTCTATAACTAGAATACCCTTTGGAATATTCTCATGATACTTTACAGATATGTAGAACAGGTCATGACGGTGTGTCGCGAACAAGAATGACAACTCTTGCTTTCTTACTTTTTGAGTTATTTCCCCTTGATCATTTTAGGTATGATTTCGTGTCTGCTCTATAACTTGAACACCTTTTGGAATATTTTCATGATACTTCACAGATATGTAGAACAGGTCATGACGATGTGTCGCGAACAAGAAAGACAACTCCTGCTTTCTTACTTTTTGAGTTATTACCCCTTGATGGTTCTACGTGTGATTTCGTGTCCGCTCTATAACTTGAATACCTTTTGGAATATTTTCATGATACTTCACAGATATGTAGAACAGGTCATGATGATGTGTCGCGAACAAGAATGACAACTCTTGCTTTCTTACTTTTGGAGTTATTTCCCTTTGATGATTTTACGTGTCCGCTCCATAGCTTGAATACCTTTTGAAATATTTTCATGATACTTCACAGATATGCAGAACAGGTCATGACAATTTGTCTCATACATGAATGATAACTCTTGCTTTTAGACCTAGTGAATTACTTCCCTTTGGTAGTTTGAGCTGCTGTTTGAGTCTTTGCTCCATAACTGTATAACCCTGGCCAGCTCCAGAATTTGAATAACCGTGAACCTTTTAGAATATTGATGATCATGCTGTGATATCTTATCAGTGTTCCTAACTCTCTCTTACCCCTGATGACATACACAAGAGCTTGGATGAGTTCGAAATTTGGCCGGATTCGAGCACAGACTACAGAGTTAGCTGCCCTTGAGCGTTTGAAAAAAATCCCATAGGGTTATAATGGGGAATATGGCGTCATCACGTTTTCTCAACTGTTTTTGCTTAGATCCTTATCATACTTGCAGGTAATGATGACATACATAAGAGCTTGGATGAGTTTGAATTTTGGCCGGATTCGAGCACAGACTATGGAGTTAGCTGCCCTTGAGCGTTTGAAAAAAATCCCATAGTGTTATGATGGAGAAAACAACGTCATCACATATTTTTAGAAAAACTTTGTCATCGCTCTATTGCCTACATTTCTCAACGGATTTTAAAATAACTTCACACAAATGTAGGGCGTGACAATATCTCGAGCAAGTTCGACTTTCAGGATGCTGCGCCCAAGGTCAAGGTCACTGTGGCTATTTTTAGAAAAACTTTGTCAGCGCTCTAGCACCTACATTTCTCAGCAGAATTTAAAATAACTTCACAAAAAAGTAGGGCATGACATTATCTCGAGCAAATTCGACTTTCAGGATGCTGCGCCCAAGGTCAAGGTCACTGTGGCTATTTTTAGAAAAACTTTGTCAGCGCTCTAGCACCTACATTTCTCAGCAGATTTTAAAATAACTTCACACAAATGTAGGGCATGACAATATCTCGATCAAGTTCGACTTTCAGGATGCTGCACCCAAGGTCAAGGTCACTGTGGCTATTTTTAGAAAAACTTTGTCAGCGCTCTAGCACCTACATTTCTCAGCAGATTTTAAGATAACTTTACACAAATGTAGGGCATGACAATGTCTCGAGCAAATTCGACTTTCAGGATGCTGCACCCAAGGTCAAGGTCACTGTGCCTATTTTTAGAAAAACTTTGTCAGCGCTCTAGCACTTACATTTCTCAGCAGATTTTAAAATAACTTCACACAAATGTGGGGCATGACAATAGCTCGAGCAAGTTCGACTTTCAGGATGTTAAGCCCAAGGTCAAGGTCACTGTGGCTATTTTTAGAAAAACTTTGTCAACGCTCTAGCACCTACATTTCTAAGCAGATTTTAAAATAAATTCACACAAATGTAGGGCATGACAATATCTCGAGCAAGTTTGACTTTCAGGGTGCTGCACCCAAGGTCAAGGTCACTGTGGCTATTTTTAGTAAAAACTTGGTCATCGCTCTAGCGCCTACATTTCCCAACGGATTTTAAATCAACTTCACACAAATATAGGGCATGACAATATCTCAAACAAGTTTGACTTCCAGGGTTGCTGTGCCCAAGGTCAAGGTCACTGTGGCTATTTTTAGAAAAACTTTGTCAGCGCTCTAGCACCTACATTTCTCAATGGATTTTAAAATAAATTCACACAAATGTAGGGCAGTACAATATCTCAAGCAAGTTCGACTTTCAGGATGCTGTGCCCAAGGTCAAGGTCACTGTGGCTATTTTTAGAAAAACTTTGTCATCGCTCTAGCACCTACATTTCTCAACGGATTTTAAAATAAATTCACACAAATGTAGGGCATGACAATATCTCGAGCAAGTTTGACTTTCGGGGTGCTGCAATCAAGGGTTTTGATTAGATTCTTATCATACTTGCAGGTAATGATGACATACATAAGAGCTTGGATGAGTTCCAAATTTGGCAGGATTCGAGCAGAGACTAAGGAGTTAGCTGCCCTTGAGTGTTTGAAAAAAATCCCATTGTCTTATAATGGAGAAAACAACTCGTCACATTTTCATTTTTCATCGGATCCTCTTCATACTTGCAGGTCATGAAGATATGCATAAAAGCTTGGATTAGTTAGCATTTCGGCTAGATCCCACCACTGACTATGGAGTACCTGCCCTGAGCATCCAAAAAATCAATGTCGCCACTTTTTCTTGGTTTCTACTGATCTGATCCTTTTCAAACTTGCAGATAATGAGGGAATGCATAATATCTTAAACAAGTTCACATTTTTGGCCAGATCAGGCCAACCACTGCGAAGTTAGCTGCCCTTGACAGCTCTGTCTATTGTGCTCTTGATCGGATACTTTTTAAACTTGCATATATTAAATGAGGGCATACATAATGTTTTGGATGAGTTTAATTTTCAGCCTGATTGGACCAGTGACTGTGGAGTTAGCTGCCCTTGAGCATCTTAAATATCCCTATAGGTTTACAATGTCTCTCAGGTGAGCAATTGTTGCCCTTTGGGCTACTTGTTACTAAGGCCCTTGGGGGTCTTTGGTCGGGGGATTTGCCATCTCCTCTGATGGCTATTTTTAGCTCACCTGAGCCGAAGGCTCAGAGGTGAGCTTATAGGATGGGAGTCGAGCCGTCGTCCGTCCGTGCGTGGGTGGGTGGGTGCGTGGGTGCGTGCGTGCGTGCGTCAACACTTTCAAACATAAATATCTCAGAAACCAGTGGGCCGATTGCAATCAAATTTTATCTGAAGCATCATTTGGATGGGGGAAAGGCTGCATTAGGTTTTGGTGCAGATCAGCTCAGAACTCTGGTTTCCATGGCAACAGATAGCCCCCATAGGGTTATAATGGGGAAAATGGCGTCATCGCGTTTTCTCGACTGTTTTTGATTAGATCCTTATCATACTTGCAGGTAATGATGACATACACAAGAGCTTGGATGAGTTCGAAATTTGGCCGGATTCGAGCACAGACTACGGAGTTAGCTGCCCTTGAGCGTTTGAAAAAAATCCCATAGGGTTATAATGGGGAAAATGGCGTCATCACGTTTTCTCAACTGTTTTTGCTTAGATCATTATCATACATGCAGGTAATGATGACATACATAAGAGCTGGGATGAGTTCGAAATTTGGCCGGATTCGAGCACAGACTACGGAGTTAGCTGCCCTTGAGCGTTTGAAAAAAATCCCATAGTGTTATAATGGAGAAAACAACGTCATCACATATTTTTAGAAAAACTTTGTCATCGCTCTATTGCCTACATTTCTCAACAGATTTTAAAATAACTTCACGCAAATGTAGGGCATGACGATATCTCGAGCAAGTTCGACTTTCAGGATGCTGCGCCCAAGGTCAAGGTCACTGTGCCTATTTTTAGAAAAACTTTGTCAGCGCTCTAGCACCTACATTTCTCAGCAGATTTTAAAACAACTTCACACAAATGTAGGGCATGACAATATCTCGAACAAGTTCGACTTTCAGGATGCTGCGCCCAAGGTCAAGGTCACTGTGGCTATTTTTAGAAAAACTTTGTCAGCGCTCTAGCACCTACATTTCTCAGCAGATTTTAAAATAAATTCACACAAATGTAGGGCATGACAATATCTCGAGCAAGTTTGACTTTCAGGATGCTGCGCCCAAGGTCAAGGTCACTGTGGCTATTTTTAGAAAAACTTTTTCAGCGCTCTAGCACCTACATTTCTCAGCAGATTTTAAAATAACTTCACACAAATGTAGGGCATGACAATATCTCAAGCAAGTTCGACTTTCAGGATGCTGTGCCCAAGGTCAAGGTCACTGTGGCTATTTTTAGAAAAACTTTGTCAACGCTCTAGCACCTACATTTCTCAGCAGATTTTAAAATAAATTCACACAAATGTAGGGCATGACAATATCTCGAGCAAGTTTGACTTTCAGGGTGCTGCACCCAAGGTCAAGGTCACTGTGGCTATTTTTAGTAAAAACTTGGTCATCGCTCTAGCGCCTACATTTCTCAACGGATTTTAAATCAACTTCACACAAATGTAGGGCATGACAATATCTCAAACAAGTTTGACTTCCAGGGTGCTGCGCCCAAGGTCAAGGTCACTGTGGCTATTTTTAGAAAAACTTTGTCAGCGCTCTAGCACCTACATTTCTCAGCAGATTTTAAAATAAATTCACACAAATGTAGGGCATGACAATATCTCGAACAAGTTCGACTTTCAGGGTGCTGTGCCCAAGGTCAAGGTCACTGTGGCTATTTTTAGAAAAACTTTGTCATCGCCCTAGCACCTTCATTTCTCCATGGATTTTGAAATAACTTGACACAAATGTAGGGTATGACAATATCTCAAGCAAGTTTGACTTTCAGGATGCTGTGCCCAAGGTCAAGGTCACTGTGGCTAATTTTAGAAAAACTTTTTCATGGCTCTAGCACCTACATTTCTCAGCAGATTTTAAAATAAATTCACACAAATGTAGGGGATGACAATATCTGGAGCAAGTTTGACTTTTAGGGTGCTGCAATCAAGGTTTTTGATTAGATCCTTATCATACTTGCAGGTAATGATGACATACATAAGAGCTTGGATGAGTTCGAAATTTGGCCGGATTCGAGCACAGACTACGGAGTTAGCTGCCCTTGAGCGTTTGAAAAAAATCCCATAGTCTTATAATGGAGAAAACAACGTCATCACATTTTCATTTTTCATCGGATCCTCTTCATACTTGCAGGTCAAGAGGATATGCATAAAAGCTTGGATTAGTTAGCATTTCGGCTAGATCCCACAACTGACTATGGAGTACCTGCCCTGAGCATCCAAAAAATCAATGTCGCCACTTTTTCTTGGTTTCTACTGATCCGATCCTTTTCAAACTTGCAGGTAATGAGGAAATGCATAATATCTTAAATAAGTTCAAATTTTGGCCAGATCAGGCCAACCACTACGAAGTTAGCTGCCCTTGTAAGCTCTGTCTATTGTGCTCTTGATCGGATACTTTTTAAACTTGCATATATTAAATGAGGGCATACATAATGTTTTGGATGAGTTTAATTTTCAGCCTGATTGGACCACTGACTGTGGAGTTAGCTGCCCTTGAGCATCTTAAATATCCCTATAGGTTAACAATGTCTCTCAGGTGAGCAATTGTTGCCCTTTGGGCTACTTGTTTATAAAGGTCAGGTAACTCTATGATAATTAATTATGGAGTTATTCCCCCTGTAAGTAATTACTTATGCAGCTACTGGGAGCAAGAACCACTGGGCCTAGGGTTTTGAAATTTCAAATATCAGTGGGTCATCAAAAATGAGCGGACCTGTAATTTTTTTTACTCTGTCAAACTTGTATTTTTGGAGTTACCTTCCCTTTATCAGAATTAAAATGAAATCTTGTTACCACAATATCTCAAGAAGTACTTGATCTAGGATGATGAAATTATGTATACAGCTTTGGAGTGAGATATACAAGAACTGATTATCTTTTGGGCGAATTCCGTCAAAAAGTGATTGAGTTGTGGCCCTTGTCAGAATTTGGCATTTTTCCAATTTCTGAACCGCTTAACCTAGGAAGCTGATTTTTGGTATATAGGTAGTCCTTGATGTGGTAAATGTTTTTATAAAGGTGAGGTAACTATGATAATTAATTCTTGAGTTATTCCCCCTGTTAGTTATTAGCTCACCTGAGCCGAAGGCTCAGAGGTGAGCTTATAGGATGGGAGTCGAGCCGTCGTCCGTCCGTCCGTGGGTGCGTGGGTGGGTGCGTCAACACTTTCAAACAGAAATATCTCAGAGACCAGTGGGCTGATCGCAATCAAATTTTATCTGAAGCATCATTTGGGTGGGGGAAAGGCTGCATTAGGTTTTGGTGCCGATCAGCTCAGAACTCTGGTTTCCATGGCAACAGATAGCCCCCATAAGGTTATAATGGGGAAAACGGCGTCATCACGTTTTTTCGACTGTTTTTGATTAGATCCTTATCATACTCACAGGTAATGATGACATACACAAGAGCTTGGATGAGTTCGAAATTTGGTCGGATTCGAGCACAGACTACGGAGTTAGCTGCCCTTGAGCATTTGAAAAAAATCCCATAGGGTTATAATGGGGAAAATGGCGTCATCACCTTTTCTCAACTGTTTTTGCTTAGATCCTTATCATACTTGCAGGTAATGATGACATACATAAGAGCTTGGATGAGTTCGAAATTTGGCCGGATTCGAGCACAGACTACGGAGTTAGCTGCCCTTGAGCGTTTGAAAAAAATCCCATAGTGTTATAATGGAGAAAACAACGTCATCACATATTTTTAGAAAAACTTTGTCATCGCTCTATTGCCTACATTTCTCAACAGATTTTTAAATAACTTCACACAAATGTAGGGCGTGACAATATCTCGAGCAAGTTTGACTTTCAGGATGCTGCGCCCAAGGTCAAGGTCACTGTGGCTAATTTTAGAAAAACTTTGTCAGGGCTCTAGCACCTACATTTCTCAATGGATTTTAAAATAACTTCACACAAATGTAGGGCATGACAATATCTCGAGCAAGTTCGACTTTCAGGGTGCTGCGCCCAAGGTCAAGGTCACTGTGGCTATTTTTAGAAAAACTTTGTCATCGCTCTAAGGCCTACATTTCTCAACGGATTTTGAAATAACTTCACACAAATGTAGGGCATGACAATATCTGGAGCAAGTTTGACTTTCAGGGTGCTGCGCCCAAGGTCAAGGTCACTGTGGCTATTTTTAGAAAAACTTTGTCATCGCTCTAGCGCCTACATTTCTCAACGGCTTTTGAAATAACTTCACACAAATGTAGGGCATGACAATATCTCAAGCAAGTTCGACTTTCAGGGTGCTGTGCCCAAGGTCAAGGTCACTGTGGCTATTTTTAGAAAAACTTTGTCATTGCTCTAGCACCTACATTTCTCAATGGATTTTGAAATAAATTCACACATAGTAGGGTATGACAATATCTCGAGCAAGTTCGACTTTCAGGATGCTGTGCCCAAGGTCAAGGTCACTGTGGCTATTTTTAGAAAAACTTTGTCATTGCTCTAGCACCTTCATTTCTCAATGGATTTTGAAATAAATTCACACAAATGTAGGGCATTACAATATCTCGAGCAAGTTTGACTTTCAGAGTGCTGCAATCAAGGTTTTTGATAAGATCCTTATTATACTTGCAGGTAATGATGACATACATAAGAGCTTGGATGAGTTCGAAATTTGGCCGGATTTGAGCACAGACTACGGAGTTAGCTGCCCTTGAGCGTTTGAAAAAATCCCATAGTCTTATAATGGAGAAAACAACGTCATCACATTTTCATTTTTCATCGGATCCTCTTCATACTTGCAGGTAATGAGGATATGCATAAAAGCTTGGATTAGTTAGCACTTCGGCTAGATCCCACCACTGACTATGGAGTACCTGCCCTGAGCATCCAAAAAATCAATGTCGCCACTTTTTCTTGGTTTCTACTTATCCGATCCTTTTCAAACTTGCAGGTAATGAGGAAATGCATAATATCTTAAACAAGTTCAAATTTTCGCCAGATCAGGCGAACCACTACGAAGTTAGCTGCCTTTGACAGCTCTGTCTATTGTGCTCTTGATCGGATACTTTTTAAACTTGCATATATTAAATGAGGGCATACATAATGTTTTGGATGAGTTTAATTTTCAGCCTGATTGGACCACTGACTGTGGAGTTAGCTGCCCTTGAGCATCTTAAATATCCCTATAGGTTTACAATGTCTCTCAGATGAGCAATTGTTGCCCTTTGGGCTACTTCTTACTTATGCAGCTACTGGGAGCAAGAACCACTGGGCCTAGGGTTTTGAAATTCCAAATATCGATAGGTCATGAAAAATGAGCGGACCTGTAATTTTTTTTACTCTGTCAAACTTGTATTTTTGGAGTTACCGCCCCTTTATCAGAATTAAAATGAAATCTTGTTACCACAGTATCTCAAGAAGTATTTGCAGTAGGATGATGAAATTTTGTATACAGCTTTGGGGTGAGATATACAAGAACTGATTAACTTTTAGGTAAATTCCGTCAAGAAATGATTGAGTTATGGCCCTTGTAGGAATTCGGCATTTTACCAATTTCTGAACCCCTTAACCTAGGAAGCTGATTTTTGGTATATGGGTCTATATCAGGTAAATGGAAAAAATAACTTCCATCACAATGAATTATTAAAAGATCTAATTGGAGCCATTTTTTGTATTATACTGATAAAATGATAATTAAAGTTTCAAAAATTGGCTGGGAAAAGATAGTTTATGATTTTCTTAAAAAATTATGAACAATAGTTAATGACCTAGTAAATGTGATGGATGTTACCTGGTCAATATTTATGTGAATATATGACATAGTATATTTTGATATTTATACAGATAAGTTTTTCATTAAAGAGTTAAAAGTGTAGTATTTGTTTTAAACAAATATTTGGCAAAAGAGGGATTTCTGTTTCTCCTTTTTGTGGGTTGTTTTAAATGGAAAAAATAACTTCCATCACAATGAATTATTAAAAGATCTAATTGGAGCCATTTTTTGTATTAACCTGATAAAATGATAATTAAAGTTTCAAAAATTGGCTGGGAAAAGAAAGTTTATGATTTTCTTAAAAAATTATGAACAATAGTTAATGACCTAGTAAATGTGATGGATGTTACCTGGTCAATATATATGTGAATATATGACATAGTATATTTTGATATTTATACAGATAAGTTTTTCATTAAAGAGTTAAAAGTGTAGCATTTGTTTTAAACAAATATTTGGCAAAAGAGGGATTTCTGTTTCTCCTTTTTGTGGGTTGTTTTAAAGTGACAGACGTTACTTCTTTTTCCAACGCATTAACATTTGCATCAAGTCCGCTTTGTAAAAAGGGAATTAATTATCACTCTGGTAAAAGTCTGGGTAAAAGTCTGGTTTCTACTATTTGAGCTTGATTGCCCGATTGTGTGTATTAGTTGTAATACGTTTCGCAATTTAAACTATTGTTGATGTAAATGTGTTTGGACGTTACAATTGACCGATTGACTTATAAAGAAAAGTGACGGATGTTAAACATGACTTGATATGTCATTTACATCTTTTTATCTTGTCTTTCATCAAATTTCAAGAGACTTATGGACGCCGCATCTGATCTGAGATGCAAACTATTAAGTATTATACCATTCTTACACTCCAGTCAAAGTTAAAAAGCTGAAGAAAAAAACTGGAACAAGTGAAACGCCGGACATAATGTAAACTTTAGGCTCTGATACAGGGGCAAAACATTCCAGAACAACTGAATAGTTCTAATTGAAAACATTAAGTATGCATTCAAAGTAAGTTTTAAAAGTATTATAGAATGGAAACCCTGATCAGCAGTTACTATTGATCCAGGTGTTTTGAGAATGATTGTCAAATTTAACATCCAAAAAAAAAATAGTTATGTCAAAATGTAACGGAATACTCTTACATTGCACAGCTGAACTTGATTTTGCTCCAAAGAATAAACTTCAGACAAAAATACAAAACATCCTGGGAATTTTTCATTATGATGAATATTAGCTCATGTGAAGAACTTGTGCTGTTTATGAAAACAAACTTTGATCGGACGTTACTATGGACAACTTTTTCATGTCAATTGTTACTTCCAGTCACTGAAAAAGCTGTCAAAATGTTACGGACATGCGAAAATTCTATGAGTACGGAATGATTCAGAGCGATTTCAATTAATTTGATTAAATCAAACAACTAACTTTAAAAATCACAAATTGGGATAATCATCGTAAATTGTATTGATATTTTGTTGCTAAAACCAACTGCTATCTGTTCGGCAGTTACCACTGACATTCCGGGGTAATACAGATTCTGTCAAATGTAACAGCCGTTTTTGCTTGTCGAAAGTTTGCCATCTCTAAACAAAAATTCAGCCTATGTTGAATAATAATGTTAAAAGAATACACACTAGAAACCATTGAACATCAGATAACAAAAAGAACTTAATATTTCATCCACTGGTTGTATGTGATGGACGTTAGAACGGAAAAAATGTTTGACCGACAATTCACTTACCATGCTATCGTCCATATTGAAGGGCGCGCACAACAACTGATGACGTAGATCACTAGACGATGTTGATACAACTTAGTTCAGCGTGTAAATCACCCGAGCATTCTTCCTACGCGGTATGACAATATAATCGGATGTTATGAAGTTGATCGACAGATACCTTTGTTGCAAAAATTCGTATTTTTTTCAAGAACGAATAACCTTTCATCAGGTAAAAATTAAAAACCAACAGTATAACAACAGCTCTTGAAATGGATATAATGAATATGTCCAGTTCTGAGACGAGTTCCCTGTCTCAGATAAATAAAAAAATCGTTATTTTGACCGACAGCATAACCGGCAAAACAGGTCTTTGTGTAACGGATTTTTATTTGATAAATTACGTAAAAACATCAAATAAACACAAAGCAATCCAGAAAAATCATTTTGGCTTTAAAATATTATAAAAACGTTATGTAGAAGTTAAAGAGGATGCCAGTTTTGTCTGTTTTGACATGTCATACCCAAGACATCGTTATAAGGGTGCGGAAAAATAATGACTCTGTTGATCAAAAATCAAATGTTGTAATACTGACCAATAATTTTAATTTGATATTAATTTGAATATCTGTCTATCATAGGAACTAATCAATATGCACTAAATGTCCATTAATTTCTGTCAGATTTTACTTTTGGGGGAAAAATGTGATGGAGGTTATTTTTTCCATTTACCTGATATGGACCCATATAGGTAGTCCTTGATGTGTTAAATGTTTTTATAAAGGTCAGGTAACTCTATGATAATTAATTCTTGAGTTATTCCCCCTGTTAGTTATTTCTTATGCAGCTACTGGGAGCAAGAACCACTGGGCCTAGGGTTTTGAAATTTCAAATATCGATAGGTCTGAAAAATGAGTGGACCTGTAATTTTTTTTAACTGTGAAACTTGTATTTTTGGAGTTACCTCCCCTTTATCAGAATTAAAATGAAATCTTGTTACCACAGTATCTCAAGAAGTATTTGCCGTTGGATGATTAAATTTTGTATACAGCTTTGGGGTGAGATATACAAGAACTGATCAACTTTTGGGTAAATTCTGTCAAGAAATGATTGAGTTATGGCCCTTGTAGGAATTCGGCATTTTTGTCTCGCCTGCAAAGCAGAGGCGAGACATATGTATTGCTTTTCCGGTGTCGGCGGCGGCGGCGTCGGCGGCGTAAACTTTTGTCGAGTTTTTGCGTTTAGGTCATTTTCTCAGAAACTATAAGGGCTAGAGCCATGAAACTTGGGTCATGCATACATCTGGAAGAGTACAGCTGAAAGCCATCATCAATATTGAGTCTTGACCTAGATTTTACGGTTGACTGACTTTGCAATTTTTTGTCGAGTTTTTGCGTTTAGGTCATTTTCTTAGAAACTATAAGGGCTAGAGCCATGAAACTTGGGTCATGCATACATCTGGAAGAGTACAGCTGAAAGCCATCATCAATATTGAGTCTTGACCTAGATTTTACGGTTGACTGACTTCGCAATTTTTTGTCGAGTTTTTGCGTTTAGGTCATTTTCTCAGAAATTATAAGGGTTAGAACCATGAAACTTGGGTCATGCATACATTTGGAAGAGTACAACTGAAAGCCATCATCTGTGTTGAGTCTTGGCCTAGATTTTACGGTTGACTGAGGTTGCAATTTTTTGTCGAGTTTTTGCGTTTAGGTCATTTTCTCAGGAATTATAAGGGCTAGAGCCATGAAACTTGGACCATGCATACATCTGGAAGAGTAGATCTCAAAGCCATCATCAACATTGAGTCTTGACCTACATTTTACGGTTGACTGACTTTGCAATTTTTTGTAGAGTTTTCGGGTTTAGGTCATTTTCTCAGAAACTATAAGGGCTAGAGCCATGAAACTTGGTTCATGCTTACATCTGGAAGAGTAAATCTCAAAACGATCATCTGTATTGAGTCTTGACCTACATTTTATTGTTGACTGACTTTGCAATTTTTTGTCAAGTTTTCGCATTAAGGTCTGTTTCTCAGACACTATAAGAGCTAGAGCCATGAAACTTGGTTCATGCATACATCTGGAAGAGAAGAACTCGAAGTCGTCATCTGTATTGAGTCTTGACCTACATTTTGCGGTTGACTGACTTTGCAATTTTTTGTCAAGTTTTCGCATTTAGGTTTGTTACTCAGAAACTATAAAGGCTAGAGCCATGAAACTTGGGTCATGCATACATCTTTGCTGAGTGACAAAGCGCAAGCAGGCGAGACGCCGCATTCCGCGGAATTCTTGTTCCAACTTCTGAACTGCTTAACCTATGAAGTGGAGTTTTGGAATATAGGTAGTCCTTGATGTGTTAAAAATTTTTATAAAGGTCAGGTAACTCTATGTGTATTAATTACCAAGCTATACCCTGTGTTTGATATTACTTATGCAGCGTGGGAGCAAGAATCACTGGCCCTAGGGTTTTGAAATTTTAAATATAGATAGGTCATGAAAAAGGAGCAGACCCTTTAGTGGCAAGCATATGGTTGGGGGCACAATGTTTCACAAACACAGTTTCTATCAGCATTAACATGACTTTTTTTAGACCCTCAATATCTCTTGCACCAAACTTGCATGGATACTTCATTGGAACAAGCTTAAGAACTGATTTGATTTGGTGGCCATAATGTCACTTTCAAGGTCACAGGAGGACTTAAATATGTTAAACCATATCTTGAGCCAGTTGCTTGATTCCCACCAAACTTACATAGATATACCTTTGGGACAATTCCAAGGCTTAATTAGGTTTGGGCGACCATGACATTATTATGAAGGTCAAAAGCCAACTTGCAAGTGTTAAATTTTCCTTAAAATGAGAATTTTCTTGAAACAGTGCATGGATATTCATCAGACTTGCATAGATATATCAATATGACAGGTTTAAGAGATATTTAGTTTTTTGCAACCCTGACCTCATTTCCAAGGTTCTTAAGCTTGTTTGTACGATATTGAATGGATTTTTTCCAAACTTGCAGGAAAATATCATTAAGACATGCTAAAGAGCTTATTAGATTTTGGTGCCCTGGACCTCATTTTCAAGGTCATTAGAATACTTCAAATGTTAATTTTGGAATATGATTCTCAAACGAGCGGTGGAATGTCATCAGACTTGTATGGATACAGCATCTTTATAAGTGAAAGCATTGATGAGGTTTTAGTGAACTTGACCCCATTTTTAAGTACACAGAAGAAGGACTTGAATAATCTTAACACTTAGACATCTTGACAGACTTGACAGATTATATCATCACAGCAAAGTTTTAGGATTCAAGAGGCATGAAATGTGGAGGAAACATCTATTTTATCCCCAAAACACTTTTAGTTTAAGTTTATTGTTCTGTGTGTTTTAGATTGACCATTCTGATGTAGCTAAGACCTGGACAGATGGCAACTTTGGCTTCTTCCTGTTTATTGATGGAGAACTAGATTATACAGTTTCAGGTAAGTTCAGCTTCAGCCTTTCAGAACGTTAAAATGAATCCCCACTCCCCCTTAACCAGCTATGGTCATAGTGGCCAAAGGGTCAACACTCTTAATCTGGAGGTGAAGTGTTTGATTCCTCTGCAAGGCTTGAATTTCATATGCCCATTTGAAAAAATAGGATATACTAAGTCATAGCGCTGGCATTTGTCAGCTATCTGTGAAATTTTCATTTCTTTAAAATTCATCCTACAGTTTATATCTATTGAAGCTGAAACTTGGGAAATAGAGAAACAGTGAAGTAGAGCAGTGCATAGTTTCGATGTCACACTCCAGGGATTAGATCCTTATCATACTTGCAGGTAATGATGACATACACAAGAGCTTGGAGGAATTTGAAATTGGGTTGGATTCGAGCACAGACTACGGAGTTAGCTGCCCTTGAGCGTTTGAAAAAAATCCCATAAGGTTATAATGGAGAAAACAACGTCATCACATTTTCTCAACTGTTTTTGCTTAGATCCTTATCATACTTGCAGGTAATGATGACATACATAAGAGCTTGGATGAGTTCGAAATTTGGCCGGATTCGAGCACAGACTACGGAGTTAGCTGTCCTTGAGCGTTTGAAAAAAATCCCATAAGGTTATAATGGAGAAAACAACGTCATCACATATTTTAGAAAAACTTTGTCATCACTCTATTGCCTACATTTCTCAATGGATTTTAAAATAACTTCACACAAATGTAGGGCATGACAATATCTCAAGCAAGTTCGACTTTCAGGGTGCTGTGCCCAAGGTCAAGGTCACTGTGGCTATTTTTAGAAAATCTTTGTCATCGCTCTAGCACCTACATTTCTTCATGGATTTTAATATAACTTCACACAAATGTAGGGCATGTTAATACCTCCAGCAAGTTTGACTTTCAGGGTGCTGCACCCAAGGTCAAGGTCACTGTGGCTATTTTTAGAAAAACTTTGTCAGCGCTCTAGCGCCTACATTTCTCAACGGATTTTAAATCAACTTCACACAAATGTAGGGCATGACAATATCTCAAGCATGTTTGGCTTCCAGGGTGCTGTGCCCAAGGTCAAGGTCACTGTGGCTATTTCTAGAAAAACTTTGTCAGCGCTCTAGCACCTACATTTCTCAATGGATTTTAAAATAAATTCACACAAATGTAGGGCATGACAATATCTCGAGCAAGTTCGACTTTAAGGATGCTGTGCCCAAGGTCAAGGTCACTGTGGCTATTTTTAGAAAAACTTTGTCAGCACTTAAGCACCTACATTTCTCAACGGATTTTAAAATAAATTCACACAAATGTAGGGCATTGACAATATCTCAAGCAAGTTTGACTTTCAGGGTGCTGCAATCAAGGTTTTTGATTAGATCCTAATTATACCTGCAGGTAATGATGACATACATAAGAGCTTGGATGAGTTCGATATTTGGCCGGATTCGAGCACAGACTACGGAGTTTGCTGCCCTTGAGCGTTTAAAAAAAATCCCATGGTCTTAAAATGGAGAAAACAACGTCATCACATTTTCATTTTTCATCGGATCCTCTTCATACTTGCAGGTAATGAGGATATGCATAAAAGCTTGGATTAGTTAGCATTTCGGCTAGATCCCACCACTGACTATGGAGTACCTGCCCTGAGCATCCAAAAATCAATGTTGCCACTTTTTCTTGGTTTCTACTGATCCGATCCTTTTCAAACTTGCAGGTAATGAGGAAATGCATAATATCTTAAACAAGTTCAAAATTTTGGCCAGATCAGGCGAACCACTACGAAGTTAGCTGCCCTTGACAGCTCTGTCTATTGTGCTCTTGATCGGATACTTTTTAAACTTGCATATATTAAATGAAGGCATACATAATGTTTTGGATGAGTTTAGTTTTCAGCCTGATTGGACCACTGACTGTGGATAGCTGCCCTTGAGCATCTTAAATATCCCTATAGGTTTACAATGTCTCTCAGGTGAGCAATTGTTGCCCTTTGGGCTACTTGTTATGAAATCTAGGGCAGGTTTGTAAGTGGGTCATGTCAGGTCAAGAAGTAGGTCACTAAATCAGATATGAGAGAACCCTTGAGTACACTCTAGAGGGCACAGTTTGATCCAATCTTTGTTCAGAATGTTTATTTCTATGTCATTTAGAACAAGGTGCTCTAGAGACCTCCTTTATTAACCAGTTTTGTTACCAGTATATCTTCACAGCTGTACTGGATTTGTTTGACGTCAAAATCTGCACTCTTCTAAAACCACTGGTTTAAGGTTTGTAAAAAATGAGTGAAGTAACAAAATGTGTCTGTTGACAGTAAGATCTCAGGTGAGCTACAAGACCATTGGTCCTCTTGTTAGTTCACCTGAGCTTTAGGCTTATAGATGAGGTTAAAGTATAGCCAGGCCTCTGGCATCTGTCCACTCTCCATCAGTCATCTGTCCATCAATATTTTCAAGCACCTTCTCCTCTGAAGCCACAGTGCCGATAGAAGCCATATTTGATGTGGAGCCTTCCTGGGTCGGGAGAACAAAAGTTTGTTCGGATGGTCTAGGTCACATGACCAAGATGGCCGCCTTGACAATATATGGTAACTAAAAATTGTGTTTGTGAAACACTATGCCCCCAACTCTATGCTTGCCACTAAAGGTGTCAAAATTTACAATATGTTTAAACTTAAAATGGAGCACAGCTCTATAAATATTCATGGAAATTCCTCAGAAGTTAATCAGATTATCTACATACTGATTCTAAAATGTATGTCAAATATCAAAATCCGAGCTGAAACAGTTCTCCAAATATATTGTAAAAAATTTTGTCTAATGTTTAAGTCTGAAAGTGTAAAAATGGGAAATAACTTCCTTATATTTACCAAAATACTTAGCACCCAGTAGCTGCACAAGTAATTACTATCAGGGGGAATAACTCCATGATTTATGAACATGGATTTATCTAACCATTACCAAACTATTTAATACATCAAGGACTACTAAAAATCAGCTTCCTAGGTTATGTGGTTTAGGAGTTGGAAAAATGCGAAATTCAAAACTCAATTATTTTTATACGGACTTTGTCCAAAAGTTAATCAGTTCTTGTATATCTTATCCCAAAGCTGTATACTAAATATCATCATCCTAGCTCAAATACTTCTTGAGATGTTGTGGTAACAAGATTTCACTGTAGTTTTGATAAAGGGCAGATAGCTCGAAAAGTAAAAGTCTCATGGAGTAGAAAAAAATACGGGTCCACTCAATTTACATGCCCTATTCATATATAAAATTTCATAGCCCTGGCTCCAATGGATCTTGCTCCCAGTAGCTGCATAAGTAATGACTATCAGGGGGAATAATTCCATCATTTATGAACACAGAGTTATCTTACCTTTAAAAAATATTTAACACATCAAGTACTACTTATATACCAAAAATCAACTTCCTAGGTTTAAGCGGTTCAGAAGTTGGAAAAATGCCAAATTCTTACAAGGGGCATAACGCAATCATTTTTCGACAGAATTTGCACAAAAGTTAATCAATTCTTGTAAATCTTACCCCAAAGCTGTATACTAAATATCATCATTCTAGCTCAAATACTTCTTGAGATATCATGGTAACAAGATTTCATTTTAATTTTCATAAAGGGGAGATAACTCAAAAAGTACAAGTCTGACGGAGCAAAAAAAATACGGGTCTGCTTATTTTTCATGATCTATCCATATATGAAATTTCAAAACCCTAGGCCCAGTGGTTCTTAAAGGAAAACACTCACTTAAATATGAACAGACTTCAAATTATAGATCTTGATTAGCAATTAAATTTGGTGAAAATTTCATGAAAATCTGACTTAAAATAAGAAAGATATGAAGATTTTAAAAAATCAAAATGGCGGTCTTGGAGGCCGCCATTTTGGAAGTTCCTCTCGCGTGATAAATATTTAAATCTAGAATAAGAGCATAAATTGCTTACTTTTACAGTTTTACTTAGTATTGAATGTTTCTTTATGAAGTAAAATATAGATTTATGCATTTCATTTATCTACAGTTTGTTTCAAACTTAAGTTATTTAGGATTTCCATTTTTGACTGGGAGTTTATGACGTCATTAACTCATAGATTTGCTGGTTCCCAGCTCAACATTTTAATATATTTAAACTGTCATATCTTTTTTATCTTAAGTAGGATTTTCATGAAATTTTCGACAAATTTCATGTTTTATTATAATCTTTAATTTGAGCCCACAGTGCATTTTAGTGAGTGTTTTCCTTTAAGCAATATAGCTGCATAACGTGTCACTGACGAATGGACCAACAGACAACGGACAACGCGAAAGCAATATGCCCCCTCAACCTCTCTGAAGTTGGGGGCATAAAAACCCTTTAAAAGTCTTCTTCTTCAGTTCCAAACAACCAGTGATCTTGAAACATTTAGCTCACCTGAGCCAAAGGCTCACAGGTGAGCTTTTAGTATGGCAATGCTCCGTAGTCTGTTCGTCGTCCGTCCATCCACTATTTTCAAAGGTCTTCTCCTCCAAAACCGCTGGGCTGATCAAAGCCAAATTTTATATGGAGCGGCCATGGGTTGGGGGAACGAAAGTATGTTCAGGGTGTCTGGGTCACATGACCAAGATGGCCGCCATGCCCATATATGGTAAAAACCCTTCAAAAATCTTCTTTTCCAGAACCAAAAGGCCTATGACCTTGAAACTTGGTATGTAGCATCGGACATTCAGACCCATCATAGTTTATACAAATAATGACCTTGCGTTGACCTTGACCTAATTTATGACATGGTCAACTTTGGGACGTTAGGCTTTTATATGGGAAAACGCTTAAACAGTGGATTTCTCAAACTAATTAAGTCTAAGGTACAATACTTGGTATACATGAATGAAGATATTATGTCACTAAAGATCAAGGTCATTCTGTCTGTCCATCCATCGTCAAGATTTTCAAACATCATCTCCTCTGAAACCACTGGGCCGATTGAAGCCAAATTTCATATGGCATGTCAGTGGGATGGGGTAATGAAAGTTTATACCCAGGGTCTGGGTCACATGACCAGGATGGCTGTCATGCCCATATATGGTCCTCTTTTGAATGAATTTGGACCAGTTTATGTCAGAATGATCCTTTCATGAAGCTAATTCAATCTTTTTTGCAAATTGACAATCCCAAATGGCCTCTATCCATCATTATTTAAAAAAATATATATATATGAAAAGACAATATTTCATGAACTACCAAATGGATTTTGACCAAATAGGTGCCAAACAGATGATTTCATTGAGGTCTGAATATAAAGGTGCAAAGCAGGTGCGACATAGGGTTCCGCTGAATTTTTGTATTTTGCTGCCATTTATTGTCACCCGACGTAGGAGGAGGGGGACTATAGAAATGACCCTCGTCCGTCCATGTGTCAGTCCGTCCTTCCGTCCATCATTCCGTCCGTCATTCCGTCCGTCCGTCCGAAATCTTGTCCCCGCAACTCCTTCTACGTCTTTCATCAGATTGATTTGAAATTTTACAGATTGTATTCTTATGACATGAAGATGTGCATGTGGTTTTTTATTTTTGTTTCGGCCATTTTTGATGGAGTTACGGCCCTTGCTGACTCAGTCCGTCCAAAATCTTGTCCCCGCAACTCCTCCTACGTCTTTCATTGGATTGATTTGAAATTTTACAGATTATATTCTTATGATATGAAGATGTGCATGTGGATTTTGATTTTTGTTTCGGCCATTTTTGACGGAGTTACGGCCCTTGCTGACTCAGACCTTGTCCCCGCAACTCCTGCCACATCTTTTATCAGATTGACTTGAAATACTGCAGAATGTTCTGTCATGATCTGAAGATGTGCATGTGATTTTGGAATTTCAATTGTCCTATATTTTACAAAGTTATGGCCCTTTTTCATTTTTGGCATTTTTCCAACTTTTAAACCGTTTGACTGAGAGAGCTGAAATTTGGAATGCTATTAGCATTTGGTAAATTGAGTATTCTGATTATTGTTAGGATATGCTAAATTTATTAGTGACAGAGTTATTCCCCTTTCATAGATAATAGACATTCACTTATAGGTAAAAGGATAACTCAAGAATTATTCATATTAATGGGCTGAATTTTCATAAATGCATTGTTCATTTTTCATTAGATTCATATTAGGAGGATTATGGCCCTTGTTATTTTGTTAATGGGTATACAGTCTTGATGTTTTGGGCATTCTGTAAGGGCGTAAAGTTTCAGTAACCGGATTTTACACATATACGCCCAGTTCTGAACTTAAGTCTTTTATAACCTCATAGAGGCCCAGTAATTGGGTATATGTCTTTGCTTATGCTTCAATTATTATTTGCTTACCAGGTTCTGTTATACACATATTTTCTGGTTTTGGCCATACAGTTACTCTGAAACGGAATAAAGGGCTGCAGTTTGTGACACATTTCAAACGTCTGGTGACTTTTGGCCGATGGCCTTTTATTGGGTTTGGAAAAAGCAGACATATAATATATCTAAGTATATTGCTGTTAAATATGTGCATCATGTGCACTTATTTTCTACTCGACTGAAGTCGTAAAATCAGATTATGCTACTTTTACATGTTTTTGTATGTTTTGCAATTGTGTAGTTGTGCATTAGTAACTTGGCCGGCAGATTGCTATGTAGTCAATGTACACTGATAGCAAAAGTAAATTCCTGCACATACTTTCATTTCTGCAAAACTATCATAATGTTACACTTCCCCAAAACATACTGAAAATGCAATTCAGTGCACTGATGTTAACGTTGCCAAATACGTAGGACTTCAGATTGTAGTTACTAGATAACTTTTCATCTCAGAAACCATTTTCTGACAGCCAGAGATATTAACCTTTGCTTGAAAATAACCAAACACAGATTTCAGACCCTTGACTTGCAGTATGCTTTGTTGATACTTCGTTAAAATTAGACTGTAGAAGTAATTAAGATAAAATCTGTACATTTCCTGTCAAGTCAGAATTTGTTTATGCTTTCAATTTTGCCTTTTTCTGAAAAATTACCCCTGTCCCCTCTAGAAGCAGATTTTGTTTGCAATCATTCAAGTGCTCTAATCCTGTACAAAATTGAAAGTAAAAGAAAATTTGATCAGTTTCAGTCACAAAATATTGGTGTCTGTCTAAGATTTCCAAAAATGTTGGAGTTTGAAAAACAATGACAAGCTTAACAGTCAAGTTTCTATTTTTGTTGAGTATAGATAGTCTAAATGAGAACAAGATCAAACAAAACAGATTTCTCTGGAATACCTTTAAAATGTAATTCTTCTTGTTTAAAAGTAGTTAAAACTGTCAAGACCACAAGCACTTTTTATGCCCCCGCCACGAAGTGGGGAGGGGCATTTAGTTTTGCCCTTGTCCGTCCGCGCATACGTACATACGTACGTACGTACGTCACACTTTGTAGTACTGTTCTTGTCTCCGCAACTTCTCCTACAGTATTTGATATAGGGAGTTGAAACTTGCAACACAGTTCAGACATGCATTGAACATGTGCATAAAGGAAACATAACTTTGCTTAAGATCTTTATTGCAGAATTATGTCCCCTTGAATAATATACATATTATGACCATATTTCACATTTGAGTACTGTTCTTGTCTCTGCAACTCCTCCTACAGTATGCAACTCCTCCTACAGTATTTGATATAGGGAGTTGAAACTTGCAACACAGTTCAGACATGCATTGAACATGTGCATAAAGGAAACAGAACTTTGATTAAGGTCTTGATTGCAGAATTATGTCCCCTTGAATAATATACATATTATAACCATATTTCACATTTGAGTACTGTTCTTGTCTCCGCAACTCCTCCTACAGTATTTAATGTAAGGATGTGAAACTTGCAACACAGTTCAGACATGCATTGAACATGTGCATAAAGGAAACAGAACTTTGATTAAGGTCTTTATTGCAGAATTATGTCCCCTTGAATAACATAAATATTTTGACCGTATTTCACATTTGTAGTACTGTTCTTGTCTCTGCAACTCCTCCAATTGTATTTGATGTAGGGATTTGAAACTTGTAACACAGTTCAGACATGCATTGAACATGTGCATAAAGGAAACAAAACTTTGATCCAGGTCACTATGGCAGAATTACATCCCATTGAATGACATGCATATTTTGACCATATTTCACATTTTGTAGTACTGTTCTTGTCTCTGCAACTCCTCCAATAGTATTTGATGTAGGGATTTGAAACTTGCAACACAGTTCAGACATGCATTGAACATGTGCATAAAGGAAAAAGGAACTTTCAGTCAGGCCTTTAATGCAGAATTATGTCCCCTTGAATAACATACATATTTTGACCATATTTCCATAGCTTAAATACAATCTCACCTTTTATCGTCGCTCTAGCGGCCTCATTTCTTAATCGATTTTGGTATTACATCACAGCTTTATTGGGTATGACAGTACCTCGAACAACTTTGCGTTTCAGGTTGGTAGGATGAAGGTCAAGGTCACAGTTGCTATTTTCAGAAAAACTAGGGCATTGATCCAGCGCTTTCATTTATAGATCGATTTTGATGTAACTTCACATAAATGTTAAGTATAACAATATCTTGAATAAATTACCGTTTCTGCACCACAGGTCCAAGGTCAAGGTCACAGTTGCTATTTTTAGAAAAAAACTTTATCATCCTCTACTCCTCTATTCATTGACAATTTTGATGTATCTTCACTCAAATGTTTAGTGTGACAATATCTTGGACAAGTTCGTGATCCAGAATTTCAGGGTAAAGGTCAAGGTCACATTTGCTGTTTTTAGAAAATACGCTGTCATCCCTCTGGAATGATTTTGGCATAACTTGACACAAATATTTAGCTTGACAATATCTGGGATAAATTTACATTTCAGCATTGTAGGTCCAAGGTCAAGGTCACAGATGCTATTATAGGTACATGTAAATCTTTGTCATGGTTCTAGCGCCTTTATTTATTAACTGATTTTGATAGAACTTCACACAAATATTAAGTATGACAATATCTTGGACAAGTTAACCTTTCAGGGTTGTAGTTCCAAGGTCAAGGTCACAGTTGCTATTTTTAAGAAAAACTCAGTCATCCCTCTAGCACCTTTATTTTTTGCCAGATTTTGATGTAACTTCACACAAATATGTTTTAACACATTACTCATCTAGTGAGGCATATGGCGGGGGCATTCATCACCTTCAGTGATTGTCTAGTTTTATCTCCAATTGAGTGATGTATAGATTACATTGTATATGTTGTTTGACTTTCAGTGACAGTGAGGATGCACGGAAAGTATGGTTACATATCAGCCCATGAATGGCCACTACTTATAGTAAGTTTTTGTCATACCTTTTTATACACCCATTTTGAAAAAATGGACATATTATGTCGTGGCGTTGTCCGTTCGACTGTCCGTCCATCCGTCTGTCCGTAAACATTCTTGTGCGCGCCATAACTCAGTAACCATTTGGGATGTCTTCATGAAATTTGGTAGGCATATGTATTAGGTTGGGGGAATGTGTCAGGTACAAGAATGGTTGCTCCCCCTTCCTTAGTTTCCACGTTATGCCCCTTTGATTAATTTTCCCTGCAAGTCTTGTGCGCGCCATAACTAGATAACCGTTTGGGATATCCTCATGAAACTTCATAGCAATGTGTATGAAGTCCCAACGGTGTGTCAATTTCAACAAGGCTGCTCTCCCTTTCTTCATTTTAGAGTTAATCCCTTTCGTTAGTTCTAATAGGCTATTTTTGTGTATACTTATCTTGTACAATATATTGTCAAGGGAATATAGTAGAACCAAAAATTGCATATCTAGTATATTTAGGTTATCTCCCTTGTTCCACTTACTTTGGAAGCTGATTTTTGGTATACTAACAGTATTTCATGTGTTAAATATTTAGATGATGTTGCAGTCATTATACCCCTGCTTTGAAAAAGTGGGGGTATACTGGTTTACATTTATCCTTCCATCTGTCCATCCTTCTGTCTGTCCTTCCATCCCCTTTTAATCAAATTTTTCATCAAAGATTTCTTCACAACCATACAAGCTAGACTGGTCATATTTGGCATACAGGTTGATGACGAAATGTTGTATTGTGGGATTGAGAACCAGCCTTCTCCTGCTTATTCTTCCCTGTATTTATCCAATTTTCTTTCTTTCCATACTTTGAATAATGAAATTTTTCGTCAAAGATTTCTCTACAACCATGCAAGCTACACTGGTCATATTTGGCATACAGGTTGATGTCGACATGTTGTATTGTGGGATTGAGAACCAGCCTTCTCCTGCTTATTCTTCCCTGTATTTGTCCAATTTTCTTTCTTTCCCTACTTTGACTAATGAAATTTTTCGTCAAAGATTTCTCCACAACCATGCAAGCTAGAGTAGTCATATTTGGTATGCAGGTTGATGACTATATGTTGTATCTTGGGATTGAGAACCAGCCTTCTTCTGCTTATTCTTCCCTGTATTTGTCCAATATTCTTTCTTTACATACTTTGAATAATGAAATTTTTCGTCAAAAAATGGATTTCTCCACAACCATGCAAGCTAGAGTAGTCATATTTGGTATGCAGGTTAATGATGACTTACTCTATATCGTGGGATCGAGAACCAGTCTTCTCCTCTTTTTCTTTCCTGTATTTGTCAGATTTTCTTTCTCTCTTTACTTTGAATAATGCATTTTTTTCACAAAAGATTTCTATGCATCTGTAAGTTAGAGTAGGGATATTTTGTATGCAGGTTGATGATAACTTGTTGTATTGTGGGATTGAGAACCAGTCTTCTCCTGCTTATTCTTCCCTATATTTTTCCAATTTTCTTTCTCTCCTGACTTAGTATAATGTAATTTTTTGTAACAGATTTTGTTAATTTTCCGTTTTTGGATGGTGAGGTTCCCCGCACCACTTCTTATGGTGTTTACATTTCTCAGCTTATTCGCTTCGCTAGGGTGTCTAGTCATCTGGCTGACTTCAATGCTCGTAATAAAAGTTTGACTGCCAAGCTTTTACAGCAAGGGTATCGGTATCATAAACTTCGGAAAGCTTTTTCTAAATTTTATCGTAGACACTTTGAATTGGTTTCTAAATATAATATAGGGTTAAGGTCACTTTTGCAACAAGGCCTATCGGAACCTGAATTTTATGGTGACTTAGTATATAAATTACGCAAAATCGTAGGGAAAACAGAATTTCCCGATCAATTTAAGAAAATTATCATACGATTTAAACGCATTGGCTATAACATAGATGTCATGCGACAGTCTGCATGCTTAGTGGTTAACCCAATCACGGTTGACAACTTTGCTGTCCTCTTTAATTGCACGCCGGTGGGTCGGGGTTCAGACTCTATGATAGACCCTACATAAAGCTATATATTAGTTGGTTGGGGCCGGATGTTTGTCTGTTTCTTGGCCCACTGGGGTTCAACTGGTGGTCTTCTTTTGCTCCAGTACTCCAGTGGTGTTGCTGATGCCCCAGGGATCTCCGGGTGTCTCTACACGTTTTGGCTGTCGAGTCCTCATCCTTGCTTCATCACGGTCTTTTCTTGATCTTAATTGTTGACCGTGATGACTCTCTGATGAGTTAGGGGACCTCCATACGAACCGAACTACTGTAAAACACTTATATTTGGCGGTCACTTTATTTTGGCGATATTGGCGGAAAAGAAGAAAATCGCCAAATTAAAATGCCGCCAATATAAGCTCATGATACCGAAAGAAGAAAAAAATTATTGAGTACGTGATCCTATTTCCCCTACCAAAATATAAAAGCTAATACACATCACATATATAAGCGCAAAAGAAGATGCTACCCAAACAACAAGAGGGAGGAAACGGAGTATGAAAATGTTCTGACCATACTAATTAGTACTTCAATTAAGTTGATTAAATCAGAAGGAACACAAAATCTTTTTACTTTAAACAATTAACAACCCAAACTGTAACATGACTATAATAATAACTGCTTTTGTTTCAATCACCATGACAATATAAAATTCAAATAAAGAGCAAAATACGACGTCAACTATGGTTACGTACCGTTGAGCTACTTGGGTAACGTCGATACGAGAATTGAACAGAACAGAACAAAAATACGACGTCAGATGAAATATTTTGTTCTTGAGAATCACAAAACCGCCAAAATAAAAATCCGCCAAAAGGTCCATTTTTAAAAACCGCCAAATTTTGCTGCCGCCAAATATAAGTGTTTTACAGTACCAACTAATTGTGTGCACCGCAGCAGAGGGTGAGGGTGAAGGTTTTGGCCCAGTAAAACCGGTTTAAACCCCCCAGTAGTTATTACTGACCGTCCCAAGGCGGTACTTTTGTTGCGGTTGCATTTGTTTTATGTTCGGTGCTGTTTAATTTATTGTGTTCTCAGTTTAATCCTTCTATCATAAAAATAGAAAATAGGTAAAAATAATTGTTAAATGTTTTTCATATAATTTGCTTAGTCCGTTGTAACCCGTCTGTTGGTCTAAATTATTTAGTTCAATAAAGATAGCTGAGTTGCCATCTATTTGGGAAAGAGCTGCTGACTCGGCTTATCACTTGTAATTTATTGTTTGTTGGGATGTCTTTGTCAATCTGTCCCTTTGATGTTGGGGATAGGGTTTGGGATCTGATTCAGTCAGTTCCTGAAGTGTAGTTACTCTTTAAATTCACAGCAACCATCCATGTTTGGTATACATGGTAGCAATGATTTAGCTCCCTCTCTATGGTTTTTGTTTCAAAAATAACACCATTTGATTTAAGCAATTAAGCGGGGGTATAGTCGGATTCGCTGGACAGTTCTAGTTAATTATAGAGTGGTTGCCCCTGTTTGTCTGCCTGTCTATCCTTTTGTAAACAATCTTGTTCATTCTGTAACTCCTTTAGGACATTAAAACGGGCGTATTATGAGCCGCCTGCGAAGCCCTTGTTTGGCAAAAGGAGACATAGATATCTGGTTATCTATCCATCCATCCTTCCATTTACCAGAGCTACATTGTGGGATGAATGGGTGGTATTTTTCACCCCACAGTACTGTGTGTGTGTGCTTTGTATCACTGTGGATAAGGGGCCTACACATTTAGTCATGCATTTGCTTGCATTACTAATATTCTGGCCAAATTGTGTCTTTTATAGTTTTATGTTGTTCAAAGTGTAGTCAGACCAACACAACCAAACACCAGACATCTCAATAAAATTTTGGTATATAAGCATAGAATGTTGAGTTGAAATGATCTTGTACTAAACTCTGATATAATTATTCATTATGATATAATAACCTTTTCTTTCTTTTATAGTTTTATGGTGTAATGGGTTTGCTTTACCTTTTCCTGGGTATTACATGGCTGGTTATGCTTGCCTGTAACTGGAGAGATTTATTACGTGTTCAGTTCTGGGTTGGAGGTGTTATCGTTCTTGGTAAGTATATGGAGTGACATCTTAAAGGTACCTTAAGCCATGTGCTTACTGTAAATATTAAAATACTGTGCTGTTTTTTCCCAAAACAGATTAAGAGTATTCACTTCTATTCGTCAGTCTGTCCGTTCATCTGTCTGTCTGGTTGTCAGTGCAGTCATCCATCCATTAGTCAGTCCGTCAGCAATAATGTCAACCTCAGTGTTTAGTCCATTTCTCACAAACAGCGATGCTTACAATCATAAAAGTTTGTTCTAAGAGTGTTCTTGAGGGCTGTTGCACTTATTTTTACCCTTGGCCAATATTTTACACTCTGCTGGTTTTGAAAATTTTACATCAATATATGTTGACTCAAGAGTTTAAGTCTTTTTTTTGCAAACTGTAATACCTCTATTTCTTGCAAATTGTAATACCTACAATCATTAAGTTTGGTACAAAGTTTCTTCTTTGAATGTTTTGGAGGGCTGTTGCACTTATTTTTACCCTTGACCTATATTTTACACTCTGCTGATTCGTAACATTTTACATCAAAATTACGTGGACCCTAGAGTTTTGAGTCTGTTATCTTCGACAAGTTCACCTTTCAGGGCTGTATATCCAAGCTCAAGGTGACAGTTGCTATTTTTAGAAAAAACTTTGTCATCCCTCTAGCACCTTTATTTATTGACAGATTTTGACATAACTTCACACAAATATGTCTTAACACATTACTCCTCTAGTGAGGCATGTGGCGGGGGCATTCATCACCTTTAGTGATTGTCTAGTTTTATATATATATAGCGAGCACATAGACAATTGTTCTAACACAATGAGCCCGAAATATTTTATCTATCCGTTTTATAAATTGTATACGGAAAGCATCACTTTACGACGGGCAAAGGAAAAATATTTTATTCAATCCTTAAAACCAAAATTAAACAGGGCAAGTTGATTATAAAGGGTGCCGTCAACGTATTCATAAGCAGGAAACGTAACTTATTCTAAGCGGAAACGGAAACGTCATTTAAGACGTTACGTCATGTTGCTAAGTAATTAAAGATGTCTTCTTGAAAATCTGTACATGCAGTGAAACCGCGGTAGAAGTTGTTTGAAATTATATTTATTTGGCTAAATCAGACTTGTTGATTTTTCTATATATATAAATACATGTAAATGCCTTATCTCTTCGGGGAAAGCGGAAGTACATGTATGCTGCAGGGGTGATGTATGGCCACTCATGAAGCACACACATCTACAATGAGAGAGTCCAACCGAATGCATAGTATTTAAACTATCAGGTTTAACCGAACAATACAATTATTGCTTATTATTTAGCAGTATCCAAATGTTTAACAGCTATGGAAATGCCCTCAAAACATATAAGGAGAGTGATAGCCCATATCAGACTGGGCAGTCGCACAGTCTGATCTAGGGTTTTCCTGTCGGCACAAACAAAAATCACCCTTGGGAATCTTTCAGGTAAAGGGAACTTGAACAGTCTATATGTTTATATATTCAGAAAGGTAGAGAGAGGATAGAGAGAGGATTAGTTAGAAAAGTGCTTAATGATTATGCCCATGAATTTACTTAAATTAACAAGGCAGTTTTCATCTTTTATTGAATGCAGATTTTGGTATTCCAGTATATTGGGTTTATGATAGTACAAGAAAGAGGTATTAGTCGTGCCCTATCGCGTTTGAAGTAAGAACATTCCAACAAATAATGAAATTTATTGCCCAAAGTATTTTTATCTCAGAAATTACAAATCATATAAATCGTATGACCACACATTAAATAGCATTTTGGCGTGTAGACGTAACGTCATTGACAACGTCCATGTCAACAATGCATTTTCTTATTGAAATAATGTTCAGTTTCAAAACGTTAAGATCCCATTTTAAAGGGTCATATGATAAACAGAATCTTACACTTGTGGTCATTATTCCCCCGACATACGAAGTATGTCGAGGGGTATATAGTTTTCGTCATTCCGTCCGTTCGTCCGTTATTCCGTCTGTCCGTCCGTCCGTGCATGCGTGTGTGCGTCCGTCCGTTAACATTTGTGTGAAAGTTTTGTGTTAAGTTTTTAATTTTGCTTATGTTTCCAATATCCTTTGATGAAGCCTGTTGGTATGTGCCTAGATTTACTTACAGGTTCAAGCAGAATACTTATCATCATCTGGATGCTGCTGCTGACCTAAGGTCAAGGCCACAGACTTAAACATTTGCGTTAATGGTTTGTGTTGCTTATGTCTCCAATATCCTTTGATGAAGCCTGTTGGCATGTGCTTAGATTTACTTACAGGTTCAAGCAGAATACTTATCATCATCTGGATGCTGCTGCTGACCTAAGGTCAAGGTGACAGACTTAAACATTTGCGTTAAAGTTTTTCATTATTAAGTTTATAGACTTTCATATTTCTTATATCCTTTGATGGAACCTCTTGATATTTGACTAGGGTTACTTTTAGATTCATACCGAGTAGTTTACATCATCTGGATGCTGCTGCTTACTAAAGGTCAAGGTCACAGACTTGTGTATTTGCATTAAAGTTTTGCGTTAAGTTTATATTCTTTGCTTATATTTCCAACATCCTTCAATGAAACATTTTGATATATGTCTAGGTTTACTTAAATGTTCATGCATAATACTTGACATCATTTGGATGCTGCTGTTAAGTTTACATTCTTCTTATGTATTTCCAATATCCTTTTATGGAACCTTTTGATATTTGATTAGGTTTACTTTTAGGTTCATAGCTGCTTTCCAAAGGTCACAGACTTGTATATTTGCATTTAAGTTTTGCGTTAAGTTTATAGTCTTTGTTTACATTTCCAACATCCTTTGATGAAACCTTTTTGATACACGACTAAGTTTACGTCAATGTTCATGCAGATTAGTTGACATCATCTGGATGCAGCTGTGACCAAGGTCATGGGCACAGACTTATATGTTTACATTAAAGTTTTGTGTTAAGTTAGTACTGTTTGCTCATATTTATACTTTACTTTGATGGAACCATTTAATAGGTGACTAAGTTTACTTCTAGGTTCAAACCATGTATAAGATTGGTTTCATTAGGCAGTAGTTTCATAAGGCGGTGGTTTCATTAGGCGGTGGCGCTGGTCGGGGGTATGCGTGAGCCCCTGCTCACTTGCTCTAGTTTCATATGGAATTTATGAAACTCTCTGAAGGCTCGTTTCATAAATTTCATATGAAATGACCACTCATGTAAGATCCTCTATTTATGATTTTCAGTTCTAAAATGCACCATGTTAATATATAGATTTTTAGGAAGCAGTTTAAAATAAGTTTCTAATTCAGTGGTAGCTTTAAAAATTCCATAATTTTTTACCTTCAATGAATTAAGTTTGGCCTCCAATTCTGCAGGAACTGGTCATACAAAATTTGTTTTATAAGCAGTTTGACTGAGTATACATTCACTTTGTTTTGTTTTATCCATATATCGTAATGGCCAAAATCACTAAGAATCTTCTCCATAGTGGAAATCCATTTATAGTTTGCGTCGTCGCCAGATCTTAATGATTGGTATAAAATAAGCGATTTTTGTATGTTTATCGAGTATTAACCTATTCCAAAAACCAGTTGTTCACGTTTTTATGATTATTTCTTAATAAATAAGCAAATGAAGATATTATGTTGCTAAAGGTCAAGGTCATTCTATGACCTTTGTTCAAGGTCACTGACATTCTGTCGCCTGTCAACATTTTCAAACATCTTCTTCTCTGAAGCCACTGGGCTGTTTGAAGCCATATTTCATGTGGAGCATTGCTGGGTCAAAGGAACCAAAGTTTGTTCAGATGGTCACATAACCAAGCTGGCCACCATGCCCATGTATGATAGAAACCCTTCAAAAATCTGAATTCCGAACCACAGGCCCAATGACCTTGTGTCATGGTATGTAGCATTGGGGCCTCAAGGCCCATCATAGTTTGTACAAATCATGACTGTGCATTAATCTTGACATAATTTATGGCAAGGTCAACTTTGGTATGTTATGGTTTTATATGGGAAAATGCTTGAACACTTGATTTCATGGAATTTATTTGAGCATACGAGGGTCGTTCATTTAATTATGTCACTAATGGCCCACCATACTGTGTGGCTGTAAGGAGCATGTGGAAACTGCAGTGATTTCACGGGGAATTGATTTTCTGTAATAGGATGAAATTTCAATCTAATCCGTTCAGTCTTTCAAAAGTTATTGAAAGTTCAAGTTGGTTCAGTCATATACACACCACCTTATGAAAAACAAAACAAGCTTTGAAATTAGGGCATACATTAAAGGTCGTGTTGGTCTGAATGTTTCAGTTTCACACATATATAGTGAACTGTGTCAGATACATGGGACATCTGTTGTCTCTAAAAGGTCAGTTTTCAGGTGGCATAAAAAACTTGAGATGGTAAAACTGACCTGAAGATGAGCCCTGTCCCAGCCAGCAAAGAAAAGCTGATGGTCATTGCCAGAAGAAATAAAAAGTGCGGCAAAAGTTCTGTATGCGGTATTTTTCAATTGCGATGGACCCATTGTTCAAATTTCCGTACCAAACGGCAAGACAATTACAGGTAAATTTTATAAAAGTGGTGTGTTGTCAAAAGAAAAGGCCACTATGAAAAAAAGTAGACCTGCATCCGGTTTAAGAGGTCTGTGTCTTATCCATGACAATGCACCTTCTCACAAGTGTGTTCTTGTCCAAGACGTCTTGAAAGAGGAAAAGGTAGTTCAGCTCTCTCATCCACCTTATTCGCCAGACCTTGGTCCCTGCGACTTTTTAGCTCACCTGAGCCAGTGGCTCGGGGGGAGCTTATAGGATGGTAAGGGTCCGTCTTGTCCTCTGAAACCGCTTGGCCGATTGTAACCAAATTTCATATGTAGCCTACTGGGGCCCTCGAACAAAAAATTGTTCAAACAGTCTTGGTCACATGACCAACATGGCCGCCCTGTCCGATATATGGTAAAAACCTAAAAAAATCTTCTTCTCCAGAACCAATAGGCCGATGGCCTTGAAACTTGGTATGTAGCATTGGGTACGCGAGTACTACCAAGATTGTTCAAATTATGACCTTGGGTTGACCTTGACCTTTTTTTACGGTAAGGTCAAATTTGCTTCCTTGTGGTTTTATATGGCAAAATGCTAGAACATAAGATATCTTGGAAACTGTTGAAGATTTTTGGCTAAAAATTGGTATCTACAGTCATCTTAATGAGTACATGAAGATTTATGAGTACAAGAGGTCTAGGTCATTCTTTGACCTTGACCCAGAACTCTGATATTTTGACAATTTCAAACAATCTCCTCAAAGTCACTGTGCCAATTGAAACCAAATTCCATATAGAGCCTACAGGGGTTGAGGGAATGAAGATTTATTCATACCGTCCAGGACACATGACCAACATGGCCGCTATGCCCATATATGGTAAAAACCTTTAAAAATCTTCTTCTCCAGAACCAATTGACCGATGGCCTTAAAACTTGTTATGTAGCATTGGGTACTTGAGTACTATCAAGATGGTTCAAATTATGACCTTGCGTTGACCTTGACCTTTTTTACGGCAAAGTCAAATATGGGAAAATGCTACAACATAAGATTTTATGGAATTTTTTTAAGATTGAGGCCTAAAAATTGGTATATGCAGTCATCTTAATTAGAACATGAAGATTTGTGGGTACAAGAGTTCAAGGTCATTCTTTGACCTTTTACCCAGAACTCTCATATTTTGAAAATTTCAAACAATCTCCTCAAAAACCACTTGGCCAGTTGTAACCAAATTTCATCTAGAGCCTCCAGGGGTAGGGGGAATGAAAATTTGTTCAAACGGTGCAGGTCACATGACCAACATGGCTGCCATGCCCATATATGGTAAAAACCTTAAAAAAACTTCTTTTCAAGAACCGATTGACTGATTGCCTTGAAACTTGGTATGTAGCATTGGGTACTCGAGTACTATCAAGTTTTTTTAAATGATGACCTTGGGTTGACCTTGACCATTTTTTTACGGCAATGTCAAATATGGGAAAATGCTAGAACATAAGTTTTCATGGAAAGTTTTGAATATTAAGGCCTAAAATTTGATAAATACAGTCATCTTAATGAGTACATGAAGAGTCAGGAATACAAGAGGTCAAGGTCTTTCTTTGACCCTGAATTCTTATAGTTTGACAATTTCAAACTTCTTTTTAAAAGCTACTGAGCCAATAGTAACCAAATATCATATAGACCCTTCAGGGGTTGAGGGAATGAAAATTTCTTCAAATGGTCTGGATCACATGATCAACATGGCCGCCATGCCCATACATGGTAAAAACCTTTAAAAATCTTCTTCTCCAGAACCAATTGAATGATGCCTTGAAACTTTGTATGTAGCACTGTGTGCTCCAGTACTATCATGATTATTCAAATTATGACCTTGGGTTGACCTTGAACTTTTTTACAGCAAGGTCAAATATGGGAAAATGCTACAACATAAGATTTCATGGGAAGTTTTGAAGATTTTGGCCTTAAAATTGGTATATAAAGTCATTTTAATGAGGTCATGAAGAATTTTGAGTACAAGAAGTCAAGGTCATTCTTTGACCTTTGACCCAGATTTCTCATATTTTGACATTTTCAAACATTTTCTCAAAAGACAAAGGGCCAATTGTTAACACATTTCATATGGAGCCTCAAGGGGCTGATTGAACAAAAATTTGTTCAAACGGTCTAGGTCACATGACCTGCATGGCCGCCATACCCATTTATGGTATAAACCTTTAATATTTTTAGCTCACCTGGCCCGAAGGGCCATAGTGAGCTATTGTCATACCAATGCGTCCGGCGTGCGTCGTGCGTCGTCCATCAACACCTTAAAAACAAATATTCAAACATCTTCTTCTGTAAAACTACTGGTCCCATGGTTCTCAAATTGCACATGGAGCATGACCTGACTCCAGGGTCTCAGAATTGTAAAATTGGGTCAGGTTGAAAATCCAAGATGGCCGCCGTTACTAAAAATAGCAAAAACAACAAAATAAACTTCTTCTCCAGAACCACTGGGTATATTTGTCTGAATTTTGGCATGGAACATCAGTGAAACCTTGGTATTCAAAATTGTAAAAATGAAAAAAATCTGTAGCAGAGTTTTGTCACAGTGACCTACTTTCTGTTTACGTGTGTAATTTTGCTCAAATGCCAATGTCAAAAAATGACCTATTTAAACAACTTCAAACAACTTCTTCTCTAAAACCACTGAACCCATGGATCTCAAATTTCACATGGAGCATGACCAGACTGCAGGGTTTCAAAATTGTAAAATTGGGTCAGGTCAAGAATCCAAGATGGCTGCCGTTACTAAAAATAGCAAAAACAACAAAATCAACTTCTTCTCCAGAACCATTTGGTATATTTGGTTGAAAGTTCGCATGGAACATAAGTGGGACCTTGGTATGTAAAAATAAAAAAAATCTATAGCGGTATTAGGTCACAGTGACCTACTTAGCGTTTACAAGGCCGATTTTGCTCAAATGTCAATATCTAAAGAAAATGCAACCAATTCTGACCAGATTTGGTCAGAAATGGATCTTGAATGGAATTATTTCAATTTTGTGCCAGTTGACTATCCAAGATGGCCACCATGGGGGCCGTTACTAAAAATAGCACAAACATAAAAATGACAATTACTCAAGAACCCTTGAATGGAATTGGACCAATTTTGTGTCAGAATGTTCCTTGCATGAAGCCGTTTCGATGAATTGCAATTTGGCATTCCAAGATGGCCGCCATCTGGTGTTACTAAAAATAGAACAACCATAAAAATGACAATTGCTCAAGAACCCTTGAATGGAATGGGACCAATTTTGTGTCAGAATGTTCCTTGCATGAAGTCGTTTCAATTAATTGCAATTTGGCATTCCAAGATGGCCGCCATCTGCCGTTACTAAAAATAGCACAAAACATGAAAATGACAATATCTCAGTAACCGCTGAATGGATTTTGACGAAATTTGTGTCAAAACGATTCTTGCATTGAGATGTTTCAAAAATATCTAACTGTAGACCAGTCATATTGGCCTCTGTTACTAAAAATAGAAAAATGTGAAAATTAGAAAATGTCAATGGAATTGGGTTAATTTTGTGTCAGAATGGTCCTTTCATTAAGCTTTTTCGATTTTTTGCATTTTGGCATTCCAAGATGGCTGCCATCTGCTGTTACTAAAAATAGCACAGACCTTGATGACAATATCTCAGTAACCGCTGAATGGATTTTGACGAAATTTGTGTCAAAATGATTCTTGCATTGAGATGTTTCAAAAATATCTAACTGTAGACCAGTCATGTTGGCCTCTGCTACTAAAAATAGAAAAATGTGAAAATTAGAAAATCTCAATGGAATTGGACCAAATTTGTGTCAGACTCCGGATGACTGATATATTGTCCTTGCATGAAGGCTTCTCGATTTTTTACATTTTAGCAATCCAAGATGGCCGCCATCTGCCATTACTAAAAACAGTACACAACATGAAACTGGCAATATCTCAGTAACCCCTGAATGGATTTTGATGAAATTTGTGGCAAAATGATTCTTGCATTGAGGTGTTTCAAAAGTAAATATATAAAGACCAGGCAAGTTGGCCTCTGTTCCTAAAAGTAGCAAAATGTGAAAATGAGAAATTCTCAGTGGAATTGGACCAATTATGTATCAGAATGGTCCTGTTTCACAATAGCCAGGTGAGCGATATCAGGCCCATTTGGGCCTCTTGTTCTTCTCCAGAACCAATACACCTAAGACCTTGAAAGTTGGTAAGTAGCATGGAGTACTAGAGTACTATCAAGACTGTTCAAATGATAACCTTGGGTTTACCTTGATCATTTTTGCGGCATGGTCAAATATTGGAAAATACTAGACCATAAGATTCATCGAAAGTTTTGAAGATTTTGGCCTAAAATGGTATAAATAGTTGTCTTAATTAGTACATGAAGATTTATGAGTAAAAGAGGTCATGGTCATTCTTTGACTTTTGACCCAAGACTCATATTTTGACAATTTCAAACATAAGAAAAAATCACTTTGCCAGTTGTTCAGGTGAGCGATTCAGGGCCTCATGGCCCTCTTGTTCCTGTTTCCTTTACTAAAGAAAACCCTTTCTGGTTGTTATGAATCCTGAAGTGCACTTGGTAGTGTAATTTACAGTGTCTTCAGGGTGTACTTAAGCATGTGCTGTCAGGGACTTCGGGTGCCCTGGTACCTTCAAGGCAGGCAGCTTGGTTGAGGATTGAAGAGTGGAAAATGCATTGGCCAAAACTACTCATTTTCTTCTGGCTTTCTATCAACTATTCTTCTATCTTTCCTATCATACTCTCTCTTTCTTATGCAGCAAACCCCCGCGCTATAATAGTCAAGTGTGACGGCAGTGCGTATGATGTAGATGTAGATGAACAGTGCTACAGTCAGTCAGTGAAGCGCTGATCAGGGTATGCACTGTTTGCTCAGTCTCAGTGTTGTTTACTAGTGTTTGCCATTCCACAATGGACAAACTTAGTGTGGAAAATTTGATGAAAATAACAAATTTTCAGCTGTTATTCTTAGGGTATTATCTTAGCAGTAGGCATTGTCTAAGCATAAAACTGAAACAAAATGACTCATATGGGCATTAAGAAACCATACAAACCACAACACCAACTTTTCTTCAGTGGTTTATTCACAACATTCTGACAAAGATTGTTTGAACTACAAAACAGTAATATAAAAACTGCCTGAAAACAGAAGCAAATTTAGGCCCTCAGAGAGGCTGAGATAGCAGCAAAATGCACCGTTTATTTCAGAGCTTCCCGGACCCCCGGCCTTCAATGTACGCTCCCTCCGCTCGCTCACTGGCTGCCAGTTACTTTAAAAATCTTGCCAGTGTCTTAGTGAAAACCCAGATTGGTCCTCTGTTTTTTTTTTACTTTAAACAAAATATCTACAAATTTTGATGCGCATGTATTTAATAGTACTGGGTAATTACAGTTGTAGAGCTTGTATAATTAAAGTCATGCATAAGAGGTACTTTACAGTACCACTCCAAATGTCACAACCCACACAGCATACATACTAAACACTATATTTTTGTAAATACTTGTTTTAAGGAGTTGAATGGTTTACTATTGGAAGGCCGCCCATACCCGTAAAACGTTAGTACCACAATAATGCATTAGATGAATATGCAGAGGTGTACAATTAAGACTACCCCTGCTCATTGCCCTGGATGTTCTTTAGTTTAACCTTGATCAGCACATAGTAGTTGGCATCAGAGTATTGTAAGAGGCGCTCAAATGATCAAGCAATCTGCTTTTTATTCCCCACCGCACTTTAGTGGCGGGGTATTATGATATACCTTTCTATGTCTATCCATCTGTTCATCCCTCCGTCCACCCATCCGTCTGTGCTCACCATTTCCAATCGATTACTTGAGTATTTATTCATGGAATTTCTTAAAATTTTGCATACATATAGTTATCAGGGATGAGTGGTGTGGGATTGTTTGTAGATAAAATCTGTGCATTTTTAACAGAGCTACTGCCCTTGTTTGTATTGGAAAAATGGTTTCTAGTCTGTTACAATGTTTTCCTTTTCTGTTTATGATATCTGAATGAAATATCCCAGATATGTGTAAAATCAAAGGTTACATATTGAGACTAAGGACAGTCACTCTTACCTTTCCAGTTCATTATCCGCCTTTGATAGATCTGGAAAATGTGTTTCTACCTATAGTTCTTTTCAGTTATGTATCACATCAAAGGTTACATATTAGTCTTGGTGCCGGGACGAGAATCCGAAAAGATAGTCCGCACAAATGTTTGATGCAGATTCTTATTATTTAGGATATCCTAAACCAAAAACTAAATGATGCCACCTTGGCATCCTTGGGGAAATTGAAATATTAAAGATGGCGTCCAAGATGGCCGCCAAGGGATGAAATCCTCAATATCTTCTAAATTATGTGGGTTAGAGACATACTTGTGGAGGCTACGTATAGGTTTTCGAGGTCGAGGAATTGATTAAGCATGTTACAAATTATTTCAGACAAACCAGTTACAAAATGGCGGACAAGATGGCCGCCACAGCATAAAAATCTCCATAGCTTCTTTAATATACGGACTAGAAACATAATTTTGGTGTCTACATATGGGTTTCGGGGGCCAAGGAATTGGTTTAACATGTTAAAATTGACTTAAAGGCACACCAGTTTCATAAAATGGCGGACAAGATGGCGGACAAAGCAACGGTCACGGAACTGAATGTCAGAGAAATGCACTTTCCGATAGCAGAATTCAGGTTTTGTATTAGAAACCCAGATTTTGCATGTATCAGATTGTTATTGTTAAATATAAAAACGAAGTTATAAAAGCCCCATTTTGACAGTGTTTTAACAAGAGGACTATGATGAGTCACACAAACCTAGTGCAGACAGGGGCAGATAAGCCCGTTGACAAAGCTTTAGTTATTACTGAAAGCCATTGTTACCAGTAATGAGCTAAAGGTTACAAGAAGTGTGTTTATATTCTCTTAACTATTTTACTCTCTTCAGGTAAAATTCAGGTTAAGAAACTTTGATATATTTGTTGGTTGCTTGCGTCGTTTAAAATTATAGCTCATGGTCAGCACTAGTGGTGCGAGGGTTGCAGGTTCTAGCCATGCCACAGCCAGATTTTTTAGCATCTGGGCGGTATAGAAATTTTACTTGACAGAAAAGATCATACATACTTCAAAGCAGTAACAAATTTTGTAAACAGCTTTTGAATTCTTCGTATTTCCCAGTTCTTTCAAGTATAAAGGAGACAATACTTCCCATGATAATATACAGTTGGCTGCAAATTTGTATATGCACATGTAAAATGCTTTAGATTAAAAAGTGCATACTTGTCATGCCAGTTTGTGCAAGTATTCTTACCTGACTGAATCTCCCGAGCAATGCTACGGGAAAGCTAATAGCATAAACTGACTTCATAGTCCGTCAGCTTCGACCACCCATACGGTCAGACATATTTTCCCTGGGCCGATCAAAATCACTTTTTGAGTGACTAGAATAGTTGGCTTAGGTACAGGAAGTAGGGTGGGGGTAGAAGGGGAGGGGTTGAATCCTGTCCCTGACAACAAATTAAAAAGGCTATCTGTCGACTCAGCAAAAATGTGTACCTATCTAGAATCAAGGATGGTCAAAAGACGGCACAAGGATAGGATTTAGCCCGATCTTTCATAATAGCGCTATGCCCAAGACGCAATGAGAATCTAACAACCCACTGCTCCAATGGCACAAAGGCTACTAGGATAATAAATCCATAAAGAGCTATACTTCCATTGTTTGAGAGAATGAAAGTTGGTATAAATGCTTGAGGCCCAAGATGTCACCGTTTCATCTAAAAAGTCCTCTTCTCCTGAACCACTGAAGTACACATAAGTTGGTATTTTCATGTAATAGTTCACACTCCTCTCAAGACTTAAATATGTACAAATAAACAATAGGTCACACATGCCCCCAACCCAGGTAACGTCCTCTATAGACAAACTGAATAACTGACTTTACATTTGGAAAAGAAAAGGTTCAAGTAGAGTAAGAACCATCTCTCAAAGGAATTCTGCAAACCTGGCAGAGTCAAACTTTTGTCGCCCGTTGAAGGGTGTTTATTCCTGCTTGTAGCCCATATGCTATAAGTGTAACACTGAGATAATTTCAGTGTAAAATCAAAGACCTGAAAGTGATTTTTATTAAACTTCTGACAAAAGGTCAAAGTAAACAGATTTTTCTGTTACTACTGGAATTTTATCCTTCAGGCTGGGTTATTTCTTCTTCTTCTTCTTGTTCTTCTTCCAATAATGCGCTGGGCTCCTCTGGAACCCCTGTTTAAAGCCTAATAAACAGAAAAAGAAGTAAATCTATAAAATCGGAGGAAAAATGGATTTTTCTTTCAAAACTTACAATCAACGAAGCAATCAAAGTAATAAACCCTTTGTGCTAAGATCAAAATTTTGCCCACTAGTTGGCCAGGCGGGTGTTGCTCCAGGATTTCATCGGTGTTGTTTTATATCGGAGAGATCTCCAGGTGTTGCAATACGTTGTTTCTGTCGAGTCCTCATCTTTGATTCATCACAGGTTTTATCCGTGATTTATTTGTTGTCTGTGATGATTCATTGATGGGTTGGGTAGCCTTCATGCAGACCAATGCTGACTAAATGTTTTGAACCAATGCAGGAGCAGAAGGCGAGGGTTTGGACCAAGTAAAACTAATTAACTTCTTCCCAGTAATGTATTACTGGCTGTTCCAAGGCTATAATTCCGTTGTGGTCCCTCAGTGTTACGTGTTCTTATTTCCGCTTGTCTGTGGTCTTCTAGCAACATGGTACCTTATAATGGCATAGTTTGCTTTCTGTTATGTTCTATAGGTAAAATAAATAATACTGTTGTTTTCAGTTGGGGTGCCTGACTGTCTGGGAAAGGGCTGTTCATTTGGTTTACCATGCTTGTCTTTCGCGAGCTGTTGTCATTTTTTTGTATTTTGGTTTTGAGGGCGGGATGTGACTTATGATTGTATTAGCTCTTGATATTTGTCTATCATTTTACTTTGCCAAAAGGGACATGCATGGAATTATGAACAAAAATAGCCATTAGAAACGACACTCTCAAAATAATAATGAATGAGGGAGATGTCAATGTCTTTCTGTTACGACTAAAATTTTGTAAACGGGGCTGTCTGTACATACGTGGACTGAGCTCTTATGGATCATCATGGTCTCATTGGTAGTAACACCATCAGATGCAAAATGGGGTCTTCATTACTTCAGCTTTTTTATATTCATAGATCTTATAATTTCAAAATTCCGGGTGAAAAAACTTTCTAAAACCTGAATTCTGCAGTCAAAAAGTGCATTTCTTAGACATTCAGTGCCGTATTCGATGCTTCGTCCGCCATCTTGTCCGCCATATTGTGTAACTCAGTGCCTTTAAGAAAATTTTAACATGTTGTCTAATGGATTCCTTGACCCAGAAAACCTATAGGCAGACACCAAAATCATGTTTCTAGCCGGTATACTAAAGAAGATATGGAGATTTTTATGCTTTGGCGGCCATTTTGTCTGCCATTTTGAAACTGATTTGTCTGACATAATTTTTAACATGCTTAATTGATTCCTCGAACTCGAAAACCTATACGTAGCCACCAAAAGTATGTTTCTATTCCATATACTTTGGAAGATATTGAGGATTTTATCCCTTTGCGGCCATCTTGGACGCCATCTTGAATATTTTAATTTCCCCAAGGATGCCAAGGTGGCATCATTCAGTTTCAGTGTATGGACATATTGGTGAACATATTTGTGCAAAAACATTTTGTGCGGACTATTTTTAGCTCACCTGAGCCGAAAGCTCACAGGTGAGCTTATAGTATAGGCAGGCATCCGTCGTCCGTCTGTCCATCAACATTTTCAAAGGACATCTCCTCTGAAACTACAAGGCTCATTATCCCCCGCCAAAGGCGGAGGGATATAGGTTTCTCCATGTCCGTCTGTCCGTCCATCCGTCCTGTCTGTCCGTCCGTCCTTCCGTCTGTCCGTCCCGAGCCATAACTAAGTAACCACAGGACGGAATTTCATGAAACTTAAAATAAATATATATCACTGTAACGCGCTGCGGCACATGAAGTTTCATCAGACTGGCTTCAGTAATGCATGAGTTATTGCCCCTTTATTGGCTTAAAATCAATGAAATAATCCATAACTAAGTAACCTCTGAGCGGAATTTCTTGAAACTTAAAATATTCGGCGGAGGGATATAGGTTTCTCCATGTCCGTCCGTCTGTCCGTCTGTCTGTCTGTCTGTCCTTCTGTCTGTCCATCCGTCCTTCGGTCTGTCCGTCCGGAGCCATAACTAAGTAACCACAGGACGGAATTTCATGAAACTTAAAATAAATATATATCACTGTAACGCGCTGCGGCACATGAAGTTTCATCAGACTGGCTTAAGTAATGCATGAGTTATTGCCCCTTTATTGGCTTAAAATCAATGAAATAATCCATTACTAAGTAACCTCTGAGCGGAATTTCTTGAAACTTAAAATAAGTATATATCACTATAATGCGCTGCTGCACATGAAGTTTCATCAGACTGGCTTCAGTAATGCATGAGTTATTGCCCTTTAATTAACTTGAAATCAATGAAATGAGCCTTAACTAAGTAACCACTCAACAGAATTTCATGAAACTTAAAATAAATATATATCACTTTGATGTGCTGATGCACATGAAGTTTCCTCAGACTGGATTCAGTAATGCATGAGTTATTGCCCTTTAATTGACCCGCCCATCCTTCTGTCTGTCCATCCAGAGCCATAACTAAGTAACCACTGGAGGGAATTTCATGAAACTTAAAATAAATATATATCACTATAACACGCTGCGGCACATGAAGTTTCATCAGACTGGCTGCAGTAATGCATGAGTTATTGCCCCTTCATTGGCTTAAAATCAATGAAATGAGCCATAACTAAGTAACTACTGAGTGGAATTTCTTGAAACTTAAAATAAGTATATATCACTATAACGCGCTGCTGCACATGAAGTTTCATCAGACTAGTTTCAGTAATGCATGAGTTATTGCCCTTTAATTAACTTGAAATCAATGAAATGAGTTGTAACTAAGTAACCACTGGGCAGAATTTCATGAAACTTAAAATAAATATATATCACTATAATGTGCTGATGCACATAGTTTCCTCAGACTGGATTCAGTAATGCATGAGTTATTGCCCTTTAATTGACTTAAAATCAGTGAAATGAGGCATAAACAAGTAACCAATACTTCATGAAATTTAAACTGAATAATTATGTATCACCATAAAGTGGATATGCACATAAAGTTTCATCAGAATGGCATCAAAAGGGCATGAATTATTGCCCTTGGATCAATGTGAGATTGCCATTTCCAGCCATAACTAACTTATCACTTAATAGAATTCT
Source organism: Ctena decussata (assembly GCA_963989385.1). Taxonomy (NCBI): domain Eukaryota; kingdom Metazoa; phylum Mollusca; class Bivalvia; order Lucinida; family Lucinidae; genus Ctena; species Ctena decussata. The sequence goes on from OZ022499.1 coordinate 46,455,997, forward strand.
ATGAAACTTATACAAAATATGTATCACCATAACTTACAGTTTGTCAGAATTGCTTCAGTGAGCAATGAGTTATTGCCCTTGAATTGGCTTAAAATCAACAAATTGAGTCATAACTAAGTAACCAATAATTGGAATTTCATGACACTTATAATAATTATATATTGTCATGACAAGGCAGTGCACATTAAGTTTTGTCATAATCTCTTCAGTAGTGCATGATTTAATGCCCTTGAATTGATTTAAAATCCACAAATTAGCCATTAGTAGGGTGCTGACAAACAAAATTTCTTGTAACCGAATTTAAAATGTATCATTATAGTGCAGTGATGCTGAGGCAAGTGTTTAAGAAGAACAGCTCCAGCTTATGCCTTACTTATCCCAGAGATATTGCCCTTGATTTTATGTACAATCCACAAGTTTCAGCCTCCTAAGTAACCAGTGAAAATTTTTTTATGAAACTTGTAGTTACTCTTTAAAATTAAAATTTTATGAAACTTAAAACAACCATAAACAAATCAAGGCCACTTCGGCGGGGGATATAAATTCACTGAATTTGCTTGTTGTTACCAAATTTCATATGTAGCATCTATAGGCAGGGGGAACCAATAATGCTGTTTTTTATCCAAATCGCTTCGGAACTTTGGTTGCTATGGCAACTTAAAGTTTCCATTGACTTGTCTGGGAAAAATTGAAAATTTTCATTTATTGCTATTTCTCTGCAGATAATTTGATAACTCTTTTACAGAAATGTTCCTTGAGTAGCTCTCTATCAGCCACATGAAATTTATGTTAATTGCACAATTTGGCTGGTTGCCATGGCAACCGAATGGTTAAAAATAGAAAAGATATTCAAAAATCATCTCCCCAGAAACTATGCAACCAATAAAGCTCAAACTTCACAGAAAGGATCTTGGTACTACCCTCTATAAAAAATACTGTTTTTCTTGGCAATTGCTCCAGCAGTTTGGTTGCAATGGCAACTTTAAGTTGCCATTGCCTTATAATGGGAAAATGGAAAATTTGCATTTATTGCTATGTCACTGCAGATATTTTGACAAAACTTTCATAGAAATGTTCCTTGAGTAGTCCCCAACCAGCCATATCAAATTTATGCAAATTGAGCTATTTGGCTGATTGCCATTGCAACCGAATTGTTAAAAATAGAAAGAATATTCAAAAAACATCTCCTCAGAAACTGTGCAACCAATAAAGCTCAAACTTCACAGAAAGGATCTTGGTACTACCTTCTATAAAAATACTGTTTTTCTTGGCAATTGCCCCAGCAGTTTGGTTGCTATGGCAACTTGGCTTATAATGGGAAAAATGGAAATCCGCAATTTTTGCTATCTCACTGCAGTTATTTGGATTTTTTTCCTACAGAAATGTTTCTTGAGTAGTCCTCTATGATTCATATTCATATTAATTTTGTCCGAATCACCGAATTTTATTAGTTGCCATGATGGCAACATAAAGGAAAAATTTTTTGAAAAAAATATTCAAAAATCTTTTCAACTATATAGGGGGATGAAGCTGATTCTTTGCATACATGTTCATGACATTAGCCACTACATAAATATTGTTTTCTATAATTGTTGCCCACGTGGTTTCATTGCTATGGCATTACGTGGTTTCATTGCTATGGCATTTTTAGCTCACCTGAGCCAGCGGCTCAAGGGGAGCTTATAGGATGGTAAGGCTCCGTCGTCCGTCGTCGTCCGTCGTCCGTCCGTCCGTCAACAATTTCAAACGACTTCTCCTCTATAACCGCTGGGCCGATTGAAACCAAATTTCATATAGAGCCTCCTGGGACCTTAGGAACGAAAAATTGTTCAAACGGTCCTGGTCACATGACCAACATGGCCGCCATGCCCATATATGGTAAAAACCTGAAAAAATCTTCTTCTCCAGAACCAATAGGCCGATGGCCTTGAAACTTGGTATGTAGCATCGGGTACGCGAGTACTACCAAGATTGTTCAAATTATGACCTTGGGTTGACCTTGACCTTTTCTACGGTAAGGTCAAATTTGCTTCCTTATGCTTTTATATGGCAAGATGCTACAACATAAGATATCTTGGAAACTGTTGAAGATTTTGGGCTAAAAATTGGTATCTATAGTCATCTTAATGACTACATGAAGATTTACGAGTATAAGAGGTCAAGGTCATTCTTTGACCTTTGACCCTGAACTCTTATATTTTGACAAGTTCTAACAATCTACTCAAAAGCCACTTAGCCAATTGAAACCAAATTTCATATAGAGCCTGCAGGGGTTGAGGGAACAAAAATATAGTCATACGGTCCAGGTCACATGACCAACATGGCCACCACGCCTATATATGGTAAAAACCTTTAAAAATCTTCTTCTCCAGAAACAGTTGACTGATGGCCTTGAGTTTTGATATGTAGCATTGGGTGCTTAAGTACTATCAAGATTGTTCAAATTATGACCTTGTGTTGACCTTGACCTTTTATACGGCAAGGTCAAATTTGGGAAAATGCTAGAACATGAGATTTCATGATAAGTTTTGAAGATTTTAACCTAAAAATGGTATATACAGTCATCTTAATGAGTACACGAAGATTTGTGAGTACAAGAGGTCAAGGTCATTCTTTGACCTTTGACCCAGAACTCTCATATTTTGACAATTTCAAACAATCTCCTCAAAAACCACTGGGCCAATTGTGACCAAATTTAATATAGAGCCTCCAGGGCTTGAGGGAATGAAAAAATTTTCTAACGGTCATGGTCACATGACCAACATGGCCACTATGCCCATATATGGTAAAAACCTTTAGAAACCTTCTTCTCCAGAACCAATTAACCGATGGCCTTGAGACTTGGTATGTAGCATTGGGTACTTGAGTACTATCAAGATTGTTCAAATTATGACCTTGTGTTGACCTTGACCTTTTTTACGGCAAGGTCAAATATGGGAAAATCCTAGAACATGAGATTTCATGGAAAGTTTTGAAGATTTTGGCCTAAAAATTGGTATACACAGTTGTCTTAATGAGGTCATGAAGAATTATGAGTACAAGAGGTCAAGGTCATTTCTTGACCGTTGATCCAGATTGCTCATATTTTGACATTGGTAACCATTTCCTCAAAAGTCAAAGGGCCAATTGTAAACACATTTCATATATAGCCTCCAGGGGTTGATTGAATAAAAATTTGTTCAAACAGTCAAGGTCACATGACCAACATGGCCGCCATAACCACTTATGGTATAAATCTTTAATATGTTTCTTCTCCAGAACCAATACACCTATGGCCTTGAAACTTGGTAAGTACTAGAGTACCACCAAGAGTGTTCAAATGGCCTTGGGTTTACCCTGACCTTTATTGCGGCATGGTCAAATATGGGAAAATGCTAGAACATAAGATTTCGTGGAAAGTTTTGAAGATTTTGGCCTGAAAATGGTATATATGGTTGTCTTGATGAGTACATGAAGATTTATGAGTACAAGCGGTCATGGTCATTCTTAGACTTTTGACCCAAGACTCATATTTTGACAATTTCAGACATGATAAGAAAAAGCCACGTTGCCAATTGCCCAGGTGAGCGATTCAGGGCCTCATGGCCCTCTTGTTAAAGTTTCCATAGACTAACAACTCAGTCAACGTTGAAATTAGGCCACATTGTACAATTTACTTCAGAGTTACCTACCCTTGAGTGCTGAGGATGAATGGACTCAGGTGAGCTACAGGACCAATGGTCCTCTGGTTTTGGGTTGCACCCAAAATCTTCATTTGGCAACCAGACTATATTGTGACTAAGGGACCGTCAGTCTAACCTTTCCAGTTCATGAGTTATCCATGCTTGATTGATCGGAAAAATGGATTTTCCTTTGCCATGTGGAATATCTGAATGAAACTTCACAGAACTGTTTCATATCAAAGGTTTCATATTGTGACTAAGGACTGTCACTCTTACCTTTCCATTTGGTGAGTTATCTGCCCTTGATAGGTTACTCTAGGAGCCAAGTCAGCTAAAAATTGAAAGAGGTGGCACCCTCTGCTATCCTTGGTTTGACTACGTTTTCTTCTAGCCATAACCTTCAGAAAGGAGGTTTGATTGTTCTGCTCTTAAAATTTTATTGTCATGATACTTTTTTTTCACATGTGTTTCTTGGTACCCTACGGCAGAAAACAACACCATCAAGGTATGTATTGTTGCATTGTTACACTTTATTGGAAGTCATGTTTTAAAGCAATGTCATTCTTTTTCCACTCTAGGGATATCGTTTCAATACAGGTGTTTCTTATTAGAGCCATAATGCGTCAAAACGATTTTCTGCTTTCTTTTTTGAGCATTTTTCTATATGAATTTACCCCACCCACTTGAGAAACAGGTAGGCTAAATTGTTCAATGAGATAGCCCTCAATAATCGTGTCCATTAAATAACATAGTGGTTAGGCAGATTTAAATGTCCAAAAACACAAACAAAATATGTTCCGCACTCAAATATGATTGGCATGGTATTGTGTATATAAAGAGTGATTCATGCTACCCATGCAAAAAAATGTCCAAAGAAATAATGAAACACGTAAACAAACACCATTTTAGGTCACATGCCTACTCTATGCCCTTATAATACGTAACTGTGGTCTGCAGGTATTCAGTTATAACAAATCAAAACAGACTTCGGGCTGCAAGTCTATTTTACTACCCCATAGTATCGTCTTACTACTCGTCTTAGTACTTTACCTTTATGGTGCTATTTCCAGTTTGATGTCGTGGCTTGGTTGTTGCACAGAGAATCAATTCCTAAATGTTGCCTGTTACAGTATCTGATCTGTTTTGACCTTTTCCTATAAAAAACTTTATAATAAACCACAGATTTATTGCCTTATCACATGTATTTTCACCAAAGTAACGTATATAACAAGTTAAAAGGTAAGAGTTTTTTTACTTTACTGCCATAAGCGTGGCTAGAGTGAATAGCTCTCTCTTACTTCATCATAATGAAAATCACGTTTATGATCATTTGGGCTCATTCTGAATCAGTTTGAAAAAAGACTTTAGCTCAAGCTATTGCTTGGGGGCATTGGCAGTGTAGTACCATTACATTACTGAATACACGCTCAGTTAAAACCGAGATTACTGTAGTGTTTTCTCTGATGCGTATCTTGCTTCCAGAGAACTTTTCTTTGGAATTTAGTTAAGCTTTTATCATTCCTACAGAGCTAAAAGAGAACTGATATATTGTGGCGCAATATAACTCTGCTATTTTTTTAGCCTCCTTTCTTAATGCGGGAGGGGGAGAGGGGGATTACGAGTTGACCATTTTTGGAAGGGATTCATATCTAGGGAAGCAAACAGGATGTCACAAACGTTGTCATCCATCAAACAAATGGCAATAAAAGATAGAGGTGTGGCCATTTACATTTACACAGTATTGTTTCAATGGCATGCTTGAGGATAATCTAAAAGCAAAAACTACCTGCGAGAAAAGAAAGCAGATTTGGTTTCATTGATTCTGTTCTTGAAAGTGCAGATGACATTTCCAGCCATGGGTAATATTGTTATGACATATTGTCATTATCTTCAGTTCATTATCAACATGACTTTTAAATCAAATCAATGAAAAAATCACTTCCTTAAACTCCTAGTTAGGAAGTCAAAAAGGTAACGTATACAACATTAAACAATAAAAGAGTTATCAGATTACCCTTTTACTGTTAACAAGTGTAGATATTTATGCTTGAGTAGCCTTTAGCAGAAAGAAACCCGTCCTAAAGTAATCCTCAAATGTTGAAAGCAAAACATTGGGCTTCCGAATGTTAACATAACAGCAGTATAACCATAAATCTCTGAAGAGATTTAAAAATTTTATTTACCCATTTCATTGCTTCAAATTGCCATTGTTACAAACAAAACGTGTAATAGTAGCATAAATACACATAAACTTTCTATATAGTGCCTAATTTGCATCGGTATAATGCCTATTTAAGGTGTTTTGCTGGCAAACGGTTATTTTCTGCACATGGTAACACGAGCATTAATATGAAAAGTAAATACAGTCAGATCCCACATCCCGCCCTTGAACCAAACGGGAAAGAAGCACACACACAAATTGACAAAAGTTCACGAAAGACATGCACGGTAAACTGAATTAACAGTTCTTTCCCAAACAGGTTGTCATTAAGCAACCCCAACTGAAAACAGCCAGAACATATATGTTTACCTATCTTATATTACAAAACAAAACAGAAAGCAAAATGGGCAGTTATTCAGGTGACCATATTGCTAAATGGCCTTAAATAAGCCTACTTCTTAACAATAAAAGAGTTCGTTCGGAGATCTGAGAAACCGTCAATGCTTCATCTTATTGAATTTCAAACATTATTTAACGGTATCATTACAAACCACAATATTTAATCTCACAACTTATTTACATTTAAATGTTGTATGCGTTACCTTTTTTTACTATCAAACAAATGAGATAAAGTAATTGAATTATCATTGATTCGATTGATTAATATCAGTTTGATAATGTCATAATCATATCAGTCGTGCCTAGACAGTATCGTCTGCACTTGCCAGTAATCTGATATGTCCTTACTTCCAGATGATCTTCAAACATGTTATGGAAATAATACTGTATTAATGTTAATGGACAACCTCAATGTTTTACTGCAATTTGTTAGAACGGAAACAAGATTCTCGACCTCTTATTTTCTTCTGTGGCTGGTTTAACCTTTAAAGATTTACTTTTAACAGAAACACTTTTCTCCTACAAAGGCAAATTCTTTCTTTTAAGAGTTTACTCCCATTAAGGAGGGAAGGAAAGGTAAACTTGGCAGTTATTTCATGTAAGATTGTATCCATTCACCTAAAATTCTTGAAATGATAGGAGCTTAACTAAATTGTGATTGAAGATTCTCTTGTAGTAAAATACACATCACAGAAAACAAAGACATCAACCTCGGTGTCTGGGAATAAAATATTATAACACTTTCAATGCCCCCTAGCACCAGCTTCGGCTGATTTTTTTTTTTTCAATTGACTCCGAATGAGACCAAATAATACCAAAGAAACACATGTTTGTCAATAAATGAAGTACAGGGAAGCATTTTGCCGTAGCCATATGGCACTTTACACTAGCAGCGGAGTAAAAATAACACTTTTTAGCGTGTTATATCCTTTACTTTGGTTTAAATTTATGCTAAACGCCCAAAATATTTTTAACCATGGTTTTAATATTGCTTTTAAAAGAATAGCTCAAAACAGATAAAGTAGTGTTAACTGGCAGCGATCAGGAATGGATTCAATGGGTGCCACAACCCTCCCATGATACCAAACTAGAAAAAATAACATAAAGTAAAAAGACAAGTACTCAAATAATACTAGCAAGTAGCAAAATAAACATGCAGTCCATTCCATACAGATGACCTCATAGCTAGCCTTTTAACAACATAACAAGGCACACATAACGCCTATTTTCAACAGGATAATGGCAAATTACAGACGAAATAAACCAATGTTTCGAAAACAACAGAACAGTGGACAGCACAAACTTTAACATAAATACACCACAATGACTAAACCGCCTTGGAAATATCGCTGATTAATTACATACGGTAGGTTTAAACGATTTCACATTCATGTAAAAATAACTCAACCTAACATGGTCTAGGCGTATTTTGCATTTGCAACATCTAATCTCAAGGAATATTTTTAAATAAAAGTTACAAATGTTACCTTTCTAAGTACAAAACTGTAATCTATCAAAACTTAGTTTGTATTGTGTGATTCTTAAAAATAATTAAGATATTAATGAATATAAATAAATTTAGTACTTTTCCATGTGCAGATTAATTCACAAGCGCTTTCTTTAGTACTTTTTCATGTGCAGATTAATTCACGAGCTTTTTTTTTAATTTTGGGACAATTTAAATTTTTCTTGTCAATTAAACAACATTGTTTGCTGTCTGAGTAGGCGACTAAACTATGCAGATTTTTTTTTGGATAAATAATGAATATAATTAGCTTAACTTTGTTAATTTGTTTAACAGACAAAGTTCCAAATGAATGTATTCCTGGAGGAATGACAGTCTTTTTATGCAAACATGTTAATCTGTTTAGTACGTTACTTTGCTAAAGAAATGTATTGTATGTTTAAAACTAATTTCAACTATTGTGTTGCATCATGTTTAGTATGATCTGAAGGAAACAGGTCAACTTTTCTGTTTACAATAACTTATTAGCTATGTTTTATCAAACAATTGCGTTTTAAGTTTTAAAGGGGTACATGAACTGTTATAACGAAAATAACAGCCCCGATGTTCTTAACTGTTTTCTTTGCAGCTTAATTTATAGTATATTAACTATTCTTAAAGAAAATATTGAGATTTGATACAGTTAAATCATTACGGCATATTTCTCATCGATTCTTATTTTATATAATTAAAATTTAATAGGGTAACGTAAATAACTGCCCATTACACAGTTATGCAAGTTTTGTAAAGGTGGCAAACGCTGAATCTGATCACTACAGGTCAAAACAATCATTTTAATATATAAAAACAAATATTACACCCGATTGACTACTATCTGTCTTTTCTAGGACTCTTATGGAATCATATTTGCTTCACTATAGGTAGTGACACCCATCGCTTATTTTGACTATTTTGACAATAAAATTTGACGAGCAGAACAATCAAACCTAGTTTCTGAAGGTTCAGACTATTCAAAAATACATTCAAACTAAGTATAGCAGAGGGTGCCACCACCGACCCTTATTTTGGCAAGATAGGCGATTTTGGTTCCTAGAGTAGGTCTTAAAAGTGTCTTTTTTATCCATAGTTTGTTTACTATATGGAATATCTGAATGAAACTTCACAGATATGTTGAACATCAAAGGTTCCATATTGTGACTAAGGATTGTCACTCTGACCTGTCCAGTTTATGAGTTATCAGCCCTTGACAGTTCTGAAAATAGTTTGTGACCTGTAGTTTCTTTTCTATATGAAATATCTGAATGAAACTTCACAGATATGTTGAACATCATATTGTGACTATGGACTGTCACTCTGACCTTTCCAGTACATTAGTTATCCACCCTTTATAGATTTTAAAAAAGGTTTACGATCTTTTGTTCCTTTCTATATCATACCTGCCAAGTTTCACGATTTGTGCGTGACCCTCACGAATTTGGACGCCTCCCACGACCTCACGATCGTATTTTGAAAAATAGCAATAACTCACGATTCCTTCGCTTGCTCACGATTTCACTTTAAACCGGAGAATGATAAAAAAAAATGTCTGTTTTTGCGCTCTCTCGATCGTCAAAAACTTCCGCTACATTCGGACAATCTCGGTCACCGAATCTATATTTGTCTCCGGGAAAATTCATCATCTGGTCTAAAAATAGGTAAAGGTAAAGGTTTCCAATAGTCTTAAAATAGCGTGGGTAAAAATAACTCAAGTGTTCGATAGCGATTAGAGCCGAAAAAACCCAAATGTGTACTTCCGTTTTTTTTTTTGTACATGAAATATTGACAACATGAAAACGCCGGAGAAAAATAAAGGTTTTATATAAATCAAAGTATCAAAATGGATGGGAGATCGAGTTTACCTGGGTTACGAAGAGTGAGAAGGGCAACAGCGTTGCATTTTGCAAACTTTGTCAAAGGCATTTCAGTGTTTCCCACGCCGGAAAAAAACAATGTAAAAAAGCATGGTAACACAGATCTTCACAGTCGGTCATTGAAAACGTTAAAACATTTGCAATCGGTATCTGATTTTGTTGTTACCTAGACAGACCAAAATTTTATCAGAGCTGAAACTCTCTAAAGCAACTTCATTGCAGAACCTAACTTGCCATTTTTGATAGCAGATCACTTTAACAACCTCAATGTATAAAATCTTAGTAAAATAATAACTGTAAATAAGAATACTTGATGTTTATCTTCATTTAAGAACTACCTACTGATCCTACTCCTCCCCCACTGCCATCCCCAATCTCTAGTTTCGCATAAAGAGAAAAAAAATGACACAAAAATCTCACTCTTTTCCATTGTCAATGGGTTTCTCCGCGAATGAACTAACGTGGAAAAGGGGGCTAAATCGAGGCTTCGCGCGCAGTCTCACTCTTTTGTTAATCGAAAACTTGGCAGGTATGCTATATGGCATATCTGAATGAAATAGAGGTCAAGTGATTGTTTGATGTTTAACCAATGTCTTTCATATTTTGACAGTTTCTAATATCAGGTTTGTTCAAATGATGGTCCTAGTTTGACATTTGACTTTTTCACTCAGGTGAGCGATTCAGGGCCTCATGGCCCTCTTGTTTTTATTCTGCCTGACCATCCTTCTGTAAACGATTCTTGTTCATTCTGTAACTACTTAAATGTTTGAACTTTTTAGAAATAGGTATAATATTGGGGTGATGTATGATGAGGAAGAACCACTACTCTGCCTTGCTTACTTTCTTGTTCACTCCATGTCTCTTAAACGGGCATATTATGCACCGCTTGCGAAGCTCTTGTTTAATTTAACATTTTATGCTTTGTAGGTATGATAGAGAAAGCTGTGTTTTATGCAGAATATCAGAGTGTGGCAAATAATGGATATTCAGGTGAGAGGATGAAATTCATTTTGTCTTTTAGGTAAGAGTGTTCTGAAGAAAATGCTATACATAGTATTTGCACATACGGTGAATGGATACTTTTTTCAAGGATGCGAATGCCATTTTCATTTTTGCCTGCCTTTTCAATGAGGGTCATTTCTTAAAGATAAGCTGAGGAGTAAATCCTTTTTGAGTGGAGACTCTTCCTACAGGGAAGCCAGTAGTTACTTACTTACTTAGTAGTAAACCCCAAAATTTATCTCCCCTTGAAGAAGTGGCGGAAAAACATGGAGGTATATCTACTCATTTTAGTATCTATTTGTTCCCTGACATAATCAGTAGAGACTGTTGAAATGGGTTTTTGTGACACCTGCTTTTGCAAGATGTGATACAGGAGTTCAGTTTTCCATCCGTCAGTCATTCCTTTGTAAAGATGATGTCATGGGGATACTGTTTTTTATGCCCCCGCCATTAAAAATGGGGGGGGCATATAGTATCACCGCTGTCCTTGCGTACGTACCATACGTACGTCCCAGATGAAATGGTTTCCGTTCAATATCTTTTGAAAGCATTGGTGTATTGAATTCATATTTCATACACAGCTATATAATCATAAAATACAGGTCAAGTTTGATGTTGGGCAAAATCCATTGATTATTGTGGGAGTTATGGCCCTTTTTCGACTTCATTTTGTATGAAAAAATTGGTTTCCGTTCATTATGTTTTGAAAGCATTGGTGTATTGAATTCATATTTTATACACAGGTATATAATCATAGAATACAAGTCAAGTTTGATGTTGGGCAAAATCAGTCAATTATTGTGGGAGTTATGGCCCTTTTTCAACTTTATTTTGTATGAAGAAATGGTTTCCGTTCGATATCTTTTGAAAGCATTGGTGTAATGAATTCATATTTTATACACAGGTATATAATCATAAAATACAGGTCAAGTTCGATGTTGGGCACAATCCGTTTATTATTGTGGGAGTTATGGCCCTTTTTTGACTTCATATTGTATGAAAAACTGGTTTCCGTTCATTATGTTTTGAATGCATTGGTATATTGAATTCATATTTTATACACAGGTATATAATCATAAAATACAGGTCAAGTTCGATGTTTGGTAAAATCCGTGAATTATTGTGGGAGTTATGGCCCTTTTTTTTTTTTACTTCATTTCATACAATAATGGTTTCCGTTTGTTAGTTTTTGAAAAGTTACTTGTTTCCGGCCGGGCTATTTCTTTTGGAAAGTTGCATGGCATCCATTTCTGTGATAAGATACAGAATGTTATCACATATCACAGTCATGACATCCCCCCCCCCCCCCCACACACACACACACACACAAACACACTTCTCTCTCTTGATCCAATAAGCACAATACATCTGCCCAAGGATAACAATAAAACGTACCACAGAAGTCTGCTTTTGTGAACCTAGTTATGCTACAAGTGCCAGTACCTTAAACAAGGCGCCATCTTACTTAGGGCACTAGGCGTGGGGATCCGTGTCCTATGGACACATTTCTAGTTAGCATCTTGGTGTTCCTGACAATCAATCTGCGGCTTTATTTATATGATTTTAGTGTGTTAGAATGAAACAGAAGATAGAAAATAGTTCTACATGCAGCATGATATATCTCTCACATATTATTGGTTTTGTCTTTGTATGGAATGGAGCCAATCAGGTCGCTTCATTACAAAATGTGAATGACGATGAAATTGCCTTCAGTGAACCCAAGGGTCCTAATAGTGTTAGTGACCTCTTGGGTACTGAGGATGCAGCTGCACAGAAGTCTACCTGAGTGTGTGCCTTTTTCGACAGGAAAAAGTATTTTGTGAAAATAGTGGCCTGTTCATACTTAAAAATATTTTGGCTAATACAGAAATTTTTTGGCTAATGGCTAATTAACATGATGACGAGTTTGTATAATAAACTAAAGCACTATTCCTTGAGAAGTCTTCTATCAGTTTTATGTTTTTTGACCCACTGCTCCATAGAAACCAAAATGCAACCACGGAAAAAAATACTTAAAAATGGAAAAAAAATATTTAAGAATGATCTCCTCTGAAGCCACTGGGGTGCTTGAGCCCTGATTACATCTGTAGCATCCTTTTGCTTGTCAATTAAAAGTTTATGGGATTTTTTTAATGAAAATCAGCTTCTAAGTTTGGTTGCTATGGCAACTTAGAGTTGCATTGCCTTTAAATGGAGAAAAATAAGAAATGGTCATAACTGCCGAGTCAATGCAGATATTTTGACAAAACTTTTATAGAACTATTTCTTGAGAGGTCTTCTATCAGCTATATGTTTTTTGGCCCACTGCTCTTTTTAGCTCACCTGAGCACAAAGTGCTCAGGGTGAGCTTTTGGGATACCCTGATGTCCATCGGACGTCCGGACGGACGTCAGGACGGACGTCCGGCAACTTTTGCTTGTGTACACTCTAGCGGGCACAGTTTTCATCCGATCTTTATGAAACTTTGTCAGAATGTTAGTCATAAAATCTAGGCCAAGTTTGAAACTGGGTCGTGTTGGGTCAAAAACTAGGTCACTAGGTCAAATATAAGAAAAAGCTTGTGTCAGCTCTAGAGGTCACAGTTTTGATCAAATCGTCATGAAACTTTGTCAGAATGTTTATCCTCACAATATCTTGGCCAAGTTTGAAACTGGGTTATGTCGGGTCAAAAACTAGGTCACTAGGTCAAATATTAGAAAAAGCTTGTGTACGCTCTAGAGGTCACAGTTTTCATCCAATCGTCATGAAACTATGTCAGAATGTTTATCCTCACAATATCTAGGCCAAGTTTAAAACTGGGTTATGTTGGGTCAAAAACTAGGTCACTAGGTCAAATATTAGAAAAAGCTTGTGTAAGCTCTAGAGGTCACAGTTTTGATCCAATTTTCATGAAACTTGGTCAGAATGTTTATCATCACAATATCTAGGCCAAGTTTGAAACTGGGTCATGGCGGGTCAAAAACCAGGTCACTAGGTCAAATCTTAGAAAAACCTTGTGTAAGCTCAAGAGGGCACAGTTTTGATCCTATCTTTTTGAAACTTTGTCAGAATGTTTGTTGTCACAATATCTAGGCCATGTTTGAAAGTGGGTCATGTCGGGTCAAAAACTAGGTCACTGGGTAAAATATTAGAAAGACCTTGTGTACGCTCTAGAGGACACAGTTTTGATCCAATCTTCATGAAACTTTGTCAGAATGTTTATCCTCACAATATCTAGGCCAAGGTTGAAACTGGGTCATGTCGGTTGAAAAACTAGGTCAAATTTTAGAATAACCTTGTGTACACCCTGAGGGCACAGTTTTGATCCAGTCTTCAAGAAACTTTGTCAGAATGTTTATCACCATAAACTCTAGGTCAGGTTTGAAACTAGGTCATGTCGGGTCAAAAGTAAGGACACAGGGTCAAATCTGAGAAAAACCTTCTGTACACTTTAGAGGACAAAGTTTTGATCCAATCTTCATGAAACTTGGTCGGAATGTTTATCTTCATAAAATCAAGGCTAAGATTGAAAATGGGTATTGTCTGATCAAAAACTAGGTCACTAGGTCAAATCTTAGTAAAACCTCGTGTACACCTTATAGAGCACAGTTTTTAGCTCACCTGAGCCTTTAGGTCATGTCAGAATGTATGTGACGCCTTATCATATCTCTTAGATAATATTTACATCAGATTTGGTAATAAGTTATACAGACAAATTGTTGGTATTCCGATGGGTACAAATTGTGCTCCTCTTGTGGCCGATTTGTTTTTATTTTGTTATGAAAGAGATTTCATGACTTCTCTTTCTGTTGATAATCAAGCTGATATCATTGAGGCATTTAACTCAACGTCTAGATATTTAGATGATCTTCTGAATATTGATAATCGTTATTTTGAAAGCATGGTTAACCAAATTTACCAACCTGAACTTAAATTGAATAAAGCTAATACTTCAGATACCGAGGCCCCCTTTTTGGATTTACATCTATCTATTTCCAACGGTTTTGTATCTTCTAAAATTTATGATAAACGTGACGACTTTGACTTTGATATAGTTAATTTTCCATTTTTGGATGGTGACGTTCCACGTCGTCCCTCTTATGGAGTGTATATTTCTCAACTTATAAGATTTGCTAGAGTGTGTAGTCATGTAGATGACTTTAATGCTCGTAATAAATGTTTAACTGCTAAACTTCTTCAACAGGGCTATCGGTATCATAAGCTTTTTCTAAATTCTATCGCAGACACCATGAATTGGTTTCAAAATTTGATGTCGGATTAAAATTTCTTTTACACCAAGGCCTATCGGAACCAGAATTTTATGGTGACTTAGTATACAAATTCAAAAAGATTAAGGGTAGGACTGATTTTTCTGATCAATTCCGAAAAATAATAATACGTCACAAACGTATTGGCTATAATTTAAATGTTATGCGACAGTCTGCATGCTTAGTGATTAACCCAATCACGGTTGATAACTTTGCTGCACTCTTTAATTGCACACCGGGGGATCGGTCGTCAGACTCTATGATGGCCCCGACCTAAAGCTATATATTTTAGTTGGTTGGGACCGGAGCCTTTTTGTCTGTTGCTTGGTCCACCAGGGCTCAACTGGTGACCTTCTTTTGCTTCAGATTTCCAGTGGGGTTATTTGGCAGGACAGGGATCTCCACCTGTCAGACGGCCCGTTGTATCTGTTGAGTCCTCGTCTTTGCTTCTTCATGGTGTTGAAATTTGATTTATGTGTTTACCGTGATGATTCATTGACGAGTTAGAGGGTTATCATGCGAACCGAACAACCAACTAAATGTTTTGTACCACTTCAGAAACTGAGGGTGAGGTTGGGCCTGTAAAATCGATTTAAGCCCCCCAGTAATTCATTACTGACCGTTCCAAGGCGGTAGTTCTGTTGTGGTTCTCTTACCTTATGTATGTTCTTATTATTTTTGGTTCGGTTTGGGTTGCTGAGTGGCCACCTTTTGGGAACAAGCTGCTCACTCGGTTGGCCATATGTTCTCTGTACCTTGATTATTTGTAATCTTAGTTGTTTCCAACTATGGTTTGAGGGCTGGATTTGGATTTTGATTGTTTCAGTTCCTGGTCTTTGCATACTTTTTACTTTTATAGTATAGCCAGGCATCCGCCGTCCGTCTGTCGTCCGTCCGTCGTCCGTCAACATTTTCAAACATCTTCTCCTCTGAAACCACTGGGCGGATTGAAGCCATATTTCATGTGGAGCCTACCTAGGTCGGGGGAACGAAAGTTTGTTCCGGGTATCTTGGTCACATGACCAAGATGGCCGCCACGCCCATATATGGTAAAAACCCTTCAAAAATCTTCTTCTCCAGAACCAAAAGGCCTTGGAACTTGGTATGTAGCATCGGGCATGCGGGCTCATCATAGTTTGTACAAATCATGACCTTGCGATGACCTTGACCTAATTTACGGCATGGTCAACTTTGGTATGGCTTTTATATGGAAAAACGCTTAAACAGTGGATTTCTCGGAAACTATTTAAGTCTAAGGTTTAATACTTGGGTCTAAGGTAATACTTGGTATACATTGTCGACTAAATGACCAGATGAAGATATTATGTCACTAAAGGTCAAGGTCATTCCGTCGGACCATCCGTCTTCAAGATTTTCAAACATCTTCTCCTCTGAAACCACTGGGCCGATTGAAGCCAAATTTCATATGGAGCCTCCATGGGTTAGGGGAACGAAAGTTTGTTCAAGGTATCTGGATCACATGACATGGCCACCACGCCCATATATGGTAAAAACACTTCAAAGCTTTTCTTCTCCAGAACCAAAAGGCCTATGACCTTGAAACTTGGTATGTAGCATCGGGCATGCGGGCCCATCATAGTTTGTACAAATCATGACCTTGCGATGACCTTGACCTAATTTACGGCATGGTCAACTTTGGTACGTTAGGCTTTTATATGGAAAAACGCTTAAACAGTGGATTTCTCGGAAACTATTTAAGTCTAAGGTTTTATACTGGGTATACATGGTCGACTAAATGACCAGATGAAGATATTATGTCACTAAAGGTCAAGGTCATTGCGTCGGACCATCCGTCTTCAAGATTTTCAAACATCTTCTCCTCTGAAACCACTGGGCCGATTGAAGCCAAATTTCATATGGAGCCTCCATGGGTTGGGGTAAAGAAAGTTTGTTCGGGGTATCTGGGTCACATGACCAAGATGGCCGCCATGCCCATATATGGTAAAAACACTTCAAATATTTTCTTCTCCAGAACCAAAAGGCCTATGACCTTGAAACTTGGCATGTAGCATCGGGCATGCGGGCCCATCGTAGTTTGTACAAATCATGACCTTGCGATGACCTTGACCTAATTTACGGCATGGTCAACTTTGGAAAGTTAGGCTTTTATAAGGGAAAATGCTTAAACAGTGGATTTCTCAGAAACTGTTTAAGTCTAAGGTCCAAATTTTTTATGTACATGGTCGACTAATTACCAGATGAAGATATTATGTCACTAAAGGTCAAGGTCATTCCGTCGGACCATCCGTCGTCAAGATTTTCAAACATCTTCTCCTCTGAAACCTCTGGGGAGATTGAAGCCAAATGTCATATGGAGTCTCAGTGGGATGGGGGGACGAAAGTTTATACCCTGGGTCTTGGTCACATGACCAAGATGGCCGCCATGCCCATATATGGTAAAAACAATCCAAAATCTTCTTCTCCAGAATCAAAAGGCTAACGACCTTGAAACTTGGTATGTAGCATTGGGCATGCGGGCCCATCACAGTTTGTACAAATGATGACCTTGCGTTGACCTTGACCTAATTTACGACATGGTCAACTTTGGTATGTTAGGCTTTTATATGGGAAAACGCTTATATAGTGGATTTCTCAGAAACTATTTAAGTCTAAGGTACAATATTTGGTATATGTGGTCAACTAAATGACCAGATGAAGATATTATGTCACTGAAGGTCAAGGTCATTTTGTCGATCGGTCAGTCATCAAGATTTTCAAACATCTTCTCCTCTGAAACCACAGGGGAGATTGGAGCCAAATTTCATATGGTGTCTCCGTGGGATGGGAGAACTAAAGTTAATACCCGGGGTCTGGGTCACATGACCAAGATAGCCGCCATGCCCATATATGGTAAAGACCCTTCGAAAATCTACTCCTGAACCAAAAGGCCTATGACCTTAAAACTTGGTATGTAGCATCGGGCATGCGGGCCCATCATAGTTTATACAAATGATGACCTTGCATTGACCTTGACCATATTTACAACATCGTCAACTTTGGTACATTAGGCTTTTATATGGGAAAACGTTTATACAGTGGATTTCTCAGAAACTATGTAAGTCTTAGGTACAATATGTGGTATATATGGTCAACTAAATGACCAGATGAAGATATTGTGTCACTGAAGGTCAAGGTCATTTTGTCGTTCTGTCCGTCATCAAGATTTTCAAAACATCTTCTCCTCTGAAACCACTGGTCTGATTGAATCAAAATTTCATATGGAGTCTAAGTGTGATAGGGGAGTAAAAGTTTGTTCTCGGGGGTCTTGACCAAGATGGCCGCCATGCCCGTATATGGTAAAAACCCTTCAAAATCTTCTTCTCCAGAACCAAAAGGCGTATGACCTTGAAACTTGGTATGTAGCTTTGGGCACTCAGGCCCATCATAGTTTATACAAATGATCGTGCATTGACCTTGACCTAATTTATGACACTGTCAACTTTGGTACGTTATGTAGGCTTTTATATGGGAAAATGCTTAAACAGTGGATTTTTCAGAAACTATTTAAGTATGAGGTACAATATTTGGTATATATGGTTAACTGAATGGCCAGATGAAGAAATTTTGTCGTTAAAGGTCAAGGTCATTCTTTGACTTTTGTACAAGGTCATTGAGATTCTGTCACCCGTCAACATTTTCAAACATCTTCTCAGCGGCCACTGGGGTCAATTGAAGCCATATTTCATATGGAGCTTCACCAGCATAGAGGAACCATAGTTTGTTCAGATGGTCTTGGTCACTTGACCGAGATGGCCACCATGCCCATATATGGTAAAAACTCTTCAAACGTCTTTTTCTCGAGAACCGAAAGGCCTATAACCTTGAAACTTGGTACCAGTATGTAGCAATGGGCACTCAGGCCCATCATAGTTTATACAAATGATTACTGTATTTCATGTGGAGCTTTAATACTGGGTCAAAGGAATCAAAGTTTGTTCAGATGGTCATGGCCGCATGAACATGGTGGCCACCACACCCATATATGATAAAAACCCTTCAGAAATCTTTGTCCAGAACCAAAGGCCCAGTGACCTTGTGGCTTGGTATATAGAATTGGGACTCAACATTAATCCCCAAGGGAGGGGGTTATCTGCCCCTGCCCTGGTGCTATATACATCTGCCCCTGCCCTGGTGCTATATACATGTATAAATACCAGGACCAGGTGTCTGGTGAGCTACAGGACCATTGGTCCTCTGGTAATTCAATCTTCATGAAACTTTGCCAGAATGTTTATTTTTATAATATCTAGGCCAGATCTGAAACTGGGTCATGTCGGGTCAAAAACTAGGTCACTAGGTCAAATCTTAGGAAAAAAACCTTTTGTACACTCTAGAGGGCACAGTTTTGGTCAAATCTTCATGAAACTTTGTCAGAATGTTAACCTCAGTGAAATCTAGATCAAGTTTGAAACTGGGTCATGTTGGTTCAAAAATAAGGTCACAGGGTTAAATCTTAGAAAAACCTTACGTACACTCTAGAGGGCACAGTTTTGATCCAGTCTTCATGAAACTTTGTCGGAATGTTTATCTCTATAAAATCTAGGCCAAGATTGAAACTGTGTATTGTCTGGTCAAAAACTAGGTCACTAGGTCAAAGTTTAGAAACTATTGTGGACACTCTAGAGGGCACAGTTTTGATCCAATCTTCATGAAACTTTGTCAGAATGTTTATCTCCATGATATCTATCGCATGTTTGAAACCGGGTCTTTGGGCCAAAAATAAAGACACTGTGATATCTGACAAAAAATCTTACGTACACCCCATAGGACACAGTTTTGATTCAATCTTCATGAAACTTTGTCAGAATGTTTATCTCATGACATTCAGGCAAAGATTGAAATTGGGTCATATTGGGTTAAAAACTAGGTCACTAGGTCAAGTCTTAGAAAGCCCTTGTTTACGCAATAGAGGCTTCATTTTCCATTGAATCTTCATGAAACTTTATTAGAATGTTTGTTTGAATAATATCCAGCTTATGTTTGAATATGGATTATATTGGTTCAAAACTTAGGTCACTAGGTCAATTGGCCAACTGCAATGAAACTTGATTAATGGCATTGGGGACTCGATCCCATCATATAGTTTCTTTATATTATGAGTGAGTTAACTCAGGTTTAACGTCCAACAACAACTAGGTCATACGGAGACAGGACCGCAATTTAAAGTCTTATCCAAAAGACTGCAGATGTGGGCGGTCCATCTTACGACCCCTGGATTGGTCATCCAGAGTGTTATCAACTACACTACCATGGCTCCTTCCAAATTATGACACTGGGTTGACCATGACCTACTGGTATTTCATGCTAAGGTCAGTAAGATAACTATAATATTCTTGGTGCACATGATACTCAGGTGAGCGATTCAGGGCCACCATGGCCCTCTTGTTACTGGATGCCATGGAAACCAAAATGCAAACATGGAAAATAATACTTGAAAATGATTTCTTCTGAAGCCACTGGTGATGAAAATTGCTCATTTTCATTTGTTGCCATGGAAACCAAAATGCAAAAAAGAAAGACTAAAAAAATTATCTTCACAAAGACCATAATCTCTATGACGCTGAGACTTAAAGAAATATTCATCAAATTTTATGCTGTTGTTGTGCTCCCAGCTTCAAAGAAGTTGGGGTGGCATATTGGTTTGGGCCTGACTGCCCATCCATCCCTCATTCCATCCATGCATCACACTACATTTACTCAAAAACCATAACTGCTGAGGTCTTGATATTTCATAGTTGGGTAGACTATAAAAAACTGGCGGACATGTATTTTTTTTCTTGTTCATCAGATTTTTACTTGCAGAGTTATGCTCCTTTTTATCACATCTGCTTTAGCAAGGTGCGATATAGGAGTTCACTTTTCCGTCTGTCCGTCCGTCAGTCATTCCGTTCATCCGTCCGTACGTCCGTCCGTCAACAATTACGTCGACCCTAGTTTTAAAAAAAAATTAAATGAAAGTTCGTCCCCAAAATCCTGGGAAAACCATTTGAGCTAGGATGCTCATAATTATTTGACATACAACTTTGGACTAAGGAATAGTTCACCTGATAAACTTTTGTTCAAATTCCATAGAAATATGACTGAATTATGCCCCTTTATTGAATTTGGCATTTTTCCAACTTTGAAACCGTTTGGCCTGGAACCTTAATTTTTGGTATGCTATTAGTATTTGATAATAATAATATATAATAATAATAATAAAGACTTTATTTCAAGAGAGTAACACAAATAGTACAAAACTAATCTCCATATTTACATATATAAAAACAAATAAACAAGCACTAGATTCTCCAAATATGGAAAGCACTATCTCAGATCTACCAGAAACAAGCAAACCCCAGAACCCATCCCCAGATACAGTGCTGAATGGAAAGAACTAAGCTTTGTCACAAAAGAGGTTCCCATCCCCCAAATCATGCACAGACAAATCTCTTCACATTCACTGCATCCTGAGAAGACAGGTTGCACCAGTTTTATGAATATTTGCCATAAAACCAAGCACACCCTCCCAAATATCAAACCCTACAATACAACTCGTGACATGATTCAGCAAGTGATTGCCCCTTCCATCAAACATCAGGCCCTTCAGTTAAACACCCCAGCCAAAAACTGTATTCCAGTAATCCACCCCCACCCCAACAACACCCACAGTCCCTATCGAAAGCAAAGGTGAATTCCATATTTTAATAGAAAATCCAAAGTTACATATATACAAAGAGAATAAATGATTAATGGCACTAAATTATACGAAAGGGATATATATATACTGGTACATATATATATAAGAAGCAATGAGTTTACAAGTTGTGTAAATTTACTTTTCAGTTCAACATGGAGCTGTAATATTTGCAGAGATAGTATCCAGTTTGAAGAGGGCCCTAGCCAGAATGTTGGTGATTATTGTCAGTATTGGTTTCGGCATTGTCAAGTAAGTTATTGATTATAAAAATTAGCCAGTATTTGCAAAGCTTGCTTGCGATCAGCAAGACTTAATCGCCCATTTGGTGTTGGTGCATCAGTCCATCAGCTCATTATGCCCCAAACTTTGAAATGGTTGGGCATTTTGCTTTTGGCTTGTCGGATCATGCATGTGTCGATCTGTGTGTCACTCATTTTTAGCTCACCTGAGCCCAAGGCTCACAGGTGAGCTTATAGTATAGGCAGGCATCCGTCGTCTGTCGTCCGCCCATCGTCTGTCAACATTTTCAAACAACATCTTCTCTGAAACTACTAGGCCCATTGTTACCAATTTTCATATATAGCATCTATAGGTATGGGGAACCAATAATACTGTTTTTTATCCAAATCACTTCAGAACTTTGGTTGCTATGGCAATTTAAAGTTTCCATTGACTTGTATGGGAAAAATTGAAAATTTTCATTTATTGCTATTTCTCTGCAGATATTTTGACAAATCTTTTATAGAAACGTTCCTTGAGTAGCTCTCTATCAGCCACATGAAATTTATATAAATTGCCCAATCTGGCTGGTTGCCATGGCAACCGAATGGTTAAAAATAGAGAAAAATATTAAAAAATCTTCTCAGAAACTATGCAACCAATAAAGCTCAAACTTCACAGAAAGGATCTTAGTACTAGTCTCAAGAAAATTACTGTTTTTCTTGGCAATTACTCCAGTAGTTTGGTTGCTATGGCAACTTAAAGTTGCCATTTACTTATAATGGCAAAATGGAAAATTTACATTTATTAGCTCACCTGAGCCTTTAGGCTCATAGGTGAGCTTATAGTATAGCCAGGCGTCCGTCGTCCGTCCGTCCGTCCGTCCGTCCGTCGTCCGTCAACATTTTCAAACATCTTCTCCTCTGAAACCACTGGGCCGATTGAAGCCATATTTCATATGAAGCCTACCTAGGTCGGGGGAACGAAAGTTTGTTCCGGGTATCTGGGTCACATGACCAAGATGGCCGCCACGCCAATATATGGTAAAAACCCTTCAAAAATTCTTCTTCTCTAGAACCAAAAGGCCGATGACCTTGAAACTTGGCATGTAGCATCGGGCATGCGGGCCCATCATAGTTTGTACAAATCATGACCTTGCATTGACCTTGACCTAATTTACGGCATGGTCAACTTTGGTACGTTAAGCTTTTATATGGGAAAACGCTTAAGCAGTGGATTTCTCAGAAACTATTTAAGTCTAAGGTACAATACTTGGTATACATGGTCGACAAATGACCAGATGAAGATATTATGTCACTAAAGGTCAAGGTCATTCCGTCGGACCATCCGTTGTCAAGATTTTTAAACTTCTTCTCCTCTGAAACCACTGGGCCGATTGAAGCCAAATTTCATATGGAGTCTCAGTGGGATGGGGGAACGAAAGTTTTTACCCGGGGTCTGGGTCACATGACCAAGATGGCCGCCATGCCCATATATGGTAAAAATCCTTCAAAACTCTTCTTCTCCAGAACGAAAAGGCCTATGACCTTGAAACTTGGTATGTAGCATCGGGCATGTGGGCCCATCATAGTTTGTACAAATCATGACCTTGCATTGACCTTGACCGAATTAACGGCATGGTCAACTTTATTACGTTTGGCTTTTATATGGGAAAACGCTTAAACAGTGGATTTCTCAGAAACTATTTAAGTCTAAGGTACAATACTTGGTATACATGGTCGACTAAATGACCAGATGAAGATATAATGTCACTAATGGTCAAGGTCATTCCGTCGGACCATCCGTCGTCAAGTTTTTCAAACATCTTCTCCTCTGAAACCACTGGGCCGATTGAAGCCAAATTTCATATGGAGTCTCAGTGGGATGGGGGAACGAAAATTTGTACCCGGGGTCTGGGTAACATGACCAAGATGGCCGCCATGCCCATATATGGTAAAAATCCTTCAAAACTCTTCTTCTCCAGAACGAAAAGGCCTATGACCTTGAAACTTGGTATGTAGCATCGGGCAGGCCAGCTTATCCTAGTTTATACAAATCATGACCTTGCTTTGACCTTGATCTAATTTACAGCATGGTCAACTTCGGTACGTTAGGCTTTTATATGGAAAAACAATTAAACAGTGGATTTCTCAGAATCTATTTAAGTCTAAGGTACAATATGTTGTATACATGGTCGACCAAATGACCAGATGAAGGTATCATGTCTATAAAGGTCAAGGTCATTCAGTCAGACCATCCGTCGTCAAGATTTTCAAACATCTTCTCATCTGAAACCACTAGGGTGATTGAAGCCAAATTTCATATGGAGTCTCAGTGGGATGGGGGAACGAAAGTTTATACCCGGGATCTGGGTCACATGACCAAGATGGCCGCCATGCCCATATATGGTAAAAAACTTTCAAAAATCGTCTTCTCCAGAACCAAAAGGCCTATGACCTTGAAAATTGGTATGTAGCTTTGGGCATGTGG
The DNA here is from genome assembly GCA_963989385.1 of Ctena decussata. Taxonomy (NCBI): domain Eukaryota; kingdom Metazoa; phylum Mollusca; class Bivalvia; order Lucinida; family Lucinidae; genus Ctena; species Ctena decussata. Next base: position 46,480,252 of record OZ022499.1, read on the forward strand.
GCCCATCATAGTATATACAAATGATGACCTTGCTTTGACCTTGACCTTATTTACAACATTGTCACTTTTGGTATGTTAGGCTTTTATATGGGAAAACACTTATACAGTGGATTTCTCAGGAACTATTTAAGTGTAAGGTACAATATGTGGTATATATGGTCAACTAAATGACCAGATTAAGATGTTATGTCACTGAAGGTCAAGGTCATTTTGTCGATCTGTCCGTCATCAAGATTTTCAAACATCTCCTCTGAAACCACTGGGGAGATTGAAGCCAAATTTCATATGGTGTGTCAGTTGGATAGGGGAACTAAAGTTTATACCCGGGGTCTGGGTCACATGACCAAGAAGGCCGCCATGCCCGTATATGGTAAAAACTCTTCGAAAATCTTCTTCTCCAGAACCAAAAGGCCTATGACCTTGAAACTTAGTATGTAGCATCAGGCATGCGGGCCCATCATAGTTTATACAAATGATGACCTTGCGTTGACCTTGACCTAATTTACGACATGGTCAACTTTGGTACATTAGGCGTTTATATGGGAAAACGCTTATACAGTGGATTTCTCAGAAACTATTTAAGTCTAAGGTACAATACGTGGTATATATGGTCAACTAAATGAGCAGATGAAGATATTATGTCACTGAAGGTCAAGGTCATTTTGTCGGTCTGTCCGTCATCATGATTTTCAAAACATCTTCTCCTCTGAAACCATTGGTCTGATTGAAGCTAAAGGACCTCTGACGGTTGTAATGTTAATTTGCCTATAAAAATAGTCAAAATTAAATTTTTGATATACCCAAGAATTTCTCTTGAAATTTGTTGCTCTCAACTTCCCCTAACTGACTATGAATTTAATTTCTGATTATTTTGCACATAGACTTCAATTTTTGGTGGAAAAAGCCAAATTTTGTAATTAAACGTAATGGAAACAGGAAAAGTTTTTTAAAGATACTTTTCCCCCCGTGCCTCAGCTAGCCACTTCGCATGTATGTGTGTACTATCATAATACACATTATATGTGAGTGGCTTGCTGAGGCACGGGGGGAAAAGATAGTCTACAGCTGAAAAACTGTAAAAGTGGGTGGGGTACTTACACCCTTTATATCTAAAAATAGGCTAAAGACCTTAGTACTGAAAAAATATTGCATAATATCAGTAACAGTAGTGTGTACGTCAGTTTTAGCATAGTTATCAATTAAGATTTCGATATCTTAGAAAACCAAATAAATGGACTTATTTTCAGAGACTGAAAAATTCACATACCCCTCTTGATAAAATTGGTCTATGTTAGCCTAGAGGCATGATAATTTTTCAAAATCACTGTTAAAATGTCTTTATAGTACACAAGGCTACATATTAATGCCAAATATTTCAACTTTTGCTGCCCGAGGAAGGTGCAGTAATTTGTCGAAAACTGGGCAAATATGCATTGATACTGTCAGAGGTCCTTTCATATGGAGTCTTAAGTGTGATCGGGGAATAAAAGTTTGTTCTTGGGGTCTTGTCCAAGATGGCCGCTTTGCCTGTATATGGTAAAAACCCTTCAAAATCTTCTTCTTCAGAACCAAAATGCGTATGACCTTGAAACTTGGTATGTAGCTTTGGGCACTCAAGCCCATCATAGTTTATACAAATGATCGTGCGTTGACCTTGACCTAATTTATGACACTGTCAACTTTGGTACATTATGTAGCTTTATATGGGAAAATGTTTAAACAGTGGATTTTTCAGAAACTATTTAAGTCTAAGGTGCAATATTTGGTGTATATGGTTGATTAAATGACCAGATGAAGATATGGTCAAGGTCATTCTTTGACTTTTGTACAAGGTCATTGAGATTCTGTCACCCGTCAACATTTTCAAACATCTTCTCAGAGGCCACTAGGGTCAATTGAAGCCATATTTCATATGGAGCTTCACCGGTTTAAAGGAACCATAGTTTGTTCAGATGGTCTTGGTCAAGATGTCAACCATGCCCATATATGGTAAAAACTCTTCAAACGTCTTTTTCTCGAGAACCAAAAGGCCTATAACCTTGGAACTTGGTACCGGTATGTATATATCATAGTTTATACAAATGATTATTGTATTTCATATGGAGCTTTAATACTGGGTCAAAGGAATCAAAGTTTGTTCAGATGGTCATGGTCACATGAACATGGTGGCCGCCTCGCCCATATATGATAAAAACCCTTCAGAAATCTATGTCCAGAACCAAAGGCCCAGTGACCTTGTGGCTTGGTATATAGAATTGGGACTCAACATTAATCCCCAAGGGAGGGGGTTATCTGCCCCTGCCCTGGTGCTATAAACATGTATAAAAGCATTAAAATATATACCAGGACCAAGTGGCAGGTGAGCTACAGGACCATTGGTCCTCTGGTTGCTATTTCACTTCAGATATTTTGACAAAACTTTTACAGAAATGTTCCTTGAGTAGTCCTCAACTAGCCTTATCAAATTTATGCAAATCGCTCAATTTGGCGAATGGTTAAAAATAGAAAAAAATATTAAAAAATCATCTTGCAGAAACTGTGTGGCCGATAAACTTCAAACTTTACAGAAAGGATCTTAGTACTAGCTTCTATAGAATTATTGTTCTTCATGGCAATTGCTCCAGCAGTTTGGTTGCTGTGGCAACTTATAGTTTCCATTGACTTATAATGGCAAAAATGAAAATATTTAGAATTTACTTCTATAGTTACTTGGGTAGTCCTCTATGATTCATATGAATTTTGTCCAAATCACTGAATTTGATTGATTGTGGTGGCAACATAAGTCACACCTGCTTTAGCAAGGTGTGATATAGGAGTTCACTTTTCCGTCCGTCAGTCATTCCGTCCGTATGTCCGTCTGTCCGTCCACAATTACCTCGACCCTAGTGTTTAAGTCTATTTCTCTCAAACTATGATACCTACAATCATCAAACCTGGTATAAAGTTTCTTCTTAGAATGTTCTCAAGGTATGTAGCACTTGTTTCTACCCTTGACCTATATTTCACGCTCTGCTGACCTCGTAAAATGCAATGCCCAAAATTACCTTGACCCTAGTGTTTAAGTCCATTTGTCTCAAACTTTGATACCTACAATCATCAAACCTGGTATAAAGTTTCTTCTTAGAATGTTCTCAAGGTATATTCCACTTTTTCTACCCTCGACCTATATTTCACGTTCTGCTAACCTCGTAAAATTTAATTCCAAAAATTACCTCAACCCTTGTGTTTAAGCCCATTTCTCTCAAACTATGATACCTACAATCATTTAACCGAGAACAAAGCTTCTTCTTAGAATGTTCCTGAGGCATGTTGCACTTTTTTCTACCCTTGACCTATATTAAACTCTCTGCTGACTTGGTAAATTTCACGTCAAAAATTACATCGAGCCTGGTCTTGTAGTCCATTTCTCTCAAACTTTGATGCCGAGAATTATCAAACCTGGCAAAAAGTTCCTTTAAGAACGGTCTCAAGGGATATTGCGTTTCCTTCTGCCCTTTACCTATATTTCAAGGGTTCCTGACTTTGTAACATTTTATGTCCAACATTGCATGGAGAAGTCATTTCTCTTTAAACACAGCATCAAACCAGTATCATTAAGCATCAAACCTTATGTTTGATATATATGTCATGCTCTATTGGCTTTGAAAATTTGTAGGTGGACCTGGCATCCAAGTTTGTATGTACTCTAGCATTAAAGTACATTTCTCACAAACTATCCCACTTACAATCATCAGACATGGCATGAAATGTTTTCTTAAGCTGGTCTCATTGTTTAATTACTTTATACATTTATTGATTATTTCATACTCTGTTGACTGTTGAATTTTATGTCCAGAATTGCATCCTTCTTAGCTTGCAAGTCCAGTTCGCTCAAATTTTTATACATGAATTCATCAAACCTAATCTAACCATGATCTCTGCTACTGTTGAAGAGCAAGGCAGGTGCGACATAGCATTCTGCGGAATTCTTGTTTATTGAAACTTGATCAAACTTGCTGATAACTAGGACATGCATAAACTCTCTGACAGGTATATTGTATATTTCGCCTTGGAGTTACTTGCTCTAGAGTGTTTACATAGCTCAAATTTGACATTATCCCGGGCATAGTTTTTATTGTAACTTTTTTAAACATGCTAAGACGAATTTGAAATTAGGCCATATTGTACAATTAACTTAAGATTTACTTACCCTTGAGTGCTGAGGATGAATGGACACAGGTGAGCTACAGGACCAATGGTCCTCTGGTTAGCTCACCTCAGTCCATCGTCCCTCCGTCCACAATTTCAAATATTTTCTTCTCTGAAACCCCTGAGCAGGTTGTAATGAAATTTCATCTATAGCCTCCTGGGCTCATGGGAACGAAAAATTATTCAAACGTTCCGGGTCACATGACCAACATGGCCGCCATGCCGATCACCTTGAAACTGGTATGTAGCATCAGGTACGCCAGCACTATGAAGGTTGATCAAATGACCTATGGTTGACCTTGGCATTTTTACGGTAAGGTCGAATTTGCTTTCTGGTGCTTTAATATGGGAAAATGACCCCTCATCCAAGCGTCTGTGAGGGGTGAGGGGCATTATTTGAGTAAAGCCAGAGGCTTGAGCACATATACAGCAATTCTGACCAACGCGACTTAAGACACTGTTTGTATGCGAAGAAGTTGAGGGGGCATATTGCTTCTGGGTTGTGGGTGCATGCACCCGTGCCTGCATCCGTCCGTTAGTCATACATACCATATCTTAAAAACCGTGCATGCTAGAGTTTTGAAATTTCACATGGATTCGTCATGAAAAATTAGCGGACACATATTTTTTTCTTGTCCCATTTATCTCCCTTTTTCGAGTTATGCTTCATGGCAAAAATACAAAAAAAATTCTTGTCAGCAAGATATCTAAAAAAGCATTTAGGCTTGGGGCTTGAAACTTTGCCATCTTATCAGGAATGATGGGTAGATGAACGGATTAATTTTTGAACAAATTTCGTCAGTTTTTGTAGGAGTTAAGGCCCTTGGAAAAATGCCTCATTTTGACTTTGTCAGCAAGATACCTTGGAAAGTATGGCCGGGCCGCGTAGTGCAATTGGTAGGGCACCTGACTCATAAGTCAGAGGTCCTGGGTTCGAAACCTGGTCTTGCCAATTACTTTCGTTTCTCCTTCCGCTGATTCAAGAAGGGCAGTTGTCAGTTACTGGCGAAGGTATGTGCACTTAGTACTGGTTCACCGCTTAGGAGGTCTAAGCCTGCCCAGGAATAGTGTGGTTAGGTTAACTGACCGTCCCGACATGACCATAGCTGTTTACCGTGGACGTTAAGCATCAGATCATTCATTCATTCACCTTTGAGAGTATAAGAGCTAGGGACTTTAAACTTTGTCAGCTTATATAAGATGGTGAGTAGATGTACTGATTAACATTTGATCAAATTCCGTCAACTTTTGAGAGTAATGGCCCTTTGAAAATGTCCACATTTTGACTATGTCAGCAAGATATCTTGAAAAGTATTTGAGCCAGGGGCCTGAAACTACGACTGCTTATTAGGAATGATAAGTAGATGAACTGTTTAAGTTTTTAACAAATTCTGTCAATTTTTGTAAGAGTTATGGCCCTTTGAAAATGTTGGAATTTTGACTTTGTCAGCAAGATATCTTGAAAAGTATTTGAGCTAGGGGCTTGAAACTTTGTCATTTTACTGGAGATGATGAGTAGATGAACTGACTAACTTTTGAACAAATTTTGTCAATTGTTGAGGGAGTTACAGCCCTTTGAAAATGTTTGCATTTTGACTTTGTCAGCAAGATATCTTGAAAAGAATTTGAGCTAGGGGCTTGAAACTTTTTCAGCTTATTGGATGAACTTATTAACTTTTGAACAACTTCTGTCAATTTTTGTAGTAGTTATGGCCCATTGAGAATTTCAGCATTTTGACTTTGTCAGCAAGATATCTTGAAAAGCATAAGAGCTAGGGACTTGAAACTTTATTGCCCAAGGTATAGATGACCTGATTAACTTTTGAGAAAAAAAGCATGAATTTTTGAGTTGAGTTATGCCCCTTTTTCAACTTAGTGCATAGTAAGCCTAGGGAACCTTCTGAACAAAATATCTCAAGAATCCATGATACTGGGATCATGATTTTTTGCAGGAAGATATTGCCCAAAGTGAAAACTACCTGATTAACTTTTGAAAAAAACTCGTAAATTTTTAACAGAGTTAAAGGTATACTCCCTCGTATTTCATTACGAAATAATCACAAAATTATGAAACTGGTTAGTTGTATGCAACATAATTAAGATTTGTTAAAAAAATCTTCAGCGAAAACATCTTTGTTACGGAGGCAGAGACGATATATAAATGCGTACCCTTCTTGAATATTCACGAATATTTTGTCGTCATAAATTGATCGACTCCCACAGGCGTTTCTGCAAGCATGTTTTGAATTTTATGATTGGTGGTGTAAATAACTTTACAATAGCATTACCCTCTAATCTATGCACGTGAGTTCTTTTCAGCCAATAACTGTCTGAAGTCGATTAAAGAAAGGGCTTTAAATTATTCATGATACAACTTTAACCTGATTAACTATGATTGCTGGGCATATCCAGTCTTCATTTTTGGCGGGAATGGCAATCCGCTATTGGCCGTCTTTTTGTCTATTTTCTTAAATTATTCTATTTTCAGTGACCATCACAAATCATAAATTTGGCAGATAAATGTACTTTTAATAGCAATCATTATCATGCCTAAGATATAATGTTTTGTGAGAAATTTAAAAGTTAATAGAAATATTGAGGGTGTAAATCTTTAAGCTCCTTTTTCGAATTAGTGCATTGAAGCTTATGGTACAAAGGTACAAACATTATGGGATGAGTCTTCTTTAGAGGCAAGCATATGGTTGGGGGCATAGTGTTTCATAAACACATTTTCTAGTTAAAAGATGACTGTATATACCAATTTTCAGGTTAAAATCTTCAACAGTTTCCAAGAAATCTTATGTTCTAGCATTTTCCCATATAAAAGCTACAGAAAGCAAATTTAACCTTACCATAAAAAGGTCAAGGTCAACCCTAGGTCATAATTTGAAAATCTTTGTAGTACTTGCTGGCCCTTCAGAACCTTTTGGCTCTGATGCTCAATATATGGTATGTAACATTGCCTTGTAGTCCTTTATCAAGTTTCTTCAAATGATGGTCCCAGGGTCCTAAATTGCTCCGCAGCAAGGAGTTGTGAGTTCGAACCATAGAAATATATAGAAAAGTATTCAGAAATGTTCTTCAGAACCACTTGGCTCAGATGCTTGAAATTTGGTATGATGCATTGCCTGGTGGACTTCTGTATAGTTTGTGTAAATGGATGCCCTGGGATCCAAAATGGCCCTGCGGCAGGCAGTCTTGGGTTCAGAATTAAAATATATTCAAAAATCTGCTTCTTCAGTACCTTTTGGCTCAGATGCTCAAAACATGGTATGTAGCATTGCCTTGTAGTCCTTTATCAAGTTTGTTCAAATGATGTCCAAAATTTCCTCGCAGCAGGGAGTCCCGAGTTTGAACCATAGAAATATATAGAAATGTATTAAAAAATCTTCGTCTTCAGAACCACTTGGCTCAGATGCTTAAAATTTGGTATGATGCATTGCCTAGTGATCCTTTACCAAGATTATTAGCTCACCTGTGAAGGTGAGCTTATAGTATAGCCTTGGTCCGTCGTCGTCGGCATCGGCGTCGTTCACATCTTTAAACATCTTCTTCTCAGAAACCACTGGTCTGATTGAAGTCAAATTTCATATGGAGCCTTAACAGGATGGGTGAACGAAAGTTTATATATTTGGTCCAGGTCACATGACCAAGATGGCTGCAATGCCCATATATGGTAAAAACCTTTAAAAAATCTTCTTCTCAAGAACCAATGGGCAGATTGCCTTGTAACTTGGTATGTAGCATTTTGGACTCTAGTACTACAAAGTTTATATAAATGGTGACCTTGGGTTGACCTTGACCTATTTTATGGCAAGGTCAAATTTGGTAGCTTAGGCTTTTGAATGGGAAAAGCTGAAAAAGTGCATTTTTCTGCTGCTGTTGTGCGCTGTGATATGGAAATGCAGTCAATTTCAACACATATGGATATAAGAGGTCAAGGTCATTTAGTGACCTTGACCAAAGGTCATTTGTCCATTGCATGTCAACATTTTCAAACATCTTCTCCTCAGAAACCATTGGGCCGATTGAAGCCAAATTTCATATAGAGACTTAACAGGATGGCAGAACGAAAGTTTATATATTTGGCTGATGTCACATGACCAAGATGGGCCACCATGCCCATATATGATAGAAACCTTAAAAAAATCTTCTTCTCCAGAACCACTGGGCAGATTGCCTTGAAACTTGGTATGTAGCATTTTGGGCTCCAGTACTACAAAATTTATATAAATGATGACCTTAGGTTGACCTTGACCTATTTTACCCAAGGTCAAATTTGGTCACTTAGGCTTTTGAATGGGAAAAGCTGAAGAAAATGCACTTTTCTGTTGCTATTGTGCTCTGATATGGAAATGCAGTCATTGTCAACCCCTATCAATACTACTGAGGTCTAGATCATTTAGTGACTTTGACCAAAGGTCATTTGGCTGTTGTGTGTCAACATTTTTAAAGTACTTCTCCTCTGAAACTACTGGTCCAATTTTAATTAAATTTCAAATGCAGCCTTCAGGCAAAGCGAGAAAAAAACTTTATATATTTGGCCGAGGTCACATTACCAAGCTGGCCACCATGTCCATATATGGTAAAAACCTTAAACAATCTTCTTCTCCAGAACCATGGGGCCAATCCCCTTGAAACTAAGTATGTAGCATCTGTGACTCTAGTACTACCAAATTTATATAAATGATGACCTAGGGTTGACCTTGACCTGTTTTGCCACAAAGTCAAATTTGGTCTCTAATGCTTTTGAATGGGAAAAGCTAAAAAAGTGTTTGTTTTTTGTTGCTATAGTGCTCTGTGATATGGAAATGCAGACAACTTGAACCCCTAGGAATTCTAGGGGTCAGGGTCATTTAGTGACCTGGGCTAAAGGTCATTTGTTTGTAATGTGTCAACATTTTTAAAGGACTTCTCCTCTGAAACTACTTGGCCAATTTCAATTAAATTTCATATGCAGCCTTCAGGCAAAGTTAGAAACAAAGTTTATATATTCCGTCCAGGTCACATGATCAAGATGGCCACCATGGCCATATGTGGCAAGAAACCTTGAAAAATCTTCTTCTCCACAACCACTGAGCCAATTGCCAAGAAACTTGGATTGTAGTATCTGGGACTGTAGTACTACCAATTTTATATAGAGCATATACTGACAGGTGAACGATCGTTGCCCTTGGGCGACTTGTTCAAATGATGGCCGGAGGGTCCAAAATGGCCCCGCTCCAGGGGGTCCTGGGTTTGAACTATAGCAATATATAGAAAAATATTCAAAAATCTTCTTCTTCAGAACCTTTTGAAATGGTTGCAAACTATCAGGTTTGTTCAAATGATGACCCTAGTATGACCTTTAACCTTTTTCTTCAGGTGAGCAATTCAGCTTGTCTCTTTTTCCCGCCTGTCATGTTTTTCCAGAGTTATGCACCTTTTTCAGCCTAGCCTTTGGAACCTTGTGAACAAAATATCTCAAGAACCCCTGATGCTAGGATCATGGATTATTGCAGGATGCCATTGCCCAAGGTGTAGATGACCTGATTAACTTTTGAAAAAAATCATGAATTGTTGACTGAGTTATCCCCCTTTTTCAGCTAGTGCATTGTAAGTCTTTGGAACTTTGTGAACAAAATATCTCGAGAGCCCCTGACACTAGGATCATAATTTTTTGCAGGAAGATATTGCCCATGGTGTAGATGACCTGATTAGCTTTTGAATTTTTTTTTTAATTTTTGACAGTTATTAAAGCCCCTTTTTCGAGTAAGTGCATTGAAGCATATGGTACAAAGGGATGAGCCTTCTCTAGAGGCAGTCATATGGTTAGGGGCATAGTTTTTAGCTCACCTGGCCCGAAGGGCCATAGTGAGCTATTGTCATACCAATGCGTCCGTCGTGCGTCGTCCGTCAACACCTAAAAACAAATATTCAAACATCTTCTTCTGTAAAACTACTGGTCCCATGGTTCTCAGATTTCACATGGAGCATGACCTGACTCCAGGGTCTCAGAATTGTAAAATTGGGTCAGGTTGAAAATCCAAGAAGGCCGCCATTACTAAAAATAGCAAAAACAACAAAATAAACTTCTTCTCCAGAACCACTGGGTATATTTGTCTGAATTTTGGCATGGAACATCAGTGAAACCTTGGTATTCAAAATTGTAAAAATGAAAAAAATCTGTAGCGGAGTTTTGTCACAGTGACCTACTTTCTGTTTACGTGTGTAATTTTGCTCAAATGCCAATGTCAAAAAATGACCTATTTAAACAACATTAAACAACTTCTTCTCTAAAACCACTGAACCCATGGATCTCAAATTTCACATGGAGCATGACCAGACTGCAGGGTTTCAAAATTGTAAAATTGGGTCAGGTCAAGAATCCAAGATCGCTACCGTTACTAAAAATAGCAAAAACAACAAAATCAACTTCTTCTCCAGAACCATTGAGTATGTTTGGTTGAAAGTTTGCATGGAACATAAGTGGGACCTTTGTATTAAAAATTATAAAAATAAAAAAAATCTATAGCAGAATTAGGTCACAGTGACCTACTTAGCGTTTACAAGGCCGATTTTGCTCAAATGTCAATATCTAAAGAAAATGCAACCAATTCTGACCAGATTTGGTCAGAAATGGTTCTTGAATGGAATTATTTCAATTTTGTGCCAGTTGACTATCCAAGATGGCCACCATGGGGGCCGTTACTAAAAATAGCACAACCATAAAAATGACAATTACTCAAGAACCCTTGAATGGAATTGGACCAATTTTGTGTCAGAATGTTCCTTGCATGAAGCCGTTTCGATTAATTGCAATTTGGCATTCCAAGATGGCTGCCATCTGGTGTTACTAAAAATAGCACAAACATAAAAAAATGACAATTACTCAAGAACCCTTGAATGGAATTGGAGGAGCGGCTGTAGCGTAGTGGATAACACTCCAGACTACCAATCCAGGGGTCGCAAGTTCGATCCCCCGCTTCTCCGGTCTTTCGGACGAGACTTTAAACCGAGGTCCCGTCTCCATATGACCTCGTTGTTGGTGGGACGTTAAACCCGAGTTCACTCACTCACTCACATGGAATTGGACCAATTTTGTGTCAGAATGTTCCTTGCATGAAGTCGTTTCAATTAATTGCCATTTGGCATTCCAAGATGGCCGCCATCTGCCGTTACTAAAAATAGCACAAAACATGAAAATGACAATATCTCAGTAACGGCTGAATGGATTTTGACGAAATTTGTGTCAAAATGATTCTTGCATTGAGATGTTTCAAAAATATCTAACTGTAGACCAGTCATGTTGACCTCTGTTACTAAAAATAGAAAAATGTGAAAATTAGAAAATCTCAATACTGTAGACCAGTCATATTGGCCTCTGTTACTAAAAATAGAAAAATGTGAAAATTAGAAAATCTCAATGGAATTGGGTTAATTTTGTGTCAGAATGGTCCTTTTATTAAGCTTTTTCGATTTTTTGCATTTTGGCATTCCAAGATGGCTGCCATCTGCCGTTACTAAAAATAGCACAAAACATGAAAATGACAATATCTCAGTAACCGCTGAATGGATTTTGACGAAATTTGTGTCAAAATGATTCTTGCATTGAGATGTTTCAGAAATATCTAACTGTAGACCAGTCATGTTGACCTCTGTTACTAAAAATAGAAAAATGTGAAAATTAGAAAATCTCAATGGAATTGGACCAAATTTGTGTCAAAATGGTCCTTGCATGAAGGCTTTTCGATTTTTTACATTTTAGCAATCCAAGATGGCCGCAATCTGCCATTACTAAAAATAGTACAAAACATGAAACTGGCAATATCTCAGTAACCCCTGAATGGATTTTGATGAAATTTGTGGCAAAATGATTCTTGCATTGAGGTGTTTCAAAAGTAAATATATAAAGACCAGGCAAGTTGGCCTCTGTTATTAAAATAGCAAAATGTGAAAATGAGAAATTCTCAGTGGAATTGGACCAATTTTGTATCAGAATGGTCCTGTTGCACAATAGCCAGGTGAGCGATATCAGGCCCATTTGGGCCTCTTGTTCATAAACACATTTTCTAGTTGTTTTTTTTTTTTTCAGATTTGGATTCTTTGTCCAAATTTACTTACTACAGAGCTCAAAGTTAGATTTGTAGGGCTTGTACTTTAGAAGTTATTCACACAGTTTGAAATGTTGACTCTATCATATGCTTGTGTTCATGGTGGCTGTTTGAGATTTTACCTCTTTTCATCAGTCTGGCATACTGTTAAGGTCTGAGTGTTAGATAAGCATGCATCTGTTAAATAGATAATGTCAATCAGAAGCATAAAAGAATGACAATATATTACTTATATGTGTTTTGAAGTCCACCCTGTTTACCAAGGTGCAAGGGGTCTTTGGTCGAGGGATTTGCCATCTCCCCCGATGGCTATTTTTATAGGTGTTATGACCTTTTTAAAATTTCGTCATTTTGACTGTCAGCAAGATATCTGAAAAAGTATAAGAGCTAGGGACTTGAATCTTTGTCAGCTTATTGTAAAGATGATGAGTAGATGAACTGATTAACTTTGGAGCAAAATCTATCAATTTTTAGCTCACCTCAGCCAGCGGCTTCGGGAGAGCTTATAGGATGGTAAGGCTCCGTCGTCTGTCGTCCGTCCACAATTTCAAACGACTTCTTTTCTGAAACCGGTGGGCCAATTGCAACCAAATGTCGTATGGAGCCTCCTGGGACCTTAGGAATGAAAAGTTATACAAACGGTCTTGGTCACATTACCAATATGGCTGCCACATCCATATATGGTAAAAAGCTTTAAAAATCTTCTTCTCGAGAACCAATAGGCCGATGGCCTTGAAACTTAGTATGTAGCATCTGGTACGCAAGTACTACCAAGATTGTTCAAATTATGACCTTGGGTTGACCTTGACCTTTTTTACGGCAAGGTCAAATTTGCTTTCTGGTATTTTTATATGGGAAAATGCTAGAACATAAGATATCTTGGAAACTGTTGAAGATTTTGGGCTAAAATTTGGTATCTACATTCATCTTAATGAGTACATGGAGATTCATGAGTACAAGAGGTCAAGGTCATTCTTTGACCTTTGACCCAAAGCTCTCATATTTTGACAATTTCAAACAATCTTCTCAAAAACCATTGGGCCAATTGAAACCGAATTTCATATAGAGCCTCCAGGGGTTGAGGGAACAAAAATTTATTCATACGGTCCAGGTCACATGACCAACATTGCCGCCACGCCCATATATGGTAAAAACCTAAAAACAATCTTCTTCTCCAGAACCAATATGCGGATGGCCTTGAAACTTAGTATGTAGCATTGGGTGCACAAGTACTACCAAGATTAATCAAATTATGACCTTGGGTTGACCTTGGCCTTTTCTACGGTAAGGTCAAGTTTGTTTCCTCGTGCTTTTATATGGCAAAATGGAACATAAGATATCTTGGAAACTGTTGAAGATTTTGGGCTAAGAATTGGTATCGACTGTCATCTTAATGAGTACCTGAAGCTTTATGAGTACAAGAGGTCAAGGTCATTCTTTGATCTTTGACCCAGAACTGTCATATTTTGACAATTTCAAACAATCTCCTCAAAAGCCATTGGGCCAATTTCATTGAAAGTTTAGAAGATTTTGGCCTAAAAATGGTATATATGGTTGTCTTAATGAGTACATGAAGATTTATGTGTACAAGAGGTCATGGTCATTCTTTGACTTTTGACCCAAGACTCATATTTTGACAATTTCAGACGTAAGAAAAACCCACTTTGCCAATTGTTCAGGTGAGTGATTCAGGGCCTCATGGCCCTCTTGTTATAGGAGTTATGGCCCTTTGAAAATTTTGGCATTTTGACTTTGTTAGCAAGCTATTTCAAAAAGTATTGGTGCTAAGGGACTTGAAACTTGAGTTTTCATCCGAGTTGTCTCCCTTTTTGGAGTTATGCCCCTTGAGAAAGATTCATAATGAAACATTGTTAGCAGGATATCTCAAACAGCATTTTAGCTAGGGACTGGAAATTTGCCAACTTATTAGGAATGATGAGTGGATGAACTAATTTTAAACTTTCGAGCAAAATCTGTCAATTTTTGTACGCCTGTATTATGGCATGGTGCTGTCCGTCTGTCTGTCTGTCCATCCGTCCGTCAACATTCTTGTGCGCACAATATCTCAGTAACCGTTTGAGATATCTTCATGAAATTTTGTAGGTATATATTAGGATGGGACAAAGTGTCGCGTACAGTAATGATTGCTCCCCCTTTCTTAGTTTCGAAGTTATGCCCCTTTGATTATTTTAGCTCACCTGAGCCATAGGCTCAGGGTGAGCTGTTGTGATCACCCAGTGTCCCTCGTGTGGCGTCCGTCGTGCGGCATCAACAATTTGCTTTAAATGACATCTTCTCTGAAACAGCTAGGCCTAGGGCTTTGGCATTGTCTGGTGGACCTCTACCAAGTTTGTTCAAATGGTGGCCCCAGGGTCCAAAATGGCCCTGGGGCAGGGGGTCTTGGGTTTCGAAACTAAAATATACTTAAAAATCTTCTTCTCCAGAACTGCATGGCTCAGATGCTTGAAATTGGTATGTAGCATTGCCTAGTTGTCCTCTACCAAGTTTGTTCAAATGGTGGGCCCAGGGTCCAAAATGGCCCCGGGGCAGAGAACACAGGTGGTAAACCTAGGAACTACCACGAAATTGTGTTAACGTAATTTTGTTCCCAAGCCACATACGGGACATAACGGGGTAGTTCTGTTCTGTTCTGTTCAATTCTCGTATCGACGTTACCCAAGTGGCTCAACGGTACGTAACCATAGTTGCACACACCTGGCGCCGTGTGTCCGTCCAAAACGGGGTAGTTTCCAGGCCGAAAAATTGATAAACAAAGGTTGGTGTCATTTTGGTTTTTGTTTTATTTTACTACTAAGAACGAACAATGGTGAAATCGGCCAATATGGTTTCGTGTAAATATGTCTCAGCGTCCCCTCTAGCCCCAAATTTATATGAAGTTATTTTCTTTCTTTAGATTTTTGCGCCCGCACTGAGTATCGGGTCAATTTTTCATAAAGTACAGTGCCAATTCGAAGGAATTGAGCTCGTATCCATCAAATTATATTGAATTTGATATCATTTGCCGATGAAAATGATACAAAAACCCTTACTAAACGTTCCTGCATAGGAAACAGAAGCCAAGAGTTTACTCGTAAAAGATTCAGGCCCCGTTTGTCCTGTGTGGTAGTTTCCAGCTCACCATGGTAGTTAAAATGCTATCGAGGTAGTTGCCAAGACTTTGTAGGATTTTAGTAGTAGTTCCCATCAGCAGATGTTCACTACTCAGGGGCTACTTCAAATTTTTAAAGACGGGGTGTTCGGGCCGAACCTTGAATACCCCTCTTATTCATACAAAGACCTTTTCAAACAACCTTTTGTCGGATAAAATTTGTTGACTGCCTGAATTTAAATTTAGTGGGCTATTGAAATGATGAGAAGAATAAAAAGAAGGGATATTCACATAGCTAATTTGTTGTTGAATAAACATGCCTTATAATTATCATATAACATCCCTGTTCATCGTCACACTCACATGTATATAAAAAGTGACCCAACCCGAGGGACCATCGAATTACCGCAAACCACCCCAAACCACCGCAAACCACTTTTGAAATAGGTTTCCTGATATGAGGAGAATATAGAATATGCTTTAGCATAACGTTTTGGGTGATCAACGTAATGATTTTACCATAAGCAGCATCACCACCCCGATCACCGCAAACCACTATGAAAATGTATTACTTGGTATGTAATAGGCACAAGTGTTCTATTTTCGGTTAACAAAATACTGGTTTAATTTCGCCCTGTCACTTTAGCCTAAAGTTAAGATTTTTTATATACTTATATTCAGAGTACCCCCTCTCCCTGGGTTATGAAGTTCAAATTGTAAAAAATTAACAACCTACCATACTTTATACAATCTTTCTTGATCTATAGCTATCTCCTTATCTATAGATGTAATATCAGTCTCGTCCGCCTATAATTTTCCATCACCCTCAATACCAATACTAGCGAATCGTAGTGTCAGAGGTGCTCTCATTCTAGCACTTTCACATCCATTTTCACCCTTTTCCATTGTCATATAAAAAAAATGCACCTATCAATGTTTTCCCCCAGAGGGAGGCGGTGGGATACTCATGGGGAATAAGACAATTTTGAAAACTTTCGCTCCAATTCCCTACCCATAAGCAAATATTTGGTGTCACAAATTCTTTTGGTGGGCCATCAAATTTGTTATAAAATCTAATTTAGAACTTCCAGAAAAGTATCAAATGTCCCAACCCCGTTTTTAGATGTTCTATCTAATTCCCATGGGTTGGGATTTTTTGGCTGTCTAATCCCCATGGTATCCCCCCCCTCCCCTTGGGGAAAAATATTGATAGGTGCACTAGTATTGGCGATTCTTAAACGAGTGGAAAATCTGTTGATGGGAACTACTACATAGTCTTGGCAACTACCACGATAGCATTTTAACTACCACGATGCGCTGGAAACTACCACACAGGACAAACGGGGCTTGAATCTTTTACGAGTAAACGCTCAGATTTTTTTTCTGTGTAGAAACGTTTATTAAGGGTCTTTTTATCATTTTCATCGGCAAATGATATCACATTCAATTTAATTTGACAGATACGGGCTAAAATCCTTCAAACTGGCACTGTACGTTGGGGAAAGTTGGTCCGATGCTCAGTGGGGAAACAAAGATCTAAAGAAAGAAAATAACTTTTCATATAAAATTTGTGCTAGAGGGGACGCTGAGACATATTTACACGTAACCATATTGGCCGATTTCACCATTGTTTGTTCTTATTAGTAAAATAAAACAAAAACCAAAATGACACCAACCTTTGTTTATCAATTTTTCGGCCTGGAAACTACCCCGTTTTGGACGGACACACGGCGCCAGGTGTGTGCAACTATGGTTACGTACCGTTGAGCCACTTGGGTAACGTCGATACGAGAATTGAACAGAACAGAACAGAACTACCCCGTTATGTCCCGTATGTGGCTTGGGAACAAAATTACGTTAACACAATTTCGTGGTAGTTCCTAGGTTTACCACCCGTGAGGGAGTCCCAGGTTTGAACCATAGAAATACATAGAAAAATATTCAAAAATCTTCTACTTCAGAACTGCTTGGCTCCGATGCTTGAAATTTGGTATGTAGCATTGCCTAGTGGTCCTTTACCAAGTTTGTTCAAATGATGGCCCCAGGGTCGAAAATGGCCCTGCCCCAGGGGCTCCTGGGTTTGAACCATTGAAATACATAGAAAAATATTCAAAAACCTTCTTCTTCACAACCGCAATGCCTAGATGCTTGAAATTTGGTATGTAGCATAGCCCAATAGTCCTTTACCAAGATTGTTCAAATTGTGGCCCCAGGGTCCAAAATGACCCCGGGGCAGGGAGTCCTAGGTTTGAACCATAGAAATACATAGAAAAATATTCAAAAATCTTCTTCTTCAGAACTGCTTGGCTCAGATGCTTGAAATTTGGTATGTAGCATTGCCTAGTGGTCCTTTACCAAGTTTGTTCAAATGATG
This sequence comes from Ctena decussata, assembly GCA_963989385.1. Classification (NCBI taxonomy): domain Eukaryota; kingdom Metazoa; phylum Mollusca; class Bivalvia; order Lucinida; family Lucinidae; genus Ctena; species Ctena decussata. The sequence continues at coordinate 46,498,016 of OZ022499.1, forward strand.
GCCCCAGGGTCCAAAATTGCCCTGCCCCAGGCAGTCCGGGGTTTGAACCATAGAAATACATAGAACAATATTCAAAAATCTTCTTCTTCAGAACCGCAGTGCTCAGATGGTTGAAATTTGGTATGTAGCATTGCCTAATAGTCCTTTACCAGGTTTGTTCAAATGGTGGCCCCAGGATCCAAAATGGCCCCTTGGCATGGAGTCAAAGGTTTGAACCATAGAAATGCAAAGAAAAATATTAAAAAATCTTCTTCCTGAGAACCACAAGGCTTAGATGCTTGAAATTTGGTATGATGCATTGCCTAGTGGTTCTTTACCAAGTTTGTTCAAAAAAGTGGCTCCAGGGTTAAAAATGGCCTTGGGCCAGGGAGTCCTAGGTTTGAAACATAGAAATACATAGAAAAATATTTTAAAATCTTCTTCTTCAGAACCACTTGGCTCAGATGCTTGAAATTTGGTATTTGACATTGCCAAATAGTCTTCTACAAAGTTTGTTCAAATGATGACCCGGGGTCTAAAATGGCCCCATCCCTGGGGTACTTGGGTTTGAACTGTTTGAACCATAGAACTACATAGAAAGATAGCCAAAAATTTTCTTCTTCAGAACCACTTGGCTCAGATGCTTGAAATTTGGTATGTAGCATTGCCTTGTAGTCCTTTATCAAGTTTGTTCAAATGATGGCCTCAGAGTCCAAAATAGCCAAGTGGCAGGGAGTCCTGAGTTTGAACTATAGAAATATATAGAAAAATATTAAAAAATCTTCTTCTTCAGAACCACTGGGCTCAGGTGCTTGAAATTTGTTATGATGCATTGCCTTGTGGACTCCTACCAAGTTTGTGTAAATGTTGGCCCTGGGATCCAAATTTGCCCTGGGGTGGGGAGTCTTGGGTTCAAAATTAAAATGTACTTAAAAATCTTCTTCTCCAGAACCCCTTTGTGCAGATGCTTGAAATTTGGTATGCTGCATTGCCTAGTGGTCCTTTACCAAGTTTGTAAATGATGGCGCCAGGGTAAAAAATGGCCCTGCCCCAGGTGGTCCGGGGTTTGAACCATAGAAATACATAGAAAAATTATTCAAAAATCTTCTTCTTCAGAACCATTTGGAAATGGTTGCAAACTTTCAGGTTTGTTCAAATGGTGACCCTAGTGTGACCTTTAACCTTTTTGCTCAGGTGAGCGATTCAGGGCCTCTTGGCTCTCTTGTTTACCCTACTAGTCTTGTGCGTGCCATAACTAGATAACCGTTTGGGATATCTTGATGAAACTTATGTGTATGAGGGTCCAACGATGTGTGGAGTATGACAATAGTTGCTCTCCCTTTCTTCATTTCGGAGTTACATCCCTTTGATTAGATTTTGTGGGCTATTTTGGTGTATACTAATCTTGTGCATTCAATAACTGAGTAACCATTTGGAATATCTTGATGAACGCCTGTTTTGAAAAAACGGACATATTATGGCATGGTGCTGTCCATCCGTCAGTCTGTCCATCCGTCTGTCTGTCCGTCTGTCAGCATTCTTGTGCGCACAATATCTCAGTAATCGTTTGAGATATCTTCATGAAATTTTGTAGGTATATACACTGAACAAAATTTCTAATTGGTCACTTTTTCCATAGAATAAGCCTATCGCAAATTCAAATTTATCTGGCTACAAATTAAGAAGAACAAATGGATATATATATTTGTATTTTACAAGCAGCACAATCGCTCATGCATTTTCAAAATGATTTACTACAATTTGAAGTCTGTGTTATGAGTTTCACAAACGTTCCAAGGGAGCTAATTTCAAAACTTCAATATTTAAGTTTATATAGACAGGAATTTCATGAAGACAAAGTACAAATTTCATGTTTTTATAATGGAAAACTTTATTTACTTCTGAAATGTCATGATTTTGTGGCAGTTTGATGCAGGTTTCATGCGTTTTTATCCCCCGACCGAAAGGTTCGGGGGATATAGCGATGAGCCTGGCGTCCGTTCGTCCGTCTGTCCGTCCGTCCGTAAACACTTTCTTGTTCGCTCTATATCTTGAATACCCTTTGGAATATTTTCATGATACTTCACAGTTATGTAGAACAGGTCATGACGATGTGTCGCGTACAAGAATGGTAACTCTTGCTATTGTACTTTTTGAATTATCTCCCCTTTGGTGATTTTTTGGCAGATTCGTGTCCGCTCTGTAACTTGAATACCCTTTGGAATATTTTCATGATACTTCACAGAAATGTAGAACAGGTCATGACGATGTGTCGCGAACAAGAATGACAACTCTTGCTTTCTTACTTTTTGAGTTATTTCCCCTTGATAGTTTTAGGTGTGATTTTTTGGCAGATTCGTGTCCGCTCTATAACTAGATTACCCTTTGGAATATTCTCATGATACTTCACAGATATGCAGAACAGGTCTTGACGGTGTGTCGCGAACAAGAATGACAACTCTTGCTTTCTTACTTTTTGAGTTATTTCCCCTTGATCATTTTAGGTATGATTTCGTGTCCGCTCTATAACTTGAATACCTTTTGGAATATTTTCATGATACTTCACAGATATGTAGAACAGGTCATGACGATGTGTCGCGAACAAGAAAGACAACTCCTGCTTTCCTACTTTTTGAGTTATTACCCCTTCATGGTTTTAGGTGTGATTTCGTGTCCGCTCTATAACTTGAATACCTTTTGGAATATTTTCATGATACTTCACAGATATGTAGAACAGGTCATGATGATGTGTCGCGAACAAGAATGACAACTCTTGCTTTCTTACTTTTGGAGTTATTTCCCTTTGATGATTTTAAATGTCTGCTCCATAGCTTGAATACCTTTTGAAATATTTTCATGATACTTCACATATATGCAGAACAGGTCATGACAATTTGTCTCATACATGAATGATAACTCTTGCTTTTAGACCTAGTGAATTATTTCCCTTTGGTAGTTTGAGCTGCTGTTTGAGTCTCTGCTTCATAACTGTATAACCCTGGCCAGCTCCAGAATTTGAATAACCGTGAACCTTTTAGAATATTGATGATCATGCTGTGATATCTTATTAGTGTTCCTAACTCTCTCTTACCCCTCCACATTCCCATGCCCCCTCCCGCACCCCCCCCCCCCCCCCAAAAAAAAAAAAAAAATTTTTTTTTTCCAGATTTGGATTCTTTGTCCAAATTCACTTACTAGAGAGCTCAAAATTAGGTTTGTAGGGCTTGTACTTTAGAAGTTATTCACACATTTTGAAAGTTGAATGTATCGTGTGCTATACATTTGTGTATATGGTGGCTGTTTGAGATATTACCTCTTTTTAGCAGTCAAACATACTGTTTTAGTCTGAGTGTTAGATAATCATGCATCTGTTAACAGTTAATGTCAATCAGAAGCATAAAAGAACGACAATATATTACTAATATGTGTTTTGAAGTGCACCCTTTTTACCAAGGCCCATGGGGTCTTCGGTCGGGGGATTTGCCATCTCCTCTGATGGCTATTTTTAAATTGTTCTATGGTTTATTAACAAGGGGACATAACTCTATTATCACAGTTATGTTTTGATTACAAAATTCAATTTAAATAAGTGTATAAAAACCTAAAACTCTGATTATTATTTTAATGAAATTTGTAGGAATGTGTATAATAATGGGGCAGTATATCATGAGCATGAACCTTAACTCTGGCTTACTTCTGAATTATCTGCCCTTGCATCAATTTCCGTTCTACTCTATAACTCCTTAACCATTGGAAGTATTTTAACAAAACTTTATGGTGATTTGTATATTGTCAAGGGAATGTATTATGACCAAGAATGCTACTCTTGTATACTTAGTTTATGAATTATCTCCCTTGTTTGACTGGCATTTCTCAACTTCTGAGCTGCTCCATCCTGGAAGCCGATTTTTGGTATACTGATAGTATTTGATGTGTAAGATGTTTTAATAACATTGCAGTCATTAATTACAGAGTTGTTTCCCCTGTTTGTCTGCCTGTCCATCCTTCTGTGAACAATCTTGTTCATTCTGTCACTCCGTCATGATACTGAAGCAGGCGTATTATGCGCCGCTTGCGAAGCTCTTGTTGAAGAAGTTATAGCCCTTTGAAAATTTTAACCCAAGACTCATATTTTGACAATTTCAGACGTAAGAAAAACCCACTTTGCCAGTTGTTCAGATGAGGGATTCAGGGCCTCATGGCCATAGGCTCAGGGTGAGCTATTGTGATCACCCAGTGTCCGTCGTGCGTCATGCGTCGTTTGTCGTGCGTCGTCAACAATTTGCTTTAAATGACATCTTCTCTGAAACCACTAGGCCTAGGGCTTTAATATATTTGGTATGTAGCATTGTCTAGTGGTCCTCTACCAAGTTTGTTCAAATGGTGGCTTGGGTTCGAAACTAAAAAATACTTAAAAATCTTCTTCTCCAGAACTGCTTGGCTCAGATGCTTGAAATTTGGTATGTAATATTGCCTAGTGGTCCTCTACCAAGTTTGTTCAAATGGTGGCCCCAGGATCCAAAATGGTCCTGGGGCAGGGGTTCTTGGGTTCTAAACTAAAAAATACTTAAAAATCTTCTACTCCAGAACTGCTTGGCTCAGATGCTTGAAATTTGGAATGTAACATTGTCTAGTGGTCCTCTACCAAGTTTGTTCAAAAGGGGGCCCCAGGGTCCAAAATGGCTCTGGAGAAGGGGGTCTTGGGTTTGAAACTAAAAATTACTTAAAAATCCTCTTCTCCAGAACTGCTTTACTCAGATGCTTGAAATTTGGTGTGTTGCATTGCCTAGTGGTAGTCTACGAAGTTTGTTCAACTGGTGGCCTCAGGTCCAAAATGGCCCTGGGGCAGGAGGTCTTGGGTTTGAAACTAAAATATACTTAAATATCTTCATCTCCAAAACTGCTTCCCTCAGATGCTTGAAATTTGGTAATATTGCCTAGTAGTTCTCTAATGGTGGCCCCAGGGTCCAAAATGGCCCCGGGGGCAGGGAGTCCCAGGTTTGAACCATAGAAATGCATAGAAAAATATTAAAAAATCTACTTCAGACGCAAGGCTCAGATGCTTGAAATTTGGTATGTAGCATTGCCTAGTAGTCCTTTACCAAATTTATTCAAATTGTAGCCCCAGGGTCCAAAATGGCCCCGCGACAGGGAGTCCTAGGTTTGAACCATAGAAATAGAAAGAAAAATATTTAAAATATCTTCTTCTTCAGAACCACTTGGCTCAGATGCTTGAAACTTGATATGTAGCTTTGCCTAGTAGTCTTTAACCAAGTTTGTTCAAATGATGACCCCAGGGCCTAAAATGACCCCACCCCAGGGGGTCCTGGGTTTGAACCATAGAACTACATTGAAAAATATTAAAAAATCTTCTTCTTCAGAACCACTTGGCTCAGATGCTTGAAAATTGGTATGATGCATTGCCTTGTTGTCCTTTATCAAGTTTGTTCAAATGATGGCCCCAGGGCCCAAAGTGGCCCTGCGGCAGGGAGTCCTGAGTTTGAGCCATAGAAATACAAAGCAAACTACTAAAACAGCTTCTTCCACAGAACCACTTGGCTCAGATGCTTGAAATTAGGTATGATGCATTGCCTGGTAGACTCCTACAAAGTTTGTGTAAATGGTGGCCCTTGGATCCAAAATGGCCCTGGGGCAGGGAGTCTTGGGTTTGAAATTAAAATGTACTTAAAAACCTTCTTCTCCAGAACCCCTTAGTGCAGATGCTTGGAATTTTGCATTGCCTAGTTGTCCAAATGATGGTGCCAGTATCAAAAATAGCCCCACCCCAGGGAGTCCTGGGTTTGAACCATAGAAATACATAGAAAAATATTCAGAATCTTCTTCTTCAGAACCACTTGCAATTGGCTCAGAGGCTTGAAATTTAGCTTTTAGCATTGCCTAGTGGTCCTTTACCAAGATTATTCAAATGATGGCCCCAGGGTCCAGAATGGCCCTGCCCCAGGGGGTCCAGGGTTTGTACCATAGCAATACATAGAAAAACATTCAAAAATCTTCTTCTTCACAGCCATTTGGAAATGGTTGCAAACTATCAGGTTTATTCAAATTATGACCTTAGTTTGACCTTTAACCTTTTTGCTCAGGTGAGCGATTCAGGGCCTCTTGGCCCTCTTGTATTAGGAGTTCGAAAATTTTGGCATTTTGACTTTGTCAGCAAAATATGTCAAAAAGTATAAGCAGTATAAGTATAAGGGACTTAAAACTTTGTCAGCAAGTTGAAGATGATAAGTAGATTAATTAAATAACTTTTGAACAACCTCAGTCAATTTTTAGCTTACCTGAGCCAGAGGCTCCAGGGGAGCTTATAGTATAGGCAGGCTCCGTGGTCCGTCATCGTCTGTCCGTCCGTCCACAATTTCAAATGACTTCTCTTCTGAAACCGCTGGGCCGATTGGAACCAAATTTCACATGTAGCCTCCTGGGGTCTTAGGAACGCAAAGATGTTCAAACGGTCTTGGTCACATGACCAAAGTGGCCGCCATGCCCATCTATGGTAAAAAGCTTAAAAAATATTCTTCTCCAGAACCAATAGTCCGATGGTCTTGAAACTTGGTATTTGGCATCGGGTACACGAGTACTACCAACATTGTTCAAATTACGTCCTTGGTTTGACCTTGAGCTTTTTTTACGGCAAGGTCAAATTTGCTTTCTGGTGCTTTTATATGGGAAAATGCTAGAACATAACATTTCTTAGAAACTGTTGAAGATTTTTGGCTGAAAATTGGTATCTACAATTGTCTTAATGAGTACTTGAAGATTTCTGAGTACAAGAGGTCAAGGTCAGTACTTGACCTTTTACCCTCGTCTCTCATATTTTGACAATTTCAAACAATCTCCTCAAAAGCCACTAGGTATATTGAAACCAAATTTCATAAAGAGCCTCCAGAAGTTGAGAGAAGTAAAATTTATTCAAATGGTCCAGGTCATATGACTAACATGGCTGCCTTGCCCATATATGGTAAAAACCTTTAAAAATCTTCTTCTCCAGAACCACTTGACCAATGGCCTTGAAATTTGATATTTAGCATTGGGTACTCGAGTACTATCAAGATTATTCTAATTATGACCTTGGGTTGATCTTGACCTTTTTGTGTGGCAAGGTCAAATATGGGAAAATGCTAAACATAAGATTTCATGAGAAGTTTTGAAGATTAAGGCCTTAAAATTGGTATTTAGTCATCTTAATGAGTGCATGAAGATTTATGAGTACAAGAGGCCAAGGTCGTTCATGGACCTTTGACCCAGAACTGTCATATTTTGACATTTTCAAACAATCCCCTCAAAAACCTCTGGGCCACTTGTAACCAAATTTCATATAGAGCCTCCATGGGGTGAGAGAATGAAAATTTGTTCAAACGGTCCTGGTCACATGACTAACATGGCTGCCATGCCCATCTATGGTAAAAACCTTTAAAAATACTCATCTCCAGAACCAATTGACAGATGGCCTTGAAACTTGATATGTAGCATTGGGTACTCCAGTACTATCAAGATTGTTGAAAATGATGACCTTGGGTTGACCTTGATTGTTTTATGGCAAGGTCAAATATTTGAATATGCTAGAACATAAGATTTCATGGAAAGTTTTGAAAATTTAGGCCTAAAAATTGGTATATTCATTCATCTTAATGAGTACATGAAGATTTATGAGTACAAGAGGTCAAGGTCAGTATTTGACTTTTGACCCAGAACTGTCATATTTTGACAATGTCAAACAATCTCCTCAAAAGCCACTGTGCCAATTCTAACCAAATTTTATACAGAGCCTCCAGGGGTTGAGAGAATGAAAATTTGTTCAAAAGGTCCAGGTCACATGATCAACATGGCTGCCACGCCCATATATGGTTAAAACATATAAAATCTTCTACTCCAGAACCAATTGACTGATGGCCTTGAAACTTGGTATATGGCATTGGTACTCCAGTACTATCAAAATTGTTGAAAATGATGACTTTGGGTAGACCTTGACCATTTTACGGCAAGGTCAAATATGGGAAAATGCTAGAACATAAGATTTCGTGGAAAGTTTTGAAGATTTAGGCCTAAAATTTCGTATATACATTTATCTTAATGAGCTCACGAAGATTTATGAGTACAGGAGGTCAAGGCCATTCTTTGACTTTTGACCCAGAACTCTCTCATTTTGACAATATCAGGTGAGCGATTCAGGGCCTCATGGCCCTCTTGTTGTAGGAGTTATGGTCCTCTGAAAATTTCGGCATGTTGCATTGCCAGCAAGATATCTTGAAAAGTTTTTTAGCTAGGGACTTGAAACGGACAGATAATCCAACAAACAAAGCAGTAATTCTGCTCGGCAGCAAATGAGATGACCACCTTTTACCAGAAAAGTTTGATTTGGCCAGGATATTGGCCATTGGCTATTGATTTCATTTCTCTGTATTGGCCTTTATAAATGGAAGCTTCGCAGTAGTGATACAGTCAGATCCTCTGACAGTTCTAGTTCATTTTGTTTGTTGCAGACCCAGGCTAGGCCCAACTCTACATAAAGTGTTATTTGTTGGAGGCTTATACTTCATCCTTGGCTCAATAGAAGGGAGCATGAGGGCCCTTCAGGTAAGTTATCAATTTTCATGATTGGTCATACGAGAATAGCATGATTCTCGCACGATTGTTTCATAAAAACATCATGCGACAGATAGTATGATTCTCGTTAGATTTTAATTAAATGATGGATTGCAGACATGATGTGTATTAGTTTTTGGCAGATGTGTATTGGGTTTTAGAAACACATATATATAAAGCGATTTGTAAAACAGGACAATCATGTCAAAAGCATTAACTGGTGCTCAGATGAGAGGTTGCAGCCCTTCTCACTGACGTAAGGAAGTTGGATTGATAGATGGCTTGCAATTTTACGCCTTTTCAACAGTATGTCACTCATGTCAAGATGATGGAAGTGTGATAATTAAAGGCTGTGTACAATGGAACCCGTTTACGATTGAAAAGATTTCCGCCTACAGAAATAGAGCTCCAGACAGCTAGATCAGGAGGCCAGTGCTTAACCCATAGGGCTACCTGGGCTCCTAGGTAAACTAGGACTTCTACCAGTCGCCCCTGTAAAGTTTTCAATCCAAGGTTTTAGGTTTTTAGCTCGCCTGAACGAAAGTTCAGGAAGAGCTATTGTTGTCACCACGGCGTCGGCGTCGGCGTCGGCGTCCGCGTCCGTGTCCGCGTCGGCGTTCGAATTGGATGTTTTGGTTAAAGTTTTTCAAAGACCTATATCTCCTTAACCCATGGATGGATTCTTTTGATACTTGCACTGTAGTTAGATATTGGTCCAAAGTTTAACAGGGTACCACCCCCACCCCACTCAGTGACCTTGATGTCAAGGTCATGGACTTAGAAAATTGGGAGTTTTTTTGGACTGGATGTTTTGGTTAAAGTTTTATAAAGCCCAATATCTCCTTAACCCATGGATTGATTCCTTTGATACTTGCACTGAAGTTAGATATTGGTCTAAAGTTTTCGAAGATTTTACCCCCACCCCCCTCAGTGACCTTGATGTCAAGGTCATGGACTTAGAAAATTGTCTTTTTATTGATTGGATGTTTTGGTTAAAGTTTTTTAAAGACACATATCTCCTGAACCCATAGATGAATTCTTTTTATATTTGCATTTGCACTGTAGTTAGAGCTACAGAGTACTACCCCAACCCCACTCAGTGACCTTAATGTCAAGGTCAGGGACTTAGGAAATTCGGTCTTTATTAAAGTTTTGTAATTGCATACTGATTCATAATGCTTTGCAGAGATTTAGTTTATATTTGAACTGATGTTAGACACCTTTTTGAGTTTTTATAAAACACCTTATACTTACCCCACTGGATGACCTTGAAGTCAAGGTCATCAACTTAGAATTTGTCTTAAAGATTTTGGTTAAAAGTTTTATATTTATAAAGACATAATTTCACAGTGCCACGTTGATGGACTCAGTTGATACTAATACTTGGACTGATGTTAGATAATGGAACATCCTACATCCTAGCCTCCTACCCTACCCCCCCCCCCCACCCCCCCCCCCCCCCCCCACCCCCACCCCCTCTCAGTTTTTTTTTACCTCAAGCTCATGGATTTTGAAAGTTTATTTCATTTTTTTTATTTTAATATTTTAAATTTTGTTTACAAATGTGTTTTTATTTTGGACATGCTTGCCTGAAGTTTTATGCATAGCAGTCCACACCGCCATAGGGGCTATGTGATGGGCAAGCACCAATTCAGGCGAGCTATGCTGTCAGGCGACAGCTCTTGTTATAACTGGCCACACTTTAGTGGCAGGGTAGTATGATATACCTTTCAGGTCTGTCCGTGCTCACCATTTCCGATCAATAACGAATATTTATTCATGGATTTTTTCCCAAATTTTGCATACATATTGTTATCGAGGGTGAGTGGTATGGGATTGTTAATGGGCAAAATCTGTTCATTTTTAGCCCACCTGGACCGAAGGGCCATAGTGAGCTATTGTCATACCAATGCGTCCAGCGCGTGTCGTCCGTCGTCCGTCAACACCTAAAAACTAAATTTCAAACATCTTCTTCTGTAAAATTACTGGTCCCATGTTTCTTAAATTTCACATGGAGCATGACCTGACTCCAGGGTCTCAGAATTGTAAAATTGGGTCAGGTTGAAAATCCAAGATGGCTGCCATTACTAAAAATAGCAAAAACAACAAAATCAACTTCTCCTCCAGAACCACTGGGTATATTTGTCTAAATTTTGGCGTGGAACATCATTGAAACCTTGGTATTCAGAATTGTAAAAATGAAAAAAATCTGTAGCGGAGTTTTGTCACAGTGACCTACTTTCTGTTTACGAGTGTAATTTTGCTCAAATGTTAATGTCAAAAAATGACTTATTCAAACAACTTCAAACAACTTTTTCTATAAAACCACTGAACCCACTGGGTCTCAAATTTCACATGGAGCATCTGACCAGATTGCAGGGTTTCAAAATTGTAAAATTGAGTCAGGTCGCAAATCCATTAGATCCAAGATGGCCACCATTACTAAAAATAGCAAAAACACCAAAATCAACTTCTTCTCCCGAACCATTTGGTATATTTGGTTGAAAGTTTGCATGGAACATTAATGGGACCTTGGAATTAAAAATTGTAAAAATAAAATAAATCTATAGCGGAATTAGGTCACAGTGACCTACTTAGCGTATACTAGACTGATTTTGCTCAAATGTCAGTATCTCAAGAAAACGCAATCGATTCTGGTCAGATTTGGTCAGAAATGGTCCTTGAATGGGATTTTTTCAATTTTGTGCCGGTTGGCCCCAGCATGGGGCCGTTACTAAAAATAGCACAAACATAAAAATGACAATTACTCAAGAACCCTTGAATGGAATTGGACCAATTTTGTGTCAGAATGTTCCTTGCATGAAGCTGTTTCCATTAATTGCAATTTGGCATTCCAAGATGGCCGCCATCTGCCGTTACTAAAAATAGCACAAACATAAAAATGACAATTACTCAAGAACCCTTGAATGGAATTGGACCAATTTTGTGTCAGAATGTTCCTTGCATGAAGTTGTTTCGATTAATTGCAATTTGGCATTCCAAGATGGCTGCCATCTGCTGTTACTAAAAATAGCACAAAACATGAAAATGGCAATATCTCAGTAACCGCTGAATGGTTTTTGACAAAATTTGTGTCAAAATGATTCTTGCATTGAGATGTTTCAAAAATAACAAACTATAGACCAGTCATTTTGGCCTTTGTTACTAAAAATAGAAAAATGTGAAAATTAGAAAATCTCAATGGAATTGGACTAATTTTGTGTCAGAATGGTCTGTTCATTTAGCTTTGTCGATTTTATGCATTTTGGCATTCCAAGATTGCTGCCATCTGCCGTTACTAAAAATAGCACAAAACATGAAAATGACAATGTGTTAGTAACCGCTGAATGGATTTTGACGAAATTTGTGGCAAAATGATTCTTGCTTTGAGGTGTTTCAAAAATTAACAAATATAGACCCGTCAAGTTGGCCTCTGTTACTTAAACTAGCAAAATATGAAAATTAGAAAATTACAATGGAATTGGACCAATTTTGTGTCAAAATGGTCTTTGCATGTAAGCTTCTTTTTGCATTTTGATATTCCAAGATGGCCATATGTTGTTACTAAAAATAGCATAAAACATGAAACTGACAATATCTCAGTAACCCCTGAATGGATTATTATGAAATTTGTGGCAAAATGATTCTTGCTTTGAGGTGTTTCAAAAGTAAATATATAAAGTCCAGGCAAGTTGGCCTCTGTTACTAAAAGTAGCAAAATGTGAAAATGAGAAAATCTCGGTGGCATTGGACCAATTTTGTATCAGAATGGTCCCGTGGCAAAAAAGCCAGGTGAGCGATATCAGGCCCATTTGGGCCTCTTGTTAACAGAGATACTGCCCTTGTTCCTATTGAAAAATGGCCTGCTATTCCTTTACTGTTTATGATATCTGAATGAAACTTCACAGATATGTTTAACATCATAGGTTACATATTGTGACTAAGGACCGTCACTCTTACCTTTCCAGTTCATGAGTTATCTGCCCTTGATGGGTCTGAAAAATGGTTTTCGACGTGTAGTTCCTTTACTATATGGATTATCTGAATGAAACTTCACAGATATGTTGACCATCAAAGGTTACTCATTTGTACTAAAGACTGTCAATCATACCTTTCCAGTTCGTGAGTTATCCGCCCTTGATTTATCTGAGAAATAGTGTTTGACCTGTCCCTCCTTTACTATATGGAATATCTGAATGAAACTTCACAGGTATGTTGAACATCAAAGGTTACATATTGTGACTAAGGACTGTCACTCTTACCTTTCTAGTTCTTGAGTTATCTGCCCTTGATAGGTCTGAAAATGGTTTTTGACCCTTAGTTTCTTTACTATATGGAATACCTGAATGAAACTTCACAGATATGTTTAACATCAAAGGTTACACATTGTGAATAAGAACCATCACACTTATCTTTCCAGTTAGTGAGTTATCCACCCTTGATTGATCTGAAAAATGGTTGTCGACCAGTCATTCCTTTACTATATGGAATATCTGAGTGAAACTTCACAGAAATGGTGAACATCAAAGGTTACATAGTGTGACTAAGGACTGTCACTCTTAGCTATCCAGTTCTTGAGTTATCTGCCCTTGATATATCTGAAATATGCTTTATGACCTGTTGTTCCTTTTTTATATGGAATATCTGAATGAAACTTCACAGATATGTTTAACATCAGAGGTTACATATTGTGACTAGGGACCATCACTCTGACTTTTCCAGTTCATGAGTTAATCACCTTTGATGGATCTGTAAAATGCTTTTTGACTTGAAGTTCCTATACTGTATGGAATATCTAAATGAAACTTCTCAGATATGTTTAACACCATAGAATAAGAAACAGACTCTCTCAACTGAAAGAAATGCTTTACAGCCTGATCTAAATCTACACAACTGGTCAGAATGCCCTACATGTTAGAAATCTCACAAGACTGCTCATGTATGAGTGGTTTATTAGCTCACCTGAGCCAAAGGCTCAAAGGAGAGCTTTAAGTATGGCAATGCTCCGTAGTCCGTCCGTCATCCATCGTCCGTCCGTCCACCATTTTCAAAGGTCTTCTTCTCCGTAACCGCTGGGCCGATCAAAGCCAAATTTTATATAGAGCCTCCATGGGTTGGGGGGAACGAAAGCGTGTTTGGGGTATCTGGGTCACATGACCAAGATGGCCGCCACGCCCATATATGGTAAAAACCCTTCAAAAATCTTCTTCTTCAGAACCAAAAGGCCTATGACCTTGAAACTTGGTATGTAGCATCGGGCATGCGGGCCCATCATAGTTTATACAAATCTTGACCTTGCGTTGACCTTGACCTAATTTACGGCATGGTCAACTTTGGTACGTTAGGCTTTTATATGGGAAAATGCTTAAACAGTGGATTTCTCAGAAACTTTTTAAGTCTAAGGTACAATACTTGGTATACATGGTCGACTAAATGACCAGATGAAGATATTATGTCACTAAAGGTCAAGGTCATTCCATCGGACCATCCGTCGTCAAGATTTTTAAACATCTTCTCCTCTGAAACCACCGAGCCGATTGAAGCCAAATTTCATATGGAGTCTCGGTAGGATGGGGGAACGAAAGTTTTTACCCGGGGTCTGGGTCACGTGACCAAGATGGCCGCCATGCCCATATATGGTAAAAACCCTTCAAAATCTTCTTCTCCAGAACCAAAAGGCCTATGACCTTGAAACTTGGTATGTAGCATCGGGCACGCGGGCCCATCATAGTTTATACAAATCATGACCTTGCTTTGACCTTGACCTAATTTACGGCATGGTCAACTTTGTTACGTTAGGCTTTTATATGGGAAAACGCTTAAACAGTGGATTTCTCAGAAACTGTTTAAGTCTAAGGTACAATACTTGGTATACATGGTCGACTTAATGACCAGATAAAGATATTATGTTACTAAAGGTCAAGGTCATTCCGTCGAACCATCTGTCGTCAAGTTTTTCAAACATCTTCTCCTCTGAAACCATTGGGCCGATTGAAGCCAAATTTCATATGGAGTCTCAGTAGGATGGGGGAAAGAAAGTTTATACCCGGGGTCTGGATCACATTACCAAGATGGCCGCCATGCCCATTTATGGTAAAAACCCTTCAAAACTCTTCTTCTCCAGAACCAAAAGGCCGATGACCTTGAAACTTGGTATGTAGCATTGGGCAGGCCGGCTTATCATAGTTTATAAAAATCATGACCTTGCGTTGACCTTGATCTAATTTACGGCATGGTCAACTTTGGTATGTTAGGCTTTTATATGGAAAAAGGCTTGAACAGTGGATTTCTCAGAATCTATTTAAGTCTAAGGTACAATATGTTGTATACATGGTCGACCAAATGACCAGATGAAGATATCATGTCTATAAAGGTCAAGGTCATTCCGTTAGACCATCCGTCGTCAAGATTTTCAAACATCTTCTCATCTGAAACCACTGGGGAGGTTGAAGCCAAATTTCATATGGAGTCTCAGTGGGATGGGGAACGAAAGTTTGTTCCCGTGATCTGGGTCACATGACCAAAATGGCTGCCGTGCCCATATATGGTAAAAAACTTTAAAAAATCTCCTTCTCCAGAATCAAAAGGCGTATGACCTTGAAACTTGGTATGTAGCTTTGGGCATGTGGGCCCATCATAGTTTATACAAATGATGGCCTTGCTTTGACCTTGACCTAATTTACAACATGGTCACTTTTGGTATGTTAGGCTTTTATATGGGAAAACACTTATACAGTGGATTTCTCAGGAACTATTTAAGTGTAAGGTACAATATGTGGTATATATGGTCAACTAAATGACCAGATTAAGATGTTATGTCACTGAAGGTCAAGGTCATTTTGTCGGTCTGTCCATCATCAAGATTTTCAAACATCTTCTCTGAAACCACTGGGGAGATTGAAGCCAAATTTCATATGGTGTCTCAGTGGGATAGGGGAACTTAAGTTTATACTCGGGGTCTGGGTCACATGACCAAGAAGGCTGCCATGCCCGTATATGGTAAAAACCCTTCGAAAATCTTCTTCTCCAGAACCAAAAGGCCTATGACCTTGAAACTTGGTATGTAGCATCGGGCATGCGGGCCCATCATAGTTTATACAAATGATGACCTTGCGTTGACCTTGACCTAATTTACGACATGGTCAACTTTGGTATTAGGCGTTTATATGGGAAAACGCTTATACAGTGGATTTCTCAGAAACTATTTAAGTCTAAGGTACAATACGTGGTATATATGGTCAACTAAATGACCAGATGAAGATATTATGTCACTGAAGGTCAAGGTCATTTTGTCGGTCTGTCCGTCATCATGATTTTCAAAACATCTTCTCCTCTGAAACCACTGGTCTGATTGAAGCTAAATTTCATATGGAGTCTAAGTGTGATCGGGGAATAAAAGTTTGTTCTTGGGGTCTTGTCCAAGATGGCCGCCATGCCCGTATATGGTAAAAACCCTTCAAAATCTTCTTCTCCAGAACTAAAAGGCGTATGACCTTGAAACTTGGTATGTAGCTCTGGGCACTCAAGCCCATCATAGTTTATACAAATGATCGTGCGTTGACCTTGACCTAATTTATGACACTGTCAACTTTGGTACATTATGTAGGCTTTTATATGGGAAAATGCTTAAACAGTTGATTTTTCAGAAACTATTTAAGTCTAAGGTGCAATATTTGGTGTATATGGTTGATTAAATGTCCAGATGAAGATATGGTCAAGGTCATTCTTTGACTTTTGTACAAGGTCATTGAGATTCTGTCACCCGTCAACATTTTCAAACATCTTCTCAGAGGCCACTAGGGTCAATTGAAGCCATATTTCATATGGAGCTTCACCGGCTTAAAGGAACCATAGTTTGTTCAGATGGTCTTGGTCACTTGACAAAGATGGCCACCATGCCCATATATGGTAAAAACTCTTCAAACGTCTTTTTCTCGAGAACCGAAAGGCCTATAACCTTGAAACTTGGTACCGGTATGTATATATCATAGTTTATACAAATGATTATTGTATTTCATATGGACCTTTAATACTGGGTCAAAGGAATCAAAGTTTGTTCAGATGGTCATGGTCACATGAACATGGTGGCCGCCACGCCCATATATGATAAAAACCCTTCAGAAATCTTTGTCCAGAACCAAAGGCCCAGTGACCTTGTGGCTTGGTATATAGAATTGGGACTCAACATTAATCCCCAAGGGAGGGGGGTTATCTGCCCCTGCCCTGGTGCTATATACATGTATAAAAGCATTAAAATATATACCAGGTCCAAGTGGCAGGTGAGCTACAGGACCATTGGTCCTCTGGTATTAATATCTATTTACAGTAAAGACATCATATCTTTGTCTATTCCATATATATTTCAAAAAATGTTACGATGCCTAGCAATGGCGGGGTATCATGCAGTGCCTGCAGTGCCTTTATTAATCTTAAGTTGCAGGTCTTCAAAACCAAGATTTGTATATTAAATTTCATAAATTCATATAACAAAAGTGGATTTTGAAGATCTGAAACCAAGGATCTAAAATCTGAGACATGGTTTAAAGCGCAAACCTAGGTTTATAGTTCTTAAAACCAAGGTTTTAAGATTTATTGTTCATTGGCTTGCCACATTCTTGCTCATTTTTTTAAAATACAGTTAGGAGATAGCAGTTCAGAGTACTATCAAGATTGTTCAAATTATGACCTTTATTTGACCTTGACTTTTTTTACGGCAAGGTCAAATATGGGAAAATGCTAGAACATAAGATTTCAAGGGAAGTTCAGAAGATTTTGGCCTAAAAATTGGTATATACTGTCATCTTATTGAGGTCATGAAGAATAATGAGTACAAGAGGTCAAGGTCAAGATCTCTCTTATTTTGACGTTTTCAAACATTTCCTCAAAAGCCACTGGGCCAAAAGAGCGTCCAGGGGTTGATTTAACAAAAAAAATTCAAACGGTCCAGGTCACATGACCAACATGGCCGCCATACCCATTTATGGCATAAACCTTTAATATTTTAATTCTCAAGAACCAATACACCTATGGCCTAGAAACTTGGTATGTAGCATGGCGTACTAGAGTACTACCAAGACTGCTCAAATGATGACCCTGGGTTTACCTTGACCTTTTTTGAGGCATGGTCAAATATGGAAAATGCTAGAACATAAGATTTCATGGAAAGTTTTGAAATTTTTGGCCTAAAAATGGTATATATGGTTGTCTTAATGAGTACAAGAAGATTTATGAGTACAAGAGGTCATGGTCATTCTTTGACTTCTGACCCAAGACTCATATTTTGGCAATTTCAGACATAAGAAAAAGCCACCTTGCCAATTGTTCAGGTGTGCGATTCAGGGCCTCATGGCCCTCTTGTTAATCCTAGCTTTCACATTCTTAATTGTTTTAGGCTTTAAGTTTTCAACCCTTAGTTATGACTTCAAAACTTAGCTTTGAAAATTGACATTTCCTAAAGTCAGTTTTCTTAAAACCGGGTTTTGACGATCTGAAACCTAGGCCCATTGAACCAAAACTTCACCCATTATATCTATTATATCATAGAGGTTAAGCCATTACTATACTTCCAACTTGTTTTCTGATAATAGTTTATCTTGTTAATTTTATCTTGTTCATGCGTTTTATATAACTGACAGCTAATCTGAAATCTACAGAGACATTTTATTGTCCCCCGGTTTTACAGTCTAGTCTTGAGACAGCAGGCCGAGATAGAAAAATCTTGGTCCATTGAATTACCCCAAAACACCCCAGACCACTCCAATCCACCCAAACCGCTCATAAAAACACCCTAAACCACCAAATTCAAATCACTCCAAACCAAATTTGGTGGTATTTTGCATGAACTTAACTCTGCTTTAGAAATGTTTGCTAAATGTGAGCTAAAAATTGATTTTCATATGGTATGTGCTGATAATAACATTCTGGTATATGTATGTATGCCGTTTATGTAGACACATTATATGCTTGCATGCCTGCATAAATGTCTGCAGCACATGTGTGTTTTCATGCATGTAAGGCCTCTGGCGAAGCTTATAGTATAGGCAGGCTCTGTCGTCCGTCCGTTGTCCGTCCACAATTTCAAACAACTTCTCCTCTGAAACCGCTGGGTCGATTGTAACCAAATTTCATATGTAGCCTCCTGGGGTCTAAGGAATGCAAAATTGTTCAAACGGTCCTGGTCACATGCCCAACATGGCCGCCATGCCCATATATGGTAAAAACCTAAAAGAAATCTTCTTCTCCAGAACCAATAGGTGGATGGCCTTGAAACTTGGTAATGGTATGTAGCATCGGGTACGCGAGTACTACCAAGATTGTTCAAATTATGACCTTGGATTGACCTTGACCTTTTTTACGGTAAGGTCAAATTTGCTTTCTGAAGCTTTTATATGGGAAAATGCTAGAACATAAGAACTCTTGGAAACTGTTGAAGATTTTGACCTGAAAATTGGTATATACAGTCATCTTAATGAGTACATGAAAATTTATACATACAAGAGGTCAAGGTCATTCTTTGACCTTTGACCCTGGTTTCTCATTTTTGAGTTTCACAGTTACATCTCCTCAAAAGCCACTGGGCCAATTGTCCTCAAATTTCATGTAGAACCTCTAGGAGTCGAGTGGACGAAAATTTATTCATACGGTCCAGGTCACATGACCAACATGGCCGCCATGCCCATATACATGTATGGTAAAACCCAGAGCTCCAGATAACTTTTTTCAGCAGGGAGTTGCTGAATCCTCACTTTGTGACAAGGGAGTTTTTCTGCAATATCTGGAAGTTTTTTCACTCCCAATTTTTTTTTCAGGGAGTTTTTGTGGTTTGACTGCCATTAGATATTACAATAAAGTCAACTTTTTAAAACAGAGTTCCAGATGCAGCATGTCTATGGTTTTTAATACGTTTCTCAACAATGTCAACGCATGAACTCAGCAGTCCAAGAATAATGGGTTTTCATAGCTCCGCTGAATATATCTCAGGCGGATCATATCGCTGGAAAATAAAAAGTAAAAACTTATAAAAAAAAGCGACTTCTGAACTGATTTTGGCTCGCGTGAGAGCAGCCATGATGAAATTGCCGGAAATAAATAGCGAAGACTGTGTCTCAATCTATTATGTGTAAAATGTAGCAGTCTGTCTGTTTGCTCTGTAACCCGTCAATGACGCCGAAACATGGACTGGGTCACCCAATTTTTAGTCCGGTTATGTACTATTTTTTTTTCGGATATGTAGTTACCCGTCTGCGGGATATTGAATTACGTCACACAGCACTTTCTGCACCGAGCTGTCGCATCAATCGAGGGCAAAGCCGGGAAATTTCATGTGAACAAGTTTGGCAGTTATTCATTCACACATTTGCAGACATACCCATAAGGCCATGGGCAAAATACGAGACGTTTGTTGACGCTTCCGTTTCACAAACGATGCGTCAACCAGTATTTTAAAGATGTTTTCCCAACGCATCAAACAGGAATGGAATGCGTTTTACCCTTTTTTTCATGCGACAGAAACGCAAAAACTGCCCTTTATCTGGAGCTCTGAAAACCTAAAAAGTCTTCTTTTCCAGAACCAATTGACCGATGGCCTTTAAACTTGGTATGTAGCATTTGGTACTCGAGCACTATCAAGACTGTTCAAATTATAACCTTGAGTTGACCTTGATCTTTTTTACAGCAAGGTCAAATATTTGAAAATGCTAGAACATAAGATTTCATTGAAAGTTTGAAGATTAAGGCCAGAAAATTGGTATATGCAGTCATCTTAATGAGCACATGAAGATTCATAAGTACAAGAGGTCAAGGTTGTTCTTTGACCTTTGACCCAGAACTCTCATATTTTGAAAATTTCAAACTGTGTCTTCAAAAACCACTGGGCCAGTTGTAACCAAATTTCATATGGAGCCTCCATGGGTCGAGGGAATGAAAATTTGTTCAAATGGTCCAGGTCACATGACCAACATGGCCGCCACGTCCATATATGATAAAAACCTAAAAAACAATCTTCTTTTCCAGAACCAATTGACCGATGGCCTTGAAACTTGGTATGTAGCATTGGGTACTCCAGTACTAGCAAGATTGTTCAAAATGATGACGTTGGGTTGACCTTGACCATATGGAGCCTCCAGGGGTGGAGGGAATGAAAATTTGTTCAAACGGTCCAGGTCACATGACCAACATGGCCACCACTCCCATATATGGTAAAAACCTAAAAAATCTTCTTCTCCAGAAGCAATTGACCGATGGCCTTGAAATTTGGTATGTAGCATTTGGTACTCGAGCATTATCAAGACTGTTCAAATTATGACCTTGGGTTGACCTTCATCTTTTTTACGGCAAGGTCAAATATTGGAAAATGCTAGAACTTAAGATTTCATGGAAAGTTTTGAAGATTTAGGCCTAAAAATTGGTAAATACAGTCATCTTAATGAGCACATGAAGATTCATAAGTACAAGAGGTCAAGGTCGTTCTTTGACCCCGAATGGTCATAGTTTGACAATTTCAAACTTCTTAAAAGCCACTGAGCCAATTGTAACCAAATATCATATAGAGCTTCAGGGGTTGAGGGAACGAAAATTTCTTTAAATGGTCTGGGTCAGTTGATCAACATGGCCGCCCTACTCATATATGATAAAAACTTAAAAAATCTTCTTCTCCAGAAGCAGTTATTGACCGATGGCCTTGAAACTTGGTATGTAGTAATTGGTTCACCAGTTCTATCAAGATTGTTCAAATAATGACCTTGGGTTGACCTTGACCTTCTTTACGGCAAGGTCAAATATGGGAAAATGCTAGAACATAAGATTTCAAGGGAAGTTTTGAAGATTTTGGCCTAAAAATTGGTATGTACAGTTGTCATAATGAGGTCATGAAGAATTTTGAGTACAAGAGGTCAAGGACATTCTTTGACCTTTGACCCAGATCTCTCATATTTTGACATTAACAAACATTTCCTCAAAAGCCAAAGATCCAATTGTAAACACATTTCATATGGAGCCTCCAGGGGTTGATTGAACAAAAATGTGTTCAAACGGTCCAGGTCACATGACCAACATGGCCACCACGCCCATTTATGGTATAAACCTTTTATATATTTCTTCTCCAGAACCAATACACCTATGGCCTTGAAACTTGGTAAGTGGCATGGAGTACTAGAGTACTATCAAGACTGTTCAAATGATGACCTTGGGTTGACCTGACCTTTTTGCGGCATGGTCAAATATGGGAAAATGCTAGAACAGAAGATTTTATGGACAGTTTTGAAGATTTTGGCCTAAAAATGGTATATATGGTTAAATGAATGAGTACATTAAGATTTATAGGTACAAGAGGTCATGTTCATTCTTTGACTTTTGACCCAAGACTCATATTTTGACAATTTCAGACATGAGAAAAAGCCACATTGCCAATTGCCTAGGTGAGCGATTCAGGGCCTCATGGCCCTCTTGTTTTCTGCATAAAAAGATATATTTTTATGCCCCAACTTCGAAGAAGTTGAGGGGGCATATTGGTTTGGGCCTGTCCATCCGTCTGTCCGTCTGTCAGTAATGCTTTATGGCGGCTGGGAAACTGAAGAACCACTTATGCTAGGATCTTGAAATTTTGTATGTGGCATGTACATGAAAAATTAGCGGACCTGTATTTTTATGCCCCCAATTATGGAGAAATTGTGGGGGCATATTGGTTTGGGCCTGTCCGTCTGTCTGTCCGTCTGTCCTCTATCTATAACTCAAGAACCTTAAGAGCTAGGAGCTTAAAACTTTATACACATGATCAGTATGAAAAGAAAGCGAATACCTGTTTTTTCTTTTTTCCGCGGGTCACATATTTCAAGAGTTATGCCCCTTTTTATCCCCCGACCGAAAGGTTCGGGGGATATAGCGATGAGCCTGGCGTCCGTCCGTCCGTCCGTCCGTCTGTCCGTCCGTCCGTAAACACTTTCTTGTCCGCTCTATATCTTGAATACCCTTTGGAATATTTTCATGATACTTCACAATTATGTAGAACAGGTCATGACGATGTGTCGCGTACAAGAATGGTAACTCTTGCTATTGTACTTTTTGAATTATCTCCCCTTTGGTGATTTTTTGGCAGATTCGTGTCCGCTCTGTAACTTGAATACCCTTTGGAATATTTTCATGATACTTCACAGAAATGTAGAACAGATACTTCACAGAAATGTAGAACAGGTCATGACGATGTGTCTCGAACAAGAATGACAACTCTTGCTTTCTTACTTTTTTAGTTATTTCCCCTTGATAGTTTTAGGTGTGATTTTTTGGCAGATTCGTGTCCGCTCTATAACTAGAATACCCATTGGAATATTTTCATGATACTTCACAGATATGTAGAACAGGTCATGACGGTGTGTCGCGAAAAAGAATGACAACTCTTGCTTTCTTACTTTTGGAGTTATTTCCCCTTGATCATTTAAGGTATGATTTCGTGTCCGCTCTGTAACTTGAATACCTTTTGGAATATTTTCATGATACTTCACAGATATGTAGAACAGGTCATGACGATGTGTCGCGAACAAGAATGACAACTCCTGCTTTCTTACTTTTTGAGTTATTTCCCCTTGATGGTTTTAGGTGTGATTTCGTGTCCGGTCTATAACTTGAATACCTTTTGGAATATTTTCATGATACTTCACAGATATGTAGAACAGGTCATGATGATGTGTCGCGAATAAGAATGACAACTCTTGCTTTCTTACTTTTGGAGTTATTTCCCTTTGATGAGTTTAGGTGTCTGCTCCATAGCTTGAATACCTTTTGAAATATTTTCATGATACTTCACAGATATGCAGAACAGGTCATGACAATTTGTCTCATACATGAATGATAACTCTTGCTTTTAGACTCAGTGAATAATTTCCCTTTGGTAGTTTGAGCTGCTGTTTGAGTCTCTGCTCCATAACTGTATAACCCTGGCCAGCTCCAGAATTTGAACAACCGTGTACCTTTTAGAATATTGATGATCATGCTTTGATATCATATCAGTGTTCCTAACTCTCTCTTACCCCTCCACATTCCCGTGACCCCTCCCCCCCCCCCCCCAAAAAAAAAAAAAAAAAAGTTTTTTTTCCAGATTTGGATTCTTTGTCCAAATTCACTTACTAGAGAGCTCAAAATTAGATTTGTAGGGCTTGTACTTTAGAAGTTATTCACACATTTTGAAAGTTGAATGTATTGTATGCTATACATTTGTGTATATGGTGGCTGCTTGAGATATTACCTCTTTTTAGCAGTCAAGCATACTGTTTTAGTCTGAGTGTTAGATAATCATGCATCTGTTAACAGTTAATGTCAATCAGAAGCATAAAAGAACGACAATATATTACTAATATGTGTTTTGAAGTGCACCCTTTTTACCAAGGCCCATGGAGGTCTTCGGTCGGGGGATTTGCCATCTCCTCTGATGGCTATTTTTGATTAAGCCTGTGGAACCTTGTGAACAAAATATCTCAAGAACCCCTGACGCTAGGATCATGAGGTTTTGCCGGATGAGAATGCCCAAGGTGTAGATGACCTGATTAACTTTTGAAAAAAATTCGTGAATTTTTATCCCCCGACCGAAAGATTCGGGGGATATAGCGATGAGCCTGGCGTCCGTCCGTCCGTCCGTCTGTCCGTCCGTCCGCCGTCCGTCCGTCCGTCCGTAAACATTTTCTTGTCCGCTCTATATCTTGAATACCCTTTGGAATATTTTCATGATACTTCACAGTTATATAGATCAGGTCATGGCGATGTGTCGCGTACAAGAATGGTAACTCTTGCTTCCTTACTTTTTGAGTTTTTTCCCCTTTGGTGAGTTTTTTGGCAGATTCGTGTCCGCTCTGTAACTTGAATACCCTTTGGAATATTTTCATGATACTTCACAGATATGTAGAACAGGTCATGACGATGTGTCGTGTACAAGAATGACAACTCTTGCTTTCTTACTTTTTGAGTTATTTCCCCTTGATGGTTTTAGGTGTGATTTTTAGCTCACCAGAGCCGAAGGCTCCGGGGGAGCTTATAGGATAGGCAGTTGTCCGTCGTCGTTGGCGTCTGTCGTATGTCGTATGTCGTATGTCGTCGTCGTCGTCCGTCAACACTTTCAAACGACATCTCCTCTGAAGCCACTGGGCTGATTGGGCCCAAATTTCATCTATAGCATTCTTGGGCTGGGGGATTGAAAGTTTATGTTTTTTATGAAAATCTGCATGTTAGTTTGGTTGCTATGGCAACTTAGAGTTCCCATAGACTTATAATGGGGAAAATTGAAAAATGGCATTTACTGGCAAGCCATTGCAGATATGTTGACAAATCTTTTATAGAAATGTTACGTGAGAAGTCTTCTATCAGCTATATGTTTTTTTGGCCCACTGCTCCTTTTATTGGTTGCCATGGAAACCAAAATACAAAATAATGGGGAAAAATTCTTAAAATTGATCTCCTCTGAAGCCACTGGGGCCGATAAGGCTCAGATCTCATCTGTAGTATCCTTAGGCTGGGGGATTGAAAGTTTATGTTTTTTATGAAAATAGGCTCTTTAGTTTGGTTGCTATGGCAACTTATAGTTGCATTGACTTATAATGGAGAAAATTGTAAAATGGTATTTACTGCCAAGCCATTGCAGATATGTTGACAAAACTTTTATAGAAATGTCCCTTGAGAAGTCTTCAATCAGCTACATGTATTTTTGGCCAACTGCTCCTTTTATTCGTTGCCATGGAAACCAAAATGCAAAAAAATGGGAACAAAATATTTAAAAAATTATCTCTGCTGAAGCCACTGGGCTGATAAGGCCCAGATTTCATTTGTAGTATCCTCAGGCTGGGGGATTGATAGTTTGTGTTTTTTATGAAAATCTGCTCTTTAGTATGGTTGCTATGGCAACTTATAGTTGCATTGGCTTATAATGGGGAAAACTGAAAAATGGCATTTACTGCCAAGCCATTGCAGATATGTTGACAAAACTTTTATAGAAATGTTCCTTGAGAAATCTGCTATCAGCCATATGTTTTTTTGCCCACTGCTTTTTATCCCCCGACCGAAAGGTTCGGGGGATATAGCGATGAGCCTGGCGTCCGTCCGTCCGTCCGTCCGTCTGTCCGTCCGTCCGTCCGTAAACATTTTTCTTGTCTGCTCTATATCTTAAATACCCTTTGGAATATTTTCATGGTACTTCACAGTTATGTAGAACAGGACATGGCGATGTGTCGCGTACAAGAATGGTAACTCTTGCTATTGTACTTTTTGAGTTATCTTCCCTTTGGTGAATTTTTGGCAGATTCTTGTCCGCTCTGTAACTTGAATACCCTTTGAAATATTTTCATGATACTTTACAGATATATAGAACAGGTCAAGACGATGTGTCGGGAACAAGAATGACAACTCTTGCATTCTTACTTTTTGAGTTATTTCCCCTTGATGGTTTTAGCTGTGATTTTGTGTTGATTTCGTGTCCGCTCAATAACTTAAATACTCTTTGGAATATTTTCATGATACTTTACAGATATGTAGAACAGGTCATGACGATGTGTCGCGAACAAGAATAGCAACTCTTGCTTTCTTACTTTTTGAGTTATTTCCCCTTGATGGTTTTAGGTGTGATTTCGTGTCGGCTCTATAACTTGAATACCCTTTGAAATATTTTCATGATACTTTACAGATATATATAACAGGTCATGGCAATGTGTCACAAACAAGAATGATCACTCTTGCTTTCTTACTTTTTGAGTTATTTCCCCTTGATGGTTTTGGGTTTGATTTCTTGTCCGCTCTATAACTTGAATACCCTTTGAAATATTTTCATGATACTTTACAGATATGTAGAACAGGTCATGACAATGTGTCGCAAACAAGAATGACAACTCTTGATTTCTTACTTTTTGAGTTATTTCCCCTTGATGGTTTTAGCTGTGATTTTGTGTTGTTTCGTGTCCGCTCTATAACTTGAATACCTTCTGAAATATTTTCATGATACTTCACAGATATTTAGAACAGGTCATGATGACGTGTCGCGAACAAGAATGACAACTCTTGCTTTCTTACTTTTTGTGTTATTTACCCTTGATGGTTTTAGGTGTGATTTCGTGTCGGCTCTATAACTTGAATACCTTTTGAAATATTTTCATGATACTTCACAGATATGTAGACCAGGTCATGACGATGTGTCGCGAACAAGAATGACAACTCCTGCCCCCCCCCCCCCCCCCCAAAAAAAAAAAAATTTTTTTTTTCCAGATTTGGATTCTTTGTACAAATTCACTTACTACAGAGATCAAAATTAGATTTGTATGGCTTGTACTTTAGAAGTTCTTCATGCATTTTGAGATGGGAATGTATCATATGCTATACATTGTGTACATGGTGGCTGTTTGAGATTTTACCTCTTTTTAGCAGTCTGGCATACTGTTTTGGTCTGAGTGTTAGATAATCATGCATCTGTTAAACAGATAATGTCAATCAGAAGCATAAAAGAATGACATTATATCACTTATATATGTTTTGAAGTGCATCCTGTTTACCAAGGCAGAAGGGGCCTTTGGTCGGGGGATTTGCCATCTCCTCTGATGGCTTTTTTTTTATTTGTTGCCATGGAAACCAAAATGCAAAAAAAAAAAAAGGAAAAAAATACTTAAAAAAAAAATATCTCCTCTGAAAACACTTTGCCAATGGCATTTACTGCCAAGCCATTGAAGATATGTTGACAAAACTGTATTTGAAGACCGCTTAGAAGGTCTAAGCCTGCCCAGGAATAGTGTGGTTAGGTTAACTGACCGTCCCGACATGACCATAGTTGTTTACCGTGGACGTAAAGCATCAAATCAACCAACCAACAACCAACCAATGTATTTGAAATGTTCCTTGAGAAGTCTGCTTCCAGCTATGTTTTTGTTTTGTTGAAAATATGTGTTTACTGTTTACTTTGTATATGCATTTACTGCAATCAAAATATGGAAAATAGTTACATATTTTGTTATCAACTCAACAGACTGTCAGACTGAGACTGTGTAGTTGTATACTTTGTATTAGTCTGTACAAATGTGACAGCAATTTTGAGCCTCTACAAATTTGATAGCAATTTTGAGCTAGAGATCTGGTGAGCTTTGTGGCCCGTGGGCCTCTTGTTTGGCAGATTCTTGTCCGCTCTATAACTTGAATACCTTTTAGAATATTTTCATAATACTTCACAGATATGTAGAACAGGCCATGACGATGTGTCACGAACAAGAGTGACAACTCTTGCTTTCTTACTTTTTGAGTTATTTCCCCTTGATCGTTTTAGGTGTGATTTCGTGTCCGCTCTATAACTTGAATACCTTTTGAAATATTTTCATGATACTTTACAGATATGTAGAACAGGTCATGCTGATGTGCCGCGAACAAGAATGACAACTCTTGCTTCCTTACTTTTTGAGTTATTTCCCCTTGATGGTTTAAGGTATTCGTGTCCGCTCTGTAACTTGAATACCCTTTGGAATATTTTCATGATACTTCACAGATATGTAGAACAGGTCATGACGATGTGTCGTGAACAAGAATGACAACTCTTGCTTTCTTACTTTTTGAGTTATTTCCCCTTGATGGTTTTAGGTGTGATTTTTTGGCAGATTCTTGTCCGCTCTATAACTTGAATACCTTTCAGAATATTTTCATAATACTTAACAGATATGTAGAACAGGCCATGACGATGTGTCGCGAACAAGAGTGACAACTCTTGCTTTCTTACTTTTTGAGTTATTTCCCCTTGATCGTTTTAGGTGTGATTTCGTGTCCGCTCTATAACTTGAATACCTTTTGAAATATTTTCATGATACTTTACAGATATGTAGAACAGGTCATGCTGATGTGCCGCGAACAAGAATGACAACTCTTGCTTCCTTACTTTTTGAGTTATTTCCCCTTGATGGTTTAAGGTATGATTTCGTGTCCGCTCTATAACTTGAATTCCTTTTGAAATATTTTCATGATACTTCACATATATGTAGAACAGGTCATGACGATGTTGCGCGAACAAGAATGACAACTCTTGCTTTCTTACTTTTTGAGTTATTTCCCCTTTATAGTTTTAGATATGATTTCGTGTCCGCTCTATAACTTGAATACCTTTTGAAATATTTTCTTGATACTTCCCAAATATGTAGAACAGGTCATGACGATGTGTCACGAACAAGAATGACAACTCTTGCTTTCTTACTTTTTGCGTTATTTCCCTTTGATGATTTTAGGTGTCTGCTCTATAACTTGAATACCGTTTGAAATATTTTCATGATACTTCACAGTTATGAAGAACAGATCATGATGTTTTGTCACATACATGAATGACAACTCTTGCATTCATACTTTGTGAGTTATTTCCCTTTGGTAGTTTGAGCTGCTGTTTGAGTCTCTGCTCCATATCTGTATAACCCTGGCCTGCTCCACAATTTTAATCACCTTATACCTTTTAGAATATTGATGAACATGCTGTGATATCTTATCAGTGTTCCTAACTCTCTCTGACCCCTCCACATCCCCCCCCCCCTCCACCCCACACCACCAAAAAAAAAAATTTTTTTCTCCAGATTTTGATTCTTTGTCCAAATTCACTTACTAGAGAGCTCAAAATTAGGTTTGTAGGGCTTGTAGTTTAGAAGTTATTCACATTTTTTGAAAGTTTAATGTATCATATTCTATATGTTTATGTATATGGTGGCTGTTTGAGATATTACTTCTTTTTAGCAGTCAAGCATACTATTTTAGTCTGAGTGTTAGATAATCATGCATCTGTTAAACAGATAATGTCAGTCAGAAGCATAAAAGAATGACAAGATATTACTTATATGTGTTTTGAAGTGCACCCTTTTTACCAAGGCCCATGGGTGTCTTCGGTCGGGGGATTTGCCATCTCCTCTGATGGCTATTTTTGATCGAGTTATTTCCCTTTTTCGACTTAGTGCATTGAGGCCTATGGTACAAAGGTACTCTTACCTATAGTCAAGAACAATAAGAGCTAGGAACTTGAAACTTTAAACACATGATCAGTATGGAAAATAAGCAGACCCGTATTTTTTTATTTTTCCGCCGGCAATGTATTTCCATAGTTATGCCCCTTTTTCGACTTAGCCTGTGGAACCTTGTGAACAAAATATCTCAAGAACCCCTGATGCTAGGATGATGAGGCTTTGCAAGATGAGAATGCCCAAGGTGTAGATGACCTGATTACATTTTGAAACAAATTCGTGAATTTTTGACCGAGTTATGCCCCTTTTTCGACTTAGTGCATTGTAAGCCTATGGAACCTTGTGAACAAAATATCTCAAGAACCCCTGAAGCTAGGAGCATGATTTTTTGCAGGAAGATACTGCCTGTGGTGAAGATGACCTGATTAACTTTTGAAAAAAATTGTGAATTTTTATCCCCCGACCGAAAGGTTCGGGGGATATAGCGATGAGCCTGGCGTCCGTCTGTCCGTCCGTCCGTCCGTCCGTCTGTCCGTCCGTCCGTAAACACTTTCTTGTCCGCTCTATATCTTGAATACCCTTTGGAATATTTTCATGATACTTCACAGTTATGTAGAACAGGTCATGAGGATGTGTCGCGTACAAGATTGGTAACTCTTGCTATTGTACTTTTTGAATTATCTCCCCTTTGGTGATTTTTTGGCAAATTCGTGTCCGCTCTGTAACTTGAATACCCTTTGGAAGATTTTCATGATACTTCACAGAAATGTAGAACAGGTCATGACGATGTGTCGCGAACAAGAATGACAACTCTTGCTTTCTTACTTTTTGAGTTATTTCCCCTTGATAGTTTTAGGTGTGATTTTTTGGCAGATTCGTGTCCGCTCTATAACTAGAATACCCTTTGGAATATTTTCATGATACTTCACAGATATGTAGAACAGGTCATGACGGTGTGTCGCGAACAAGAATGACAACTCTTGCTTTCTTACTTTTGGAGTTATTTCCCCTTGATCATTTTAGGTATGATTTCGTGTCCGCTCTATAACTTGAATACCTTTTGGAATATTTTCATGATACTTCACAGATATGTAGAACAGGTCATGACAATGTGTCGCGAACAAGAAAGACAACTCCTGCTTTCTTATTTTTTGAGTTATTTCCCCTTGATGGTTTTAGGTGTGATTTTGTGTCCGCTCTATAACTTGAATACCTTTTGGAATATTTTCATGATACTTCACAGATATGCAGAACAGGTCATGATGATGTGTCGCGAACAAGAATGACAACTCTTGCTTTCTTACTTTTGGAGTTATTTCCCTTTGATGATTTTAAGTGTCCGCTCCATAGCTTGAATACCTTTTGAAATATTTTCATGATACTTCACAGATATGCAGAACAGGTCATGACAATTTGTCTCATACATGAATGATAACTCTTGCTTTTAGACCTAGTGAATTATTTCCCTTTGGTAGTTTGAGCTGCTGTTTGAGTCTCTGCTCCATAACTGTATACCCTGGCCAGCTCCAGAATTTGAATAACCGTGAACCTTTTAGAATATTGATGATCATGCTGTGATATCTTATCAGTGTTCCTAACTCTCTCTTACCCCTCCACATTCCC
Source organism: Ctena decussata (assembly GCA_963989385.1). Lineage (NCBI taxonomy): Eukaryota > Metazoa > Mollusca > Bivalvia > Lucinida > Lucinidae > Ctena > Ctena decussata. The sequence continues at coordinate 46,529,152 of OZ022499.1, forward strand.
GTGCCCGCACCCCCCCCCCCCCCAAAAAAAAAAAAAAAAAAAAAAAATTTTTTCCAGATTTGGATTCTTTGTCCAAATTCACTTACTAGAGAGCTCAAAATTAGGTTTTTAGGGCTTGTACCTTAGAAGTTATTCACACATTTTGAAAGTTGAATGTATCGTATGCTATACATTGGTGTATATGGTGGCTGTTTGAGATATTACCTCTTTTTAGCAGTCAAGCATACTGTTTTAGTCTGAGTGTAAGATAATCATGCATCTGTTAACAGTTAATGTCAATCAGAAGCATAAAAGAACGACAATATATATCTAATATGTGTTTTGAAGTGCACCCTTTTTACCAAGGCCTATGGGGGTCTTCGGTCGGGGGATTTGCCATCTCCTCTGATGGCTATTTTTTATCAAGTTATTCCCCTTTTTCGACCTATTGCATTGAAGCCTATGGTACAAAGGTACCCTTACATATAGTCAAGAACAATAAGAGCTAGGAACTTGAAACTTTATACACATGATCAGTATGGAAAATAAGCAGACCTGTATTTTTTTTATATTTCCGCCGGTCATGTATTTCCAGAGTTATGCCCCTTTTTCGACTTAGCCTGTGGAACCTTGTGAACAAAATATCTCAAGAACCCCTGACGCTAGGATCATGAGGTTTTGCAGGATGAGAATTCCCAAGGTGTAGATGACCTGATTAACTTTTGAAACAAATTCTTGAATTTTTGACCGAGTTATGCCCCTTTTTCGACTTAGTGCATTGTAAGCCTATGGAACCTTGTGAACCAAATATCTCAAGAACCCCTGATGTTAGGAGCATGATTTTTTGCAGGAAGATACTGCCTGTGGTGTAGATGACCTGATTAACTTTTGAAAAGAAATCATGAATTTTTTATTGAGTTATGCCCCTTTTTTGACTTAGTGCATTGTAAGCCTATGGAACCATGTGAACAAAATATCTCAAGAACACCTGATGCTAGGAGCATGATTTTATGCAGGAAGATACTGCCTGTGGTGAAGATGACCTGATTAACTTTTGAAAATAATTTGTAAATTTTGGATTGAGTTATGCCCCTTTTTCAACTTAGTGCATTATTTGCCTATGGAAGCTTGTGAACAAAATATCTGGAGAACCCCTGATGCTAGGATCAGTTTTTGATTTTTACAGGTTGATATTGCCCAAGGTGTAGATGACCTGATTAACTTTCGAAAACAATGCGTAAATTTTTGACTGAGTTAAGCCCCTTTTTCGACTTAGTGCATTGTAAGCCTATGGTACAAAGGTACAAGCATTATTGGATGAACCTTCTCTAGAGACAAGCATATGGTTGGGGGCATAGTGTTTCATAAACACATTTTCTAGTTATGCCCCCAATTTCGGAGAAATTGTGGGGGCATATTGGTTTGGGCCTGTCCGTCTGTCCGTCTGTCCTCTAACTCAAGAACCGTAAGAGCTAGGAGCTTGAAACTTTATACACATGATCAGTATGAAAAATAAGCGAATACGTGTTTTTTCTTTTTTCCGCGGGTCACATATTTCAAGAGTTATGCCCCTTTTTCGACTTAGCCTGTGGAACCTTGTGAACAAAATATCTCAAGAACCCCTGATGCTAGGATCATGAGGTTTTGCAGGATGAGAATGCCCAAGGTGTAGATGACCTGATTAACTTTTGAAACAAATTCGTGAATTTTTGACCGAGTTATGCCCCTTTTTCGACTTAGTGCATTGTAAGCCTATGGAACCTTGTGAACAAAATATCTCAAGAACCCCTGAAGCTAGGAGCATGATTTTTTGCAGGAAGATACTGCCTGTGGTGTAGATGACCTGATTAACTTTTGAAAAATATTCATGAATTTTTGATAGAGTTATTCCTCTTTTTCGACTTAGTGCATTGAGGCCTATGGTACAGAGGTACCCTTACATATAGTCATGAACAATAAGAGCTAGGAACTTGAAACTTTATACACATGATCAGGTATGGAAAATAAGCAGACCAGTATTTTTTTATTTTTCCGCCGGCAATGTATTTCCAGAGTTATGCCCCTTTTTCGACTTAGCCTGTGGAACCTTGTCAACAAAATATCTCAAGAACCCCTGAAGCTAGGAGCATGATTTTTTGCAGGAAGATACTGCCTGTGGTGTAGATGACCTGATTAACTTTTGAAAAAAATTCGTGATTTTTTTATTGAGTTATGCCCCTTTTTCGACTTAGTGCATTGAGGCCTATGGTACAAAGGTACCCTTACATATAGTCAAGAACAATAAGAGCTAGGAACTTGAAACTTTATACACATGATCAGTATGGAAAATAAGCAGACCTGTATTTTTTTTATATTTCCGCCGGTCATGTATTTCCAGAGTTATGCCCCTTTTTCGACTTAGCCTGTGGAACCTTGTGAACAAAATATCTCAAGAACCCCTGACGCTAGGATCATGAGGTTTTGCAGGATGAGAATTCCCAAGGTGTAGATGACCTAATTAACTTTTGAAACAAATTCGTGAATTTTTGACCGAGTTATGCCCCTTTTTCGACTTAGTGCATTGTAAGCCTATGGAACCTTGTGAACCAAATATCTCAAGAACCCCTGATGTTAGGAGCATGATTTTTTGCAGGAAGATACTGCCTGTGGTGTAGATGACCTGATTAACTTTTGAAAAGAAATCATGAATTTTTTTATTGAGTTATGCCCCTTTTTTGACTTAGTGCATTGTAAGCCTATGGAACCATGTGAACAAAATATCTCAAGAACACCTGATGCTAGGAGCATGATTTTATGCAGGAAGATACTGCCTGTGGTGAAGATGACCTGATTAACTTTTGAAAATAATTTGTAAATTTTGGATTGAGTTATGCCCCTTTTTCAACTTAGTGCATTATTTGCCTATGGAAGCTTGTGAACAAAATATCTGGAGAACCCCTGATGCTAGGATCAGTTTTTGATTTTTACAGGTTGATATTGCCCAAGGTGTAGATGACCTGATTAACTTTCGAAAACAATGCGTAAATTGCAAGCATTATTGGATGAACCTTCTCTAGAGACAAGCATATGGTTGGGGGCATAGTGTTTCATAAACACATTTTCTAGTTATGCCCCCAATTTCGGAGAAATTGTGGGGGCATATTGGTTTGGGCCTGTCCGTCTGTCCGTCTTGTCCTCTAACTCAAGAACCGTAAGAGCTAGGAGCTTGAAACTTTATACACATGATCAGTATGAAAAATAAGCGAATACGTGTTTTTTCTTTTTTCCGCGGGTCACATATTTCAAGAGTTATGCCCTTTTTTCGACTTAGCCTGTGGAACCTTTTGAACAAAATATCTCAAGAACCCCTGATGCTAGGATCATGAGGTTTTGCAGGATGAGAATGCCCAAGGTGTAGATGACCTGATTAACTTTTGAAGCAAATTCGTGAATTTTTGACCGAGTTATGCCCCTTTTTCGACTTAGTGCATTGTAAGCCTATGGAACCTTGTGAACAAAATATCTCAAGAACCCCTGAAGCTAGGAGCATGATTTTTTGCAGGAAGATACTGCCTGTGGTGTAGATGACCTGATTAACTTTTGAAAAATATTCATGAATTTTTGATAGAGTTATTCCTCTTTTTCGACTTAGTGCATTGAGGCCTATGGTACAGAGGTACCCTTACATATAGTCATGAACAATAAGAGCTAGGAACTTGAAACTTTATACACATGATCAGGTATGGAAAATAAGCAGACCAGTATTTTTAGCTCACCAGAGCCGAAGGCTCCGGGGGAGCTTATAGGATAGGCAGTGGTCCGTCGTCGTCGTATGTCGTCGTCTGTCGTCGTCTGTCGTCTTCGTCTGTCGTCGTCTGTCGTCCGTCAACACTTTTAAACGACATCTCCTCTGAAGCCACTTGGCCGATTGGGCCCAAATTTCATCTGTGGCATCCTTGGGCTGGGGGATTGAAAGTTTGTGTTTTTTATGAAAATTGGCCTTTTAGTTTGGTTGCTATGGCAACTTAGAGTTTCCATTGACTTATAATGGGGAAAATTGAAAAATGGCATTTTCTGCCAAACCATTGCAGATATGTTGATGAAACTTTTATAGAAATGTTCTTTGAGATGTTTTCTATCAGCTTTATGTTTTTTTTTCCACTGCTCCTTTTATTGGTTGCCATGGAAACCGAAATGCAAAAAAATGAAAAAAAAAAATTAAAGAATTATCTCCTCTGAAGCTACTGGGCCGAGAAGGCCCAGATTTCATCTGTGGCATCCTTGGGCTGGGAGATTGAAAGTTTGTGTTTTTTATGAAAATTGGCCTTTTTGTTTGGTTGCTATGGCAACTTAGAGTTCCCATTGACTTATAATGGGGAAAATTGAAAAAAGGCATGTACTGCCAAGCCATTGCAGATATGCTGACAAAACTTTTATAGAAATGTTCCTTGAGATGTCTTCTATCAGCTATATGTTTTTTGGCCCACTGCTCCTTTTATTGGTTGCCATGGAAACCGAAATATAAAAAAAACGGGAAAGAAATACTTAAAAAATTATCTCCTCTGAAGCCACTGGGCCGATAAGGCCCAGATTTCATCTGTGGCATTCTTGGGCTGGGGGATTGAAAGTTTGTGTTTTTTATGAAAATCAGCCTCTTTGTTTGGTTGCTATGGCAACTTAGAGTTGCATTGACTTATAATGGGGAAAATTGAAAAAAGGCATTTACTGCGAAGCCATTGCAGATATGTTGACAAAACTTTTGTAGATAGTTCCTTGAGAAGTCTCTTATTAGCTATGTATTTTGTTTGGCCACTGCTCCTTTTATTGGTTGCCATGGAAACCAAAATGCAAAAAATGCACAAAAAAAATACTTAAAAAAATTTATCTCCTCAGAAGCCACTGGGCCGATAAGGCCTAGATTTCGTCTGTAGTATCCTTAGGTTGGGGGATTGAAAATTTATGTGTGTTTTTTATAAAATCGGCTCTTTAGTGTGGTTGCTATGGCAACTTAGAGTTGCATCGACTTGTAATGGGGAAAATTAAAAAATGGCATTTACTGCAATCAATATATGGAAAATAGTTATATATTTTGTTATCAACTCAACAGACTGTCAGACTGAGACTTTGTAGTTGTATACTTTGTATTAGCCCGTACAAATGTGACAGCAATTTTGAGCCTATACAAATTTTATAGCAATTTTGAGCTAGAGATCTGGTGAGCTTTGTGGCCCGTGGGCCTCTTGTTTTATTTTTCCGCCGGCAATGTATTTCCAGAGTTATGCCCCTTTTTCGACTTAGCCTGTGGAACCTTGTCAACAAAATATCTCAAGAACCCCTGAAGCTAGGAGCATGATTTTTTGCAGGAAGATAATGCCTGTGGTGTAGATGACCTGATTAACTTTTGAAAAAAATTCGTGATTTTTTTATCGAGTTATGCCCCTTTTTCGACTTAGTGCATTGAGGCCTATGGTACAAAGGTACCCTTACATATAGTCAAGAACAATAAGAGCTAGGAACTTGAAACTTTATACACATGATCAGTATGGAAAATAAGCAGACCTGTATTTTTATGCCCCCAATTTCGGAGAAATTGTGGGGGCATATTGGTTTGGGCCTGTCCGTCTGTCCGTCCGTCCGTCTGTCCTCTATCTCAAGAACCGTAAGAGCTAGGAGCTTGAAACTTTATACACATGATCAGTATGAAAAATAAGCGAACACGTGTTTCTTCTTTTTTCCGCAGGTCACATATTTCAAGAGTTATGCCCCTTTTTCGACTTAGCCTGTGGAACATTGTGAACAAAATATCTCAAGAACCCCTGATGCTAGGATCATGAGGTTTTGCAGGATGAGAATGCCCAAGGTGTAGATGACCTGATTAACTTTTGAAACAAATTCGTGAATTTTTGATCGAGTTATGCCCCTTTTTCGACTTAGTGCATTGTAAGCCTATGGAACCTTGTGAACAATATATCTCAAGAACCCCTGAAGCTAGGAGCATGATTATTTGCAGGAAGATACTGCCTGTGGTGTAGATGACCTGATTAACTTTTGAAAAAAATTTGTGAATTTTTTATCAAGTTATTCCCCTTTTTCGACTTAGTGCATTGAGGCATATGGTACAAAGGTACTCTTACCTATAGTCAAGAACAATAGGAGCTAGGAACTTGAAACTTTATACACATGATCAGTATGGAAAATAAGCAGACCCGTATTTTTTTATTTTTCCGCCGGCAATGAATTTCCATAGTTATGCCCCTTTTTCGACTTAGCCTGTGGAACCTTGTGAACAAAATATCTCAAGAACCCCTGATGCTAGGATCATGAGGCTTTGCTAGATGAGAATGCCTAAGGTGTAGATGACCTGATTAACTTTTGAAACAAATTCATGAATTTTTGACCGAGTTATGCCCCTTTTTCGACTAAGTGCATTGTAAGCCTATGGAACCTTGTGAACAAAATATCTCAAGAACCCCTGAAGCTAGGAGCATGATTATTTGCAGGAAGATACTGCCTGTGGTGTAGATGACCTGATTAACTTTTGAAAAAAATTTGTGAATTTTTTATCAAGTTATTCCCCTTTTTCGACTTAGTGCATTGAGGCATATGGTACAAAGGTACTCTTACCTATAGTCAAGAACAATAAGAGCTAGGAACTTGAAACTTTATACACATGATCAGTATGGAAAATAAGCAGACCCGTATTTTTTTATTTTTCCGCCGGCAATGTATTTCCATAGTTATGCCCCTTTTTCGAGTTAGCCTGTGGAACCTTGTGAACAAAATATCTCAAGAACCCCTGATGCTAGGAGCATGATTATTTGCAGGAAGATACTGCCTGTGGTGTAGATGACCTGATTAACTTTTGAAAAAAATTTGTGAATTTTTTATCAAGTTATTCTCCTTTTTCGACTTAGTGCATTGAAGCCTATGGTACAAAGATACCCTTACATATAGTCAAGAACAACAAGAGCTAGGAACTTGAAACTTTATACACATGATCAGTATGGAAAATAAGCAGACCCGATTTTTATTTTTCTATTTTTCCGCCGGCAATGTATTTCCAGAGTTATGCCCATTTTTTCTACTTAGCCTGTGGAACCTTGTGAACAAAATATCTCAAGAACCCCTGATGCTAGGATCATGAGGCTTTGCAAGATGAGAATGCCCAAGGTGTAGATGACCTGATTAACTTTTGAAACAAATTCGTGAATTTTTGACTGAGTTATGCCCCTTTTTCGACTTAGTGCATTGTATGCCTATGGAACCTTTTGAACAAAATATCTCAAGAACCCCTGATGTTAGGAGCATGATTATTTGCAGGAAGATACTGCCTGTGGTGTAGATGACCTGATTAACTTTTGAAAAAATCTTGTGAATTTTTGATCGAGTTATGCCCCTTTTTGAACTTAGTGCATTGAAGCCTATAATACAAAGGTACCCTTACATATAGTCAAGAACAATAAGAGCTAGGAACTTGAAACTTTATACACATAATCAGTATGGAAAATAAGCAGACCCGTTTTTTTTTATTTTTCCTCCGGCAATGTATTTCCAGAGTTATGCCCCTTTTTCGACTTAGCCTGTGGAACCTTGTGAACAAAATATCTCAAGAACCCCTGATGCTAGGAGCATGATTTTATGCAGGAAGATACTGCCTGTGGTGTAGCTGACCTGATTAACTTTTGAAAATAATTTGTAAATTTTGGATTGAGTTGTGCCCCTTTTTCAACTTAGTGCATTATTTGCCTATGGAAGCTTGTGAACAAAATATCTCAAGAACCCCTGATGCTAGGATCATGAGGTTTTGCAGGATGACAATGCCCAAGGTGTAGATGACCTGATTAACTTTTGAAACAAATTCGTGAATTTTTGACAAAGTTATGCCCCTTTTTCGACTTCGTGCCTTGTAAGCCTATGGAACCTTGTGAACAAAATATCTCAAGAACCCCTGATGTTAGGAGCATGATTTTTTGCAGGAAGATACTGCCTGTGGTGTAGATGACCTGATTAACTTTTTATTGAGTTATGCCCCTTTTTCGACTTAGTGCATTGTAAGCCTATGGAACCTTGTGAACAAAATATCTCAAGAACACCTGATGCTAGGAGCATGATTTTATGCAGGAGGATACTGCCTGTGGTGTAGATGACCTGATTAACTTTTGAAAATAATTTGTAAATTTTGGATTGAGTTATGCCCCTTTTTCAACTTAGTGCATTATTTGCCTATGGAAGCTTGTGAACAAAATATCTGGAGAACCCCTGATGCTAGGATCATGATTTTTGCAGGTTGATATTGCCCAAGGTGTAGATGACCTGATTAACTTTCGAAAACAGTTCGTAAATTTTTGACTGAGTTAAGCCCCTTTTTCGACTTAGTGCATTGTAAGCCTATGGTACAAAGGTACAAGCATCATTGGATGAACCTTCTCTAGAGACAAGCATATGGTTGGGGGCATAGTGTTTCATAAACACATTTTCTAGTTTTATTTTTCCGCTGGCAATGTATTTCCAGAGTTATGCCCCTTTTTCGACTTAGCCTGTGGAACCTTGTCAACAAAATATCTCAAGAACCCCTGATGCTAGGATCATGAGGCTTTGCAAGATGAGAATGCCTAAGGTGTAGATGACCTGATTAACTTTTGAAACAAATTCGTGAATTTTTGACTGAGTTATGCCCCTTTTTCGACTTAGTGCATTGTAAGCCTATGGAAACTTGTGAACAAAATATCTCAAGAACCCCTGAAGCTAGGAGCATGATTTTTTGCAGGAAGATACTGCCTGTGGTGTAGATGACCTGATTAACTTTTGAAAAAAATTCGTGAAATTTTTATCGAGTTATGCCCCTTTTTGGACTTAGTGCATTGAGGCCTATGGTACAAAGGTACCCTTACATATAGTCAAGAACAATAAGAGCTAGGAACTTGAAACTTTATACACATGATCAGTATTGAAAATAAGCAGACCCGTATTTTTTTATTTTTCCGCTGGCAATGTATTTCCAGAGTTATGCCCCTTTTTCGACTTAGCCTGTGGAACCTTGTGAACAAAATATCTCAAGAACCCCTGATGCTAGGATCATGAGGCATTGCAAGATGAGAATGCATAAGGTGTAGATGACCTGATTAAATTTTGAATCAAATTAGTGAATTTTTGACCGAGTTATGCCCCTTTTTCGACTTAGTGCATTGTAAGCTTATGGAACCTTGTGAACAAAATATCTCAAGAACCCCTGAAGCTAGGAGCATGATTTTTTGCAGGAAGATACTGCCAGTGGTGTAGATGACCTGATTAACTTTTGAAAAATATTCGTGAATTTTTGATCGAGTTCTTCCCCTTTTTCGACTTAGTGCATTGAGGCCTATGGTACAAAGGTACCCTTACATATAGTCATGAACAATAAGAGCTAGGAACTTGAAACTTTATACACATGATCAGTATGGAAAATAAGCAGACCCGTATTTTTTTATTTTTCCGCCGGCAATGTATTTCCAGAGTTATGCCCCTTTTTCGACTTAGCCTGTGGAACCTTGTCAACAAAATATCTCAAGAACCCCTGAAGCTAGGAGCATGATTTTTTGCAGGAAGATACTGCCTGTGGTGTAGATGACCTGATTAACTTTTGAAAAAAATTCGTGAATTTTTTATCAAGTTATGCCCCTTTTTCGACTTAGTGCATTGAGGCCTATGGTACAAAGGTACCCTTACATATAGTCAAGAACAATAAGAGCTAGGAACTTGGAACTTTATACACATGATCAGTATTGAAAATAAGCAGACCCGTATTTTTATGCCCCCAATTTCGGAGAAATTGTGGGGGCATATTGGTTTGGGCCTGTCCGTCTGTCCGTCCGTCCGTCTGTCAGTCTGTCCTCTATCTCAAGAACCGTAAGAGCTAGGAGCTTGAAACTTTATACACATGATCAGTATGAAAAATAAGCGAACACATGTTTCTTCTTTTTTCCGCAGGTCACATATTTCAAGAGTTATGCCCCTTTTTCGACTTAGCCTGTGGAACATTGTGAACAAAATATCTCAAGAACCCCTGATGCTAGGATCATGAGGTTTTGCAGGATGAGAATGCCCAAGGTGTAGATGACCTGATTAACTTTTGAAACAAATTCGTGAATTTTTGATCGAGTTATGCCCCTTTTTCGACTTAGTGCATTGTAAGCCTATGGAACCTTGTGAACAATATATCTCAAGAACCCCTGAAGCTAGGAGCATGATTATTTGCAGGAAGATACTGCCTGTGGTGTAGATGACCTGATTAACTTTTGAAAAAAATTTGTGAATTTTTTATCAAGTTATTCCCCTTTTTCGACTTAGTGCATTGAGGCATATGGTACAAAGGTACTCTTACCTATAGTCAAGAACAATAAGAGCTAGGAACTTGAAACTTTATACACATGATCAGTATGGAAAATAAGCAGACCCGTATTTTTTTATTTTTCCGCCGGCAATGAATTTCCATAGTTATGCCCCTTTTTCGACTTAGCCTGTGGAACCTTGTGAACAAAATATCTCAAGAACCCCTGATGCTAGGATCATGAGGCTTTGCTAGATGAGAATGCCTAAGGTGTAGATGACCTGATTAACTTTTGAAACAAATTCATGAATTTTTGACCGAGTTATGCCCCTTTTTCGACTAAGTGCATTGTAAGCCTATGGAACCTTGTGAACAAAATATCTCAAGAACCCCTGAAGCTAGGAGCATGATTATTTGCAGGAAGATACTGCCTGTGGTGTAGATGACCTGATTAACTTTTGAAAAAAATTTGTGAATTTTTTATCAAGTTATTCCCCTTTTTCGACTTAGTGCATTGAGGCATATGGTACAAAGGTACTCTTACCTATAGTCAAGAACAATAAGAGCTAGGAACTTGAAACTTTATACACATGATCAGTATGGAAAATAAGCAGACCCGTATTTTTTTATTTTTCCGCCGGCAATGTATTTCCATAGTTATGCCCCTTTTTCGAGTTAGCCTGTGGAACCTTGTGAACAAAATATCTCAAGAACCCCTGATGCTAGGAGCATGATTATTTGCAGGAAGATACTGCCTGTGGTGTAGATGACCTGATTAACTTTTGAAAAAAATTTGTGAATTTTTTATCAAGTTATTCTCCTTTTTCGACTTAGTGCATTGAAGCCTATGGTACAAAGATACCCTTACATATAGTCAAGAACAACAAGAGCTAGGAACTTGAAACTTTATACACATGATCAGTATGGAAAATAAGCAGACCCGATTTTTATTTTTCTATTTTTCCGCCGGCAATGTATTTCCAGAGTTATGCCCATTTTTTCGACTTAGCCTGTGGAACCTTGTGAACAAAATATCTCAAGAACCCCTGATGCTAGGATCATGAGGCTTTGCAAGATGAGAATGCCCAAGGTGTAGATGACCTGATTAACTTTTGAAACAAATTCGTGAATTTTTGACTGAGTTATGCCCCTTTTTCGACTTAGTGCATTGTATGCCTATGGAACCTTTTGAACAAAATATCTCAAGAACCCCTGATGTTAGGAGCATGATTATTTGAAGGAAGATACTGCCTGTGGTGTAGATGACCTGATTAACTTTTGAAAAAAACTTGTGAATTTTTGATCGAGTTATGCCCCTTTTTGAACTTAGTGCATTGAAGCCTATGGTACAAAGGTACCCTTACATATAGTCAAGAACAATAAGAGCTAGGAACTTGAAACTTTATACACATAATCAGTATGGAAAATAAGCAGACCCGTTTTTTTTTATTTTTCCTCCGGCAATGTATTTCCAGAGTTATGCCCCTTTATCGACTTAGCCTGTGGAACCTTGTGAACAAAATATCTCAAGAACCCCTGATGCTAGGAGCATGATTTTATGCAGGAAGATACTGCCTGTGGTGTAGCTGACCTGATTAACTTTTGAAAATAATTTGTAAATTTTGGATTGAGTTATGCCCCTTTTTCAACTTAGTGCATTATTTGCCTATGGAAGCTTGTGAACAAAATATCTCAAGAACCCCTGATGCTAGGATCATGAGGTTTTGCAGGATGACAATGCCCAAGGTGTAGATGACCTGATTAACTTTTGAAACAAATTCGTGAATTTTTGACAAAGTTATGCCCCTTTTTCGACTTCGTGCCTTGTAAGCCTATGGAACCTTGTGAACAAAATATCTCAAGAACCCCTGATGTTAGGAGCATGATTTTTTGCAGGAAGATACTGCCTGTGGTGTAGATGACCTGATTAACTTTTTATTGAGTTATGCCCCTTTTTCGACTTAGTGCATTGTAAGCCTATGGAACCTTGTGAACAAAATATCTCAAGAACACCTGATGCTAGGAGCATGATTTTATGCAGGAGGATACTGCCTGTGGTGTAGATGACCTGATTAACTTTTGAAAATAATTTGTAAATTTTGGATTGAGTTATGCCCCTTTTTCAACTTAGTGCATTATTTGCCTATGGAAGCTTGTGAACAAAATATCTGGAGAACCCCTGATGCTAGGATCATGATTTTTGCAGGTTGATATTGCCCAAGGTGTAGATGACCTGATTAACTTTCGAAAACAGTTAGTAAATTTTTGACTGAGTTAAGCCCCTTTTTCGACTTAGTGCATTGTAAGCCTATGGTACAAAGGTACAAGCATTATTGGATGAACCTTTTCTAGAGACAAGCATATGGTTGGGGGCATAGTGTTTCATAAACACATTTTCTAGTTTTATTTTTCTGCTGGCAATGTATTTCCAGAGTTATGCCCCTTTTTCGACTTAGCCTGTGGAACCTTGTCAACAAAATATCTCAAGAACCCCTGATGCTAGGATCATGAGGCTTTGCAAGATGAGAATGCCTAAGGTGTAGATGACCTGATTAACTTTTGAAACAAATTCGTGAATTTTTAGCTCACCTGAGCCATAGGCTCAGGGTGAGCTATTGTGATCACCCAGTGTCCGTCGTCCGTCGTCCGTCGTGCGTCGTCCGTCGTCCGTCGTGCGTCGTCAACAATTTGCTTTAAATGACATCTTCTCTGAAACCGCTAGGCCTAGGGCTTTGATATTTGGTATGAAGCATTGCCTAGTGGTCCTCTACCAAGTTTGTTCAAATGGTGGCCCCAGGGTCCAAAATGGCCCTGGGGCAGGGGGTCTTGGGTTCGAAACTAATAAATACTTAAAAATCTTCTTCTCCAGAACTGCTTGGCTCAGATGCTTGAAATTTGGTATGTAGCATTGCCTAGTGGTCCTCTACCAAGTTTGTTCAAATGGTGGCCCCAGGGTTCAAAATGGCCCAGGGGCAGGGGGTCTTGGGTTCGAAACTAAAAAATACTTAAAAATCTTCTTCTCCAGAACTGCTTGGCTCAGATGCTTGAAATTTGGTATGTAGCATTGCCTAGTGGTCCTCTACCAAGTTTGTTCAAATGGTGGCCCCAGGGTTCAAAATGGCCCAGGGGCAGGGGGTCTTCGGTTCGAAACTAAAAAATACTTAAAAATCTTCTTCTCCAGAACTGCTTGGCTCAGATGCTTGAAATTTGGTATGTAGCATTGCCTAGTGGTCCTCTACCAAGTTTGTTCAAATGGTGGCCCCAGGGTCCAATATGGCCCCGGGGCAGGGGGTCTTGGGTTCGAAACTAAAAAATACTTAAAAATCTTCTTCTCCAGAACTGCTTGGCTCAGATGCTTGAAATTTGGTATGTAGCATTGCCTAGTGGTCCTCTACCAAGTTTGGTCAAATGGTGGCCCCAGGGTTCAAAATGGCCCAGGGGCAGGGGGTCTTGGGTTCGAAACTAAAAAATACTTAAAAATCTTCTTCACCAGAACTGCTTGGCTCAGATGCTTGAAATTTGGTATGTAGCATTGCCTAGTAGTCCTCTACCAAGTTTGTTCAAATGGTGGCCCCAGGGTCCAAAATGGCTCTGGGGCAGGGGGTCTTGGGTTCGAAGCAAAAAATACTTAAAAATCTTCTTCTCCAGAACTACTTGGCTCAGATGCTTGAAATTTGGTATGTGGCATTGCCTAGTGGTCCTCTATCAAGTTTGTTCAAATGGTGGCCCCAGGGTCCAAAATGGCCCTGGGGCAGGGGGTCTTGGGTTCGAAACTAATAAATACTTAAAAATCTTCTTCACCAGAACTGCCTGCCTCAGATGCTTGAAATTTGGTATGTAACATTGCCTAGTGGTCCTCTACCAAGTTTGTTCAAATGGTGGCTCCAGGGCCAAAATGACTCTGGGGCAGGGAGTCCCAGGTTTGAACCATAGAAATACATAGAAAAATAATAAAAAATCTTCTACTTCAGAACCGCAAGGCTCAAATGCTTGAAATTTGGTATGTAGTATTGCCTTAAAAAGTAAACCTTTACCAAGTTTGTTCAAATGGTGGCTCCTGGGTCCAAAATGGCCCATGGACCGGGAGTCCTAGGTTTGAACCATAGAAATATATAGAAAAATATTTAAAAAATCTTCTTCTTCAGTACCACTTGGCTCAGATGCTTGAAATTTGGTTTGTACCTTTGCCTAGTAGTTTTACGAAGTTTGTTCAAATGATGACCCCAGGGTCTATAAATGGCCCCACCCCAGGGGGTCCTGGGTTTGAACCATAGAACTACATAGAAAAATATTAAAAATTCTTCTTCAGAACCACTTGGCTCAGATGCTTGAAAATTGGTTTGATGCATTACCTCGTTGTCCTTTATCAAGTTTGTTCAAATGATGACCCCAGGGTTCAAAATGGCCCTGCGGCAAGGAGTCCTGAGTTTGAGCCATAGAAATACATAGGAAACTATTAAAAAATCTTCTTCTTCAGAACCACTTGGCTCAGATGCTTGAAATTTGGTATGATGCATTGCCTGGTGGACTCCTACAAAGTTTGTGTAAACGGTTGCCCTGGGATCCAAAATGGCCCTGGGGCAGGGAGTTTGGGGTCGAAATTAAAATGTACTTAAAAAATTTCTACTCCGGAACCCCTTAGTGCAGATGCTTGGAATTTTGTATGATACATTGCCTAGTGGTCCCTTACCAAGTTTGTTCAAATGATGGTGCCAGTGTCAAAAATGGCCCCGCCCCAGGGGGTCCTGGGTTTGAACCATAGAAATACATAGAAAAATATTCAGAAATCTTCTTCTTCAGAACCACTTGGCTCAGAGACTTGAAATTTAGCTTTTAGCATTGCCTAGTGGTCCTTTACCAAGATTATTCAAATAATGACCCCATGGTCCAAATGGCCCTGCCCCAGGGGGTCCAGGGTTTGAACCATAGCAATACATAGAAAAAACATTCAAAAATCTTCTTCAGAACCATTTGGAAATGGTTGCAAACTATCTGGTTTGTTCAAATTATGACCCTAGTTTGACCTTTAACCTTTTTGCTCAGGTGAGCGATTCAGGGCCTCTTGGCCCTCTTGTTGACTGAGTTATGCCCCTTTTTCGACTTAGTGCATTGTAAGCCTATGGAAACTTGTGAACAAAATATCTCAAGAACCCCTGAAGCTAGGAGCATGATTTTTTGCAGGAAGATACTGCCTGTGGTGTAGATGACCTGATTAACTTTTGAAAAAAATTCGTGAAATTTTTATCGAGTTATGCCCCTTTTTGGACTTAGTGCATTGAGGCCTATGGTACAAAGGTACCCTTACATATAGTCAAGAACAATAAGAGCTAGGAACTTGAAACTTTATACACATGATCAGTATTGAAAATAAGCAGACCCGTATTTTTTTATTTTTCCGCTGGCAATGTATTTCCAGAGTTATGCCCCTTTTTCGACTTAGCCTGTGGAACCTTGTGAACAAAATATCTCAAGAACCCCTGATGCTAGGATCATGAGGCATTGCAAGATGAGAATGCATAAGGTGTAGATGACCTGATTAAATTTTGAATCAAATTAGTGAATTTTTGACCGAATTATGCCCCTTTTTCGACTTAGTGCATTGTAAGCTTATGGAACCTTGTGAACAAAATATCTCAAGAACCCCTGAAGCTAGGAGCATGATTTTTTGCAGGAAGATACTGCCAGTGGTGTAGATGACCTGATTAACTTTTGAAAAATATTCGTGAATTTTTGATCGAGTTCTTCCCCTTTTTCGACTTAGTGCATTGAGGCCTATGGTACAAAGGTACCCTTACATATAGTCATGAACAATAAGAGCTAGGAACTTGAAACTTTATACACATGATCAGTATGGAAAATAAGCAGACCAGTATTTTTTTATTTTTCCGCCGGTCATGTATTTCCAGAGTTATGCCCCTTTTTCAACTTAGCCTGTGGAAACTTGTGAACAAAATATCTCAAGAACCCCTGATGCTAGGATCATGAGGTTTTGCAGGATGAGAATGCCCAAGGTGTAGATGACCTGATTAACTTTTGAAACAAATTCGTGAATTTTTGACAAAGTTATGCCCCTTTTTCGACTTAGTGCATTGTAAGCCTATGGAACCTTGTGAACAAAATATCTCAAGAACCCCTGATGTTAGGAGCATGATTTTTTGCAGGAAGATACTGCCTGTGGTGTAGATGACCTGATTAACTTTTGAAAAGAAATCATGAATTTTTTATTGAGTTATGCCCCTTTTTCGACTTAGTGCATTGTAAGTCTATGGAACCTTGTGAACAAAATATCTGGAGAACCCCTGATGCTAGGAGCATGATTTTTTGCAGGAAGATACTGCCTGTGGTGTAGATGACCTGATTGACTTTTGAAAATAATTTGTAAATTTTGGATTGAGTTATGCCCCTTTTTCAACTTAGTGCATTATTTGCCTATGGAAGCTTGTGAACAAAATATCTGGAGAACCCCTGATGCTAGGATCATGATTTTTGCAGGTTGATATTGCCCAAGGTGTAGATGACCTGATTAACTTTCGAAAACAATTCGTAAATTTTTGACTGAGTTAAGCCCCTTTTTCGACTTAGTGCATTGTAAGCCTATGGTACAAAGGTACAAGCATTATTGGATGAACCTTCTCTAGAGACAAGCATATGGTTGGGGGCATAGTGTTTCATAAACACATTTTCTAGTTTCTTTTTTTACAGCAGTCACATTTCCAGAATTATGCCCCTTTTTCAACTTAGTAAGCCTATGGAACCTTGTGAACAAAATATCTCAGGAACCCCTGATGACTTTTTGTGGGAAAACATCGCCCAAGGTACCCCTGATGACTTTTTGTGGGAAAACATCGCCCAAGGTCTCGTAAGTCAGAGGTCCTGGGCTGGAAACCCGGTCTGGCCACATACTTTCGTTTCTCCTTCCGCTGATTCAAGAAGGGTAGTTGTCAGTTACTGGCGAAAGTATGTGCACTTAGTACTGGTTAACCGCTTAGAAGGTCTAAGCCTGCCCAGGAATAGTGTGGTTAGGTTAACTGACCGTCCCGACATGACCTTAGTTGTTTACTGTGGACGTTAAATATTAAATCAACCAACCAACCATCGCCCAAGGTGTGAATGACCTGATTAACTTATGTTATGCCCCTTTTTCAACTTAGTGCATTGTAAGCCTATGGAACCTTGTGAACAAAATATCTCAGAAACCCCTGATGCTAGGATCATAATTTTTTGTGGGAAGACATTGACTAAGGTGTAGATGACCTGATTAACTTTTGAAAAAAAAAATACGAATTTTTGACCGAGTTATGCTTCTTTATCGACTTAGTGCATTGAAGGCTATGGTACAGAAGTACCCTTACATACACTCAAGAACCGTAAGAGATTGGAACTTGACATTTTATATGTGGCATGAACATGAAAAATAAGCGGACCCGTAATTTTTTCCCCTCCCCCGGTCTTGTCTTTCAGAGTTATGCTCTGGCTACATACTTTCGTTTCTTCCTCCGCTGATTCAAGAAGGGCTGTTGTCAGTTACTGGCGAAAGTATGTGCACTTAGTACTAGTTAACCACTTAGGGGGTCTAAACCTGCCCAGGAAAAGTGTGGTTAGGTTAACTGACCATCCCGACATGACCATAGCTGTTTACCGTGGATGTAAAGCAACAAATCAATCAAATCAAATCAGAGTTATGCCCCATTTTCGACTTTGTCATTTTATATAGGAACAACCTTGTGAACAAAATATCTGAAGAACTGCTTAAGCTAGGATCCAGACATTTGCAATACAGTTACAGACCAAGGTGTAGATGACCTGATTATCTATTGAGCATATTTATAAATTTTCGGTTGTGTTCTTCCCCTTTTTCGGACATAGGCAGTTTGTATAGCAACAAGCTTGTGAACAAAATATTTGAAGAGCCACAAAAGCTAAGATCCTTATATTTGGCATACAGGTTTGAACCAAGGTGTAGATGACCTAATTAACTTTGCAGCCTATTTCATAAATTTTTGGGTGAGTTATTCCCTTTTTTGGACATAGGCATTTTGTATAGGAACAAGCTATAGGAATAACTTTTGGAACAAAACATCTGAAGAACCGCTTAAGCTGTATGTGTTAGTTATATTTGGCATACAGTTACAGATTAAGATGTAGATAAACAGATTAATACCCCTTTCTGACTTAAACATTATGGGATGAACCTTCTTTAGAGGCAAGCATACGGTTGGGGGCATAGTGTTTCATAAACACATTTTCTAGTTATTATTTTAATAATTTTGAAATCATAAAAGGCATAAACAAAAGGTTTTCAAGCTATTTTAACCTGAAACTAAATTAAAAAATAGTGATTTGGGGTGGTTTTTATGCGGTTTGGGTGGTTTGGGGGTAATTCGATGGCCCCGAAAAATCTTAGGCATGTCTAGAAACTCTTGTTGAAAGGGTGAGAAATGTTTTTGCTAATTATTTGCTACTGGCTTGCATATTGGTTAAAGGAGGTAATCCAATGTCTTTGACAACTTACAGCCTATGGGTGATCATTCCACAGAGAGTATGTTAGCAGCTGTTCCCTTAGCTGTAGTCGATGCCAGCATCTGTTGGTGGATATTCTCATGTTTGATACAGACAACAAGACAGCTCAGACTAAGAAGAAACATTGTTAAACTCACACTTTACAGACACTTTACAAACACATTGATATTTGCAGTTTTAGGTAAGATATAGTTTCTCTGAAATGATTTTATCTCCCTAGATGCCTGCTTCTGTCTATACATATATCCATTCATAAAGAGCAGTTTTGAATTCTCTTTTTTGTCAGAAAATCCCTTTACTATGGTTTTAAGCTGACCTAGCCCGAAGGGGCATAGTGAGCTTTTGTCATACCACAGCATCCGGCTTTCATCATGAATAGTATGTTGTGCCTTGTCCGTCAGCAATTAAAAACAACTAATTTAAACAACTTTTCTCTGAAACCTATGGACCCATAGTTCTCAAATTTCATGTGGAGCATGGCCTGACTACAGGGTTTCAGAATTATAAACCTGGTTGAGAATCCAAGATGGGGGGCATTACGAAAATGTAGCAAAAATAAAAAAAAATCAACTTCCGCTTCAGAAAACATTTAATATATGTTGTTATACCCCCGCTTTGAAAAAGTGGGGGGTATACTGGTTTACATCTGTCCGTCCGTCCTTCCCTCCCTCCGTCCGTCCTTCCGTCCGTCCTTCCATCAGTCCCCTTTTAATCAAATTTTTCGTCAAAGATTTCTCCACAACCATACAAGCTAGAATGGTCATATTTGGCATACATGTTGATGACGATGTGTTGTATAGTGGGATTGAGAAGCAGCCTTCTGCTGCTTATTTTTCCCTTTATTTGTCCATTTTTATCCCCCGACCGAAAGGTTCGGGGGATATAGCGATGAGCCTGGCGTCCGTCCGTCCGTCCGTCCGTCCGTCTGTAAACACTTTCTTGTCCGCTCTATATCTTGAATACCCTTTGGAATATTTTCATGATACTTCACAGTTATGTAGAACAGGTCATGACGCCGTGTCGCGTACAAGAATGGTAACTCTTGCCATTGTGCTTTTTGAATTATCTCCCCTTTGGTGATTTTTAGATTCGTGTCCGCTCTATAACTAGAATACCCTTTGGAATATTCTCATGATACTTCACAGATATGTAGAACAGGTCATGATGGTGTGTCGCGAACAAGATTGGCAACTCTTGTTGACTTACTTTTTGAGTTATTTCCCCTTGATCATTTTAGGTGTGATTTAGTATCCGCTCTATAACTTGAATACCTTTTGGAATATTTTCC
Source organism: Ctena decussata (assembly GCA_963989385.1). Classification (NCBI taxonomy): domain Eukaryota; kingdom Metazoa; phylum Mollusca; class Bivalvia; order Lucinida; family Lucinidae; genus Ctena; species Ctena decussata. The sequence continues at coordinate 46,549,224 of OZ022499.1, forward strand.
TGATACTTCACAGATATGTAGAACAGGTCATTACGATGTGTCGCGAACAAGTATGACAACTCCTGCTTTCTTACTTTTTGAGTTATTTCCCCTTGATGGTTGTAGGCGTGATTTCGTGTCCGCTCTATAACTTGAATACCTTTTGGAATATTTTCATGATACTTCACAGATATGTAGAACAGGTCATGATGATGTGTCGCGAACAAGAATGACAACTCTTGCTTTCTTACTTTTTGAGTTATTTCCCTTTGATGATTTTAGGTGTCTGCTCCATAGCTTGAATACCTTTTGAAATATTTTCATGATACTTCACAGATATGCAGAACAGGTCATGACAATTTGTCTCATACATGAATGATAACTCTTGCTTTTATACTCTGTGAGTTATTTCCCTTTGGTAGTTTGAGCTGCTGTTTGTGTCTCTGCTCCATATCTGTATAACCCTGGCCAGCTCCAGAATTTGAATAACCGTGTACCTTTTAGAATATTGATGATCATGCTGTGATATCTTATCCGTGTTCATAACTCTCTCTGACCCCTCCACATTCCCGCCCGCCCCCGCCAAAAAAAAAAAAAAATTTTTTCCAGATTTGGATTCTTTGTCCAAATTCACTTACTAGAGGGCTCAAAATTAGGTTTGTAGGGCTTGTACTTTAGAAGTTATTCACACATTTTGAAAGTTGAATGTATCGTATTCTATACATTTGTGTATAGGGTGGCTGTTTGAGATATTACCTCTTTTTAGCAGTCAAGCATACTGTTTTAGTCTGAGTGTTAGATAATCATGCATCTGTTAACAGGTTAATGTCAATCAGAAGCATAAAAGAATGACAATATATAACTAATATGTGTTTTGAAGTGCACCCTTTTTACCAAGGCCCATGGGGGTCTTCGGTCGGGGGATTTGCCATCTCCTCTGATGGCTATTTTTCTTTATTTCCATACTTTGAATAATGAAATTTTTCGTCAAAGATTTCTCCACAACCATTCAAGCTAGAATGGTCATATTTGGCATACAGGTTGATGACGATGTGTTGTATCATGGGATTGAGAACCAGCCTTCTCCTTCTTATTCTTCCCTTTATTTGTCCATTTTTATCCCCCGACCGAAAGGTTTGGGGGATATAGCGATGAGCCTGGCGTCCGTCCGTCCGTCCGTCCGTCTGTCTGTCCGTCCGTCCGTCCTTAAACACTTTCTTGTCCGCTCTATATCTTGAATACCCTTTGGAATATTTTCATGCTACTTCGAAGTTATGAAGAACAGGTCATGATGATGTGTCGCGTACAAGAATGGTAACTCTTGCTATTGTACTTTTTGAATTATCTCCCCTTTGGTGATTTTTTGGCATATTCGTGTCCGCTCTGTAACTTGAATACCCTTTGGAATATTTTCATGATACTTCACAGAAATGTAGAACAGGTCATGACGATGTGTCGCGAACAAGAATGACAACTCTTGCTTTCTTACTTTTTGAGTTATTTCCCCTTGATAGTTTTAGGTGTGATTTTTTGGCACATTGGTGTCCGCTCTATAACTTGAATACCCTTTGGAATATTCTCATGATACTTCACAGATATGTAGAACAGGTCATGAAGGTGTGTCGCGAACAAGAATGACAACTCTTGCTTTCTTACTTTTTGGGTTATTTCCCCTTGATCATTTTAGGTATGATTTCGTGTCCGCTCTATAACTTGAATACCTTTTGGAATATTTTCATGATACTTCACAGATATGTAGAACAGGTCATGATGATGTGTCGCGAACAAGTATGACAACTCCTGCTTTCTTACTTTTTGAGTTATTTCCCCTTGATGGTTTTAGGTGTGATTTCGTGTCTGCTCTATAACTTGAATACCTTTTGGAATATTTTCATGATACTTCACAGATATGTAGAACAGGTCATGACGATGTGTCGCGAACAAGAATGACAACTCTTGCTTTCTTACTTTTGGAGTTATTTCCCTTTGATGATTTTAGGTGTCTGCTCCATAGCTTGAATACCTTTTGAAATATTTTCATGATACTTCACAGATATGTAGAACAGGTCATGACAATTTGTCTCATACATAAATGATAACTCTTGCTTTAATACTTTGTGAGTTATTTCCCTTTGGTAGTTTGAGCTGCTGTTTGTATAACCCTGGCCAGCTCCAGAATTTGAATAACCTTGTACCTTTTAGAACATTGATGATCATGTCATGCTGTGATATCTTATCAGTGTTCTTAACTCTCTCTGACCCCTCCACATTCCCGTGCCCCGTCCCGCAACCCCCCCCCCCCCCCCCCCACCACCACAATTTTTTTTTTTTTTCCCCAGATTTGGATTCTTTGTCCAAATTCACTTACTAGAGAGCTCAAAATAAGGTTTGTAGGGCTTGTACTTTAGAAGTTATTCACACATTTTGAAAGTTGAATGTATCGTATGCTATACATTTGTGTATATGGTGGCTGTTTGAGATATTACCTCTTTTTAGCAGTCAAGCATACTGTTTTAGTCTGAGTGTTGTATATGCATGCATCTGTTAACAGTTAATGTCAAACAGAAGCATAAAAAAAGACAATATATTACTAATATGTGTTTTGAAGTGCACCCTTTTTACCAAGGCCCATGGGGGGTCTTCGGTCGGGGGATTTGCCATCTCCTCTGATGGCTATTTTTCTTCATTTCCATACTTTGAATTTGAAATTTTTCGTCAAAGATTTCTCCTCACCCATTCAAGCTAGAACAGTCATATTTGGCATACAGGTTGATGACAATGTGTTGTATCGTGGGATTGCAAACCAGCCTTCTCGTGCTTATTCTTCCCTTTATCTGTCCAATTTTCTTACTTTCCATACTTTTAATAATGAATTTTTCGTCAAAGATTTCTCCACACCTATTCAAGCTAGAATGGTCATATTTGGCGTACAGATTGATGACGGTGTGTTGTATCGTGGGATTGCAAACCAGCCTTCTCCAAACCAGCCTTCTCGTGCTTATTCTTCCCTTTATTTGTCCAATTTTCTTACTTTCCATACTTTTGAATAATGAATTTTTCGTCAAAGATTTCTCCACAACTGTGCAAGATAGAGTAGTCATATTTGGTTTGCAGTTTGATGACGATGTGTTGTGTCATGGGTCTGCAAACTATCTCAAGCTTATTCTTCCCTGTATTTGTCGGATTTTCTTTCTTTCCATACTTTGAATTACACAGTTTTTTGTCAAAGATTTTTGTGCAACCATGCAAGTTAGAGATTGAGAACCAGCCTTCTTCCTGTATTTGTCTGATACTCTCTCTCTTTCTATTGAATAATGCAATTTTTCGTAAAAGATTTCACAGCAACTCTTCAAGGTAGAATGTTCATATTTGGTGTACAGATTGTAAAGGACTTATTGTATAGTAGGATTCAACCCAGCTGTATCTAGCATATTTTCCCTGTATTTGTTTTATTTTCTTTCTCTCTTTACACTGAATAATGCAATTTTTTGTAAAAGATTTCACAGTAACCCTTCAAGGTAGAATGTTCATATTTGGTATACAGATTGATAACGACTTATTGTATCGTGGGATTGCAAACCAGCCGTATCTGGCATATTCTTCTTTGTATTTGTCTGATTGTCTTTCTCTCCATATTTGAATAATGACTTTTTTGTCAAAGGTTTCTAAGCAGCCATTGCAAGTTAGAGGAGGGATATTTTGTTTGCAGTTGTATTATGGGATCAAGAACCAGCCTTCTGCATATTCTTCCCGATATTTTTCCAATTTTTCTTTCTCTATTTTGAATAATGCAATTTTTAGTAACAAATTTGACAGCATCCTTTCAAGTTTAATCTTCATATTTGGTATACAGATTGATAAAGACTTATGTCTTACATGTACATGTATTTATTAATTTTTTGATCTGTCTATGTGAAATCATTTTATTCCGTATTACATAGACAGGGATTTATTGATATTTGGTATACATGTTGACAATGAGTTCTCTCTCTTTATACTTTATGTAATGAAAATAACACCATTTGATTAAAGCACTTAAGCGGGGGTATAGTCGGATTCTCCGACAGTTCTAGTTAGAATTTGGCATGGAACATCAGTTAGACTTTACTATTCAAAATTATAGAAATAAAAAAACCATCTGTACTGGACATCGGTGACCTATCCCTATTTGCGAATGTGGTTTTGCTCGAAAACAGCTTATTCAGTCAACTTGTTCTCTAAGACCAATGTACCCATGGTTTCCAAATTTCAAATGGAGCATGAACAAACTGAAGGGTTTCAAAACTGTAAATTTCGGTTACTAAAATTAGCAAAAACAACAAAATCAACTTCTCCAGAACCACTTGGTATATTTGGCTTAAAGTTTGCATGGAAAATCAATTAGACCTTGGTGTTCAAATTGAAATAAATGGAAAAAAATGTATGGCAGAATTAGGTCACAGTGACCTACCTAATGTTTATGAGTGTGATTTTGCTCAAATACCAATATCTCAAGTAAAACTATGTATGGATTTTAGTTAAATTTGGTCTGAATCATCCTTAAATGGAGTTCTTTCAAATTTATGCGAATAGACCATCCAAGATGGCCACCAGCGGCCGTTTCTAAAAATAGTAGAAACATGAAAATGACATTATCTCTAGAACCCCTGAGTGGGATTGGCCCAACTTTGTGTTATAATGGTCCTTGCATGGTCCTTTTTCATTTTTAGCACGCGTTTTGAAGCAAAATAGAGCTTATGCTATACCCCCTGCGTCATAGTCCAAGTACGCGTCAGCGTTTGTGTTGGCGTCCGCATTCGGTTTCACATCCGCTTCTGTGAGCAGTTTAACCAATGTTAATCATTTGCTTTTAGATCTTTTTCTCACAGTGTTTAGGGCTAGAGTAATGAAACTTGGTACACATTTTCATCAGCATATGATCACCAAAATGCCTGCACCATTTAAGACCTTGACCTATGGTCTACTTACTTATAAATAAAGTAGGTTAATGTATGTTAAGCGTTTGTGTTCAGGTCAGTTTCACCGTACGTCTGCTGAGCGCAACACTGTTGTAACTACATTTTTGTCAAAACTCCTTTTTTTCCATAAAAGTTTTCCTTTCAACCATTTACATCTGTGTTCAAAAAATCGGCATTGAAGACTAAATAGTTATCAAGTTATTTGACGACAAAAATATTAACCATTTTAGGGCTGAGCGCAAAACTATTGTAACTGCAGTTTTTCTGCAGTTACAATAGTTTTGCGCTCACAAAATTTGTACATAGCTTAAAATCACTAGCGCAAAACTATGGTAAGTGATTTTTACTTTGAGGAAAATGTTAATTTTGCAAGTTTTAGAATGTTCTTATGTTAGAATATTACTTTAACAACTCTTTCAAACTGCAGTAGACTATAATTTTGTGCTGGGATGAGATTTCTGCTTTGCTACCACTTGTTTACCCATGACCAAAATATCAAATGGTGTATGGATAGGCCCAATCGCCTGCAAGTAAACCCCTCTTTGCTTTAATCTAACACTGTTCCTAAAATTAATCTCAACTCTGACTTTGAAACATACAGTCCCTGCTAAAATGAAGATTGAAATATCATAGACAGCATATAATCATATTCTTTGACTATTTTCGGAAAATGCCCATTTCCAGTAGTGTGGTATTCAACATATATCTGTATACCTATACCGACCTTATTGTTTGTTACCAAATCATTTTTGCAGAAATGTGTCTTCAGCTAGGAAATGATGCTAATCATGTCCCAGGAATGTACATCTGAACCCTGTCCATGTTTTCAACTTTACAGCTCCTCGTTTTATCTAAAAGCATGTTATAAATTAGAGAGAAAAGTTGGTGTATTGAAGACAGAGTTATGCTCCTTTATAAACTTATGTATTTCAACTTCATAATGGGCCCATTTTTAGTGTTAGGTTTATGGTTATGCTTTATCCATTATTTTTTTCTTCTAGCTAGGTTCTGCAATACTTGTATTTTCTGTTTTGGCCATATACACGTATATAAAACTGAACTGAAGGCTGCAGTTTGTGTTACATTTCAAACCTCCAGTAATGCATGGTCAATGGTCCTCTTTAATTTTTGGGTCGAGATTTTAAACCCCCTGAAGCATTTTGTTGTAGGATCTCTTCATTGAGGAGATTCAGTTGGGGTCCTATGACATTCGTCTTTTCGAGGTGGGAAATACTATGATTGTCCATGGCTTTGATAAATAATTCATAGCGGCCCTGCAGTTTATGCAAGATATTTCATTTTTATGTTAAGAGATTCTTCTTTGCACAACAGGAATAAGAACAGAATGCTGGTTATACAATGTTTTATCACTGACATGCTGTTCATAGTACAATCAGAAAATTAAAAATGAATTCATGAAATGACATCTTAAATAACTGACTAAGGTATGGTTTTAAAGTCACAAATTTCCTGTATCTGTCTTATAGCTGGCATTTTAAAAACAGTGCATAAAACATATAATATTTTATTAGGGGTGATTGGAAGTTACATATTTGAATGTTATGTGATTTTTTTTAATAAATCTGTCAAAGGCTATCTTTTATCAAGTATTTCAGAAAATTTCACTGGATTTTAACTATTAATTCTTGAGTAACTGAAAACAATTTGACGGCACCCCTGGTATCCTAAGTGAAATGGATCAGTTCATGCACTGTTCAGTATCGGGTATGCCAATGAAGGGATGTCTACTCCGCAGTTTTACTTCTGTTATCAAGTATTTCAGACAATTTCACTGAATTTTGACTGTTAAAGTCTCCATAGTCCTATCAGTGGTAAAACAGTCTTGACTCAAATCACTATAAAAACGGTTCAACCTTCACATTTGGTAATAAAATGTGGGTTGATGTGCATAATATTGAGTCATTCAACTGGCAAAAAGTAGAGAAAACAAGTCTATGAAAAATAACAAATCGCTCAACAAAATACAATTTCCTGTTCTAGTTTGCCGTCTAGCGATGCTAGATAAACATAAGCAGGATAGTGATTGGGGCTCCAGCCTGTACATTGTATTTTTACCATTTTATTCAAGGTAATGCTATTGAAAGTAGGTCATTTTAGTTGCCAACTAAAATGACCCAAATAAAAATTTTCAAAACGGTTTTATGTGAAATTGTAGGATGTTTTATTTGTGTAAAGCTGGCTAATTATGGTCATTTACAATGAGGGAACAATTATATAGAGAAAAGCTTGCACCGATACCTCTGCTCATGATAAAATTTTTCATACTGATAGAGTAATGGGGCCTTTATTGCTTGGGTAAATGAAAACAATTTGACGGTACCCCTAGTATCCTTAAGTGAATTAATCAGTTGTATCAGATGCTATTTCCCAGATGCAAGTGCAGGCCAAATATCATGACTAACCCATACAGCTACGCGTCTACTGAGCGCAAAACTGTGGTAACTACATTTTTGCAAATTGTTCAGGAGAAGGAAAAAACTGTTTCTTTTTTTATCTCACTAAGGCAGTTTGAACAACATTCATGTAGATTACAACTTTTAGCCTACTACAAAGAACAAGAAAAGAAATGCCTCATTTATTTTATGTATAACTGAGAAAAATGGAAATATGTGTACTTACAACAATAATGCACTGAAAACTGTGAGCGCAAAACTATGGTAAGTGCACTTACCATAGTTTTGCACTCACTATGACTGCACTTACAATACTTTTGCACTCAGTTACTGTAACATAATGAGAAATGCAGCAGTTTTGTGTCATCTTATTATTCAAGATTAATTTATATAACTTATTTAAGGCAATATATTTAAAATGAGCTGTTTTAGTTAATAGTATTCTAAAAATTTTACCATATTTTCCCTAATAAAACAGCTGGGTGGGGTAACTGGGATAGAGATCCACTGTTAACTGGATAAGTTTTGACCCATTTATGACTGTGTTATCTTAATGCCCTAATTTCACTGAAAATATCTCCACTTAAGCGGGGGTATAGTCGGATTCTCCGACAGTTCTAGTTAGAATTTGGCATGGAACATCAGTTAGACTTTACTATTCAAAATTACAGAAATAAAAAAACCATCTGTACTGGACATCGGTGACCTATCCCTATTTGCGAATGTGGTTTTGCTCGAAAACAGCTTATTCAGTCAACTTGTTCTCTAAGACCAATGTACCCATGGTTTCCAAATTTCAAATGGAGCATGAACAAAATGAAGGGTTTCAAAACTGTAAATTTCGGTTACTAAAATTAGCAAAAACAACAAAATCAACTTCTCCAGAACCACTTGGTATATTTGGCTTATAGTTTGCATGGAAAATCAATTAGACCTTGGTGTTCAAATGACCTACCTAATGTTTATGAGTGTGATTTTGCTCAAATACCAATATCTCAAGTAAAACCATGTATGGATTTTAGTTAAATTTGGTCTGAATCATCCTTAAATGGAGTTCTTTCAAATTTATGCGAATAGACCATCCAAGATGGCCACCAGCGGCCATTTCTAAAAATAGTAGACACATGAAAATGACATTAACTCTAGAACCCCTGAGTGGGATTGGCCCAACTTTGTGTTATAATGGTCCTTGCATGGTCCTTTTTCATTTTTTAGCACGCGTTTTGAAGCAAAATAGAGCTTATGCTATACCCCCTGCGTCATAGTCCAAGTACGCGTCAGCGTTTGTGTTGGCGTCCGCATTCGGTTTCACATCCGCTTCTGTGAGCAGTTTAACCAATGTTAATCATTTGCATTTAGATCTTTTTCTCACAGTGTTTAGGGCTAGAGTAATGAAACTTGGGTACACATTTTCATCAGCATATGATCACCAAAATGCCTGCACCATTTAAGACCTTGACCTATGGTCTACTTACTTATAATGAAGTAGGTTGATGTATGTTAAGCGTTTGTGTTCAGGTCAGTTTCACCGTACGTCTGCTGAGCGCAAAACTGTTGTAACTACATTTTTGTCAAAACTCCTTTTTTTCCATAAAAGTTTTCCTTTCAACCATTTACATCTGTGTTCAAAAAATCGGCATTGAAGACTAAATAGTTATCAAGTTATTTGACGACAAAAAATATTAACCATTTTAGGGCTGAGCGCAAAACTTCACAGACTCACCGTAAAGTTTTGGGGTCAATGCAATGATTATGAGTGCTTTCCGAATTGATAGCCATTTCAGTGGCAGTAAGGTGGTGATTATACAGATGAGCAAGATGTATAGCCCTGTCCTGATGTTGTGTTGTTAGGCAGGCATGTCCCGATCGCGGTCGGTCAGTAAGCATTCCGGTTTCTCTAAGATAATGGAGAAGACAGACTATGATGGAAACACTCAATCAAAAATGAAAATGGTCCAAGTACCAAAATCATAAGTCCAAACTCGTGATATTAAACATTGACAATTCTAGAATTGATTGGGACCTGTTGTTGCCCTTGACCTACATTAATTAGCAATGCAATACCCTGAACTTCATTCAACTGTACCATGAGTGCAGGAGATGCAAGCAGAACCTTTGGAGTATCAAATGGTATGACAAGATGTCTTGACGAACTTGTCAGTATTATTCTGTCAGGTTTTTTTGGCTTTTCACCGCTTGCCTAAAGCCCCGGTCCCATAGAGCTTGCGACCGCGCCGCGACCTATCCGCGACTAAAAAACTGACAGTCGCAGAGAGGTTGCAGAAGTCGTGGAGAGGTTTTATAATGGTCGCAACAAGGTCACCGAGCAGTCGCCGATCAACATTAGTCGCATCCAGTCTTTTGACTAAGCACAAAAGACTAGCCGCGACTGATATTGATCGCCGACTGGTTGCAATGGTTTTCTGGAAGTCGCCGATCAGTCGCCGACCAGTCGCCGACCGGTCGCCGATCAGTTTCATCAATACTTTAGTTCTGAAATGTTGCAACCTTGCTGCGACCTATCGGCGATCTGTCGGGGACTGATCGGCGACCGATCGGCGACTTATCGGGGACTGACCACTGGTGAGACGGCGATTGATCGGCGACCGATCGGCGACTGGTCGCCGACAGGTTGCAGCGTGCCCCGATAGACTGGTCGCCGACAGGTTGCAGCGTGCGCCAATAGATCAAGGTTTGCAGTGCATTATTTTATTACCAGGGCTCAAAGTGCTCGCGTCATGGTACATAGAGGACCCCCCTCCACCAAAAAAAAAAAAAAAAGAAACATCGTCGCCAAAACAGACAGCAGAAATGACTCCCGACGTTCGGACGCCTGCTTCAGATGAGGAATCTCAACAGTCAAAGGAGGAATCTCAATAAACTGCGGCCTTTTTGAAACCAAGGTCTTTTCCAGTACTGTGTTCTCCTCCTCCGTCTTAATCGCCTGTACACCATCATAGACAATAGAGGTGCTTGCCGGTTGTTTCGTTTCAAGCAATGAACTGAAACCTGTAGCTGTGTTATTTTGACAGCTTTCACTGAAATGATTTCATTCTTGTCACCACATTTCCATTATTAGCTCACCTGTCAAGGTGAGCTTATAGTATAGACTTGGTCCGTCGTCCGTCGTCGTCGGCGTCGGCGTTCACACTTTTAAACATCTTCTTCTCAGAAACCACTGGGTGGATTGAAGCCAAATTTCATATGGAGCCTTAACAGGATGGGGGAACGAAAGTTTATATATTTCGTCCAGGTCACATGACCAAGATGGCCGCCACGCCCATATATGGTAAAAACCCTTCAAAAATCTTCTTCTCCAGAACCAAAAGGCCTATAACCTTGAAACTTGGTATGTAGCATTGGGCATGCGGGCCCATTATAATTTATATAAATCATGACCTTGTGATGACCTTGACCTAATTTATGACATGGTCAACTTTGGTACGTTAGGCTTTTATATTGGAAAACGCTTAAACGGTGGATTTCTCAGAAACTATTTAAGTCTAAGGTACAATTTCTAGTATACATGGTCGACTAAATGACCAGATGAAGATATTATGTCACTAAAGGTCAAGGTCATTCCGTCGGACCATCCGTCGTCAAGATTTTCAAACATCTTCTCCTCTGAAACCACTAGGCCGATTGAAGCCAAATTTCATATGGAGTCTCAGTGGGATTGGGGAACGAAAGTTTATACCCGGGGTCTGGGTCACATGACCAAGATGGCCGCCACGCCCATATATGTTAAAAACCTTTCAAAAATCTTCTTCTCCAGAACCAAAAGGCCTATAACCTTGAAACTTGGTATGTAGCATCGGGCATGCGGGCCCATTATAATTTATATAAATCATGACCTTGTGATGACTTTGACCTAATTTATGACATGGTCAACTTTGGTACGTTAGGCTTTTATATTGTAAAACGGTGGATTTCTCAGAAACTATTTAAGTCTAATCGGTGGATTTCTCAGAAACTATTTAAGTCTAAGGTACTATTCCTGGTATACATGGTCGACTAAATGACCAGATGAACATATTATGTCACTAAAGGTCAAGGTCATTCCGTCGGACCATCCGTCGTCAAGATTTTCAAACATCTTCTCCTCTGAAACCACAGGGCCGATTGAAGCCAAATTTCATATGGAGTCTCAATGGGATGGGGGAACGAAAGTTTATACCCGGGGTCTGGGTCACATGACCAAGATGGCCGCCATGCCCATATATGGTAAAACCCTTCAAAAATTTTCTTCTCCAGAACCAAAAGGCCTATGACCTTGAAACTTGGTGTGTAGCATCGGGCATGCGGGCCCATTATAATTTATATAAATCATGACCTTGTGATGACCTTGACCTAATTTATGACATGGTCAACTTTGGTTCAACTTTGGTACGTTAGGCTTTTATATGGGAAAATGCTTAAACAGTGGATTTCTCAGAAACTATTTAAGTATTAGGTACAATACTTAGTATACATGGTCGACTAAATGACCAGATGAAGATATTATGTCACTAAAGGTCAAGGTCATTCCGTCGGACCATCCGTCGTCAAGATTTTCAAACATCTTCTCCTCTGAAACCACAGGGCCGATTGAAGCCAAATTTCATATGGAGTCTCAATGGGATGGGGGAACGAAAGTTTATACCCGGGGTCTGGGTCACATGACCAAGATGGCCGCCATGCCCATATATGGTAAAACCCTTCAAAAATTTTCTTCTCCAGAACCAAAAGGCCTATGACCTTGAAACTTGGTGTGTAGCATCGGGCATGCGGGCCCATTATAATTTATATAAATCATGTCCTTGTGATGACCTTGACCTAATTTATGACATGGTCAACTTAGGTTCAACTTTGGTACGTTAGGCTTTTATATGGGAAAATGCTTAAACAGTGGATTTCTCAGAAACTATTTAAGTATTAGGTACAATACTTAGTATACATGGTCGACTAAATGACCAGATGAAGATATTATGTCACTAAAGGTCAAGGTCATTCCGTCGGACCATCCGTCATCAAGATTTTCAAACATCTTCTCCTCTGAAACCACTAGGCCGATTGAAGCCAAATTTCATATGGAGTCTCAGTGGGATTGGGTAACGAAAGTTTATACCCGGGGTCTGGGTCACATGACCAAGATGGCCGCCATGCCCATATATCGTAAAAACCCTTCAAAAATCTTCTTCTCCAGAACCAAAAGGCCTATAACCTTGAAACTTGGTATGTAGCATCGGGCATGCGGGCCCATCTTAATTTATACAAATCATGACCTTGCGTTGACCTTGACCTAATTTACGACATGGTCAACTTTGGTACGTTAGGCTTTTATATAGGAAAACGCTTAAACAGTGGATTTCTCAGAAACTATTTAAGTATTAGGTACAATAATTGGTATACATGGTCGACTAAATGACCAGATGAAGATATTATGTCACTAAAGGTCAAGGTCATTCCGTCAGACCATCCGTCGTCAAGATTTTCAAACATCTTCTCCTCTGAAACCACTAGGCCGATTGAAGCCAAATTTCATATGGAGTCTCAGTGGGATTGGGGAACGAAAGTTTATACCCGGGGTCTGGGTCACATGACCAAGATGGCCACCGTGCCCATATATGGTAAAAATCCTTCGAAAATCTTCTTCTCCAGAACCCAAAGGCCTATGACCTTGAAACTTGGTATGTAGCATCGGGCATGCTGGCCCATCATAGTTTATACAAATGATGACCATGTGTTGACCTTGAATTAATTTACGACATGGTCAACTTTGGTATGTTAGGCTTTTATATGGGAAAACGCTTATACAGTGGATTTCTCAGAAACTATTTAAGTCTTAGGTACAATACATGGTATATATGGTCAACTTAATGACCAGATGAAGATATTATGTCACTGAAAGGTCAAGGTCTTTTGGCCACTTGACCTGAGCATATACTGGCAGGTGAGCGATCGTTGCCCTTGGGCAACTTGTTTTTTTTTATCGCAGAACGGTCGCCAATCAGTCTCCGACCAGTCGCCGTTCATTTGAAACCAGTCGCCGAAGAGTCACCCATTGGTCGCCGACTGGTCGCCGATCATTCTGAACTAGTTGCAATCCTGTCGCCGATCCTACGGCGACCAGTTGCAGTGAGGTCGCCGATCGATCGCCGACTACACGCGAAAGCTGTCGCCGACTGTGTGGCGACTGATCGGCGACTGTGCGGCGACCACATTTGAAGAGGAAAAGAAGTTGCAATGGTCACAGAGGTCGCAGGTCAGTCGCAGACAAAATCAGTCGCAAAGCGGTCGCATCGCAGTCGCAAGCTCTGTGGGACCGAGGCTTTACCTGCCATGGTATGTTACATGCTTGAGTTACTTTTGCCACCAACGAAATTTATTGCATAGTGATCCAGTTAAAGTTAAAAAATCCATATTTAGTTACTGTGGGTTTCTATATCCTTTCAGTATTGAACTTCGGTCTCCATTTGTAACACTTTTTATGTGCTATATATTTGTAGCCCAAACCCTTCACACATATATTTTCTCTGTCGGACACTGAGGGTAATGATATTCGACTCAAATAACTATTAGATTAACTAAAACCCTGCTGAGGAGATCAAGTTCTTGCATTTTTGGTATTTTTAAGTGCATACTGTGTGGAACACTTTATATTGTCATTGTTTTGGCAAGAAATACAACATAAAATGTATACATCATGACCTCTATTAGCTGTACAACTGACATTACTGGAGATATTTTCAGTGAAATTAGGGCATTAAGATAACACAGTCATAAATGGGTCAAAACTTATCCAGTTAACAGTGGATCTCTATCCCAGTTACCCCACCCAGCTGTTTTATTAGGGAAAATATGGTAAAATTTTTAGAATACTATTAACTAAAACAGCTCATTTTAAATATATTGCCTTAAATAAGTTATATAAATTAATCTTGAATAATAAGATGACACAAAACTGCTGCATTTCTCATTATGTTACAGTAACTGACTGCAAAAATATTGTAAGTGCAGTCATAGTGAGTGCAAAACTATGGTAAGTGCACTTACCATAGTTTTGCGCTCACAGTTTTCAGTGCATTATTGTTGTAAGTACACATATTTCCATTTTTCTCAGTTATACATAAAATAAATGAGGTATTTCTTTTCTTGTTCTTTGTAGTAGGCTAAAAGTTGTAATCTACATGACATTTACATGACATTGCGACAGCAAGGTCATTTTTTTAACTTTGCTCAAGGTCACTGAGATTTTAAGATTAAAATGTGCACACCTTTTAAGTAACTGGTTTCAAATTTGTAACAAATGAGCGAAATGACAAATTGTGTCCGTTGACGGAAGGTGGCAGGTGAGCTACAGGACCATTGGTCCTCTGGTTTGTTTTAGCTTTCTAAGTCCGAAAGTCTAAACAAGGAGGAATAACTTCCTCACATTTACCAAAATATTTTACACATCAAGGACTACTAATGTGTACCAAAAAATCAGCTTTCTAGGTCAAGCAGATCAAAATTTCATTTTGATTTGGATAAAGGGGAGGTAACTCTTAAAATATAAACTCGACAGAGGAATAAAAAAAAAAGGTCATACTCGACAGAGGAATAAAAAAAACCAGAGGACCATTGGTCCTGTAGCTCACCTGAGTCCATTCATCCTCCGCACTCAAGGGTAAGTAACTCTAAAGTAAATTGTACAATATGGGCTAATTTCAGGTTCATCTGAGTTGTTATGATTGCCCTAGTTAAGGTCAAGAATACATAAATGGCACATACATAGAATTTCTTAAAATTTTGCACAGGAGTGCATTTTCATGTGTTACATTGAATTGTCCAATATAAAGATAGGTCATCGAGTTCATTCAGTTCAGTCGCTAGATCAGATTGAAAAACTTGAAATTTTGAGGCCGTTTCCATTTATGGCGATGGCAATGCGATGAAAATACTCAGATTTTAAAACTTAGACATACTCACCTTGTTTACCACTACATAGATTTTTTTCAAAAACTGATATTTTAAGTCACAGGATCTTTCGATTAAAATGAGGTTAAAAAGTCCTTGACTATCGAGTTCGTTTTTCAAGTAGCGCTTGATAAGCAAACATAGGTATGTATAAATTTACGCAGTTCGTTGACGTCATTTATAAGCGACGTTGCAGTCGTATACGGGCAATTTTATAAGACACGCTAAGACCCTTATGAGAATATTGAAAGATGACGACTTAAAGGATTCTCATTATGAATGCTTTTGTGACAGAATCTATTTTTCAGACTCTCGTAAGCAAAATTAATAAGAAATGAAAACAAGGAAAACCTTGTAAATGCTCCAGAGGGCACAGTTTTGATCCAATCTCAATGAAACTTTGTCAGAATGTTTATTCTTACAATATCCAGGCCCAGTTTGAAACTGGTTCCTGTCGGGTCAAAAACTAGGTCAATGCTCTAGAGGTCACAGTTTTGATCCAAACCTAATGAATTTTTGTCAGAATGTTTATCCTCACAATATCTAGGCCAAGTTAGAAATTGGGATATGTCAGGTCAAAAACTAGGTCAGATCTTAGAAAAACCTTGTGTACGCTCTAGAGGACACAGTTTTTGTCGCACCTGCTTTAGCAAGGTGCGATATAGGCGTCCGGTTTTCCGTCCGTCATTCCGTCCGTCCGTCCGTCCGTCAGTCCGTTCACATTTACGTCAACCCTGGCGTTAAATATTAATTTCTCCAAAACCACTGCACCCATGGTTCTCAAATTTTATATGGATCATGACCAGACTGCAAGACCTCAGAATGATAAAAATCAGCCAGGTCCAAAATCCAAGATGGCCGCCATTGCAACAAATTTCCGTTCATATTAATTTTACGTTAACCCTGGCCTTAAATTCTATTGAATTAAAAACCACTGTACCCATTGTTCTTAAATTTTACATGGAGCATGACCAGACTGCAAGACCTCAGAATGATAAAAATCAGCCAGGTCGAGAATCCAAGATGGCCGACAATGCAATAAATTTCCGTTCACATTGATTTTACGTTAACTCTGGCGTTAAATTCTATTTAATGAAAAACCACTGCACCTTTTGATCTCACATTCCACATGGAGCATGACCAGACTGCAAGACTTCAGAATGGTAAAATTCAGCCAGGTCAAGAATCCAAGATGGCTGCCATTGCAACAAAAAAGCGCTCACATTTACATTAACCCTGGCGTTAAGGTCTATATTTAGTTAATTTCTCCAAAACCACTGCACCCATGGTTCTTAAATTTTATTTGGAGCATGACCAGACTGCAATGCTTCAGAAAGATCAAATTCAGCCAGGTCAAGAATCCAAGATGTTTGCCATTGCAACAAAAAACATTCACATTTACGTTAACCCTGGTGTTAATGTTTGTTCAATTAATATCTCCAAAACCATTGCCCCCATAGTTTTCAGATTTCATATAAGGTAAAATTCAGCCAGGTCAAGAATCCAAGATGGCTGCCTTTACTAAAAATGGCAAAAACAACAAAATCAGCTTCTATTTCTGAACCACTTGGTATATTTGGTTGAAATATTGCATGGAACATCAGTGGGCCATGACCTCTGCTACCGTGGAAGTGCAATGCAGGTGCGACATAGCATTCCGCGGAATTCTTGTGATCCAATCTTTTTGAAACTTTGTCAGAATGTTTATCGTCACAATATTTAGGCCAAGTTTGAAAGTAGATCATGACGGGTCAAAAACTATGTCACTAGGTCAGATATAAGAACGACCTTGTGTGCACTCTAGAGGGCACAGTTTTGATCCAATCTTCATGAACCTTTGTCAGAATGTTTATCCTCACGTTATCCAGGCCAAGATTGAAACTGGGTCATGTCAGGTCAAAAACTAGGTCACTAGGTCAAGTCTTAGAAAAACTTTGTGCACACCCTAGAGGGCACAGTTTTGATTCAACCTTCATGAAACTTTGTCAGAATGTTTATCTCCATAAAATCTAGGTCAAATTTGAAACTGGGTCATGTCGGGTCAAAAGCTAGGTCAGTAGGTCAAATCTAAATTAAGTTATGCTGCAAGAATCAGAACTAACATTGCAATGATGCCAGCCACAAACTCCTTGGAATACATTAGTTTCACCACAGTGAGTCTGAGATAATGATGCTACCATTCTATCATCTGTCTTTGCTTAGTTCAGTCTAGTTCAAATCCATCAAAGGAACTCAACATGAACGGGAACTTTTCGGAGAAGGAACTCAACATGAATGGGAACTTTTCGGAGAAGCGACGCTGCCATTTTCAGCTCACTTGAGCCTTACAGTATTGGTGTTAGCTGCCTCTGTCATCCATCCATAAACATTTTCAAACATCTCTGATACCACTGGGCAGACTAAACTCAAATTTCATATGGAGCCTGCACATGGGTCAAAGGATTGAAAGTTCTTTAAATCATCTTGGTCACATGACCAAGGTGGCCGCCATTCCCATGTATGGTAAAAACTCTTATAAATCTTCACCAGAGCCAGTGAACTGATTAATGCTCAGGTGAGCGATTCAGGGCCACCATGGCCCTCTTGTTCCTATATTTCATGCTGTGGTTTTACTAGCTGCTGGTAACTGATAAGGCGTCAGTATCTTGAAAAACTGGGTTACCGTAACATGGTAATACCAAATCACTAAATGCCGCAATAAAATGGGTCTTTCGGGCATGTACGGTCAGCGGAAGCTCAGATCAGTGCGCAACCGCCCAGATGACCAGATTTTGGTTGGTTGATTTGGGCTTAACAGCCCTTTGAGACAGTATTTCAGTCTATATTGGGCCGTCTCCCAAAGACAGGGAGAAAGAACAGAGAAATGACGAGACGAGAGAAAAATGTCCAAACAACTCCCGCCCGCATCTGTTGCAAGCACAGTAGGCCATTGTCCAAATAAGTAGGAACTTATACCCAGCACCATCGCACCACCAAACCATCCCACAGATGAACAGAGCCTTTGTTGTACTCTGGTACAATGGTTCCGAGAGGAACAGCGAAGAGATTTATCAGACTGCGCAGGGGGGTCTGTATGCATTATATTTACTGACGACTCGTGTTCTTTCGGTGTGGCTCATGGTAGTCAGATAAAATTAACTTATACGCCCTTTTGGACAGTATTTCAATCATATTGAGATGATGACAGGGTGATATTGAAAACGTTCCAATGCCAAATTCCGCCATCGGCGGGATAGGTAAAGGTGAAGGCTTCTTGTAGCCTGGCGGCCGTAGGGGTGGTGTGGATAAGAGGCCCGCTATATCTTAGGCAAAGCCATACAACAATGTATCATTTGTATTTGTGATCAAAATGAAATTTTCGATGTCCAAAAAGGATATGTATATTAAAATGGCAACGCAGACGGTTGTGGGTTCGAATCTGGATTCAGCCAGCCAACGACTAGAAAAGACTCTTTGTCAAGCTAGCAGTAAATGAGTAACTTGAAGGATAACGCAGGGAAAGGAAAGGGATGGGCTTCGCCTTTTATATGTGTGTCTGAAAAGTCCTGTTAGCCCTGAAAGTAGGGAAGGAACATGTATTACATGCATGCCTTAAATTGTTACACACACGAAACTGTCTGTCTGTCTGTCTGTCTGCCTCTTTCTTTATCTCTCTCTTTTTCTCTCAGTTTTTAGCTCACCTGAGCCGAAGGCTCACAGGTGAGCTTAAAGTATAGGCAGGCATCCGTCGTCCGTCGTACGTCGTCCGTCAACATTTTCAAACGACATCTCCTCTGAAACTACAAGGCCCATTGTAACTAAATTTCATATATAGCATCTATAGGCTGGGGGAACCAATAATACTGTTTTTTATCCAAATTGCTTTGGAACTTTGGTTGCTATGGCAACTTAAACACAGTTGTCCAACTCTGTTACTACGTAAAAAGAAATTCAACGAATTTTGTCACAGCTATTTACACAGCAAACTGTAACTGTTACAGCTATTCAGCGATCGTTACGGGAATTCAAGGAATGTAAACGAGGAAAAGGACTGAAATGTTAAGATTCTCAAATATTGGCAGATATATGTATATTACTTTTTCTTGGCAAAATATGGCAGAGAACATTACACAGTATGGATAAGATTTAAACAATACAAATTAAGTGACAGTTTTGTAAAATGGAAGAAAATCACCGTGGGGTCAGTTTTGCAGTTAATGGAGAATAAACATCATTTCTACTTTACAATTATTTATTGTATGCTGGTCTACAATAACAGCCATCAATGTGTAGTCATTATGTTATTTAAACCCACTGGTAGATATGATCAAATTACAATCAAAACCATGCTTACTGACAATTTATGTTACAGGAATTAGCAGACCCTGTTACAGTGATTAACCGACTTCCAGATTTCGGTTACAGAAATTGGCCGATTTTTTTCAATGTATTGTTAAAGTTGAATGAAAAAGAAAAAATGATTTCAATCAGATTTTAAAGTCTTGTTATCGTATTTTTTATAGTTGAATGTGGGAATTATACAGAAAAAATGCAAATAACTTTTGTCTGCCAGTCTTGTATGTATAGTCAGAACATATTCCACAGATCATTATAGTGGGTGAAGTAAGGTCTTTAAAGCATATTGTTCCAGGAAATAGATTCACTTTCGATTTAAGATTACACATTTCTTCTGATGTCTGCTGAGGGCTGGACGCCAAGAGAAACACTTTCCACAAGCGCAAAGTTTGTTTTTTTGGTCCGTGTTTTCCCTCCATATGGTCTTTCAATGCTGCTGATGACTTGTAACTTTTCTGGCAATCCTGGCCAGCAAATTTCAATGTATGTCCTGTACGTGCCTGTTCGTGTCTGTGATGGCTGGAATGTATTGAAAAAGCCTTCGTACACTTTTTACATTTATATGGCTTATATCCAAAATGCACATTCATGTGGCTAAAGTAGTTTGTCTTATTTATAAATACCTTTCCACCTTTTCCACAGCTGTGATTAGATTTTTTTCTCATGCTTCATTTTCTTGTGATACAGTGGAGTGTAACTGTTTGTGAAGGGAGCTGAACACTGTTCACATAACAATTTGTTTTCTGAATAAGTATGCTCTAAATGTAATTTTAGTTCATAATTGTCACAATAACTTTTTGAACTTTCACTGCACTCATATCATCTGCTTTTGTGTGCACTGTTGACATGTCTGTGTAAATTAGATTTTTGCACTGTATCATAGAAACAACCTTCTTGTTCACATTCATACTCTCTTCCGTTTGTGCGACATTGTTTCCTCTTGATTGGCTTCCTCGTGGATTTGTGGAGTTTCTCCTAGAATGGGTTCTTCAGGTGTAGATTCTTCCAAACTAGGCCCTGACCTGTTACTGCCTGTAATATTTGTAAGAGTTTGTAGCACTGGTGAATGTATTCTATTTTGCATGTCTTCTACAATGTCCGTAACACTACTGACAATCGAATCATCCAGATAAACAGAAGATTGCTCTTTAAAAGAAAGATCTATCTTGTTGAGTTTCTGTAACACGAACAGATAATTTCTGTAACAGAAAAAATAAAGTCGTTGAATTTCTGTAACAAAGGGAATTTTCATATAGCAAGTCAAAAGAAAAAAATTGGATGAAAATATTTTACTACCTATTTTTACTGTCTTGGAAATCATTATAGATGTACAGAAAGTATACAAAATGCTACAATAGTTGACTCCTGCAGTTGCTGTAATGGGATGTTTGTGCATTTCATTGTTTTATTGTGGGGATAGAGTAATGGCACATATTAGTGCAAAATCAGGATGTTTCATGCTAATTACCGAAGTATATCAATTGAGCTACTTACCTTTGAATATTCATTCTTAAACTCCTTTTGGTATGATTTAAGAATTCTTTTACTGCAGATGACCAAGCTGTAAAACATACAATTAACAAAACAAGTGTAAGTAAAGTCATTTATATGATTACTCAGAGATATTCTGCTACTCCAATTACCCAGTGTTGATAACCCCCACCTGCAGAGGTCAGGTAAATCAATTTAGATTACACACTGTTGACAGAACCTCATTAAAATACATACCGTAAAAATAAACAAGAGTAGAATACTTGTCTGACAATTCCTGTAACAAAGTTCGTTGAATTTCTTTTTACGTAGTAACAGAGTTGGACAACTGTGTTAAAGTTTCCATTGACTTGTATGGGAAAAATTGAAAATTTACATTTATTGCTATGTCACTGCAGATATTTTGACAAAACTTTTACAGAAATGTTCCTTGAGTAGTCCTATATCAACCACATGAAATTTTTGTCAATTGCACAATTTGGCTGGTTGCCATGGCAACCGAATGGTTAAAAATAGAAAAAATATTAAAAAATCATCTCCTCAGAAACTATGCAACCAATAAAGCTCAAACTTCACAGAAAGGATCTTAGTACTAGTCTCAATAAAGTTACTGTTTTTCTTGGCAATTACTCCAGTAGTTTGGTTGCTATGGCAACTTAAAGTTGCCATTGACTTATAATTGGGTCAGGTCAAGAATCCAAGATGGCCACCGTTACTAAAAATAGCAAAAACAACAAAATCAACTTCTACTCCAGAACCATTTGGTATATTTAGCTCACCTGGCCCAAAGGGCCATAGTGAGCTATTGTCATATCAATGCGTCCGGCGTGCGTCGTCACGAAATTTGTCCGTCAACACCTAAAAATAAATATTCAACATCTTCTTCTGTAAAACTACTGGTCCCATTGTTCTCAAATTTCACATGGAGCATGACCTAACTCCAGGGTTTCAGAATTATAAAATTGGGTCAGGTTGAAAATCCAAGATGGCCGCCGTTACTAAAAATAGCAAAAACAACAAAATAAACTTCTTCTCCAGAACCACTGGGTACATTTGTCTGAATTTTGGCATGGAACATCAGTGAAACCTTGGTATTCAAAATTATAAAAATGAAAAAAATCTGTAGCGGAGTTTTGTCACAGTGACCTACTTTCTGTTTACGAGTGTAATTTTGCTCAAATGCCACTGTCAAAAAATGACTTATTCAAACAACTTCAAACAACTTCTTCTGTAAAACCACTGAACCCATTGGTCTAAAATTTTAACATGGAGCATGACCAGACTGCAGGGTTTCAAAATTGTAAAATTGGGTCAAGTCAAGAATCCAAGATGGCCGCCATTACTAAAAATAGCAAAAACAACAAAATCAACATCTTCTCCAGAACTGTTTGGTATATTTGGTTGAAAGTTTGCATGGAACATGAATGGGACCTTGGTATTCAAAATTATAATAATGAAAAAAATCTATAGTGGAATTAGGTCACAGTGACCTACTTAGCGCTTACAAGACCGATTTTGCTCAAATGTCATTATCTCAAGAAAACGCAATCGATTCTGGTCAGATTTGGTCAGAAATGGTCCTTGAATGGAATTATTTCAATTTTGTGCCAGTCGTCTATCCAAGATGGCCACCATGGGGGCCGTTACTAAAAATAGCACAAACATAAAAATGACAATTACTCAAGAACCCTTGAATGGAATTGGACCAATTTTGTGTCAGAATGTTCCTTGCATGAAGCCGTTTCGATTAATTGCAATTTGGCATTTCAAGATGGCCGCCATCTGCCGTTACTAAAAATAGCACAAACATGAAATGACAATTACTCAGTAACCCTTGAATGGAATTGGACCAATTTTGTGTCAGAATGTTCCTTGCATGAAGCCATTTCTCTTAATTGCAATTTTGCATTCCAAGATGGCCGCCATCTGCCATTACTAAAAGTAGCACATAACATGAAAATGACAATATCGCAGTAACCGCTGAATGGATTTCGACGAAATTTGTGTCAAAATGATTCTTGCATTGAGATGTTTCAAAAGTAATTAACTATATATCAGTCATATTGGCCACTGTTACTAAAAATAGAAAAATGTGAAAATTAGAAAATCTCAATGGAATGGGACTAATTTTCTATCAGAATGATCCTTTCATTAAGCCTTTTTGATTTCTTGCATTTTGGCATTCCAAGATGGCTGCCATCTGCCGTTACTACCCCTGAATGGATTTTGATGAAATTTGTGTCCAAATGATTCCTACATCGAGATGTTCCAGAAATAACTAACTGTAGACCAGTCATGTTTGCCACTGTTACTAAAAATAGAAAAATGTGAAAATTAGAAAATCTCAATGGAATTGGACTAATTTTTTATCAGAATGGTCCTTTCATTAAGCTTTTTCGATTTTTTGCATTTTGGCATTCCAAGATGGCTGCCATCTGCCGTTACTAAAAATAACACAAAACATGAAAATGACAATATTTCTTTAACCGCTGAATCGATTTAGACAAAATTTGAGGCAAACTGATTCTTGCTTTGAGTCCTTTAAAAAATTAACAAATATAGACCCGTCAAGTTAGCCTCTGTTACTTAAAGTAGCAAAATATGAAAATTAGAAAATCACAATGGAGCTGGACCAATTGTGTGTCAAAATGGTCCTTGCATGAAAGCTTTTCGATTTTTTGCATTTTGGCATTCCAAGATGGCCGCCATCTGCCGTTACTAAAGATAGCACAAATCATGAAACTGACAACATCTCAGTAACCCCTGAATAGATTTTGATGAAATTTGTGGCAAAATGATTCTTGTATTGAGATGTTTCAAAAGTAAATATATAAAGACCAGACAAGTTGGCCTCTGTTACTAAAAGTAGCAAAATGTGAAAATGAGAAAATCTCATTGGAATTGGACCAATTTTGTATCAGAATGGTCCCATTGCACAAAAGCCAGGTGAGCGATATCAGGCCCATTTGGGCCTCTTGTGTTCTTTACTCGAACTGTTCGGCATGGCAGTACTCGAGTACCTTTGTACGCATGCGCCAAATTTCAACCCGAGTAACACGAGTTGGCAACTCGAAAATGCTCATTCAAACCAAATTTCATATAGAGTCTTCAGGGGTTGAGGGAATGAAAACATTTTCTAACGGTCCAGGTCACATGACCAACACGGCTGCCACGCCCATATATGGTAAAAATCTTTAAAAATCTTCTTCTCCAGAACCAATTGACCGATGGCCTTGAAACTTGTTATGTAGCATTGGGTACTCCAGTACTATAGAGATTATTCAAAATTATGACCTTGGAATGACCTTGACAATTTTATGGCAAGGTCAAATATGAGAAAATGCGAGAATATAAGATTTCATGGGAAGTTTTGAAGATTTAGGCCTAAAAATTTGTATATACAGTCATCTTAATGAGTACATGAAGATTTATGAGTACAATAGGTCACGGTCATTCTTTGACTTTTGACCCAGAACGCTCTCATTTTGACAATATCAAACAGTCTCCTCAAAAGCCACCGGGCCAATTGTAACCAAATTTCATATAGAGCCTTCAGGGGTTGATTGACCAAAAATTTGTTCAAATGGCCCAGGTCACATGACCAACATGGACGCCATACCCATTTATGGTATAAACCTTTAATATTTATGTTCTCCAGAGCCAATATACCTGTGACCTTGAAACTTGGTAAGTAGCATGGAGTTCTCGAATACTACCAAGACTGTGAAGAATTTCAGACATGAGAAAACGCCACTTTGCCAATTGATCAGGTGAGCGATTCAGGGCCTCATGGCCCTCCTGTTGGTTGAAAGTTTGCGTGTAACATAAATGGGACCTTGGGATTAAAAATTATAAAAATGAAAAAAATCTATAGCGGAATTAGGCCACAGTGACCTACTTAGCCTTTACAAGACCGATTTTGCTCAAATGTCAGTATCTCAAGAAAACTCAATCAATTGTGGTCAGATTTGGTCAGAAATGGTCCTTGAAAGGAATTATTTCAATTTTGTGCCAGTTGACTATCCAAGATGGCCACCATGGGGCCATTACTAAAAATAGCACAAACATAAAAATGAAAATTACTCAAGAACCATTGCAATTTGGCTTTCCAAGATGGCCGACATCTGCCGTTACTAAAAATAGCATAAACATAAAAATGACAATTACTCAAGAACCCTTGTATGGAATTCGACCAATTTTGTATCAGAATGTTCCTTGCATGAAGCCGTTTCGATTAATTGCAGTTTGGCTTTCCAAGATGGCCGACATCTGCCATTACTAAAAATAGCACAAACATAAAATGACAATTAGTCAAGAACCCTTGAATGGAATTGGACCAATTTTGTGTCAGAATGTTCCTTACATGAAGCCATTTCGATTAATTGCAATTTGGCATTCCAAGATGGCCACCATCTGCCGTTACTAAAAATAGCACAAAACATGAAAATGACAATATCTCAGCAACCGCTGAATAGATTTTGACAAAATTTGTGTCTAAATGATTTTTGCATTGAGATGTTTCAAAAGTAACTAAATATAGACAAGTTTTAATGGCCTTTGTTACTAAAAATAGAAAAATGTGAAAATAAGAAAATCTCAGTGAAATTGGACTAATTTTCTGTCAGAATGGTCCTTTCATTAAGCTTTTTTGATTTTCTGCATTTTGGCTTTCCAAGATGGCCGCCATTTGCCATTACTAAAAATAGCACAAAACATGAAAATGACAACATCTCATTAACCGCTGAAGCGATTGAGAGGAAATTTGTGGCAAAATGATTCTTGCTTTGATGTGTTTCAAAAAATAACAAATATTGACCTGTCAAGTTGGCCTCTGTTACTTAAAATAGCAAAATATGAAAATTAGAAAATTACAATGGAACTGGACCAATTTTGTGTCAAAATGGTCCTTGCATGAAAGCTTTTCAATTTTTTGCATTTTGGCATTCTAAGATGGTCGCCATCTGCCGTTACTAAAATAGCACAAAACATGAAACTGACAATATCTCAGTAACCCCGGAATGGAATTTGTTGAAATTTGTGGCAAAATGATTCTTGCATTGAGGTGTTTCAAAAGTAAATATATAAAGACCAGACAAGTTGGCCTCTGTTACTAAAAGTAGCAAAATGTGAAACTGAGAAAATCTCTGGAATTGGACCAATTTTGTTTTCAGAATGGTCCCGTTGCACAAAAGCCAGGTGAGCGATATCAGGCCCATTTGGGCCTCTTGTATAATGTATAGGACCTCTGGCTTATAAGTCAGATGCCCTACCGATTGCGCCATGTGGCCCGGCTTAATTTTTAAAGTAGCCAATGCCATCAACCACTGATATTTGGTTCCTATGTGAAACTACAATGAAGCATAAACCTAGGTAGCTTTGTCACTTCTTGGCCTACATATCCAATGTCTTGATGACACAGACATGCTGGGTTCAATACCAGTTCCGGCCACTTACTTTCATTTCTCCTTCCGCTGATTCAAGAAGGGTAGTTGTCTGTTACTACTGTCAGTTAGTACTGGTTAACCACTTAGGATGTCTAAACCTGCCCAGAAATAGTGTGGTTAGGTTAACTGACCGTCCCGACATGACCATAGCTGTTTACCATGGACCTTAAACAATAACACACACTTTAAAAATTAAAAAAAGAAAATCAAATGGTAATATTATGCATATCTCTGAGTTCCATATTTAAATGCAAATATTTTAAGTTGAAAGGCAATCAAGAAAAAGAATCTGTCATGGTTGTGAGGTGTGGTTACAAAAAGATTCTGTCTCTCGGTATCAACAAATGACCATTTTAGGTGGATATATGCTCCTCGAAGGATGAGCATTTAGTAACAGCTTTGTCTGTCCATCCATCCCATCTGTCAGTCCATCCTTTCATCCGTCACACTTCGTCCAGAGCATATCTATTGAGGTATTAGAGGAAACTCAATGAAACGTCACACACTGAAAGAGGGCAATGGAGGAAAGTGCATAGTTGTTTACCGTAGACATTAAGCAATAAATAAATCAATCAATCAATCTAAAAGTGTTGAAGGAAATGTATTTAACTTAAAATATTGATAGAGGGCATTTAGAGGGAGTGGAGAGCATTTAGAGGGAGTGGAGAGCATAAGAACAATCACCCTATTTTAAATTATTTTGGAGTTACTTCCCTTCTTATTTTTTTTCACTCGATGCTTGTCCGGAGCATATCTCTAGAAGTATTGAAAAGGATTGAATGAAATTTCACACAATAATAGAGGACAATGAGAGGAAGTGCACTGCACAAAAAACATAACCCTGTTGCAAGTAATTTTGACTTGTTTCCCTTCTTTTTTATTTCTCATTCATTTGCTTGTCCGGGGCAGCTCTTTGAAAGCATAAAAGGTACCTAAATGAAATTTCACTTATAAATAGAGGGTAGTATCAGGCTACCCATTTTACTTTTGCACACCTTCGGGGAGCATCCATCGGTTCCACTGATTTTCTTGTCTTATTCTTGACTCCATCAAAGTTATAAAAAGTGATTTCAGTACTCGAGTAGATTAGATTTTATGTAATTTGAGAGAGAAACCTATACAGATTTTGCCATGTGAACGTTAGTATGATTTAGAATACCCAGGATATATGTAACGTTTATTGTTTTTCTTTACAGCGTCAGTTATTTTCATGATTTGGTCATTAATACAAGTCAAGACGAAAACATGTTTAACAGTAAGTAATCCACTTTTAGATACTTTTTATGCCACAGTTGTGAATTTTCATAATTGAGCCGTGACACGAGAAAACCAACAATGTGGTTGTGCACCAACCGTAGACTCAGATCAGCCTGGGCATTTGCCCAGTCTGATCAGACTCTTCGCAAAGTGCTTAAAGGGTAGCTAAGGGTATAAGCTACCTTCATGCGGACAGCGAAGACTCTGATCAGACTGGGCGGATGCCCAGGCTGATCTGAGTCTGCGCTTGGCGCACTACCACATTGTTGGTTTTCTCGTGTCGTGGCTCATATGATTCTGATATGCAAATATCAGCTTTAAAACACTATATATTTCTTAGATGTTTACATATTTCTTAAATGTGTGTCCCCTAATATAGTCAAAGGGGATTATAATAATGGGTTCCATCCGGATGTCCATCCATGAGTCCATCCATCCGTAGATGAATATTGTGTCCTCAATTTCTCCTTCAGTTTTCATCTGAATTCCATGAAATTTTCAGGATGTGGTTATCCCCTGCCGAAGGCAGAGGATTATAGTTTTGTCCATGTCCATCTGTCCTTCCCTCCATCTGTTTTTCCATCCGTCTGTATGTCTGGAGCCATAACTAAGTACCCACTAAACGGAATTTCATGTAACTTGTAACAAATATATATATCACTATAAGGCAATGATCGATGCACATGAAGTGAGATCAGACTGGCTCCAGTAGTGCATGAGTTCTTGCCCTTGGATTGATATAAAACCAATAAAATGAGCCATAACTAAGTAACCAATTATTTGAAATTCATGAAACTTGAAATGAACGTGCATCACCATAAGACGTTTGTGCATATAAAGTTTTGTCTGAATGGCATCAGTAGTGAAGGGGTTATTGCCCTTGAATCAATTTAAAACTGACAAATTCAGCCGTGACTAAGTAATCAATGAATGGAATTCCATGAAACTTAAACTTAATATGTATTACCATACCAGAATGGTGCATGTCAAGTTTTGTAGGACTTGCTTCAGTAATGCATGAGTTAAAGCCCTTGAATCAATTTCAAATAAGACAAATTGAGTCATAACTAAATAATTAATGAATGGAATTTCAACTTAAAACAATTATGTATCATCATAACATGGCAGTGGATATCAAGTTTTGTCATGATGGTATCAGTAATGCAGGAGTTATTGCCCTTGGTTTGATTTAAACTACACAAATTAGCCATAACTAAGGCACCAATGAACAGAATTTCTTGACACTTAATTTTAATATGTATCATTGTAGAATGGTGAAGCTCAGCAAATTGTTTGGAAAGGTCTCACTTAAACATTGGTTATTTGCCCTTGATTTTATTTAAGATACACAGGTTCCTTGTAACTAAGTAACCAGTGAACGAAATTTTGTCAAACTTAAAATAAATCATAAACAAATCAGCCATTTCGGCTGGGGATATAAGTTCAGCGAATATGCTTGTTACCACAACCTGACATGGATCATATTTTATTGGGGTCATGATCAGACCCTTTCTGTTAAGGTTACTAATTATTTGTTTCGGAAGTACTTGCCCTTAAAGACCAAAAACATTTCCCATAGACTTACAATGGGGAGACTGTTGTCCTAGGCGTAGCAACTTTCTTTTCTGTTGGAACTTGATCAAACTTGCTGATAACCAGGACAGGCATTACCAATGGTACATTTCGCCTTGGAGTAACTTGGCCTTGAGAGCTTAAATAGAACATATTTGACATTGCCACATGCATAGCGACTTTGTTTTTAGCTCACCTGAGCCATAGGGTGAGCTGTTGTGATACTCAGTGTCCGTCATGCGTTGTCCGTCATGCATCCTCAACAATTAGCTTTAAATGACATCTCTAAAAACCGCTAGGCCAAGGGCTTTGAAATTTGGTATGAAGCATTGTCTAGTGGACCTTTACCAAGTTTGTTCAAATAGTGGCCCTGGGGTCCAAAATGGCCCTGTGGCGGGGGGTCTTTGATTCAAATATAAAACATACTTAAAAATCTTCTTCACCAGAACTGCTTGGCTCATATGCTTGAAATTTGGTATGTAGCGTGGCCTAGTGGTCCTTTACCAAAGTTGTTCAAATAGTGGTCCCAGGGTCCTAAATGCCCCCCTAGCTGGGAGTCTTGGGTTTGAACCATAGAAATACATACGAAAATATTCAAAAATCTTCAGAACCGCAAGGCTCAGATGCTTGAAATTTGGTATTTTAGCATTGCATAGTAGCCCTTTACCAAGTTTGTTTAAATGGTAGCCCAAGGGTCTAAAATGGCCCTGCCTAAATGGGGTCCTTGGTTTGAACCATAGAAATACGTAGAACAGTATTCAAAAATCTTTTTCTTCAGAACCCCAGGGCTCAGAAGTTTAAAAATTCGGTATGTAGCATTGCCTAGTAGTCCTTCACAAAGTTTGTTCAAATGGTGGCCCCAGAGTTCAAAATGGCCCTGGGGCAGGGAGTTCTAGGTTTGAACCATAGAAATACATAGAAAAATAGTCAAAAATCTTCTTCAGAACCAGCCAGGCCCTGGGGCAGGGAGTTCTATGTTTGAACCATAGAAATACATAGAAAAATAGTCAAAAATCTTCTTCTTCAGAACTAGTCGGGCCGCGTAGCGCAATTGGTAGGGCACCTGACTCATAAGTCAGTGGTCCTGGGTTGGAAACCTCGTCTGGCCACATACTTTCGTTTCTCCTTCCGCTGATTCAAGAAGGGCAGTTGTCAGTTACTGGCGAAAGTATGTGCACTTAGTACTGGTTAACCGCTTAGGAGGTCTAAGTTTGCCCAGGAATAATGTGGTTAGGTTAACTGACCGTCCCCACATGGCCATAGCTGTTTACCACGGACATTAAGCAACAAATCAGTCAATCTTCTTCATAACCACAAGGCTCAGATGCTTGAAATTTGGTTTGAAGCATTATCTGGTGGACCTCTACAAAGCTTGTTTAAGTGGTGGTCCCAAGGTCCAGAATGGTCTGCCCAAAGGGGTCCTGGGTTTGAACTACTGAAATACATAGAAATATATTTCAGAAATCTTCTTCTTCAGAACCCCAAGGCTCAGATGCTTGAAATTTGGAATGTAGCATTGCCTAGTAGTCCTTTACCATGTTTTTTTCAAATGGTGGCCCCAGAGTCCGAAATGGCCCCAGGGCAGGGAGTTCTAGGTTTGAACCATAGAAATACATAAAAAATAGTCAAAAATCTGCGTCAGAACCATAAGGATCAGAAGCTTGAAATTTGGTGTGAAGCATTATCTGGTGGACGTCTACAAAGTTTGTTCAAATGGTGGCCCCAGGGGGTCCTGGCTTTGAATTATAGAAATATATAGAAAAATATTCAGAAACCTTCTTTAGAACCACATGGCCCAGAGGCTGGAAATTTGGTATTTAGCATCACCTAGTTGTCCTATACTAAGTTTGTTCAAATGCAGGTCCAAGGGGCCAAAACAGCTGCGTGGCAGGGAGTCCTGGGTTTGCACTATTGAATTTCTTGGAAAATATTCAAAATCTTCATATTAACCACTAGTGTCAGATGCGTGAAATTTGGTATGTAGCATTGCCTGTCGGACCTTTACCAAGTTTGTTCAAATGTTGGCCCCAGGGTCCAAAATGGCCCTGAGGCAGAGGTTTTTTTGGTTTGAAAATAAAATATACTTAAAAATCTTCTCTAGAACTGCTAGGCTCAGATGCTTGAAATTTGGTATGTAGCACTGCCTAATGGTCATTTACCAAGCTTGAACAAATGATGGCCCCAGGGTCCAAAATGGCCCCACCCCAGGTGGTCCTGGGTTCGGATCATAGAAATACATAGAAAAGTATTCAAAAATCTTCTTCTTCAGAACCACAAGGCTTAGATGCTTGAAATTTGGTATGGTAGGTGATATGCTAAGAAAATTTGTTCAAGCGGTCGAGATCATTTGACCAACATGGCAGCCA
Organism: Ctena decussata; assembly: GCA_963989385.1. Lineage (NCBI taxonomy): Eukaryota > Metazoa > Mollusca > Bivalvia > Lucinida > Lucinidae > Ctena > Ctena decussata. The sequence goes on from OZ022499.1 coordinate 46,580,978, forward strand.
CACCAATTTATGGTAAAAAGCCTTTAAAAATCCTCTTCTTCATAACCAAATGATGCTTGCCTTGAAACTTGGTATTTAGCTTTGAGTACTGGCGTTCAACCAAGATTGTTTAAATGATGACCATGGATTGACCCTGACTTTTTTACGGCAAGGTCAAATTTGCTTTCTGGTGTTTTTATTGGGAAAATGCTTAAACATAAGAGTTAATGGAAATTATAGAAGACTTTGGTGCAAAATTTGATAAATGCAGTCTAACAACTAAATGAGTACATGAACGTTTTTGAGTAATAGAGGTTAGGATCATTCTTTGACCAATATTCAATGTCTCTCATATTATTTGACAGTTTCAAACTATCAGGTTTATTCAAATGATGACCCTAGTTTGACGTTTGTTGTTTTTGCTCAGGTGAGCAATTCAGGGCCTCTTTCCCCTCTTGCTGATAAAATCTCAAAAGAATTTGCAATCTGGCATTATTGTACAATTTACCTACTTACTTACCCTTGAGTGCTGAGTTACTTACCCTTGAGTGCTGAGGATGAATGGACTCATCTGAGTTATTGGACTTTATGGAAGTATGTACCTTTGTAATTTCCATTATGGAGATTGTTTCTGGTCTTAATCTTTTAAACAGTTGGAGATATGTTCTTAAAGCGTGATACAAATATAAAGCATCATCAAACAATGCGCAGAGAAAACAAACCATAACGTAACAGAATTATGTTCCTTGGCAATTTTTAGTATGGAAATTGTGTATGCTCTTTAACTTTATCAGACCGTTGAAGATATTTACTGGCAGCTTGGTACAACTATACAGCATCATCTGATGATGTTCAGAGAACAAGAACCATAACTCCATCAACATTTTGACCAAATCTTGTCCCTTTGTAATTTTAGTTAAGAAATTGTGTCCTCTCTATAACTTATAAACTGTTGAATATACTTTCACGAAATTTGGAACAAATATAAAGCATTAGATAATTATGTTCATCAGAGAACCCCCCCCCCCCCCCCCCGCCATTCTTTCTAATCCCCCACCAGTGCACTTCTGCCCACTTGTGTCATTACCCTAAAAATTTGCTGTGTTCATATAACCTATCAAGTCTGTTCTAATACAAGAGCATTTAAGGTAGTTGAATTCTGAATAGAAATATTGGCGAGGCATTACAAACCATTATACCAGCTAAATAACCCAATGAGCTATAACACATTTGGATAAGAAAAAAATATTGTCAATGTTTTGTTTTCCTTAAAAACAGAATGTTGTATTTACACATATTCCTTTAAAATTAATATCTCTAGCACTTGAATGCACTTTAATTTCTTCAAATAATATAATCTATAATACAGCACAGTATCCAAACTTACTGTACCATCTCTTCCGGGTTTTATAGCGTTGAATCAAGAGTACAAGCAATCGCTTATAACCAGTAGTCGGAAATCATTACTTTTTGCGGTTTTGTCTCGCATATGCTGCTTCATTTATAATAATTTAGTTTTAGTAAACTTTCCAGGGGTTAGAAATGAAATTTTATTGAAGTGCTGTAAATATTGTTTAACTCTTTTCTAAGAAACACATTGTGTAAATTACAAAGTTGGGCAAATTATCAGCCTGTATATGTCTGAAAATATGTGTGTACGCATCTTTTGTGGTTCTAATGTAATTATCGGTCATCTTTTGACATTAACATTTACTTTTTATGTCCCCAACTTCAGAGAAGTTGAGGGGGCATATTGGTTTGGGCTTGTCTGTCTGTCCATCCATCCGTCTGTCCATCCGTCCATCCATCCGTAATGCTTTTGGCAGCTGGGAAACTCAACCGCATATGCTAGGGTCTTGAAATTTTATATGTGGTATGTACATGAAAAATATGCGGACTCGTATTTTTCCTTTTTTCCACCAGTCTCGTATTTCCAGAGTAATGCCCCTTTTTCGACTTAGTCTATGGAACTTTGTGAACAAAATATCTCAAGAACCCCTGATGCTAGGATCATGATTTTTTGCAGGATGACATTGCCCATGGTGTAGATGACCTGATCAACTTTTGAAAAAAAAAATGAATTTTTGACCGAGTTATGCCCCTTTTACGACTTAGTGCATTGTAAGCCTGTTGAACCTTGTGAACAAAATATCTCGAGAATCTCTGATGCTAGGATAGTGATTTTTTGCAGGAAGACATTGCCGAAGGTGTAGATGACCTTTTTAACTTTTGAAAAAAAAAGTGAATTTTTGACCGAGTTATGCCCCTTTTTCGACTTGTGCATTATAAGCCTATGGAACCTTGTGATCAAAATATCTCAAGAATCCCTGATGCTAGGATTGTGATTTTTTTGCAAGAAGACATTACCCAAGGTGTAGATGACCTGATTAACTTTTGAAAATCATTAGTGAATTTTTGACCGAGTTATGCCCCTTTCTTGATTTAGTACATTATAAGCCTATTGAACCTTGTGAACAAAATAGCCCGAGAATCCCTAATGCTAGGATCCTGATTTTTTTCAGGAAGACATTTTCCAAAATGTAGATGATCTGATTAACTTTTGAAAATCATTGGTGAATATTTGACGGAGTTATGCCCCTTATTTGGAAATGGGCATTTTATATAGGAACAAGCTCGTGAACAAAATATCTGAGGAACAGCCTAAGCTAGGATCCTTATATTTGGCATGCAGGCTGGACTAAGGTGTAGATGGCTTGATTAACTTTTGAGCCTATTTCATAAATTTTTGGTAGAATTTTTAGCTCACCTGAGCCTTTAGGCTCATAGGTGAGCTTATAGTATAGCCAGGCATCCGTCGTCCGTCCATCCGTCCGTCCGTCCGTCGTCCATCCGTCCGTCGTCCGTCCGTCGTCAACATTTCAAAACATCTTCTTCTCTGAAACCACTGGGCCGATTGAAGCCAAAATTTCATATGGAGCCTACCAAGGTTGGGGGAACAAAAGTTTGTTCGCGGTATCTGGGTCACATGACCAAGATGGCCGCCACATCCATATATGGTAAAAACCCTTCAAAAATCTTCTTCTCCAGAACCATAGGGCCTATGACCTTGAAACTTGGTATGTAGCATCGGGCATGCAGGCCCATCATATTTTATACAAATCATGACCTTGCGTTGACCTTGACCTAATTTACGGCATGGTCAACTTTGGTACGTTAGGCTTTTATATGGGAAAACGCTTAAACAGTGGATTTCTCAGAAACTATTTAAGTCTAAGGTTTAATACTTGGTAAACATGGTCGACTAAATGACCAGATGAAGATATTATGTCACTAAAGGTCAAGGTCATTCCGTCGGACCATCCGTCGTCAAGATTTTCAAACATCTTCTCCTCTGAAACCACTGGGCCGATCCAAGCCAAATTTCATATGCAGCCTCCATGGGTTGGTGGAACAAAAGTTTATTCGCGGTATCTGGGTCACATGACCAAGATGGCCGCCACGCCCATATATGGTAGAAACCCTTCAAAAATCTTCTTCTCCAGAACCAAAAGGCCTATGACCTTGAAACTTGGTATTTAGCATCGGGCATGCGGGCCCATCATAATTTATACAAATCATGACCTTGCATTGACCTGGACCTAATTTACGGCATGGTCAACTTTGGTACGTTAGGCTTCATATGGGAAAACGCATAAACAGTGGATTTCTCAGAAACTATTTAAGTCTAAGGTATAATACTTGGTAAACATGGTCGACTAAATGACCAGATGAAGATGTCACTAAAGGTCAAGGTCATTCCGTCGGACCATCCGTCGTCAAGATTTTCAAACATCTTCTTCTCTGAAACCACTGAGCCGATTGAAGCCAAATTTCATATGCAGCCTCCATGGGTTGGTGGAACGAAAGTTTGTTCGCGGTATCTGGGTCACATGACCAACATGGCCGCCACACCCATATATGGTAAAAACCCTTCAAAAATCTTTTTCTCCAGAACCAAAAGGCTTATGACCTTGTAACTTGGTATGTAGCATCGGGCGTGCGGGCTTATCATAGTTTATACAAATCATGACCTTGCGTTGACCTTGACCTAATTTACGGCATGGTCAACTTTGGTACGTTAGGCTTTTATATGGGAAAACGCTTAAACAGTGGATTTCTCAGAAACTATTTAAGTCTAAGGTTTAATACTTGGTATACATGGTGGACTAAATGACCAGATGAAGATATTTTGTCATTAAAGGTCAAGGTCATTCCGTCGGACCATCCGTCGTCAAGATTTTCAAACATCTTCTCCTCTGAAACCACAGGGCCGATTGAAGCCAAATTTCATATTCAGCCTCCATGGGTTGAGAGAACGAAAGTTTGTTCGCGGTATCTGGGTCACATAACCAAGATGGCCGCCACGCCCATATATGGTAAAAAACTTTCAAAAATCTTCTTCTCCAGAACCAAAAGGCATATGACCTTGAAACTTGGTATGTAGCTTTGGGCATATGGGCCCATCATAGTTTATACAAATGATGACCTTGCGTTGACCTTGACCTAATTTACGACATGGTCAACTTTGGTCTGTTAGGCTTTTATATGGGAAAATGCTTATATAGTGGATTTCTCAGAAACTATTTAAGTCTAAGGTACAATATGTGGTATATATGGTCAATTAAATGACCAGATGAAGATATTATGGCACTGAAGGTCAAGGTCATTTTGTCAGTCTGTCCGTCATCAAGATTTTCAAACATCTCCTCTGAAACTACTGGGGAGATTGAAGCCAAATTTCATATGGTCTCTCAGTGGGATAGGGGAACTAAAGTTTATACCCGGGGTCTGGGTCACATGACCAAGATGGCCACCATGCCCATATATGGTAAAAACCCTTCGAAAATCTTCTGCTCGAGAACCAAAAGGCCTATGATCTTGAAACTTGGTATGTAGCATAGAGCATGCGAGCCCATCATAGTTTGTACAAATGATGAGCTTGCATTGACCTTGACCTAATTTACGACATGGTCAACTTTGGTAGGTTAGGCTTTTATATGGGAAAACAGTTATACAGTGGATTTCTCAGAAACTATTTAAGTCTAAGGTACAATACATGGTATATATGGTCTACTAAATGACCAGATGAAGATATTATGTCACTAAAGGTCAAGGTCAATTTGTCGGTCTGTCAGTCATCAAGATTTTCAAAACATCTTCTCCTCTGAAACCACTGGTCTGATTGAAGCAAAATTTCATATGGAGTCTTAAGTGTGATCGGGAAATAAAAGTTTGTTCTCCGGATCTTGACCAAGATGGCCGCGATGCCCAAAGATGGTAGAAACCCTTCAAAATCTTCTTCTCCAGAACCAAAAGGCATATGACCTTGAAACTTGGTATGTAGCTTTGGGCACTCAAGCCCATCATAGTTTATACAAATGATCGTGCTTTGACCTTGACCTAATTTATGACACTGTCAACTTTGGTACATTATGTAGGTTTTTATATGGGAAAATGCTTAAACAGTGGATTTTTCAGAAACTATTTAAGTGTAAGGTACAATATTTGGTATATATGGTTGACAAAATGACCAGATGAAGATATTTTGTCGTTAAAGGTAAAGGTCATTCTTTGACTTTTGTACAAGGTCATTGAGATTCTGTCTCCCGTCAACATTTTCAAACATCTTCTCAGAGGCCACTGGGGTCAATTGAAGCCATATTTCACATGGAGCTTCACCGGCTTAAAGGAACCATAGTTTGCTCAGATGGTCTTGGTCACTTGACCAAGATGGCCACCATGCCCATATATGGTAAAAACTCTTCAAACATCTTTTTCTGGAGAACCGAAAGGCCTATAACCTTGAAACTTGGAACCGGTATGTAGCATTGGGCACTCAGGCCCATCATAGTTTATACAAATGATTACTGTATTTCATATGTAGCTTTTATACTGGGTCAAAGGAATCAAAGTTTGTTCAGATGGTCATGGTCACATGAACATGGTGGCCACCACGCCCATATATGATAAAAACCCTTCGGAAATCTTTGTCCAGAAACAAAGGCCCAGTGACCTTGTGGCTTGGTATATAGAATGGGGACTCAACATTAATCCCCAAGGGAGGGGGGTTATCTGCCCCTGCCCTGATGCTATATACATGTATAAAAGCATTAAAATATATACCAGGACCAAGTGTCAGAGGACCATTGGTCCTCTGGTTTCCATTATCGGACTTAGGCATTTTGAATACAAAGAAGCAGTATGAATAACTTTGTGATCAAAATATCTGAAGAACCTCTAAGCCATGTTCCTCATATTTGGCATACAGTAAGATGTAGATGAACCAATTAAAACCCCTTTTTGACTTAAGCATTATGCGATAAACCTTCTTTAGAGGCAAGCATACAGTTGGGGGCATAGTGTTTCATAAACACATTTTCTAGTTATTGTTATAGTTTGCAAACTTGGTGGATAGTTTCATGTTAATATAATGAGGGGTTGAAGTGGTAGCTGTACACCTTACTATCGTTTTTATATATTCCTTACTACTGAGTCACTCTACACTTTAGCCGGGCCAGGTAGCGCAATTGGTAGGGCACCTGACTCGTAACTCAGAGGTCCTGGGTTCGAATCCCGGTCTGGCCACATACTTTCGTTTCTCCTTCCACTGATTCAAGAAGGGCAGTTGTCAGTTACTGGCGAAAGTATGGGCACTTAGTACTGGTTAACCGCTTAGGAGGTCTAAGCCTGCCCAGGAATAGTGTGGTTGGGTTAACTGACCGTCCCGACATGACCTTAGTTGTTTACCGTGGACGTTAAGCATCAAATCAACCAACCAACCAACTCTAGGCTTTACTGTGATTACAAAGTCGTTCAGATCTTAATACCATTCAACAATCATGCGAATGTTTCTTCACAAGAACGTTGTTCTATCAAAAATCAAATTTGTGATATCGGAAAATCTATTATGTGATTTAAAAATAAAACATAAAAAAAATATTTTATGACGTTAGACAATCTATTTTGCAAAAAAACAGAAAGTCCCTTTTGTGACATCATAAAAGAACTCTTTTCTGACATCCGGAGGTCCATTTGATGATATTAGAAAATAAGGGTGTGTTTTTTTTCGGGCAAAAAACTTTGTTCTGATATCAAAAATATGAATACCATTTACCATAATGTGGTTTCGATTGAACATGTACTGCCGCATGACGAACTTTTAAGTCATATGTGCGCCCAGGGACGTATTCGATTAGCCCTGGGCTTCATCTCATATGTAATTTTATTTCAATAGGTAGGCTCAGTAGTTTGGTTTCTAGGCATGATGTGAAATTCGATCGTACCTGATCATTGCAGTTGGACTGACTCATCGCGACCTTGTCCAAAGGTTAAATGATGTCCTTGACACTGACTCCTCTCACATTTGGACACATAAGTCATAATTCCAAATCATAAACTTGATGATTTCTAAGTATAGCTTTTAAGCATTTCCGCATCATTGATAAGCTGAAGGGAAAATCCCCAATAAATAAGTTCTGAATAGGCAGATCCTTTGGAAGCAAGGTATGCACTACAGAAATGAAAATAGCAGACTCAATTATACACTGAGTATGTTCATTACCAATAATGAAATTTGCAGACCGGTTTTGATTTTTGTTGACACTTCACACAGCGGTAGACTGTTGTATGCTGAGTGAAAAAAAAATGAAATTAAAAATGGGGTCACCATATTATCTTTTTGAGGTTATGCAGCGCCATATATGTGCCTGCGTGAATCATGGCTATGTCTGTTACTATAACTTTACTCTAGGAACAAGATGACCGATCGTTTTGAAATAAAGATTAACTAACCCCTCTTAATTCTCTCTGTGACTGAATATCAAAATTGCAATCGTCTTAAGCCTTAATTATTATATACCTTATTTTCAGTTCTTCATTTCCCGCAATTAACCTCTATTGGAAAAAGTGCCATTTCCTTTCAAGCTAATATAGTAAGGATCCTCAATTCACTTTTCTTTATATAATTTTGATATATAAAAGAATTGGTTTGCCTCGTACAAGTAAGCAAATAAAACTATAGGTAGCCGGCCAAATATCCAAATATACAGTTATCGAAGAAAAACATTTTTATTTCGTGAAGTTTTCATGTAAGAACTTTTTTGCGTTGACTTCGCTTCCTTTTTCATGCCATCAACTTCCAAACCTTAAAAGCACTTCTACCTTTAATAGGATGCCTGTTTATAGCAATATATTGATTATTTTTTCGCCGCGAAAAAGACACCTTGCTTGAATATTTACAAATTTTGCAAAACACATATAGGCAAGAGCAGAAACTTACAAAAATCTACAGAAAATCCTAAGTTAAAGCAATCATAAGAATGCAGCATTGACCTTCAGATAATCCAGGATCCTCATTTGAATGAACTATGACAAGCGTAAGTGTCAAATGCCATTTACCAAGGTTCAGTGACATAGGTCTTTCCGTTCTACGATTTTAACATATATCGGCATTGGGCCTATGTTTGTACGTCGAGTGATTCACGGATGCTCATATGCAATTTGCCTTTCATCGGCCCTGCATATTCAGAAGAGAGGTTTGAAACGGATGCCTACCTAAGGTTATTTTTAATTTATGTATCTTTTTATATTTATTTTATCTATTAATTTTTTGGAATTAACTTAATCAAAAGACAAAACAAATATGATTCCAAGGTTAAAGATAGAACATATTTTAGTCTAAAATATAAAGTACAAGTTAACCAGGAATATAATAAGGGCCTTCATTGATATGTTAATTTACAGTCTATACAATGAAGACAAATCTCATCAGAAGTTACTAACTTCAGCATGTACTCCAAACAAGGCGTACAATAGATAGGTAGTAAGGCATACAATATTCAAATCGCCCTTGGCATGATTCTAAAACCATTTTCAGCATTTTCCTCCATGTTTTATAAAAAATCTTTACAATAAAGGGAAGGCGTTATCAATCTACAGTTTGTTAGTTCTGATAATAGGATGATAGCTGGGGTGAGCACGACACAAGTTTGTCTGTTCGGAATAAAATTTGAGTTTTCCATTCTACAGAGCAATAAAGTAAAACACCGAAGAGCAAATTATATTTAACTAACTTCTTTACATTTTCAAAGCTAGATTAACTATAACTGAAGCAGCATATGCGAGACAAAACCGCAAAAAGTAATGATTTCCGACTACTGGTTACAAGCGAATGTTTGTACTCTCGATTCAAGGCAACGAAAACCGGAAGAGATGATTACAGTGAGTTCGGATACTGTGATACAGGATATTTGAAACAAACTGGTAAAAATTGCAGGGTGGTTGGGTGGTGGGGCTGGGACATCTGGTTTTGTTATTAAAAGGAACATCTATTTTAACATGGAAAATAGGTAAAAGTAAGTCTTCCTTCTTCTTCTTGTCTTTGTCAGTGCTTTAGTTCATCTGTTGCATGAGTTGTGTTTGCAATTGGTTATTGAATGACCATCTGTCTGGAAAAGGGCTTTTCATTCCGTTTTAAATACCATGCGTGTCTTTCATGACCTGTTGTCAATTTTTATATGCCCGTTTTGAAAAAATGGACGTATTATGTCATGGCACTGTCCGTCTGTCCGACTGTTTGTTTGTCCATCCATCCATAAACATTCTCGTGCTCACCATAACTCAGTGACTGTTTGTGATATCTTCATGAAATTTTGTAGAAAAATGTATTAGGTTAGGGCAATGTGTCATGTACAAGAATGGTTGCTCCCCCTTCCATAGTTTTCAAGTTATGCCCCTTTGATTATTTTTTTATGCCCCCGCCACGAAGTGGGGAGGGGCATATAGTTTTGCCCTTGTCCGTCCATGCATACGTACCTCCGTAAATACGTCCGTCCGTCACACTTTGTAGTACTGTTCTTGTCTCCGCAACTCCTCCTACAGTATTCAATGCAGAGAATTGAAACTTGCAACACAGTTCAGACATGCATTGAACATGTGCATAAAGGAAACATAACTTTGATTCAGGTCTTTATTGCAGAATTATGTCCCCTTGAATAATATACATATTATGACCATATTTCACATTTGAGTACTGTTCTTGTCTCCGCAACTCCTCCTACAGTATTTGATGTAGGGAGTTGAAACTTGCAACACAGTTCAGACATGCATTGAACATGTGCATAAAGGATACAGAACTTTGATTAATGTCTTGATTGCAGAATTATGTCCCCTTGAATAATATACATATTATAATCATATTTCACATTTGAGTACTGTTCTCGTCTCCGCAACTCCTCCTACAATATTTAATGTAGGGGGTTGAAACTTGCAACACAGTTCAGACATGCATTGAACATGTGCATAGAGGAAACAGAACTTTGATCTAGGTCATTATGGCAGAATTACATCCCCTTGAATGACATGCATATTTTGTTTTTAGCTCACCTGAGCACGAAGTGCTCAGGATGAGCTTTTGGGATACCCTGATGTCCGTCGTCCGTCGTACGTCCGTCCGGACGTCCGGACGTCCGTCCGTCCGGACGTCCGTCAACTTTTGCTTGTGTACACTCTAGCGGGCACAGTTTCGATCCAATCTTTATGAAACTTTGTCAGAATGTTAATCTTTATAAAATCTAGGCCAAGTTCGAAACTGGGTCATGTCGGGTCAAAAACTAGGTCACTAGGTCAAATCTTAGAAAAACCTTGTGTACGCTCTAGAGGGCACAGTTTTCATCCAAAATTCATGAAACTTTGTCAGAATGTTTATCCTCATAGTATCTAGGACAAGTTCGAAACTGGGTCACGTCGGGTCTAAAACTAGGTCACTAGGTCAAATCATAGAAAAACCTTGTGTACGCTCTAGAGGACACAGTTTTGATCCAATCTTTATGAAACTTTGTCAGAATGTTTATCTCCATAAACTCTATCCCAAGTTCGAAACTGGGTCATGTCGGGTCAAAAACTAGGTCACTAGGTCAAATCTTAGAAAAACCTTGTGTACGCTCTAGAGGGCACAGTTTTCATCCAAAGTTCATGAAACTTTGTCAGAATGTTTATCCTCATAGTATCTAGGACAAGTTCGAAACTGGGTCACGTCGGGTCTAAAACTAGGTCACTAGGTCAAATCATAGAAAAACCTTGTGTACGCTCTAGAGGACACAGTTTTGATCCAATCTTTATGAAACTTTGTCAGAATGTTTATCTCTATAAACTCTAGACCAAGTTCGAAACTGGGTTATGTCGGGTCAAAAACTAGGTCACTAGGTCAAATCTTAGAAAAACCTTGTGTACGCTCTAGAGGGCACAGTTTTCATCCAAAGTTCATGAAACTTTGTCAGAATGTTTATCCTCATAGTATCTAGGACAAGTTCGAAACTGGGTCACATCGGGTCTAAAACTAGGTCACTAGGTCAAATCTTTGAAAAACCTTGTGTACGCTCTAGAGGACACAGTTTTGATCCAATCTTTATGAAACTTTGTCAGAATGTTTATCTCCATAAACTCTATCCCAAGTTCGAAACTGGGTCAAGTCCGGTCAAAAACTAGGTCACGAGGTCAAATCTTAGAAAAACCTTGTGTACGCTCTAGAAGGCACAGTTTTGATCCAATCTCAATGAAACTTAACCAGAAAGTTTATCCTTATAATATCTAGGATAAGTTTGAAACTGGGTCATGTTGGATCAAAAACTAGGTCACTAGGTCAAATCATAGAAAAAACCCTGTGTATGCTCTAAAGGACACAGTTTTGATCCAATCTTTATGAAACTTTGTCAGAATGTTTATCTCTATAAACTCTAGGCCAAGTTCGAAACTGGGTCTTGTTGGGTCAAAAACTAGGTCACTAGGTCAAATCTTAGATAAGCCTTGTGTACGCTCTAGAAGGCACAGTTTTGATCCAAAGTTCATGAAACTTTGTCAGAATGTTTATCCTCATAATATGTAGGACAAGTTTGAAACTGGGTCATGTCGGGTCAAAAACTAGGTCACTAGGTCAAATCATAGAAAGACCTTGTGTACGCTCTAGAGGACACAGTTTTGATCTAATCTTTATGAAACGTTGTCAGAATGTTTACTTCCATAAACTCTCGGCCAAGTTTGAAAGTAGGTCATGTCAGGTCAAAAACAAGGTCACTAGGTCAAATCATAGAAAAACCTTGTGTACGCTCTAGAGGACACAGTTTTGATCCAAAGTTCATGAAACTTTGTCAGAATGTTTATCCTCATAATATGTAGGATAAGTTTGAAACTGGTTCATGTCGGGTCAAAAACTTGGTCACTAGGTCAAATCTTAGAAAAACCTTGTGTACACTCTAGAAGGCACAGTTTTGATCCAAAGTTCATGAAACTTTGTCAGAATGTTTATCCTCATAATATCTAGAACAAATTCGAAACTGGGTCACGTCGGGTCAAAAACTAGGTCACTAGGTCAAATCATAGAAAAACCTTGTGTACGCTCTAGAGGACACAGTTTTGATCCAATCTTTATGAAACATTGTCAGAATGTTTATCTCCATAAACTCTAGGCCAAGTTCTAAACTGGGTCATGTCGAGTTATAAACTAGGTCACTAGGTCAAATCTTAGAAAAACCTTGTGTGCACTCTAGAAGGCACAGTTTTGATCCAAAGTTCATGAAACTTTGTCAGAATGTTTATCCTCATAATATGTAGGACAAGTTTGAAACTGGGTCATGTCGGGTCAAAAACTAGGTCACTAGGTCAAATCATAGAAAAACCTTGTGTACGCTCTAGAGGACACAGTTTTGATCAAATCTTTATGAAACTTTGTCAGAATGTTTATCTTCATAAACTCTCGGCCAAGTTTGAAAGTAGGTCATGTTGGGTAAAAAACTAGGTCACTAGGTCAAATCTTAGAAAAACGTTGTGTAAGCACTAGAAGGCATAGTTTTGATCCAATCTTCAGGAAACTATGTCAAAATGTTTATTGTCCGTATATCTAAGCCCCCTATGAAACTGAGTCACGTCGGCTCAAGGTCAAATCTTAGAAAAACTTTGTGTACACCCTAGAGGGCACAGTTTTGATCCAATCTTCATGAAACTCTGTCAGAATGCTTATCTTAATGAAATCTAGGTAAAGTTTGAAACTGGGTCGTGTCGGGTCAAAAACTTGGTCACTAGGTCAAATATAAGAACGACCTTGTATACGCTCCAGAGGGCACAGTTTTGATCCAATCTGAATGAAACTGTGTCAGAATGTTTATTCTTACAATATCCAGGCCAAGTTTGAAACTGGGTCATGTCGGGTCAAAAACTAGGTCAAATGTTAGTATGGTAAAAACTCTTATAAATCTTCACCAGAGCCAGTGAACTGATTAATGCTCAGGTGAGCGATTCAGGGCCACCATGGCCCTCTTGTTACCATATATCACACTTTGTAGTACTGTTCTTGTCTCTGCAACTCCTCCAATAGTATGTGATGTAGGGATTTGAAACTTGTAACACAGTTCAGACATGCACTGAACATGTGCATAAAGGAAACAGAACTTTGATCCAGGTCATTATGGCAGAATTACATCCCCTTGAATGACATGCATATTTTGACCATATTTCACACTTTGTAGTACTGTTCTTGTCTCTGCAACTCCTCCAATAGTATTTGATGTAGAGGTTTGAAACTTGCAACACAGTTCAGACATGCATTGAACATGTGCATAAAGGAAACAGAACTTTCAATCAGGTCTTTATTGCAGAATTATGTCCCCTTGAATTACATACATATTTTGACCATATTTCCATAGCTTAAATTCAATCTCACCTTTTATCGTAGCTCTAGCGGCCTCATTTATTAACCGATTTTGGTATTACATCATGACAGTACCTCGAACAACTTTGCGTTTCAGTTTGGTAGGATGAAGATCAAGGTCACAGTTGCTATTTTCAGAAAAACTAGAGCATTGCTCCAGCGATTTCATTTATAGATCGATTTTGATGTAACTTCACATAAATGTTAAGTATAACAATATCTTGAATAAATTGCCGCTTCAGCACCCAAGGTCCAAGGTCAAGGTCACAGTTGCTATTTTTAAGAAAAACTCAGTCATCCCTCTAGCACCTTTATTTATTGACAGATTTTGATGTAACTTCACACAAATATGTTTTAACACATAACTCATCTAGTGAGGCATATGGCGGGGGCATTCATCACCTTTAGTGATTGTCTAGTTTCTGCAAGTCTTGTGCACACCAAAACTGGATAACAGTTTGGGATATCTTGATGAGACTCCATAGTAATGTGTATAAAGTCCTAACGATGTGTCCCGTACAATAATGGAAGTGTCCCGTACAATAATGGTTGATCTCCCTTACTTCATTTTAGAATTACATCCCTTTGATTAGTTTTTTAGGCTATTTTTGTGTATTCTTATCTTGTGCATACCATAACTTGGTAACCGTTTGGAATATCATGATGAAACTTTATAGCCATGTGCATGATCGCAAGACGATGTGTCGCATATGGTTGCTCCCCCTTACTTAATTTTGTAGTAACTTCCTTTTGATTAGTATTTTTAGACCTTCCCCATTCACTCCATATTCCCTTAAGGGCCTAAACCTTTTGAAATATTATAATGAAACTTTGTAGGAATGTGTATGATAATGGGGTAATATATCCTCAGCAAGGACCACAACTCCAGAATGGCAACCCTAGTATATTTAGTTTATGAATTACCTCCCATGTTTGACTTTGGCATTATTCAACTTCTGAGCCACTTCACCTTGGAAGCTGCCTTTTATAATAATGTATAATAATAGTACTTGATATGTTAAATATTTAAATAATGTTGCTGTCATTTTGTCCTTTTGTTAACAATCTTGTTCATTCTATGACTCCTTTATGACATTAAAATGGGCATATTATGTGCCGTTTTCGAAGCTCTTGTTGTATATTGGCTCACCTGAGCCTTTAGGCTCATAGGTGTGCTTATAGTACAGCCAGGCATCTCTCATCCATGCTTCCATCGTACATCCATCAACATTTTCAAACATCTTATCCTATGAAACCACTGGGCTGATTGAGGCCAAATTTCATTTGAAGCCTCCTTTGGACAGGGGAAACAAAGTTTGTTTGCGGGATTTTGGTCACCTAACAAAGATGGCCACCTTGCCCACATATGGTAAAACCCTTCAAAATTCTTCTTCTCCAGAAGCAAAGGACCAATAACCTTGTGGCTTGGTATGTAGCATTTGATACTCGGGTACATCATAGTTTGTTCAAATGATGACCCTACATTGACCTTGACCTAAATTATTCCTAGGTCAACTATGGTATGTTAAGTCTTTATATGAGAAAATGCTTAATCTATGTGGATTTCTCAGAGACTATTTAAGATTAAGGTATAATATTTGGTATATATGGCTAACTTAATGCACAGATGAAGACATTGTGTTGCTAAGGTCAGTCAACATTCTCAAACATTCTCTTCTGAAGCCACTGGGCCGATTGAAAGGATTTCCATGTGGAGCCTCCCCGGGTCAGGACAACAAAAGTTTATATAGATTGTGTTGGTCACATTACCAAGATGGCTGCCATGCCTTATAATTATGGTAAAAACCCTTTAAAAATCTTCTTAAGAAGCGAAAAGCACTTGACCTTGAAACTTTGGTAGATTATGCTTTTATATGGGAAAAGCTTTAACAACTGATTTCTCAGATACTATACTCAACCGAATTAAAAACGCAACACCTAATTTTTCCAGTATTTCATAGCTCATGCAATATGCAGATCATTTTCAGGTTAATTTCTTAACTCAACAGGGATTAACGTTTACTGTCCGAGAAATTCAATTCTGTTGATGAAATGGATCACGCTTGAGAGAGAATTACCTATAGCTACCCCGATTTTCAAAAGTTAAAACTAGGGATATGTCTGCCAAGGCGCTTGGAATGTTGCATGCCCCTGCGGTTGGAAGCCAAACATTCCATTACCACCCATCAATCCTTTTTAGGCTTGTAGAAAGAGTTGGGCGCACCTGGGACACCTTGGTTATCTTAGACCCGGCGCTCATTGCAACGCATACATCCAGTCTCGCGATAGTTCAACCTCTTTTTGAGACTTTTGAAAATCGGGTAGCTCCAGTCAGTGCTTTCTCAAGCGTGAACCATTTCATCAACAAAACTGAATTTCTGGGACAGTCAACATTAATACCTGTTGATTTTAGAAATTAAACTGAAAATAATCTGCATATGACATGAGCTATGGAATATTGGATAAATTAAGTGTTGCGTTTTTAATTCGGTTGAGTATATTTAAGTCTAAGGTATAATATGTCCCGAACTTTATGAGCAGATGAACACATTATGTTAAAGGTCAAGGTCATCCTTTGACTTTTTTCCAAAGTGACGGAGTTTCTGCTGCATGTCAACATTTTCAAACATCTCCTTTGAAGCCACTGGGCTGATTGAAGCCATATTTCGAGTAGCTTCTCCCTTGGAAACGAAAGATTGTTCAGGTTGTGTTGGTTTTAAGACCAAAATAGCCACCATGCTCATATATGCTAAATTCCTTTTCAAAAGTCTGCTTCTCCAGAAACGAAATGCTCAAACTTCTTAAACCTAAGGTATAGTATTTGGTATCTGTTGTTAATTAAACGAGCAGATGGAGAAATTATGGTTGCAAAGGTGAAGGTCATTCTTTTGCCTCTATTCAAGGTCACTGAGATTCTGTCATCCATCAACATTTTTAAACGTCTTCTCTGAAGCCACTGGGCTGATTGAAGCCATTTTTTTGTTGGAACATGATAACCAGGACACTCAGATGAGTTTAAAATTCAGCTATTGTATACACACTTCTTACATTAGAATAATTAGCTTTTGAGTGCTTAACTAGCCCAATATGACCTTGACCTGGGCAAAGTGATTTCAATTTTTATTGACACTTCTTCCAACTTGCTGATAACTAGGACAGGTTAAAACACGGACAAATTGGAAATTCAGCCATTTTGTAGAATTTGCACCCTTGAATGTTGATGATGAATGAACTCACGTGAGCTACAGGACCAATGGTCCTCTCATATTTCTTTCTCATTTGGTTTTGAGGATGGGAAATGGTATCGAATTGAATTAGTCCTTGATCATTGCCTGTCTTTTTAGCTCACCTGAGCCTTTAGGCTCATAGGTGAGCTTATTGTCACCCGACGTAGGCAGAGGGGGACTATAGAAATGACCCTCGTCCGTCCGTGTGTCCGTCCGTCCGTCCTTCCGTCCGTCCGTCCGTCCGAAATCTTGTCCCCGCAACTCCTCCTACGTCTTTCATCGGATTGATTTGAAATTTTACAGATTATATTCTTACGATATGAAGATGTGCATGTGGTTTTTGATTTTTGTTTCGGCCATTTTTGATGGAGTTACAGCCCTTGCTGACTCAGACCTTGTCCCCGCAACTCCTGCCTCATCTTGTATCAGATTGACTTGAAATTGTGCAGAATGTATCATCATGATCTGAAGATGTGCATGTAATTTTGGAATTTCAATTGTCCTATTTTTTACAAAGTTATGGCCCTTTGTCGTTTTTGGCATTTTTCCAACTTTTGAAGAGTTTGACCGAGAGAGCTGAAATTTGTTATGCTATTAGCATTTGGTGAATTGGGTATTCTGATTATTGTTAGGATATGCTAAATTTATTTGTGACAGAGTTATTCCCCTTTCATAGATAATAGACATTCACTTAAAGGTAAAAGGATAACTCAAGAACTATTCATATTAATGGGGTGAATTTTCATAAATGCATTGTTAATTTTTCATCAATGCATTGTTCATTTTTCATCAGATTCATATTAGGAGGATTATGGCCCTTGTTATTTTGTTATTGGGTATACAGTTTTGATGTTTTGGGCATTCTGTAAGGGCCTAAAGTTTCAGTAACCTGATTTACACATATACGCCCAGTTCTGAACTTAAGTATTTTATAACCTCATAGAGGCCCAGTAATTGTTGGGTATATGACAGACTCTTTGCTTATGCTTCAATTATTATTTGCTTACCAGGTTCTGTTATGCACATATTTTCTGGTTTTGGCCATACAGTTACTTTGAGACGGAATAAAGGGCTGCAGTTTGTGACACATTTCAAACGTCGGGTGACACTTGGCCGATGGCCTTTTATGGTATAGCCGATATCCGTCGTCCGTCCGTCCCTCCATAGTTAATATTTTCAAACATCTTCTCCTCTGAAACCACCGGGCCGATTGAAGCCATATTTTATATGGAGCCTACCTAGTCCGGGGGAACAAAAGTTTGTTTCGGGTATCTTGGTCACATAACCAAGATGGCCACCACACCCATATATGGTAAAACCCCTATCTTCTTCTCCAGAACTAAAAGCCTATGCCCTTGAAACATGGTATGTAGCATCAGCATTCAAGCCCATTATAGTTTATACAAAGGATGACCATGCGTTGATCTTGACCTAAATTACGACACTGTCAACTTTGGTATGTTATGCTTTTGAATGGGAAAATTCTTAAGGCTCGTATGCTTGAAATTTGGTGTGAATCATTTTCTGGTGGACCTCTACAAAGTTTGTTCAAGTGGTGGCCCCAGGATCCAAAATGGTCTCACGGCAGGGGGTCCTGGGTTTGAACCATAGAAATACATAGAAAAATATTCAAAAATCTTCTTCTTCAGAACCACAAGGCTCAGATGCTGGAAATTTGGTATATAGCATTGCCTAGTAGTCCTTTACCACGTGGCACAGATGCTGGAAATTTGGTATTTAGCATTGGCTATTGGTCCTTTACTAAGTTTGTTCAAATGCAGGTCAAAGGGTCCGAAATGGCCCCATGGCAGGGAGTCCTGGGTTTGAACCATAGAAATACATAGAAAAAAATATTCAAAATCTTCCCTTCAGAACCAGTAGGCTCAGATGCTTGAAATTTGGTATGAAGCAGTGCCTGGTGGACCTTTACCACATTTGTTCAGATGGTGGCCCCAGGGTCCAAAACGGCCATGAGGCAGGGGGTTTTGGGTTCAAAAACAAAACACTTAAAATCTTCTACTCTATAACTGCTTGGCTCAGATGCTATAATTTGGTATGTAGCACTGCCTAATGGTCCTTTGCCAAGTTTATTCAAATGGTGGTCCAAAATGGCCCCAACCCAGGGGGTCCTGGATTTGAACCATAGAAAGACAGAGAAAAATATTCAACAATCTTCTTGAGAATCACTTGGCTCAGATGCTTGAAATTAGGTACGTTAGGGGCTGACGGGAGGAAAATTTGTTCAAGCGGTCAAGGTCACATATACAACATGGCGGCCACACCCATATATGATAAAAAGCCTTTAAAAACCCTCTTCTCTGGAACCAATTGACCGATTTCCTTGAAACTTGGTATTTAGCATTGGGTAGGAGTTCTACCAAGATCGTTTAAACGATGACTGTGGGTTGACCCTGACTTCTTTTACGGCTAGGTCAAATTTGCTTTCTGGTGCTTTTATATAGGAAAATGCTTAAATATAAGAGTTAATGGAAATTATAGAAGATTTTGGTGCAAAATTTGACTACATGGATCATTCTTTAACCTTTAACAAATGTCTCTCATATTTTGACAGTTTCAGACAACATGTATCAGGTTTGTTCAAATAATGACCCTAGTTTGACGTTTGTCATTTTTCCTTAGGTGAGTTATTCAGGGCCTCTTTGCCGTCTTGTTTTCCAATTTACTTTGCCCTATAATGCTCGTACAAAAGTTCCAAAAATAATGACAGAACTTATTACTAAAAATAAAGAACATGGATGATAAAACTGACTTATTGGTATAACATTTGCACACTGTATATTTGAGCACCCTGCCCAAGCAGTTCTGTCGACAGTGATCATACTGCCTTAAGGATCTGTCTGATCAGGGTTGGAACTGGTTACCAGTAGTGTGTTTGAACTGACTTGTCTAAACTGAAAGCTGCAACAGTGCATCCAAAATAAGACTGAGGTTTCCCAATATCTAGGGAAAATATGATAGTTCTATATAATGTATTTGACAGGATTGGCAAGAATTATGGGTAGATGATGCATTCTGGCATCTACTGTTCTCTGTTATACTAATTGTCATCATGGTTCTATGGAGGCCATCATCAAATAACCAGAGGTAAGTAAGAGCTTCAGAAAAGGGAGAATATTTTCATTGTGTGCGTCATTCTTTGACCTTTGTTCAAGGTCAAGTTAATGGAAGTATGAACGCAATGGGTTCCATGCTTTGTTGTTCCCAAATGGTGTAAGGTAAGTTATTATCTCAAACAATAGCAGTATGCATTTTCTTCTCAGAGTGTCAAAATTTTGTTCTAGTCACTGGCTGCTACTGATGTTATTAAAACCAAAAATATACTTCAGTAATTATTAATTTGTTGTCTTCTTTTGATGCCAAGTTTAGATGTGTCAAGATTCCATAGACATAGGTTTGAAACAGTAAAATTCCATCAATTTCTGATTCTTTGAATAAGAAAAAAATAATGAGAGACATGGTTGAATTATACAGACAAGGGAAGAAACAAGTATGGGTAAAGGAAGTAAATTGTTTGTAATCAAATACCTCCCTTTGCAAAACAAATATAAGAACATTGGTTATAAGAGGTTAATAATTTCTGTGTGATATTGTTTGTGTTTCAGGTATGCATTCTCTCCCCTGTTAGATGCAGCTGAGGATGAGGATGAGGATGATACTGTAATGAATGATGCCTTTGGTGAGTGCACACCTCCAGATAGCTGCAAACTTTCTTTTTCACTCAATCAGCATCTGGATTTGCACCCGATTATATTGTTAGCATCTAGGAGATGGCTTATTTTAAATGTTTGTGGCACTGGTGAGAGAAGTTCAGATTGGCAACAGTTGCTAAAAAGGAAAATAAAAATAATTTTTGACCAGTATGCCAAGTTTTTTCTGACATGACACAACTCACAAAGTGCAGTGTATCATATTTGCTTGGTCAGTATCCACACACACAGGCCAAATACGCAGTATTTAACTGCTTATGGCATATTTGTTGGTGTTTACTTAATGTTAATTCAGTCAGTAACATTTTCACAACAAAAGTAATTAGTGCTCATGCAGTCAGTATCTTTTTCAAAACAACAAAAAAATACTCTGTACACTAATAATATAACTTCTAACGAATGTTAAGTACCGGTAGGATATTTCTTGGGCTTTAAGGATTTATACAAGTACTGCGTATATAAATAGCACAAGCAAATATGCATTTAGGGATGCTGAGATCACAGTTTCTATTTTCAGAAAAAAACTTAAACATTGCTCTAGGGCCTTCATTGTCACCCAATGTAGGCAGAGGGGGGACAATAGAAATGACCCTCATTTGTCCGTGTGCATCCATCTGTCATTCCATCCTTCTGTCTGTCTAAAATCTTGTCCCTGCAACTCCTCCTACGTCTTTCATTGGACTTATTTGAAATTTTATAGAATGTTTTTTATGATATGAAGACATGCATGTGATATTTTATTTTTGTTTCGGCCATTTTTGATTGAGTTATGGCCCTTGCTGACTCAGATTTTGTCACCATATCTTCTGCCACATCTTTTATTGAGTTATCTCAAAACTATGCCGAATGTTTCATCATTATCTGAAGATGGGTTTGTGATTTTGGATTTTCAATTATCTAATTTTTACAAAGTTATGGCCTTTGTAATTTTTTTACATTTTTCCAACTTTTGATCTGTTTGACCGAGAGAGCTAAATGTTGGTATTGTTTTTGTATACAATATCATGCTATGTAATCATGTGACCTAACTGTACTGCGACAGATGCTGCTTTGGTAACCGTACTGCTTAGTTGTAAAGAAAAATGGTGGTCACGCGCTTTGTTGTGACGGTAAGTTGGTTTATTTCTTGTCTAATTATTTCAAAAGTGAAATGATTACATCGAGCAAGTGAATAATCTGCTTTGTACTTTGACAACTAATCTGTGATTACGGTATTTAAGCGACAGTCTGAAGAACTCTGCATGGGTCATGTGCTTCATTTTGTTGTCATCTCAAATATTTGTGTTTTCTCTCGATTTATTATGTTATTTTTGAATGATCACATGTATTATACATCATTTATACTGATGTTTTATGAAAATACTGGTGCATGTATTTATCACGTGAAAAGAACAGAGGGCCGTTTTGGATGTTTTGGTTGATGTACTGCTTTTTGTTGTGATGAACTGCTTTTTAGGTATTACATTCAATCAACTGTACTGCTTTTCATAAAACGATGTATCACAGTTTAGGACTTCAGACTACTGTATCGTCCTGAAAATTAAAAAAAAAAAAAGTAAAAGTACAGTCAAACCTGTCTTAAAGGGTCACCCAAATGAAAATTGGCTGCTTAAATCAAGTGACTCCTTAACACTGGTTCATTTGCACTGTTGTTTGGTTCAAGAGACCAAGATAAGGTGGCTGTTAAATAAAGGTTGCCCCTGAATGGAGGTGACCACATAAGCAAGTTTGACTGTAACAGCAGTTCGCCTCTACTTGAGCCTTAAAGTATGGTTAAAGATGCCTATGCTGTACTGCCTCTACACTGCTCTCCCTAATGAGCCACCATTGCTTTATTAAAGTACTTCTTATAATGGCAGAACTGTTTGAATATTGCAGCCTATTAGTATTTTGTATGCTAGGTCTCACATCTTTCTCACTCCATATTTGCTAGTGGCAAGAAATTCTACAGGAATTAAATTCCTGTCTATATTGTGCATTTAAATCCACTCTATACATACAAGATTTTCCAACACAATAGCACATTTGGTTTATATCCTTTTATTAAATGATTTCCTTTTGTCTTTATATCCAGGCATATATATAAAACGGTCTAAAACTTTTAATTTTAATAGCCAAATTGTCCAAAATAAACATACTTAATTTCAGCTTAAATGCTTTTGTTTTCAAAATCTTAAGTCAACTTAGTGCAAAATTTAGTTCACGCATGGTCGCCGCAAATTGTTAATGTTGACGTCCATCAGTTTACTATTGTAAACAATATTTAGAACAGTTTTAATGGCAGCCTTCCTTATTATTTAAAAATCTTCTGTATGTACACTATATCAAAACTTTATACCGCGAGGGCTATGTACATGTATTATAAGAGCAAGTTGTCATTGCAAATAGATACGCCGCAATAATTGACGTCACTTGAACTGTTTAAGATTTCTGTACCATTTTAGCTCGCCTGAACGCAAGTTCAGGAAGGGCTATTGTTGTCACCCTGGCGTCCATGTTAGTGTCAGCGTCCGTGTCTGCGTCCGGATTGGATGTTTTGGTTAAAGTTTTTAGAGGCCTATAAGTTTTACATGGTACCATCCGCACCCCACTCAGTGACCTTTATATCAAGGTCTTGGACTTAGAAAAATTGAGCTTTTTTGGACTGGATGTTTTGGTTAAAGTTTTTTAGAGGCCTATATCTCCTTAACCCATCAATGGATTCCTTTGATATTTGCACTGTAGTTAGATATTGGTCCAAAGTTTTCCAAGATACCACCCCTACCCCACTCAGTGACCTTGATGTCAAGGCCATGGACGTAAAAAAAAAAGTTTTATGGATTGGATGTTTTGGTTAAAGCCTCTTAAGACCCATATTTCCTGAACCCATGGCTGGAATTGTTCGATATTTGCATTGTAGTTAGATATTAGTCCAAAGTTTAACAGGGTACTATCCCAACACCCCTCAGTGACCTTGATTTCAAAGTCATGGACTTTGGAAATTTTGTTTTTATCAAAGTTTTCCAGTTGCATACTGATTCATAATATTTGGAATAGATTAGGTTTACACTTGTTTCAGTTTTTACAAAATACTATATACTGACCCCCTGTTGGACAACTTTAAAGTCAATGTCAGGGACTTAGAATTTCATCTTAAATATTTTGGTTAAAACTTCATATTCATGAAAACATAATTTCACAGTGCCATGATGGAGTCAGTTGATACTTATACTTCGACTGATGTTAGATAATGTTCAGGGTTTTGATACCTCCTGCACTCCTCCCCCTTCACCCACCCACCCAGCCCCACCCCACCCCCACCCCTACACCTCAGTTCTTTGACCTTTGACCTCAGGGACATGGACTTTGAAATTTCATGTGAATTTATTTTCATTTTAAGACATTTCTGAGATAACTTTTGTTTCTAAATGTGTTGTCATTATGGACAAGCTTGCTATTTATTGATATCCATAATTGAATTATGGATATCTATAATTTCGACATGATTTCTGGATATCCATAATTCGAATTATAGATATCCAGGATTTGAGTTATGGATATCTATAATTCGACATGATTTCTGGATATCCATAATTATAGCTATCAATAAATAGAATACAATTATACCTATCCATTAATTCGAATTGTTGACATCCATAAACAGATTTATAGATATCTATTATTCGAATTATGGATATCCAATATTCAACCTGATTTATGGATATCAATATTGCGAATAATGGATATCCATTCTTCGAATTATGGATATCAATGAATAGGAAATAATATTAAAACATTAGTGCTACCGGCTAGGTTTGAAAGTCAGATGAGAACTTTTTTTTCGTCAGGGGAGGGGGGGTCATTCTTCCCTTTCTAATAGGACATTTCCAATAATTTCTCTGACTCTTTAAAGGTAGGTTCCTGGCCTAGCGATAACAATTATGTTCACAAAATAATTTTGTCTTTTTCTGGGTAGTATTGAATTCTCTTATTTTTCTGAAACTGTTGCTACTGAGAAAATCGTCAGATGTTGTAGAAAATAGTCATTTTCCCTTTGGTTTATTTTCTTTTGTTGGAATTCCAGTTCTAAAAATGAATATATATATATGTCTATAAGTCCACAGTTTCTGATGTCATTTGCCAACGGTTAATTTTCTGTTGCCGTGAGCTCTTCCAGAGGTCCTGGCATGGTGGATGGGTTAAAACTATCCCGAAATGCAATGCAGCATGACGTCTGCTATGTCATCTATTTTTGGCGCGAACTAAAAATAGCGCTAACTGGTGTGCGAAGCAGAGTTAGGAAATCCCTTGCAAAACGACTTTTCCACGAATTTTTGATTTCGCTTTTTAGTAAAACTTATTCATTTCCTCTTTATAAGTGCTTTCCAACAACTTGGCTAAAAAATCATCAAAATTATGATGCATTCCAAGGTTCAGGAACCTACCTTTAATTCAAAGTCTTAGTGTTTGATAATTCTGCATTTAGAATGAAGATTCTTTGAGACTGACAAATGAATACCAAACATCGTGCATATCGCTTTTTCTCGGGAACAAGATACCATTATCGACTAAATCCCCCTCCCTCTCTCCTACAACCCCCGCATAATCAGACAAGCAACTGTGCAGGATTTTCCCTTTTGGTTACGAGCATAAAATGTATTGAGGAATCAAAACAAAAGAAAACTTTTGTCATGCAAGATATTCATTTTTATTACCTAAAAATTATTAAATTTAAAGAATGAAAAGAACAGACTTTATCATGTTGGTAGATTTGAACGTTGCATCCTTATCGGATATGAAAAAGGGTCAGCATGACTAGCAGACGTCCACTACACCAATGAGTCTGTACACATTTGTGACACATGATTAACATGCATGATATGCAATGGTTAATGATATAAATGAGTATTTTTTCCCTGATTGGTTACGAACATGTTCCTTTACCTGTTTTATAATGCACTGAACCAAATCAATAGCCCCCACCCTGTCAGGTCACTTCATGTGGGCTTAACCATAGCAAACGTATAAATTCCCGTGTTACTTGTGTAGATGAAGAAAAGTTTTACTTCTTACAGGAGGGGTGCCTATAAAGGGCAGCATGAACTATAATTGTTTCTACCATAGACTTCTATAGTGACCCCTACTCCCTTTGACAGTGTCCCTCCCTTTATACAATGTTGCTTCACTATCCAGGTTTGCCTTTATTTCAAGCTAAAATGTTAATCAGCAAGACATAAAAGGGAAAAAAACACCTTACCCAGCAAGGTTTGACACTTACAGGATGTTGACATACAACTACGACAATCCATGAATACATGCACTAACACATGCATCATTGCATGTCACCCTATACTATTACGCTTACAGCAATACTTAGTACTGTAATCTGTAAATTTTAGGTATTTTGCAGTTTATTCTGTTTTACTTGAATAACTTTTGGTCATTCTGTAGTCGCAGTAACAGACTCCTTGAAACCAAAAATGCACTTCAGTTGGATTTGTTTCATGCTAGGAAAGCAGTTCACTTTTTGCACGCAAAATCTTATTTTTCTCATAGAATATTAACCTAGTCAAGCTAAACTCTATTTGATTTGGAAAATGCACTTTCTGTCGCACCATAGGCGGACTTTTTTCTGTCTTTTTCGTTCTATTTCTAGGTAAAAACTTACTTTTTTCGTACAACAATCGTGGTAAATGACAAACTCAAACCTGTTAAATTGCGATATTCTCATTTGTTTTCCATCCATTCAAAATGACAACTCTGCTGCAAGAACCAACATATATGGTGTATTATTTGTGCAAGAACTTTCACCTTTCTGGCTATATTAGAGAAGGAATTCTTCTAAATCCTCAAATGGTGCAAACGCCGTTCTCCGGAAGTCGTCCCAAGAAAGCAGTTGGTTACCAAAGCAGCATCTGTCGCAGTACAGTTAGGTCATGTGATTACATAGCTTGAATATATTGATTATTCCGATCATGGTTTGGATATGCTAAACTGATTATTGACAGAGTTATTCCCCTTTCGTAGATAACAGACATTCCCTTAAAGTTAAAAGGATAACTCTAGAACTATTCATATTAGTGGGCTGAATTTCATAAATGCAATGTTCATTTCAAGATCTTTCAGAATTATGGCCACCGATGCTAAAAATACTGCATCATGTAAATGACAATATCTGTGGTACTGCAGAATGGATTTTGTCCAGGCTTGAATACAAATGATCCTAGACAGAGCACTATCCAAATAATGCAAATAAACAATCCAAGATGGCCACTTTCACTAAAATAGTGAAATATGAAAACAGTAGTACATGTAGAACTATGTCTCAAGAAATACTGACTGGATTGTGACCAAATTAGTCAGAATGATCTTTGCATCAAATTCTTTCAAAGTGCTTTCATAATTATGCAAATAGGCCATCCAAGATGGCAGCTTGGCCACTTACTAAATATTTTTACACATGAAAAAGAACCACTTGATAGAGTTTGACCAAATATGCTCTGAATGATCCTTGCATCAAGCTCATTCAAATGCATGTAAATGGGCCATCCAAGATGGCTTTTGTTGCTTTTAAAAGTGATACATGACAATGACAATATCACTAGAAGTGCAAAATACATTTTGCCCTAAACAATCCTTGCATCATCTTCTCTTCACTGTTTTCTCAAGAACTATCTGCCAGCTAGCTAGATTCGATTAACATGACAGTGCATTGCTAAAGCAGCTCAGTGAGGCTATAGTCAGATCCTCTGACAGTACTAGTTGAACCAGGTTACTTTAGTATTCAGCAAAGTTTCAGCTGCCGGTAGAATGGAAGATATTGCAGACCCTGATCATACTGTTGCCAAAGAGTAGTTTGATTTGGATGTAAGCTATTTTCGCAGGCTGTACTCTCCCGATGTTTTGAGGTTATATAAAAGAAATAAATGTAAAAATACCTGTATACCTATAGAAGTTCTTGTTTTATCACAGATGGCATGAAGATGAGATCAAAGATCCAAGCAAATGGTTCTCCCAAAATGAAAGAGAGGAATAGCATAGTAAGTTCAAACACACATATATGTATCAGAGTCGTATAGTTTGGAATACTCTCTGTTAATTAAGAAATAATATTTCTTACAGGTAAACTATCCCTGATTAACACATGCTGTTGTAGGGCAGGTCTCAACATACTAATTCATGACAGTGAAGCTCGGGTGAATTAATATTCTCCTCTCTCCCAACATGAAAAGTAGGATTATTTCAATGTTTTCTAAAGGGCTAGTTACTCATTTTAATAGAAATCATCTTACAATAATACATGGCCTCTTATTTTAAAATAAAAGCTATTTTGTTCCTCAGCATCATGGCTAAGAAATTCTTGAGGCAGACATCAGCAGAAGTAAATATTTATATACTAGAACCAACTTCTAACCGACCACTTAATTATACTCTTTTTCTGTAAATCAAAAAGCACTATCGAACCTATGTTTCCATCATTAGTCCAACTGATGTGCTGGTAAAATAAATCCGGTAACACTTGAACAGATATCTTTTTAGTATACCATTTAATAAGCGAAAGATAAAAGAACCTCTGTTTCCAAAAATTTCAACATTTCAGCAGTTAGTGATTATTTGGACAGAACCGTAATTTGGAATCCAATCAGCATATGATTACCGCTTGTGTGAATATTTAGAAATTGATAAACTGTTCTTAAGAATGCATCATAAAGCATTATTCATATTCAGAATTCGAAATTACGTTCACATTTTCAAAATCTTCTCCATCACAGTCCTAATCTTTGCAAAGTTTGAAAATAAGGGTGCATGCGCATCCTCTGCTGCCAGGAAAAATGGAATAATGGTTGTGATCTCAAATGTTTTATAAGGTTTACATGACTAATTGGGTGAACTGAATATAAGAAAAATATGCCCGGATACCATCTACTAATGACAGTGTACTAGACAAAGCAAGTAGTCGGTTAGAAAGTGTGTATTGTATAGCTGGCATCATGAATACAGGAACCTGCATGCTGTGGCATTAGCAACATGCTCTTTAGCTCACCTGAGCCATAGGCTCAGGGTGAGCTATTGTGATCAGCCAGTGTCCGTTGTGCGTCGTGTGGCGTCAACAATTTGCTTTAAACAACTTCTTCTCTGAAATCACTAGGCCTAGGGCTTTGATATTTGGGATGAAGCATTGTCTAGTGGACCTCTACCAAATTTGTTCAAATAGTGGCCCTGGGAACCAAAATGGCCCTGGGGTCGGGGTTCTTGGGTTCGAAAATAAAATATACTTAAAAATCTTCTCCAGAACTGCTTGGCTCAGATGCTTGAAATTTGGTATGTAGCATTGCCTAGTGGTCCAGTACCAAGTTTGTTCAAATGGTGGCCCCAGGGTCCAAAATGGCCCCAGGGTAGGGATTCCTATGTTAGAACCATGAAAATATATAGAAAAATATTCAAAAATATTCTTCAGAACCAATTGGCTCAGATGCTAGAAATTTGGTTTGAAGTGTTGCCTAGTACTCCTTTACCAGGTTTGTTCAAATGGAGGCCCCAGGGTCCAAAAGAGCCCCATGGCAGGGAGTCTTAGGTTTGAACCATAGAAATACATGGAAAAATATTCTAAAACTTCTTCTTCAGAACCACTTGGCTCAGATGCTTGAAATTTTGTATGTGGCATTGCCTAGTGGTCTTTTACCAAGGTTGTTCAAATTATGGCCCCAGGGTTCAAAATTGCCCCGCCCCAGGTGGTCCTGGGTTTGAATCATAGAAATACATAGAAAAGTATTCGAAAATCTTCTTCTTCAGAACCACGAGTCTCAGATGCTTGAAATTTAGTATGTAGCATTGCCTAGAAGTCCTTCATAGGGCTTGTTCAAATGGTGGCCCCAGGATCCATAGCCCTGCCCTTGGGGATCTGGGTTTAACCATAGAAATACATAGAAAAATATTCAAAAATCTTCTTCTTCAGAACCACTTGGCCCAGATGCTTCAAATATAGTATGTACCATTGCCTGTAGTCTTTTACCAAGTTTGTTTAAATGATGGCCCCAGGGTCCAAAATAGCCATGCCCAAGGGGGTCCTGGGTTTGAACCATAGAAATACAAAAATCGTCTTCTTCAGAACGACAAGGCTCAGCTGCTTGAAATTTGGTATGAAGTGTTGCCTAGTACTCCTTTACCTAGTTTGTTCAAATGGTGGCCCCAGGGTCCAAAATGGTCCTGCGGCAGGGACTCCTAGGTTTGAACCATAGAAATACATAGAAAAATATTTAAAAAAATTTCTTCTTCATAGCCACTTGGCTCAGATGCTTGAAATGTTTAGCAAACCAGAGCTGAAGTCTCCGGGGGAGCTTATAGGATAGGCAGGTGTCCGTCGTTGTTGTATGTCGTCGTCTGTTGTCCGTCAACACTTTCAATTCACATCTTCTCTAAAGCCACTTGGCCGATTGGTCCCAAATTTCATCTGTAGCATCCTTGGGCTGGGCGATTGAAAGTTTGTGTTTTCATGAAAATCATCTCTTTAGTTTGGTTGCTAAGGCAACTTAGACTTCCCATAGACTTACAATGGGGAAAATTGAAAAATGGCATATACTGCCAAGCCATTGCAGATATTTTGACAAAACTTTTATAGAATTGTTCCTTGAGAGGTTTTCTATCAGCTGTATGTTCTTTGGTCAACTGCTCATTATATTTGTTTCCATGGTAAGCAAAATGCCAAAAATGGATAAAAATACTGAAAAAATTATCTCCTCTGAAGCCACTGGGCCACTTGGGCCCAGATTTCATGTGTTGCATCCTTGGGATGTGGAATCGAAAGTTTGTATTTTATATGAAAATCGGCTCTTTAGTTTGGTTGCAATGGCAACTTAGAGTTGCATAGACTTGTAATGGGGAAAATTGATAAAAGGCATTTACTGCTAA
The DNA here is from genome assembly GCA_963989385.1 of Ctena decussata. Lineage (NCBI taxonomy): Eukaryota > Metazoa > Mollusca > Bivalvia > Lucinida > Lucinidae > Ctena > Ctena decussata. Next base: position 46,611,499 of record OZ022499.1, read on the forward strand.
GCCAGTGCAGATATTTTGACAAATTTTTATAGAAATGTTCCTTGAGAAGTCTTCTATCAGCTATATGTTTTTTGGCCCATTGCTCTTTATCTTGTATCTTGGTTGCCATGGAAACCAAATGCAAAAAATGAAAAAAAAAATTTTTTTTTTAAATTGTCTCCTCTTAAGCCACCGTGCCACTTGGGCCCAGATTTAATATGTAGGGTCCTTTGGCTGGGAGATTAAAAGTTTTTTTTTTTTTTGAAAATCGGCTTTCTAGTTTGGTTGCTATGGAAACTTAAGAGTAACATTGACTTATAATGGGGAAAATTGAAAAATGGCATTTACAGCTAAGCGGCCATTGTGGATATTTTGACTAAACTTATATGGAAATGTTTCTTTAGAAGTCTTCTATCAGCCATGTTTTTTGGCCAAATGCTCATTCTGATTTGTTGGCGTAGAAACCAAAATCCAAAAACTGGAAAAAATTATCTTCTCAGAAACCACAAGCTCTTTGATGCTGTCAGAGACTTTATAGAAATATTCATCATATAAGATTTAATGTTTCTAATGAAAATCAGCCCTTTAGTTTGGTTGCTGTGGCAACTTAGAGATTCCAAGGACTTATAATGGGGAAACTGGCGTCTCTTGCCAAGCCATTGCAGATATTCGACAACTTTTTGTAGAAATGTTCCTTGAAGTCTTCTTCTATCAGCTAGGGGGTGGTCGGGTGGTGCGAAGGTGCTGTGTGTAACTTCCAATGCCGGGGCGTCCTATTTATTTGTATAGAAGTAGGGCAAGGGCTGACTGTGCTTGCAGTAGGTGTGGGTGGGGGTTGTTTGGACATTTTTTCTCTCGTCTATCATTTCTCTCTTCTTTCTCCCTCTATTTGGGAAACGGCCCAATATAGACTGAAATACTGTCTCAAAGGGCCGTTAAACCTAAAACAACCAACCAACCATATCTATCAGCTATATGATTTAATGCTCATTGTTCATTTTAGCTCACCTGAGCCGAAGGCTCACAGGTGAGCTTATAGTATAGGCAGTTGTCCGTCAACATTTTCAAACGACATCTCCACTGAAACTACTAAGCCCATTGTTACCAAATTTCATATATAGCATCTATAGGCAGGGGGAACCAATAATACTGTTTTTTATCCAAATCACTTCAGAACTTTGGTTGCTATGGCAACTTAAAGTTTCCATTTGACTTGTATGGGAAAATTTGCATTTATTGCTATGTCACTGCAGATATTTTGACAAATTGTTCATAGAAATGTTCCTTGAGTAGTCCTCTATCAACCACATGAAATTTATGTAAATTGCACAACTTGGCTGGTTGCCATGGCAACCCAATGTTTAAAAATAAAAAGAATATACAAAAATCGCCTCCTCAGAAACTATACAACCAATAAAGCTCAAACTTCATAGAAAGGATTTTAGTACTAGCCTCAGTAAAATTTCTATTTTTCTTGGCAATTACTTCAGCACTTTGGTTGCCATGGCAACTTAAAGTTGCCATTGACTTACAATGGCAAAATGGAAAATTTGCATTTATTGCAACTTTATGAAACTTGCAGATTATCAGGATAGACATAAATTTCTGACGAGTTTGAATTTGGGCCAGATTGGAATATTCATTTCAGAGTTACTTGCCCTTCCAAAAAAATTTCTCATAGCCTTACAATGGGGAAAATGTTTTCCTGGGCATAGCAACTTTATTTTTATTGAAACTTGATCAAACTTGCTGATAACCAGGACATGCATAAACTCTCTGACAGGTTTGAAATTTGGCTATAGTGTATATTTCGCCTTGGATTTACTTGCCCTAGTGTGTTTAAATAGCTCATATTTGACATTATCCAGGGCATAGGAACTTTATTCTTTTTATTGTAACTTGTTCAAACTTGCTGAGACGAACAATTTACTTAAGAGTTACTTACCCTTGAGGTCTTGGGATGAATGAACTCAGGTGATCTACAGGACCAATCGTCCTCTGGTTGTTGATTGCCATGGAAATCAAAATGCAAAAACAGAAAAATACCTTAAATTATCTCCTTAGTAACCATATGCTCTATGAAGCAGAGACTTCATAGACATATTAATCATATTAGCCTTACAGATTTTATGTTTTCCATTGTCATTGTTCAAAGGACATGGTTTGTATGGCATTAACTTATGATGGAAAAAACAAAAAAAATGGATTTATTTCTAAGCCATTGCAGATATTCTGACCTAACATTTTCCGAAATATTCCTGAGTGGTCGTCTATCATCCCCTCTTCTATCATCCTTATGTTCTTTCTGCCCACTGCTCATTTTGGTCAGTTGCCATAGCAACCAAAAGGAACAAATAGCAAAATTCCTTTGAAAGTTATCTTTTTTCTTTTTATACGCCCGTTTTGAAAAAACGGACGTATTATGTCGTGGCGCTGTCCGTCCGTCCGTCAACATTCTTGTACACGCTATAACTCAGTAACCATTTGGGATATCTTCATGAAATTTGGTAGGCATATGTATTAGGGTGGGGGAATGTGTCGCGTACAAGAATGGTTGCTCCCCCTTCCTTACTTTTGAAGTTATGCCCCTTTGATTGATTTTTCCCTGTAAGTCTTGTACGCGCCATAACTAGATAACCGTTCAGGATATCGTTATAAAACTTCATAGCAATGTGTATGAAGTCCTAACGATGTGTCGCGTACAACAATGGCTGCTCTCCCTTTCTTCGTTTTAGAGTTAATCCCTTTCATTAGTTTTATCAGCTATTTTTGTGTAATTTACAAACTTATTGTCAAGGGAAAATAGTAGAACTAAAAATGTTATATATATTTTAATTAGGTTATCTCCCTTGTTCAAAGATATTGTATCAAAGATTTCTTCACAACCATACAAGCTAGACTGGTCATATTTGGCATACAGGTTGATGACGACATTTTGTATTGTGGGATTGAGAACCAGCCTTTTCCTGCTTATTCTTCCCTGTATTTGTCCTATTTTCTTTCTTTCCATACTTTGAATAATGAAATTTTTCGTCAAAGATTTCTCCACAACCATGCAAGCTAGAGAAGTCATATTTGTTCTGCAGGTTGATAACAACATGTTGTATCATGGGATCAAGAGCCAGCCTTCTCCTGCTTATTCTTCCCTGTATTTGTCCGATTTTCTTTCTTTCCCTACTTTGAATAATGAAATTTTTCGTCAAAGATTTCTCCACAACCATTCAAGCTAGAGTAGTCATATTTGGTATGCAGGTTGATGACAATATGTTGTATCGTTGGATTGAGAACCAGCCTTTTTCTGCTTATTCTTCCCTGTATTTGTCCAATATTCTTTCTTTCCATACTTTGAATAATAAAATTTTTCGTCAAAGATTTCTCCACAACCAAGCAAGCTAGAGTAGTCCCATTTGGTTTGCAGGTTGATGACGATATGTTGTATCGTGGGATTGAGAACCAGCCTTTTTCTGCTTATTCTTCCCTGTATTTGTCCAATATTCTTTCTTTCCATACTTTGAATAATGAACTTTTTCATCAAAGTTTTCTCCACAACCATGCAAGCTAGATTAGTCATATTTGGTATGCAGGTTAATGATGACTTAGTGTATTGTGGGATTGAGAACAGCCGGGCTGCATAGCGCAATCGATAGGGCACCTGACTCATAAGTCAGAGGTCCTGGGTTCGAAACCCGGTCTGGCCACATACTTTCGTTTCTCGTTCCGCTCATTCTAGAAGGGCAGTTGTCAGTTACTGGCGAAAGTATGTGCACTTAGTACTGGTTAACCGCTTAGGAGGTCTAAGTATGCCCAGGAATAGTGTGGTTAGGTTAACTGACCGTCCCGACATGACCTTAGTTGTTTACTGTGGACGTTAAGCATCAAATCAATCAATCAAAACCAGACTTCTCCTCTTTTTATTCCCTGTATTTATCTGATTTTTTTTTCTCTCTTTACTTTGAATAATGCATTTTTTTTCGCAAAAGATTTCTATGCATCTGTAAGTTAGAGTAGGGATTTTTGTATGCAGGTTGATGATAACTTGTTGTATTATGGGATTGAGAACCAGTCTTCTTCTGCTTATTCTTCCCTATATTTTTCCAATTTTCTTTCTCTCCTGACTTTGAATAATGTAATTTTTAGCTCGCCTGAACGAAAGTTCAGGAAGAGCTATTGTTGTCACCACGGCGTCGGCGTCCGCGTCCACGTCGGCGTTCGGATTGGATGTTTTGGTTAAAGTTTTTTAAAGACCTATATCTCCTTAACCCATGGATGGATTCTTTTGATACTTGCACTGTAGTTAGATATTGGTCTAAGGTTTAACAGGGTACCACCCCCACCCCACTCCGTGACCTTGATGTCAAGGTCATGGACTTAGAAAATTGGTATTTTTTTTTGACTGGATGTTTTGGTTAAAGTTTTATAAAGCCCAATATCTCCTTATCCCATGGATGGATTCCTTTGATACTTGCACTTAAGTTAGATATTGGTCTAAAGTTTTCGAAGGTACTACCCCCACCCCCCTCTGTGACCTTGATGTCAAGGTCATGGACTTAGAATATTGTCTTTTTATTGATTGGATGTTTTGGTTAAAGTTTTTTAAAGACACATATCTCCTGAACCCATAGATGAATTCTTTTTATATTTGCACTGTAGTTAGATCTACAGAGTACTACCCCAACCCCGCTCAGTGATCTTGATGTCAATTTTGTCTTAAAGATTTTGGTTAAAGTTTTATATTTATGAAGACATAATTTCACAGTGCCACGATGATGGACTCAGTTGATACTAATACCTGGACTGATGTTAGATAATGGTTCAGGGTTTTGATACATCCTAGTAGCCCCCCCCCCCTCAACCCCCCCCCCCCCCCCCCCAAACCCCCCCTCCCCCCTTCCCCCCTACACCTGTCAGTTTTTTTTTACCTCAAGCTAATTAAAATATTAATAATAATAATGACTTTATTTTTGGAGGAGGCCCAGTTGGACATGTATCCAATCTTCCCAGCTCATGGACTTTGAAATTTCATTTCATTTTCTTTTTATTTTAATTCTATTTTTAAGACTTATTTCTGAGATAGCTTTTGTTTATAAATGTGTTTTCATTATGGTCATGCTTGCCTGAAGTTTCATGCATAGCAGTACACATACCCCCCCCCCCCCCCATCCCCTACCCGTCAGTTTTTTTACCTCAAGCTTGTGGACTTTGAAATTTCATTTCATTTTTTTTATTTTAATTATATTTTAAGACTTATTTTTGAGATAGCTTTTGTTTATAAATGTTTTCATTATGGACATGCTTGCCTGAAGTTTTATGCATAGCAGTTTACACCACCATAGCAGCTGTGTGATGGGCAAGCACCAATTCAGGCGAGCTATGCTGTCAGGCGACAGCTCTTGTTTGTAACAGATTTCACAGCAACCATTCATATTTGGTATACATGGTAACAATGATTTCTTTCCCTCTTTACGCTTTTTGTTACGAAAATAACACCATTTGATTTAAGCAATTAAGCGGGGGTATAGTCGGATTCGCTGACAGTTCTAGTTAATTATAGAGTGGTTGCCCCTGTTTGTCTGCCTGTCTATCCTTTTGTAAACAATCATGTTCATTCTGTAACTCCTTTAGGACATTGAAACGGGCGTATTATGCGCCGCTTGTGAAGCCCTTGTTTTTGTTGCCAGGGCAATCAAAATGTGGAAAATAGTTATTGATTTTGTTCTCAAGTCAACAGACTGTCAGACTAAGACTTTGTAGTAGTGTATTTTCTTTTAGCCTGTACAAATGTGGCATCAGTTTTGAGCCTGTACAAATATGTGATAGCAATTTTGAGCTAGAGATCTGGTGAACTTTGTGGCCCGTGGGCCTCTTGTTTATGTAGCATTGCCTAGTGGTGCTTTACCAAGCTTGTTCAAATGATGGCCCCAGGGTCCAAAATGGCCCTGCCTCAGGGGGCTCTGGGTTTGAACCATAGAAATACATAGAAAAGTATTCAAAAATCTTCTTCTTTAGAACCACTTTGCTCAGATGCTTGAAGTTTAGTATGTAGCATTGCCTGGTAGTCCTTTTCTAAGTTTGTTCAAATAATGGTCGCCCCAGGGTCCAAAATGGCCCCATGACAGGGAGACTTTGGTTTGAACCATTGAAATACATAGAAAAATATTAAAAAATCTTCTTCTTCAGAACCACTTGGCTCAGATGCTTGAAATATTGTATGATGCATTTCCTGGTAGACTCCTATGAAGTTTGTATAAATGGTGGCCTTTTGGATTCAAAATGGCCCTGCAGTGGGGGAACTTGGGTTTGAAATTAAAATATACATAAAAATCTTCTTCTCCAGAACCCCTTAGTGCAGATGCTTGAAATTTGGTATGATGCAATGCCTAGTGGTCCTTTACCAAGTTTGTTCAAATGATGACCCCAGGATCTAAAATGGCCCAGCCCCAGGGGGTCCTGTGTTTGAACCATAGAATTACGTAGAAAAATATGAAGAACCACTTGGCTCAGATGCTTGAAATTTGGTATGTAGCATTGCCTCGTGGTCCTTTACCAAGTTTATTCAAATGATGGCCCTAGGTCCAAAATGGCTCCGCCCCAGGGGGTCCTGGGTTTGAACTATAGAAATACGTAGGAAATTTTCAAAAATCTTCTTTTTCAGAACCATTTGGAAAGGGTTTCAAACTATCTGGTTTGTTCAAATGATGACCTTAGTCTGACCTTTAACCTTTTTGCTCAGGTGAGCGATTCAGGGCCTCTTGGCCCTCTTTTTCACAAATTACATGACTTTTCTTCCAATACGCTCAGTATGGAAAACATTAATGTTGCATTAGAATTTGCCATAAAACATGTGGCAGTGGCTCCTTATTAGAATCTTCTAGCCAAGATGGTTCTTATGAGGGGCCACAGGATGCATTTTGTGAGGCATTGAGAAGTTCCCCAAAAACTATCATTGTATAATCTTCTTATCGAGAGATTTATACTGAAATGGATGAAAAACAAGTATTTCATAGCCATGATCTTGAGGCACAAAATAGATTTCTTTTTGAAAAAAGAAATCATTTAGTATTATACAGCAGATTTGTGTATAAAAGAGTAATAATTGCAGTTCTAGTACAAACACAAATGGACTTGAAGAGATCAATTGCTGATACAGTATGAGCAAGCTTTATCAGCCTCGGCAGTCACCATTCTCAGGTACCTGATGCTATGTTGGTTGGCACACCTTGAATTTTAAATGTGCATGTTTCAGTGTCCAAAAATAGTGTTTCCATACAGCCAGCCTACAGTGATGACCCTGTACAAAATACAGGAAGAGCTGTTGCAGTCTCTATGGTGTGGGTGTGGATATCTGTGTTGGCAGTCCACTCATTGTTAAAGCTTGAGATTAAAATCGGAATATGATGACAAGCTATGTTTAGCTGAGCTACCCTGTGTGGCCACAGGTCCCGCTGTTTAGCAACAAGACTCGCTGCCATTCCACCAGCAAGTTTCTGACACATGACCACATGAATTCAAACTACTAGTACGAATTTTAGGATGATTGCAGTAGGCAATTTGGATATCTCATTTTTAGCTCACCGTCAGGTGTGCTTATAGTATGGGCTTGGTCTGTCATCCACACTTCTAAACGTAAATTTCTCTTAAACCAGCTGGCCAGTCTTGATCAACTTTTATGGGTAGCATTGTTGGGGTGGGGGATTGACTGCATATATAGTTTTGGGACAGATTGGTTCAAAACTGTGGTTACCATGACAACAAAAAGATCCATCAGATTTATAACTTGGAAATGTTGTCTGGCCTATAACACCTTCAGTTTTGATTGGGTTTTCTTCAAACTTGAATGTAACCAGGACAGACATAAAATCTCGTATGAGTTCGAATTTGGGCCATGTCAGATTATTCAGTTCAGAGTTACTAGCCTTGAGCAAAGAAAAATCCCCCCATAGACTTACAATGGAGAAAATGTTTTCCCGGGCATAGCAACTTTATTTTTTAACTTGACCAAACATGCTAATAACCTAAATCAGGTCTAAAGTCTTGGATGAGTTTGGCCATATTGAACAGTTGGTCTTAGAGTTACTTGCCCTTGAGTGCTAAAAAAAAGCCCTGCTTTGACCTTGTCCAGACAATAGGTCCTTCAGGCTTAATCACAACTTTTTATATGCCCGTTTTGAAAAAAACGGTCGTATTATGTCATGGCGCTGTCCGTCCGTCCGTCCGTAAACATTGTCGTGCGCGCCATAACTCATTAACCGTTTGGGATATATTCATGATATTTGATAGGAATATGTATTAGGTTGGGGGAATGTGTCGCGTACAAAAATGGTTGCTCCCCCTTCCTTAGTTTCCAAGTTATGTCCCTTTGATTAATTTTTTACCTGCAAGTCTTGTGCGCGCCATAACTAGATAACTGTTAGGGATATCGTAATGAAACTTCATAGCAATGTGTATGAAGTCCCAACGATGTGTCGCGTACAACATTGGCTGCTCTCCCTTTCTTCGTTTTAGAGTTACATCCCTTTCATTAGTTCTTGTTGACTATTTTTGTGTATACTTACATTGTGCATACCATAACTTGGTAACCGTTAGGAATATCATGATGAAACTTTATAACAATGTGCATGATCACAAGACAGGGTGTCACATATAAGAATGGTTGCTCCGTCTTTCTTAATTTTGGAGTAACCTCCCTTTGATTAGTATATTTTAGGCATTCCTCATTCACTCCATATCTCCTTTAACTTTTGAAATATTAGAATGAAACTTTGTAGGAATGTGTATAATGTGGTAATGTATCCTGAGCAAGAACCACAACTCCGGCTTACTTACTGAATTACCTGCCCTTGCATAAATATCATGTTTACTCTGTAATATTTCAACTGTTTAAAATATTGTATGATGTCAAGGGAATGTAATGGAACCAAGAATGGTGTATCTAGTATATTTAGTTTATCTCCCTTGACTTGATATACTGACAGTATATTTAAATAATGTTGAATTCATTTATTATAGAGTGGTTGCCTCTGTTTGTCTGTCTGTCTATCCTTTTGTAAACAGTCTTGTTCATTCTGTAACTCCTTTATGACATTTAAACGGGCGTATTATGTGCCACTTGCGAAGCCTTTGTTTAACTTGCAGGTATCCAAAACAGGCATAAAATCTCAAATGAATTTGAATTTGAGCCAAGTCAGTTTATTCAGATGGAGTTACTTGCACTTGAGCTAGGAAAAAAGTCCCCATAGACTTACAAAGGAGAAAATGCCCTGGCATAGCAGCTTTATTATTTATTATATGGCTGGGCACAAAATCTTGGACTAGTTAGAAATTCAGTCATATTGATCTCAGAGTTACTTGCCCTTGAGTGCTAAAAAGCCAATATTTGACCTTTTTGGGCCATTTCCACCAGTATTGATCCGAACTTTATCAGACTTGCAGGTATTTGGGACAGGCATAAAATCTCATATGAGTTTGAACTTGGTGCTATGTCATATAATTTAGTTCAGAGTTACTTGCCCTTGAGGTAAGAAACATTTTCATTATGTACACTTTCGAGGGCACAGTTTTGGTCCATTTTTTATGAAACTTTGTCAGAATGTTAACTTTATTGAAATCTATGCCAAGTTTGAAACTGGGTCCTGCTGGATGAAAAATTAGGTCACCAGATCAAATCTTAGAAAAATCCAGAGGGTACAATTTTGATCCAGTCTTCCTGAAACATTTTCATTTCTCAAAATGTTAATCTCCATCAAATCCAGAAACTGGATCATGTCGCGTCAAAAACTAGGTCTGTAGGTAAAACCATAAAAAAAAACTATGTACACCCAAGAGGGCTCAGTTTTGATTCAGTCTTCATGAAACTGTGTCAGATTGTTTATCTTCATGAAATCTAGGCTAGGGCCTAGTTGTTCAAAGCTAATGTCAGGGGGTATATAATTTTTGTCACTCTGTCCATTCGTCCATTCGGATGTTAGTCCGTCCTTCCATCCTTCCGCCCGTCCGTTCTTCAACTTTTACGTCAAAGTTTTGCGTTAAACCTTTTTAGCTCACCTGAGCCGAAGGCTCACAAGGTGAGCTTATAGTATAGGCTTGGTCTGTCGCCCAGCGTCCGTCGTACGTCCACAGTTTTAAACATTAATATCTGCTAAAGTAGCTGGCCAATCTTATTCAAATTTTATGTGTAGCATTGTTGGGGTGGGGGATTCATTGCATATAGTTTTGGGACAGATTGGTTTAAAACTCTGGTTACCATGGCAACAAAAAGGTCCAATAGACTTATAATTGAGAAAATGTTGTCCGGGCCCTAGCTTCTTCATTTTTGATCCCAGCTTCTTGTAACTTGCAGGTATCCATGACAGCCAAAACATCTCGGACCAGTTCGAATTTGGGCTTCCGAATGTTGGATCATTCTTTTCAGAGTTACCTGCCCTTGAGGGATAAAATATTTTCCCATAGACTTATAATGGGGAAAATGTTGTATGGGCCCTAGCTTCATCATTTTTATCCCCCGACCGAAAGAGCCTGGCGTCCGTCCATTCGTCCGTCCTACGGTAAACATTTTCTTGTCCGCTGTATATCTTGAATACCCTTTGGAATATTTTCATGATGCTTCACAGTTATGTAAAACAGGTCATGACGATGTGTCATGTACAAGAATGGTATCTCTTGCTATTGTACTTTTTGAGTTATTTCCCTTTTGATGAGTTTTTTGGCAGATTGGTGTCCCCTCTGTAACTTGAATACCCTTTGGAATATTTTCATGATACGTCACAGATATGTAGAACAGGTCATGATGATGTGTCGCAAACAAGAATGACAACTCTTGCTTTCTTACTTTTTGAGTTATTTCACCTTGATGGTTTAAGGTGTGATTTTTTGGCAGATTCGTGTCCGCTCTATAACTTGAATACCTTTTAGAATATTTTCATGATACTTCACAGATATGTAGAACAGGCCATGACGATGTGTCACGAACAAGAATGACAACTCTTGCTTTCTTACTTTTTGGGTTATTTCCCCTTTATCATTTTAGTTGTGGTTTCATGTCCGCTCTATAACTCATATACCTTTTGAAATATTTTCATGATACTCCACAGATATGTAGAACAGGTCATGATGATGTGTCGCGAACAAGAATGACAACTCTTGCTTTCTTTCTTTTTGAGTTATTTGCCCTTGATGGTTTTAGGTATGATTTCATGTCCGCTCTGTAACTTGAATACCTTTTGAAATTTATTCATGATACTTCACAAATATGTAGAACAGGTCATGACGATGTGCCGCGAACAAGAATGACAACTCTTGCTTTCTTACTCTTTGGTTTATTTCCCCTTTATCATTTTAGTTGTGGTTTCATGTCCGCTCTATAACTCATATACCTTTTGAAATATTTTCATGATACTTCACAGATATGTAGAACAGGTCATGATGATGTGTCGCGAACAAGAATGACAGCTCTTGCTTTCTTTCTTTTTGAGTTATTTGCCCTTGATGGTTTTAGGTATGATTTCGTGTCCGCTGTATAACTTGAATACCTTTTGAAATTTATTCATGATACTTCACAAATATGTAGAACAGGTCATGACGATGTGTTGCGAACAAGAATGACAACTCTTGCTTTCTTACTTTTTGAGTTATTACCCTTTGATAATTATAGATGTCCGCTCCATAGCTTGAATACCTTTTGAAATATTTTCATGACACTTTACAGGTATGAAGAACAGGTCATGGCGATTTGTCTCATACATGAATGACAACTCCTGCCCTCATACTTTGTGAGTTATTTCCCTTTGGTATTTTGAGCTGCTGTTTGAGTCTCTACTCTATATCTGTATAACCCTGGCCTGCTCCACAATTTTAATAACCTTATACCTTTTGGAATATTGATGAACATGCTGTGATATCTTATCAGTGTTTCTAACTCTGTCTGACCTCTTCACATTCCCCCCCCCCCCCCCCCCCCCACCAAAAAAATTATTTTTTCTCTCCAGATTTGGATTCTTTGTCCAAATTCACTTACTAGAGAGCTCAAAATTAGGTTTGTAGGGCTTGTAGTTTAGAAGTTATTCACACATTTTGAAAGTTTAATGTATCATATGCTATATATTTATGTATATGGGGGCTGGTGGAGATATTACTTATTTTTAGCAGTCAAGCATACTATTTTAGTCCGAGTGTTAGATAATCATGCATCTGTTAAACAGATAATGTCAATCAGAAGCATAAAAGAATCACAATATATTACTTATGTGTGTTTTGAAGTGCACCCTTTTTACCTGGGGGTCTTCGGTCGGGGGGTTGCCATCTCCTCTGATGGCTATTTTTTATTGCAACTTCTTGTAACTTGCAGGTATCCAGGACAGTCAAAACATCTCGGACCAGTTTGAATTTGGGTTAGGTTGGATCATTCTTCTCAGAGTTACCTGCCCTTGAGCGATGAAATATTTTCCCATAGACTTAAATGGGGAAATGTTGTCCGGACCCTAGCATCTTCATTGTTGATCGCAACTAATTGTAACTTGCAGGTATCCAGGACAGCCAAAACATCTCGGACCAGTTTGAATCTGGGCCAGGTTGGATCATTCTTTTCAGAGTTACTTGCCCTTGAGCGATAAAATATTTTTGCATAGACTTATAATGGGGAAATGTTGTCCAGGCCCTAGGTTCTTCTTTGTTGATTGCAACTTATTGTAACATGCAGGTATCCAGGACAGCAAAAACAGCTTGGACCAGTTTGAATTTGGGCCAGGTTGGATCATTCTTCCCAGAGTTACTTGCCCTTGAACGATAGCATATTTTCCCATAGACTTAAATGGGGAAATTGTTGTCCGGGCTATAGCTCCTTCATTTTTGATCGGAGCTCCATGAAACTTGCAGGAATCCTGGCCAGAACATCTCGGACCTTTTTCGAATGTGGGCCAGGTTAGATTATCCCCTCGCACAATGAAGTTATGGAGGGGATATAGGGTCTGTCTGTACATAGGTACACATGTATATGTATGTACGTATGTTCACCTTTTGTCATCGTTCTAGCTACCTCATTTATTAACCGATTTTGATGTAAGTTCACACAAGTATTGGGTATGACATGACCTCGAACGAGTTTGCATTTCAGCATGATGGAGTCAAGTTCAAGGTCAAAGTGGCTATTTTTAGAAAAAGTTTGTCAGCACTCAAGCGCCTTCATTTGTGGACTGATTTCGATTTAACTTCACACAAGTAAAAAGTATGGCAATATCTTGGACAAGTTGGGGTTTCAGCATTCTGGCATCAAGGTCAAGGTCACAGTGGCTAATTTTAGAAAAACTTTGTCATGGCTCTAGCGCCTTGATTTGTGGATCAAATTCAGTTTGATTTCACACAAGTGATTGGTATGACAATATCTTGGATAAGTTTGAGTTTCAGCGTTCTGAGGTCAAGGGCAAGGTCACGGTGGCTATTTTTAGAAAAACTTTGTCATCGCTCAAGCGCCTTCATTTATGGATCGATTTTGATTAAAACTTCACACAAATGTTTAGTATGACAATATCTTGAATAAGTTCGCATTTCAGCATCCTTAGATAAATGTCAAGGTCACAGTGGCTATTTTTAGAAAAACTTTGTCATCATTCTAGTGCCTTCATTTATGGAATGATTTTGATTGTACTTCACACAAGTGATAAGCATGGCAATATCTTGGACAAGTTCGGGTTTCAGCATTCTGGCATCAAGGTCAAGGTCACAGTGGCTAATTTTAGAAAAACTTTTTCATGGCTCTAGCGCCTTGATTTGTGGATCAAATTCAGTTTGATTTCACACAAGTGATTGGTATGACAATATCTTGGATACTTTTGAGTTTCAGCGTTCTGAGGTCCAGGTCAAAGTCACAGTGGCTATTTTTAGAAAAACTTTATCATTGCTCTAGCGCCTTCATTTATGGACCGATTTTGATTAAAACTTCACACAAATGTTTAGTATGACAATATCTGGAATAAGTTCGCATTTCAGCATCCTAAGATATATGTCAAGGTCAGAGTGGCTATTTTTAGAAAAACTTTGTCATCATTCTAGTGCCTTCATTTATGGAATTAATTTGATTGTACTTCACACAAGTGATAAGTATGACAAAATCTTAGACAAGAACATGTTTCAGCATTCTGAGGTCAAAGTCAAGGACACAGTGGCTATTTTTAGAAAAACTTTGTCATTGCTCTAGCGCCTTCATTTGTGGATCGAATTCAATTTGATATCACACATGTGATTAGTATGACAGTATCTTGGACAAGTTCGCATTTTAGCATTATTGGGTCAAGATCAAGGTCACATTGGCTATTTTTAGAAAAACTTTTTCATCCCTTTAGTGCCTTCATTTATGGACCAATTATGATTTAAACTTCACACAAATGTATTGCATGTCAATATCTTGAACAAGCTTGCGTTTCAGCGTCCTAAGGTCAAAGTCAAGGTCACAGTGGCTGTTTATAGAAAAACTATAATTTCTCTAGAGCTTTCATTTGTGGACCAATTTCGATTTAACTTCACACAAGTGATAAGTATGGCAATATCTTTGACAAGTTTGCGTTTCAGCATTCTGGCATCACAGTGGCTATTTTTAGAAAAACTTTGTCATCGCTTTAGCGCCTTCATTTATGGACCGATTTTCATTTAACTTCACACAAATGTTTGGTATGACAATATCTTGAACAAGTTTGCATTTCAGCATTCTAAGGTCAAGGTCACAGTTGCTTTTTTAGCTCACCGGAGCCAAAGGCTCACAAGGTGAGCTTTTAGTATAGGCTTGGTCTGTCGTCTGTCATATGTCGTACGTCCACACATTTAAGCATTAATATTTGCTTAACTAGCTGGCCATTCTTGATCAAATTTTATATGTAGCATTGTTGGGGTGGGGGGTTAATTTCATGTAGTTTTGGGACAGATTGGTTTAAAACTGATTACCATGGCAACAAAAAGGTCCCATAGACTTATAATGGGGAAAATGTTGTCCGGGCCGTAGCACCTTTAGTTTTTACCCCAACTTCTTCAAACTTGCAGGTATCTAGGACAGCCATAAAATATCGGACCAGTTCGAATTTGGGCCTGGTTGGATGGTTCTTGTCTTTTTCATTTTCCACCCTGAGGGTCAAAGGTATGATACCACCACCTATGTGTTCAATTTGCCTTAGAGTAACTTACCCTAGAGTACTGAGGCTGAAAGGACTCAGGTGAGCTACAGGACCAATGGTCCTCTTGTTTGATAGCTCATATCTCTGTAACCACACATCAGATTCTTTTCATATTTGGTTCATGATATCTCTACAGCATTACCTTTGATGTAAAGTATCTAAGCCCCTGGTTCAGAACCCTGGATGGGGCCAGGGGTCAACAATTTGGACTTTGGCATTTTCATTATGTCAAAGTTTTGCGTTAAACCTTATTGATTGCTCATCTCTCTGTAACAGCATTGAAGATTTCTACCATATTTACTTCATGATATCTCTGTAGCATTGTTTTCAATATGGACTACCTAAGCTGCTGGGTCAGGCTCATGGGTGGGGCCAGGGGTCAATAACTAGGACTTAGCTATTTGTTGAAGTTTTTTTGTTTCTATTTCTAATATACTTGAATGGATCCTAATGATGCATGACTAGGTGTATTTCATAAGAGTTTACATCATATGGATGCTGATCTAAGGTCAAGGTCACAAACTTTATATTTTGTACATGTATAACATTTGTATTGAAGTTTTGTATTAAAAACACGCTTTCATTAGGCGGTGGCACTGGTCGGGGGTATATGTGAGCCCCTGCTCACTTGCTCTAGTTTGTTAATGTTTCACTAAAATTTCAAACGTTAATATCTCAAATATGCCAACATTTTTTGTTGAAAAAATGTGAAGTGTTTGCATTTCAAAAGCTTCTCATGTTTTTAGCGAGCCTTTGTGAAGCAAAGGAGAGCTTATGCTATACCCCGGCGTCATAGTCCGAGCATGCATCAGCGTCCTTGTCTGTGAACAGTTTAACCTATGTTAACCATTTGCGTTTAGGTCTTTTTCTCACAAAGTATAAGGAGCAGAGTAATTAAACTTAGTACACACTTACATCAGCACATGCTCACCTGAATGTATGCACCATATATGACCTGGACCTTCTGGTCATGGTCTACTGACTTTGAAAAAATTAAGGTTAATGTAGTTTAACCTATGTTAACCATTTGTGTTTATGTCGTTTTCTCACAAAGTCAGGCATACTATTTTAGTCTGAGTGTTAGATAATCATGCATCTGTTAAATAGATAATGTCAGTCAGAAGCATAAAAGAATGACAATATATTACTTATATGTGTTTTGAAGTGCACCCTTTTTACCAAGGCCCATGGGGGTCTTGACCTTCTGGTCATGGTCTACTGACTTTGAAAAAATTTAGGTTAATGTAGTTTAACCTATGTTAACCATTTGTGTTTAGGTCGTTTTCTCACAAAGTATAAGGGCTAGAGTAATGAAACTTGGTACACACTTACATCAACACATGATCACCTGCATATATGCACCATGTATGACCTTGACCTAGTGGTCATGGTCTCCTGACTTTGAAAAAAATTAGTTTAAATATTTTAAAATTTGTGTTCAAGTCAGTTTCAAAGTAGTTATAAGGGTTAGAGTCATAATATTTGGTCATTACTTGCATCTGGATGAGGGCATGTGTGTGTAACCAACAAAGTAGGACAGTGACCTACATTTTTACACTTCACTGACTATATATTTTTACACTTCACTATATTTTTGCTTCACTGACTTTATGATACACTTCACTGACTTGGTGATATTTCTCAGTGCCTGTATGGGTTAGAGCCATTATTAGCTCACCTGGCCCGAAGGACCATAGTGAGCTATTGTCATACCAATGCGTCCAGCGTGTGTCGTGCGTCGTCACGGAATTTGTCCGTCAACACCTAAAAACAAATATTCAAACATCTTCTTCTGTAAAACTACTGGTCCCATGGTTCTCAAATTTCACATGGAGCTTGACCTGACTCCAGGGTCTTAGAATTGTAAAATTGGGTCAGGTTGAAAATCCAAGATGGCCGCTGTTACTAAAAATAGCAAAAACAACAAAATAAACTTCTTCTCCAGAACCACTGGGTATATTTGTCTGAATTTTGGCATGGAACATCAGTGAAACCTTGGTATTCAAAATTGTAAAACTGAAAAAATCTGTAGCGGAGTTTTGTCACAGTGACCTACTTTCTGTTTACGCGTAAAATTTTGCTCAAATGCCAATGTCAAAAAATGACCTATTTAAACAACTTCAAACAAGTTCTTCTCTAAAACCACTGAGCCCATGGATCTCAAATTTCACATGGAGCATGACCAGACTGCAGGGTTTCAAAATTGTAAAATTGGGTCAGGTCAAGAATCCAAGATGGCTGCTGTTACTAAAAATAGCAAAAACAACAAAATCAACTTCTTCTCCAGAACCAGTTGGTATATTTGGTTGAAAGTTTGCATGGAACATAAGTGGGACCTTGGTATTAAAAATTGTAAAAATAAAAAAAATCTATAGCGGAATTAGGTCACAGTGACCTACTTAGCGTTTACAAGGCCGATTTTGCTCAAATGTCAATATCTAAAGAAAATGCAACCAATTCTGACCAGATTTGGTCAGAATTGGTTCTTGAATGGAATTATTTCAATTTTGTGCCAGTTGACTATCCAAGATGGCCACCATGGGGGCCGTTACTAAAAATAGCACAAACATAAAAATGACAATTACTCAAGAACCCTTGAATGGAATTGGACCAATTTTGTGTCAGAATGTTCCTTGCATGAAGCCGTTTCGATTAATTGCAATTTGGCATTCCAAGATGGCCGCCATCTGGTGTTACTAAAAATAGCACAAACTTAAAAATGACAATTACTCAAGAACCCTTGAATGGAATTGGACCAATTTTGTGTCAGAATGTTCCTTGCATGAAGTCGTTTTGATAAATTGCAATTTGGCATTCCAAGATGGCCGCCATCTGCCGTTACTAAAAATAGCACAAAACATGAAAATGACAATATCTCAGTAACCGCTGAATGGATTTTGACGAAATTTGTGTCAAAATGATTCTTGCATTGAGATGTTTCAAAAATATCTAACTGTAGACTATTCATATTGGCCTCTGTTACTAAAAATAGAAAAATATGAAAATTAGAAAATCTCAATGGAGTTGGATTAATTTTGTGTCAGAATGGTCCTTTCATTAAGCTTTTTCGATTTTTTGCATTTTGGCATTCCAAGATGGCCGCCATTTGCCGTTACTAAAAATAGCACAAAACATGAAAATGACAATATCTCAGTAACCACTGAATGGATTTTGACGAAATTTGTGTCAAAATGATTCTTGCATTGAGATGTTTCAAAAATATCTAACAGTAAGACCAGTCATATTGGCCTCTGTTACTAAAACTAGAAAAATGGGAAAATCAGAAAATCTCAATGGAATTGGATCAAATTTGTGCCAAAATGGTCCTTGCATGAAGGCTTTTCGATTTTTTTGCATTTTAGCAATCCAAGATGGCCGCCATCTGTCGTTACTAAAAACAGCACAAAACATGAAACTGGCAATATCTCAGTAACCCCTGAATGGATTTTGATGAAATTTGTGGCAAAATGATTCTTGCATTGAGGTGTTTCAAAAGTAAATATATAAAGACCAGGCAAGTTGGCCTCTGTTACTAAAAGTAGCAAAATGTGAAAATGAGAAATTCTCAGTGGAATTGGACCAATTTTGTATCAGAATGGTTCTGTTGCACAATAGCCAGGTGAGCGATATCAGGCCCATTTGGGCCTCTTGTACTTGGCACACACTTAAATATGGACTAGAACATTTTAACATCGCCATCCATGAATGGATTTGACTTGTATTTTATGCTTCACTTACTGAATCATATTTCTCAGTCCCTATTTGGATGGCAATCATTATACTTGACACTCATATACATTTGGACAAGAGCCTGTCAATACCACCATCACTGTGAGAGTCAAGCACCTGTAAGGTGCACTTTGTCTTCTTACAACTCTTGTTTCAACAAAAAATATCAGTGTATTTGGTTAAGAAGTCTTAAAACACTTAATGAGTTGACCTGTTAAGCTCTTTAGGCTAACCATGCTTGGAACAACTGGGCCCAGATTTAAAACTTGGTCATGGCGTGTTGAATACTAGGTCACTAGGTTAAATTTAAAAAATCTGGTGTACACTTCAATGGGCACAGTTCTATCCAATCTTCATGAACCTTTATGAGGATGTTTATTTCCATAAAATCTAGGACAAGTTTGAAACTGGGTCATATTTAGTCCTAAACTAGGTCACTATGTCAAATCTTAAAAAAACCTTTGTGTACACATTAGAGGGTACAATTTTGATCCAACTTCATGACACTTTATCTGAATGTTTATCTCCATAATATCTAGGCCAAGATTAAACTTGGTCATGTCAGTCAAAACTAGGTCACTAGGTCAAATCTTAGAAAAATCTTTTGTACATTCTGATGGGCAAACATCGATTTAATCTTTATGAAACTGTGTCAAAATGTTTATCACCATAAAATCTAGGACAAGTTTGAAACAGGGTCATGTCAGGTCAAAGGCTAGGTCACTTGGTCAAATCTTAGAAAACCTTAACACTCTAGAGGGCACAGTTTTGATCCAATCTGTTGCTAGTTTCAAATTGGGTCATGTTGGGTGAAAAACTCACTAGGATAAAACATAGAAAAACCTTGTGTACACACTGTAGGGCACAATTTTAATTCAATCTTTATGATTTTTTTGTCAGAATGTTTACCTTTATGAAACTTAGGCCAGCTTTGAAACTGGGTCATGTCTGGTAAAATACTAGGTCACTTGGCCAAATCTTAGTAAAAACCTTGTGTACACTTTAGAGGGCACAGTTTTGGTGCAATTTTAATAAAAAAAACTTAATCAGAATGTTTATCTCCATGAAATCGAGGCCAAGTTTAAAACAAGGTCACTAGGTCAAATCTTTAACCTTATGTACACTCCAGAGGGCACAGTCTTGATCCAAACTGTATGAAACTTTGTCAGAATGTTTATCTCAATGAAACTGAGTCTAAGTTCAAAACTGGGTAATGTTGGTATAAAAACTAGGTCACTAGACAAATTTTAGTAAACCTTGTGTCGATCCAGAGTGCAATTCAGTCTTCATGAAACTTTGTCAGAATGTTAATCTCCATGAAATCTAGGCAATTCATGTTGGGCCATGTTAATCTCCATGAAATCTAGGCAATTCATGTTGGGCCATGTTAATCTCCATTAAATCTAGGCAATTCATGTTGGGCCAAAAGCTGGTCACTAGGTCAGATCTTAAAAAAAATCTCTGGTACATAATACATGCTTTATTATACCCCCTGTATACAAAGTATATAGGGGGTATATAGTTTTTTGGTTTTTCCGTTAATATGTTTGTGTGTGTGTGTGTGTGTGTGTGTGTGTGTGTGTGTGTTAACATTTTTTCTGTCACAGATTTCTCAGGAACCACAATAGCTAGGATTTTGAAATTTGGTACAAATGTTGGGTATGACTAGTTGTACTGTGTAAGAGACAATCAGCCTTCTCCCGCTTATCATTCCCTTTGTTTGTCCATTTTTTCTTTCTCTCCAATTTAATTTCTGTCACAGATTTCTCAGGAACCACAATAGCTAGGATTTTGAAATTTGGTACCAACGTTGGGTATGACTAGTTGTACTGTGTAAGAGACAATCAGCCTTCTCCTGCTTATCATTCCCTTTGTTTGTCCATTTTTTCTTTCCAATTTAATTTCTGTCACAGATTTCTCAGGAACCACAATAGCTAGGATTTTGAAATTTTGTACCAACGTTGGGTATGACTAGTTGTACTGTGTAAGAGACAATCAGCCTTCTCCTGCTTATCATTCCCTTTGTTTGTCCATTTTTTCTTTCTCTCAAATTAAATTTCTGTCACAGATTTCTCAGGAACCACAATAGCTAGGATTTTGAAATTTGGTACAAACGTTGGGTATGACTAGTTGTACCGTGTAAGAGACAATCAGCCTTCTCCCGCTTATCATTCCCTTTGTTTGTCCATTTTTTCTTTCTCTCCAATTAAATTTCTGTCACAGATTTCTCAGGAACCACAATAGCTAGGATTTTGAAATTTGGTACAAACGTTGGGTATGACTAGTTGTACTGTGTAAGAGACAATCAGCCTTCTCCTGCTTATCATTCCCTTTGTTTGTCCATTTTTTCTTTCTCTCCAATTTAATTTCTGTCACAGTTCTCAGGAACCACAATAGCTAGGATTTTGAAGTTTGGTACAAATGTTGGGTATGACTAGTTGTACCGTGGAAGAGTCAGTCAGCCTTCTCCTTCTTATCATTCCCTTTGTTTGTCCATTTTTTCTTTCTCTCTAATTTAATTTCTGTCACAGATTTCTCAGGAACCACAATAGCTAGGATTTTGAAATTTGGTACCAACGTTGGGTATGACTAGTTGTACTGTGTAAGAGATAATAGACCTTCTCCTGCTCATCATTCCCTTTGTTTGTCTATTTTTTCTTTGTCTCCAATTAAATTTCTGTGACAGATTTCTCAGGAACCACAATAGCTAGGATTTTGAAATTTGGTACAAATGTTAGGTATGACTAGTTGTAGTTTGTAAGAGACAATCAGCCTTCTCCTCTTATCATTCCCTTTGTTTGTCCATTTTTTCTTTCTCTCCAATTAAATTTCTGTCACAGATTTCTCAGGAACCACAATAGCTAGGATTTTGAAATTTGGTACAAACGTTGGGTATGACTAGTTGTACTGTGTAAGAGACAATCAGCCTTCTCCTGCTTATCATTCCCTTTGTTTGTCCATTTTTTCTTTCTCTCCAATTTAATTTCTGTCACAGTTCTCAGGAACCACAATAGCTAGGATTTTGAAGTTTGGTACAAATGTTGGGTATGACTAGTTGTACCGTGGAAGAGTCAGTCAGCCTTCTCCTTCTTATCATTCCCTTTGTTTGTCCATTTTTTCTTTCTCTCTAATTTAATTTCTGTCACAGATTTCTCAGGAACCACAATAGCTAGGATTTTGAAATTTGGTACCAACGTTGGGTATGACTAGTTGTACTGTGTAAGAGATAATAGACCTTCTCCTGCTCATCATTCCCTTTGTTTGTCTATTT
This sequence comes from Ctena decussata, assembly GCA_963989385.1. Taxonomy (NCBI): domain Eukaryota; kingdom Metazoa; phylum Mollusca; class Bivalvia; order Lucinida; family Lucinidae; genus Ctena; species Ctena decussata. The sequence continues at coordinate 46,633,630 of OZ022499.1, forward strand.
TTTCTTTATCTCCAATTAAATTTCTGTGACAGATTTCTCAGGAACCACAATAGCTAGGATTTTGAAATTTGGTACAAATGTTAGGTATGACTAGTTGTAGTTTGTAAGAGACAATCAGCCTTCTCCTCTTATCATTCCCTTTGTTTGTCCATTTTTTCTTTCTCTCCAATTAAATTTCTGTCACAGATTTCTCAGGAACCACAACAGCTAGGATTTTGAAATTTTAAACAAATGTTGGGTATTACTAGATGTACCGTGTAAGGGAGTATCGGCCTTCTCCTACCATTCCCTTTGTTTGTCCATTTTTTCTGTCTCCCCAATTAAATTTCTGTCACAGATTTCTCAGGATCCACAACAGCTAGGATTTATAAGGCTGGTACAAATGTTGGGTATAACTAGATGTACCGTATAAGGAAGAATTAGCTTTCTTCTGCTTATCATTTGCCGGGCCGCGTAGCGCAATCGGTAGGACACCTGACTCATAAGTCAGAGGTCCTGGGTTCGAAACCCGGTCTGGCCACATACTTTCATTTCTCCTTCCGCTGATTCATTAAGGGCAGTTGTTAGTTACTGGCGAAAGTATGTGCACTTAGTACTGGTTAACCGCTTAGGAGGTCTAAGCCTGCCCAGGAATAGTGTGGTTAGGGTAACTGACCGTCCCGACATGACCATAGTTGTTTACCGCGGACGTTAAGCATCAAATCAATCAATCAATCAATCTGCTTATCATTCCCTTTGTTTGTCCATTTTTTCTTCCTCTCCGATTAAATTTCTATGATAGATTTCTCAGGAACAACTACACCTAGGTTTTTATACGCCCGTTTTGAAAAAAACAGACGTATTATGTCGTGGCGCTGTTCGTCCGTCCGTCCGTCCGTCCGTCCGTCCGTCCACATTCTTGTACACGCCATAACTCAGTAACCATTCGGGATATCTTCACGAAATTTGGTAGGCATATGTATCAGGGTGGGGGAACGTGTTGCGTACAAGAATGGTTGCTCCCCCTTTCTTACTTTTGAAGTTATGCCCCTTTGATTAATTTTTTCCCTGTAAGTCTTGTACGCGCCATAACTAGATAACCGTTTGGGATATCTTTATAAAACTTCATAGCAATGTGAATGAAGTCCTAACGATGTGTCGCGTACAAAAATGGCTGCTTTCCCTTTCTTTGTCTTAGAGTTAATCCCTTTCATTAATCTTATTGGCTATTTTGTGTATATTACAAAAAATATATTTTCAGGGGAGGATAGTAGAACAAAAAATGGTTCATCTAGTATAATTAGGTTATTTCCCTTTCCCTTGTTCTACTTTGACAAGCAGCTTAAACAACAGTATTTGAGGTGTTAAATATCTAAATAATGTTGCAGTCATTATACCCCTGCTTTGAAAAAGTGGGGGGTATACAGGTTTACATCTGTCCGTCTGTCCTTCCATCTGTCCGTCTGTCCTTCCTTCCCCTTTTAATCAAATTTTTCATCAAAGATTTCTTCACAACCATACAAGTTAGACTGGTCATATTTGGCATAAAGGTTGATTACGACATGTTGTACTGTGGGATTGAGAACCAGCCTTCTCCTGCTTATTCTTCCCTGTATTTGTCCAATTTTCTTTCTTTCCATACTTTGAATAATGAAATTTTACGTCAAAGATTTCTCTACAACCATGCAAGCTAGAGTAGTCATATTTGGTATGCAGGTTGATGACGACATGTTGTATCGTGGGATTGAGAACCAGCCTTCTCCTGCTTATTCTTCCCTGTATTTGTCCAATATTCTTTCTTTTAATACCTTGAATAATAAATTTTTTCGCCAAAGATTTCTCCACAGCCTTGCAAGCTAGAGTAGTCATATTTGGTATGCAGGTTAATGATTACTTACTGTATCGTGGGATTGAGGACCAGCCTTCTCCTCTTTTTCTTCCCTGTATATGTCCAATTTTCTTTCTCTCTTTACTTTGAATAATGTAATTTTTAGCTCGCCTGAACAAAAGTTCAGGAAGAGCTATTGTTGTCACCACGGCGTCGGCGTCCGCGTCCGCGTCAGCGTCGGCGTTCGGATTGGATGTTTTGGTTAAAGTTTTTTAAAGACCTATATCTCCTTAACCCATGGATGGATTCTTTTGATACTTGCACTGTAGTTAGATATTGGTCTAAGGTTTAACATGGTACCACCCCCACCCCACTCTGTGACCTTGATGTCAAGGTCATGGACTTAGAAAATTGGTATTTTTTTTGGACGGGATGTTTTGGTTAAAGTTTTATAAAGCCCAATATCTCCTTAACCCATGGATGGATTCCTTTGATACTTGCACTCTAGTTTTCGAAGGTACTATCCCCAACCCCCTCTGTGACCTTGATGTCAAGGTCATGGACTTAGAATATTGTCTTTTTATTGATTGGATGTTTTGGTTAAAGTTTTTTAAAGACACATATCTCCTGAACCCATAGATGCATTCTTTTTATATTGGCACTGTAGTTAGATCTACAGAGTACTACCCCAACCCAACTCAGTGATCTTGATGTCAAGGTCAGGGACTTGGGAAATTTTTGTCTTTTTTAAAGTTTTGTAATTGCATACTGATTCATAATGCTTTGCAGAGATTTAGTTTATACTTGAACTGATGTTAGACTCTTTTTTTAGTTTTTACAAAACACCTTATACTTACCCCACTGGATGACCTTGAAGTCAAGGTCATCAACTTTTTGTCTTAAAGATTTTGGTTAAAGTTATATATTTATGAATACATAATTTCACAGTGCCACAATGATGGACTCAGTTGATACTAATACTTGGACTGATGTTAGATAATGGGTCAGGGTTTTCATACATCCTAGCTCCCCCCCCCCCCCCCCAGTCCCCCCTACCCGTCAGTTTTTTTACCTCAAGCTCATGGACTTTGAAATTTCATTTCATTTTTTTTTTTTCATTTTAATTTTATTTTCAAGACTTATTTCTGAGATAGCTTTTGTTTATAAATGTGTTTTCATTATGGACATGCTTGCCTGAAGTTTTATGCATAGCAGTCCACACCACCATAGCGGCTGTGTGATGGACAAGCACCAATTCAGGCGAGCTATGCTGTCAGGCGACAGCTCTTGTTTGTAACAGATTTCACAGCAACCATTCATATTTGGTATACATGGTAACAATGATTTCTCTCTCTCTCTCTATGCTTTTTGTTACGAAAATAACACCATTTGATGTTAACAGTTAAGCAGGGGTATAGTCGGATTCGCCAACAGTTCTACTTAATTATAGAGTGGTTGCCTCTGTTTGTCTGCCTGTGTATCCTTTTGTAAACAATTTTGTTCATTCTGCAACTCCTTTAGGACATTGAAACGGGCGTATTATGCGCCGCTTGCGAAGCCCTTGTTGAAATTTATTACAAACATTGAGTATGACTAGTTGTATTGTGTAAGAAAACATCAGCCTCCTCCTCCTTATCATTCCCTTTGTTTGTCCATTTCTTCTTTCTCTCCTTTGAAATTAAACTTTTTCTGTCCCAAGATTTCTCAGGAACCACTACAGCTAGGATTTTGAAATTTGGTGCAAATGTTGGGTATTACTAGTTGTATGGTGTAATAGAGTATCAGCCTCCTGCTTATCATTCCCTTTGTTTGTCCATTTTTCTTTCTCTCCAGTTTATTTTTTGTCACAGTTTTCTCTGTTCCTAAGAGAGCCACAGTCTTCAAATTTTGTTTACATCTTGAGAATGGCCAATTTTATTGTAGGAAAGAAAATCAAAATGCTAAGATTTCTTTTGGCCTTCTTTTGCGTTTTTTCCTTTTTTCCATCTCTATCTCCAATGGAATAAATGGTAAAATTTATGTCAAAGATTTCTCAGATTGCTGTGTGACTAGGTTTAGGTATAGGTTTAAATTGACTAGTTGACATCATCTGGATGCTGCTGCTGACTTTAGGTCAAGGTCACTGACATAGAACTATATGTAAATTTGTGTTGAAATTTTGTGTTAAATTTGTATTTTCTTTAGATTACATAATTTGCATGTTTTAATGGAACCATTGTGTATTTGTCTAAAGGCCTTCCACTGGATTTGTAATAGATTGTCCATTCATATGTCTGTTATTTAACATTTGCTTTTGTCCATTCATATGTCTGTTATTTAACATTTGCTTTAAAGTTTTGAATTAAGTGTTTTTATTAGGCGGTGGCGCTGGCCGGGGGTATACGTGAGCCTCTGCTCACATGCTCTTGTTTTCCATTGAATCTTCAGGAAATTTTGTCAGAATATTTGTTTGAACAATATTGAAGTTGTAGTATGGTTCATATTGGCTAAGGTGAGCAATCCCAGGCCACTTTGGCCCTCTTGTTTCATGCTATCACAGTATACATGTACTCCCATTCACTTTAGCTATATGCGGAATAATTACTTTTTATCCCCCGACCGAAAGGTTCGGGGGATATAGCGATGAGCCTGGCGTCCATCGGTCTGTCTGTCTGTCCGTAAACATTTTCTTGTCCGCTCTATATCTTGAATACCCTTTGGAATATTTTTATGATACTTCACAGTTATGTAGAACAGGCATGACGATGTGTCGGGTACAAGAATGGTAACTCTTGTAATTGTACTTTTTGAGTTATTTCCCCTTTGGTGAGTTTTTTGGCAGATTGGTGTCCGCTCTGTAACTTGAATACCCTTTGGAATATTTTCATGATACTTCACAGATATGTAGAATAGGTGTGTCGCGAACAAGAATTACAACTCTTGCTTTCTTACTTTTTGAGTTATTTCCCCTTGATGGTTTTAGGTGTGATTTTTGGTAGATTTGTGTCTGCTCTATAACTTGAATACCTTTTAGAATATTTTCATGATACTTCACAGATATGTAGAACAGGCCATGACGATGTGTCGCGAACAAGAGTGACACCTCTTGCTTTCTTACTTTTTGAGTTATTTCCCCTTGATCATTTTAGGTGTGATTTCGTGTCCACTCTAAAACTTGAATACCCTTTAGAATATTTTCATGATACTACACAGATATGTAGAACAGGTCATGTGTCGCGAACAAGAATGACAACTGTTGCTTTCTTACTTTTTGAGTTATTTCCCCTTAATCATTTTAGGTGTGGTTTCTTGTCCGCTCTATAACTCCTATACCTTTTGAAATATTTTCATGATACTTCACAGATATGTAGAACAGGTCATCATGATATGTCGTGAACAAGAATGACAACTCATGCTTTCTTACTTTCTGAGTTATTTCCCCTTGATGGTTTTGCTTGAATACCTTTTGAAATATTTTCATGATACTTCACAGATATGAAGAACAGGTCATGATGATTTGTCTCATACATGAATGACAACTCTTACATTCATACTTTGTGAGTTATTTCCCTTTGGTATTTTGAGCTGCTGTTTGGGTCTCTGCTCCATATCTGTATAACCCTGGCCTGCTCCACAATTTTAATAACCTTATACCTTTTAGAATATTGATGAACATGCTGTGATATCTTATCAGTGTTTCTAACTGCCTCTGAGCCCTCCACATTCCCCCCCCCCCCTCACCCCACCCCACCCCATCAAAAAAAATTATGTTTCTCCAGATTTGGATTCTTTGTCCAAATTCACTTACTAGAGAGCTCAAAATTAGGTTTGTAGGGCTTGTAGTTTAGAAGTTATTCACACATTTTGAAAGTTAAATGTACCGGTATCATATGCTATATATTTATGTGTATGGCGACTGTTTGAGATATTACTACTTTTTAGCAGTCAGGCATACTATTTTAGTCTGAGTGTTAGATAATCATGCATCTGTTAAATAGATAATGTCAGTCAGAAGCATAAAAGAATGACAATATATTACTTATATGTGTTTTGAAGTGCACCCTTTTTACCAAGGCCCATGGGGGTCGGGGGATTTTTCCATCTCCTCTGATGGCTATTTTTGTTATGTTTCAGGAGGAGGATCTGAAATGGGTGGAGGACAACATCCCTTCCTCTGTCACTGACAAGTAAGGATAGGCGAACTGGATTGCCTCCCATGACCAGTACAGACAAAGCAAATACATATTTTGCAAAAACTAATTGCCTTGCTTGCAGAATATTTACTCTCCTTGTCTGTGTTGTTTTACTCCATTTACAAAATTACGTCCCCCAACCATGGGGTAGGGGTGTGGAGGGTGGGGCATATTACCCCCCACCTTTTCGAAGAAAAGCAACGGGACATAGTGTTCAGCTTTCCGTAGTTATGTCCTTCTGTGGTTTTGTGGTTCCGTCCCCCCTTGACAGTAGGTACCTTGTGTGTGGGGGGTGTTACCAGAATCGTGTCCGACCCATAACCTTGGCCTGCGTAGTGGAATTTAAAAATTAGTTGGCGCAAATGATCATGATGGTTAGATGGTGTGTCACATGCAAGAACCATGCTAGCTCAAAGGTCAAGGTCATAGTTGTAATGAAACATGTTTATGTCCGGTCCATAACTTTGTCCTGCATGGTGGGATCCTAAAATTTTTGGCATAAACGATTGTCATGACAAGATAAGGTGTCGTGTTTCAGAATATGTCATAATCTTGAAGGCCAAGGCCACAATGGGCACCTAAACTTTGTGCAAAGGCTGTAGTGAAACATGTTCCTGTCCTGCCATTTACTTTGTCCTGCATTTCATGGCAAGTTGATGTGTTGCATGCATGAACCATGTTGCTAGCTTAAAGGTCATGTTCAGAGCCTGCTCTTAAGTTATGTGCATAGGCTTCAGTGAAACCATTTCTTGTCCTGCCCATTACTTTATCCTGCATGGTTGGGTTCAAGATTATATGGCATAAGTGAATGTCATGATAAGACAATGTGTCGTGTGCAAGAATAAGGTTGTTACCTTGAACGTCAAGGTCACACTGGGCACTTAATTTTTGTGCATAGGCTGCAGTGAAATATGTTCATGTCCGGCCCATTACTTTGCCCTGCATGATGCAATTTCAAAATTATATGACATAAATAATGGTCATGACAAGTTGATGTGTTGCGTGCATGAACCATGTTGCTAGTTTATAAAGGTCAAGGTCACAGCATGCACTTAAACTTTGTGCAGAGGCTTCAGTGAAACAAGTTCTTGTCCTGTCCATTACTTTATCCTGCATGGCTGGGTTCAAGTTTACATGGCATAAGTTATCATCATGACAAACCGGTAGCTTGAAGGTCAAGGTCATACTGTGCATGTAAACTTTATGTATAGGTTATAGTGAAAACATTTTTGTGTCCAGCCTTCAACTTTGTCCTGCAAGGTGGGAACTGAAAATTATTTAGCATAAACACATGTTATGATCATGGCCAGACAATGCATTGTATGCAATAACCAACCTTAAGCTTAAGGGCCAAGGTCACAGTCGACACTTAAACTTTGTGCATAGATTACAGTGAAATATGACACAATTCGAGCCCAGATCCAACCCAAGGCACCATGTGGGAAAAGACAACACAAAATTAGTCACCACCAAAGACCTCCCTACAGGTTCTTCTTTTGAGCTTGTCTGAGAATATGAAAGAAAAAGTAATTTGTATTGAATGATTTTATTTACATTAATGAAAACAATGGCATGATTTCAGAGTATGTTTCCTCGACAGCCTTACACTTTAGCAAACTTATTTTAGTTTAAATGTACATATTTTACAGCTCAACCCCAGAGTTTGGGGGTCAGAAAACTTAGCAAAGTTTAGATTTCAGATATTTGAGATCAAGCAAAACATGGTTCTTATGTCCCAAAAACGACTTCTTCGGCAAAACTTGGTACCTATTGCAACTCATATAAATTGTATTAGAGAATACAGTCACACTTAATTGTTCAGTTCATTTCATTTCTCCTAACAACGTTTCCCAAGTGGCTCAACGGTACGTAACCATAGTTGCACGCACCTGGTGCACACTTAATTCTGGCTTGCAAATTATTATAAGTATTGAACAGATATTATAACCAAATGCCAACTTAATCAGCATGATTTCTAATTCTCAGCCGTAGAAACTTAATTACACTAACAACACAAACTGAAAGCACCGGAGATAATATATAATTTAGACAGATTATATTTTTTGTTAAGAGGATAAAACATTCTTTTCCATGTTTTAACGTTTGCCAAGCCCGAGTGTATACACGAGGGCTTGGGCAAACGTTAAAACACTGAAAAAGAATGGTTTATCGTGATTGTTATATACCTTCGTACGGACGCCATCTTGATGCCAGAGCTGTGCAGACGACACGAAAGCGGGCTTTAATGGTGTTTAAACCCTGGCGCATCCGTGTTTTAATAGTGTTGAAACCCTGTGTCAAAGATTCTGTCACATTGCGACAATTAAAAAGAGAAGGAAACCAACGTAAAATGCTGTTGATTACAACACGGCTGTTTTCTATAGTAAAGTCTCATTAGGTATATAACACTGCTAATTAAAGAACGGCTTTTGAAATTGCAGACTGCACAATAAATATCATTTGCCAGACATAATTTTCAGTGTATTTTGCTTCAAGGGAGACTATAGATATGATTAAAATTACTACACCTAATAAACCATTTACGTGATAAGTATCTTCCAACCGAGAATTCTGCTTGCCTAGTTTATATAGCCCTTGCAGATTTATGTATGTGCTCTTAACAGTGTAGCTCATTCATATCTTGTAGATAAATATATACTAGAACAAGAGCTGTTACAGTATGTAACAAATGCCCCCGAAGGCCCACTAAGAACTGTAATCACGCCATTGTTTCATCCGAATGTCCGTTACAAATCATTTCGCCACGATGAACAAAAATCTCACTAAAACAATGATAGAACTTTAGAAAAAATTTTTTAAAGCTAATTGAGGATAAATGACTTGACCTTTGACCTCTGGCTATGACCTTGACCTAGGGGTGTGGGAACCTCTGTGGTGCATGGCAAGTCTTCTCAGTAGGCTTTATCTTTCTTTAAAGTTTGCTTTGATACTTTTCTGAGTAATTGCCAAGTCATAATTTGACCTCTGACCCCAGATTATGACCTTGACCTTGGATTTGGAATCATAAATATTGTGTGTAACATACCTTCTCATTATGGTTTACCTTTCTGTGAAGTTTGATGACATTCGCTTCAGCCAGTTTTAAGTTATCAAAGAGGCTAGATTACCTTTGACCCCCTAATTGTGACCTTGACCTTGAAACTGGCAACCCAAATCTTATGTGGGACACACCTTCTCATTATGTTTCAACTTTCTGTGAAGTTTCATTAAATTTACTTCAGTAGTTTATAAGTAATCGCTGAGACCCAATTTGAGATACAATATGACTTTAGACCCAACTGTGGCCTTGACCTTGGGCACAGGGACCTAAGTCTTGTGCGTGACACACCTTCTCATTATGCTTTATCTTTCTGTGAAGTTTCATCAAATTTGCTTCAGTAGTTTTAAAACTATTGCTGAGACACAATTTTGAGACACAATTTGACCTTTGACCCAATTGTGGTCTTGACCTTGGGCATAGGGACCTAAGTCTTGTGCGCGACACACCTTCTCATTATGCTTTATCTTTCTGTGAAGTTTCATCAAATTTGCTTCATTAGTTTTAAAACTATTGCTGAGACACAATTTAGAGACACAATTTGACCTTTGACCCAATTGTGGCCTTGACCTTGTGCGTAGGGACCTAAGTCTTGTGCGCGACACACCTTCTCATTATGCTTTATCTTTCTGTGAAGTTTCATCAAATTTGCTTGAGTAGTTTTAAAACTATTGCTGAGACACAATTTTGAGACACAATTTGACCTTTGACCCAATTGTGCCCTTGACCTTGGGCGTAGGGACCTAAGTCTTGTGCGCGACACACCTTCTCATTATGCTTTATCTTTCTATGAAGTTTCATCAAATTTGTTGCAGTAGTTTTAAAGTTATCGCTGAGACATGATTTGTAACGGACGGACGGACAGTTCGATTTTAATATGCCACCCGAAGTTCCTTCGGGGGCATAAAAAAGTAACTAAAGGGTCTAACTTTTACCCTGCGATTTCTGGAACATTTCAAACATTTAGTAAAATAAACCATTTCTACCTTCCATTTTATTCATTTTGCAAGTTTTATACACATGAAGTTTGAACCTATAGCCTTTGTATTGACCAAGATAAGGCTTACAGTCAGACTACACCTAAAATTAATGTGTTTTGAATTCACATAGAGAATCGATAGTGTGCCTGTTTGGTCGAGCATATCTTCTAAAACGGCTTTGAGTTTTATAATTGTTACAGCTTGCGGACCTTAAAAATGATTAAATTTGATGACTATCAAGCAATTTTGCAAAAAATTCATGAATTGGCTAAATCGAAAATTTTGGTGAATTTGCTCCTTTTGGACTTCTGACAGCTTTGATTTTTAGGGTAGTGTGATTTGAAGGACTGCTGTTCTTAAACAAAACGGTGCACAATTTTAAAATTGATGGCATAACAAAGTGCAATAAAAATGCTAACTCACCATATAAAACAAAAGTTGGATAAATATCTGTAGACCCAAAAATGCAAACTCAAATTTTGACCCCTTAATTTTTTTCTTTGAGTATCTTTCACTGGATTCATATGTGTGCCCTGACAATGTAGCTCATTCATAGCTTGTAGATTGCTCATTCATAAATTGTAAATTAACATATTTCACTTGATTTATGTATGTGCCCCTACAATGTAGCTCATTCATAGCTTGTACATAAACATAGTTCACTGGATTCATGTATGTACCCTGACAATGTAGCTCATTCTTAACTTGTAGATTATCATTTTCAGTTAATTCTTTTCTAGGAGCACTTTTTTAGCTCACCTGAGCCAGAGGCTCCGGGGGAGCTTATAGTATGGTCAGGCTCCATCGTCCGTCGTCCGTCCGTCCGTCGTCCGTCCGTCCGTCCACAATTTCAAACGACTTCTCTGAAACCGCTGGGCTGATTGTAACCAAATTTCATATAGAGCCTCCTGGGACCTAAGGAACAAAAAATTGTTCAAACGGTCCTGGTCACATGACCAACATGGCCGCCATGCCCATATATGGTAAAAACCTAAAAAAATCTTCTTCACCAGAACCAGTAGGCCGATGGCCTTGAAACTTGGTATGTAGCATCGGGTACCGGAGTACTACCAAGATTGTTCAAATTATGACCTTGGGTTGACCTTGACCTTTTTTACGGTAAGGTCAAATTTGCTTCCTTGTGCTTTTATATGGCAAAATGCTAGAACATAAGATATCTTGGAAACTGTTGAAGATTTTGGGCTAAAAGTTGGTATCTACAGTCATCTTAATGAGTACAAGAAGATTTATGAGTACAAGAGGTCAAGGTCATTCTTTGACCTTTGACCTAGAAACTCTCATATTTTGACAATTCCAAACATTCTCCTCAAAAGCCCCTGGGCCAGTTGAAACCAAATTTCATATAGAGCCTCCAGGAGTTGAGGGAACAAGAACTTATTCATACGGTCCAGGTCACATGACCAACATGGCCACCACGCCCATTTATGGTAAAAACCGTTATAAATCTTCTTCTCAAGAACCAATAGACTGATGGCCTTATAACTTGGTATGTAGCTTTGGGTACTCAAGTACTATCAAAATTGTTCAAATTATGACCATGGGTTGACCTTGATCTTTTTTACGGCAAGGTCAAATATGGGAAAATGCTAGAACATAAGATTTCATGGAAAGTTATGAAGAGGTATGCCTAAGAATTGGTATATACAGTTATCTTAATGAGTACATGAAGATTTGTGAGTACAAGAGGTCAAGGTCATTCTTTGACCTTTGACCCAGAACTCTCATATTTTGACAATATCAAACAATCCCCTAAAAAAACTGGGCCAATTGTAACGAATTTTCATATAGAGCCTCCAGGGATTGAGGGAATGAATTTTTTTTTCAATCAGTCCAGGTCACATGACCAACATGGCTGCCAGGACCATATATGGTAAAAACCTTCAAAAATCTTCTTCTCCAGAACCAATCGACCGATGGCCTTTAAGCTTGGTATGTAGCATTGGGAACTCCAGTGCTATCAAGATTGTTCAAAATAATGACCTTGGGTTGACCTTGACTATTTTACTGCAAGGTCAAATGTGGGAAAATGCTAGAACATAAGATTTCATGGAAAGTTTTGAAGATTTATGCCTAAAAATTGATATCTACAGTCATCTTAATGAGTACATGAAGATTCATGAGTACAAGAGGTCAAGGTCATTCTTTGACTTTTGACCCAGAACTCTGTCATTTTGACAATATCAAACCATCTCCTCAAAAGCCCCTGGGCCAATTTTGAAACAAAATTTCATATAGAGCCTCCAGGGGGTTAAGGGAATGAAAATTTTTTCAAACGTCCAGGTCACATGACCAACATGTCCTCCATGCCCATATATGGTTAAAACCTTTAAAAATCTTTTTCACCAGAACCAATTGACCGATGGCCTTAGAGTAACTTACCCTAGAGTACTGAGGCTGAATGGACCCAGGTGAGCTACAGGACCAATGGTCCTCTTGTTTCATATAAGAAGAATCTGTTTGAAAGGGTATTCCAAAATTATCACACATGGTGATATATATATATACTGAACAAAAAAAGAAACGTTACATAGTTTAGTTATCAGTTTTAAGCTAAAGAACAATATTTTCAAACATTAATACGTTATTCTCGCACATGCAGGTTGTCAGACAACCTCATGAAGAAATCGCTTTTCGATTTGAATAAACAGTTACAGAATTATTCCAGTTTGACTGAAAACACCACAGACAATGTGAGACGCTTAATGTGCATGTGTAAGGGCTTAAATTTTTGCCTTGTAACCGCTAATTAGAAACCCTATGAACCTTATGAAATTTTACCCGCAGTCCATAGCAATAATGTGTTAAAGATTCTGTGTCTCTGAAATTGTGGCCCTTGCAATGAAAAGTATAGCAAATCATTTACCCCGATTTACCAGTATGTTTCAATAAAATTTTCAAGTTTAATTCGTGGATCTTTATTCCAGCTTCTCCATACAATGGTTCATGATGAAAAAGTTTGATTAAACTGGATAATTGTTAGTGGTATACCACATTGCACTGTCTATGAGATTTTCAGTGCAAATCCATGAAAGTCGAGTCAAGTATCCTGAAAAGCGGTATTCCAAGCATTGTGCTCCGCTGATAAGCCCTTTGGAAGCGGCGATTGGGCCGTTTCTGTAACAAATAGTGCCTGATCAGCATCTCAGAAGTGATCTGCTCACATGGGCTGACAACCTGAGTGAAATACGGGTCTCCAAAAATCACCTGGAAATAGCAGTTTCAAACTCTGACCCCTAATTGACTCAAACTAATCTGGAGACATTAATTACTCAGTTTTTGGTGTGATATTCATCATTTCCTGGACTTTGAAAACTTTTTGTCAGTTAGAAATTAAATAGCATTGACAAAATATTAATTCAGTGCAAAGAAAACGTGCATTAAACGTGCATGTAACACTTCTTTTTTTGTTCAGTATATATATATATATATATATATATATAGCCAGTCTAAAGCTTTTAAGGCTGTATTGTATTTATGACACGCTTCAGTAGCCTGCACCACAGATTTGGTTTTTAAAAGAAAAAGTCTTATTTTTTAGCTCACCTGAGCCGAAGGCTCAGAGGTGAGCTTATAGGATGGGAGTCGAGCTGTCGTCCGTCCGTGCGTCCGTGCGTGCGTCAACACTTTCAAACATGAATATCTCAGAAACCAGTGGGCTGATTGCAATCAAATTTTATCTGAAGCATCATTGGGTTGGGGGAAAGGCTGCATTAGGTTTTGGTGCAGATCAGCTCAGAACTTTGGTTTCCATGGCAACAGATAGCCCCCATAGGGTTATAATGGGGAAAACGGCGTCATCACGTTTTCTCGACTGTTTTTGATTAGATCCTTATCATACTTGCAGGTAATGGTGACATACATAAGAGCTTGGATGAGTTCGAAATTTGGCCGGATTCGAGCACAGACTACGGAGTTAGCTGCCCTTGAGCGTTTGAAAAAAATCCCATAGTGTTATAATGGAGAAAACGTCATCACTTTTTTTTTTAGAAAAACTTTGTCATCGCTCTAGCGTCTACATTTCTCAATGGATTTTAAAATAACTTCACATAAATGTAGGGCATGACAATATCTCGAGCAAGTTCGACTTTCAGGATGCTGCGCCCAAGGTCAAGGTCACTATGGCTATTTTTAGAAAAACTTTGTCAGCGCTCTAGCACCTACATTTCTCAATGGATTTTAAAATAACTTCACACAAATGTAGGGCATCACAATATCTTGAGCAAGTTTGACTTTCAGGGTTCTGTGCTCAAGGTCAATGTCACTGTGGCTATTTTTAGAAAATCTTTGTCATCGCTCTAGCACCTACATTTCTCCATGGATTTTAAAATAACTTCACGCAAATGTAGGGCATGACAATATCTCGAACAAGTTCGACTTTCAGGGTGCTGCACCCAAGGTCAAGGTCACTGTGGCTATTTTTAGCTCACCTGAGCCGAAGGCTCAGAGGTGAGCTTATAGGATGGGAGTCGAGCCGTCGTCCGTCCATCCGTGGGTGCGTGGGTGCGTCAACACTTTCAAACATAAATATCTCAGAGACCAGTGGGCCGATCGCAATCAAATTTTATCTGAAGCATCATTTGGGTGGGGGTAAGGCTGCATTAGGTTTTGGTGCCGATCAGCTCAGAACTCTGGTTTCCATGGCAACAGATAGCCCCCATAGGGTTATAATGGGGAAACGGCGTCATCACGTTTTCTCGACTGTTTTTGATTTGATCCTTATCATACTTGCAGGTAATGATGACATACACAAGAGCTTGGATGAGTTCGAAATTTGGTCGGATTCGAGCACAGACTACGGAGTTAGCTGCCCTTGAGCGTTTGAAAAAAATCCCATAGGGTTATAATGGGGAAAATGGCGTCATCACCTTTTCTCAACTGTTTTTGCGTAGATCGTTATCATACTTGCAGGTAATGATGACATACATAAGAGCTTGGATGAGTTCGAAATTTGGCCGGATTCGAGCACAGACTACGGAGTTAGCTGCCCTTGAGCGTTTGAAAAAAATCCCATAGTGTTATAATGGAGAAAACAACGTCATCACATATTTTTAGAAAAACTTTATTCGCTCTATTGCCTACATTTCTCAACAGATTTTAAAATAACTTCACACAAATGTAGGGCGTGACAATGTCTCGAGCAATTTCGACTTTCAGGATGCTGCACCCAAGGTCAAAGTCACTGTGGCTATTTTTAGAAAAACTTTGTCAGCGCTCTAGCACCTACATTTCTCAATGGATTTTAAAATAACTTCACACAAATGTAGGGCATGACAATATCTCGAGCAAGCTCGACTTTCAGGATGCTGCGCCCAAGGTCAAGGTCACTGTGGCTATTTTTAGAAAAACTTTGTCAGCGCTCTAGCGCCTACATTTCTCAGCGGATTTTAAAATAACTTCACACAAATGTACATCATGACAATATCTCGAGCAAGTTCAACTTTCAGGATGCTATGCCCAAGGTCAAGGTCACTGTGGCTATTTTTAGAAAAACTTTGTCAGCGCTCTAGTGCCTACATTTCTCAGCAGATTTTAAAATAACTTCACACAAATGTAGGGCATGACAATATCTCGAGCAAGTTCGACTTTCAGGATGCTGCTCCCAAGGTCAAGGTCACTGTGGCTATTTTTAGAAAAACTTTGTCAACGCTCTAGCACCTACATTTCTCAGCAGATTTTAAAATAAATTCACATAAATGTAGGGCATGACAATATATCGAGCAATTTTGACTTTCAGGGTGCTGCGCCTAAGGTCAAGGGCACTGTGGCTATTTTTAGTAAAAACTTGGTCATCGCTCTAGCGCCTACATTTCTCAACGGATTTTAAATCAACTTCACACAAATGTAGGGCATGACAATATCTCAAACAAGTTTGACTTCCGGGGTGCTGCGCCCAAGGTCAGGGTCACTGTGGCTATTTTTAGAAAAACTTTGTCAGCGCTCTAGCACCTCCATTTCTCAATGGATTTTAAAATAAATTCACACAAATGCAGGGCATGACAATATCTCGAGCAAGTTTGACTTTCAGGGTGCTGTGCCTAAGGTCAAGGTCACTGTGGCTATTTTTAGAAAAACTTTGTCATCGCCCTAGCATCTTCATTTCTCCATGGATTTTGAAATAACTTGACACAAATGTAGGGTATGACAATATCTCAAGCAAGTTCGACTTTCAGGATGCTATGCCCAAGGTCAAGGTCACTGTGGCTATTTTTAGAAAAACTTTGTCATGGCTCTAGCACCTACATTTCTCAACGGATTTTAAAATAAATTCACACAAATGTAGGGCATGACAATATCTCAAGCAAGTTTGACTTTTAGGGTGCTGCAATCAAGGTTTTTGATTAGATCCTTAGCATACTTGCAGGTAATGATAACATACATAAGAGCTTGGTTGAGTTCGAAATTTGGCTGGATTCGAGCACAGACTACGGAGTTAGCTGCCCTTGAGCGTTTGAAAAAAATCCCATAGTCTTATAATGGAGAAAATAACGTCATCACATTTTCATTTTTCATCGGATCCTCTTCATACTTGCAGGTCATGAGGATAAGCATATAAGCTTGGATTAGTTAGCATTTCGGCTAGATCCCACCACTGACTATGGAGTACCTGCCCTGAGCATCCAAAAAATCAATGTCGCCACTTTTTCTTGGTTTCTACTGATCTGATCCTTTTCAAACTTGCAGGTAATGAGGAAATGCATAATATCTTAAACAAGTTCAAATTTTGGCCAGATCAGGCCAACCACTACGAAGTTAGCTGCCCTTGACAGCTCTGTCTATTGTGCTCTTGATCGGATACTTTTTAAACTTGCATATATTAAATGTGGGCATACATAATGTTTTGGATGAGTTTAATTTTCAGCCTGATTGGACCACTGACTGTGGAGTTAGCTGCCCTTGAGCATCTTAAATATCCAGATAGGTTTACAATGTCTCTCAGGTGAGCAATTGTTGCCCTTTGGGCTACTTGTTAATATGTACCATGGTAATTCTTAATATGGTGACAGTATTGCCGTAGCAAACAGTGTAGACCTGGGCCCAGTTCTTCAAATCATCTTTACTTTAGCGAAGACATTAGTCAACGATTTGTTAAGTCTTCTGTTACACATAAATTCAAGTGTGCTAACTTTTTTGTTGAAAAAATGTGGCAAGCTTATCACAGTTTTCAGCCAAAATGTAGTGTTTTCATGCACAATGCATTTGATTAAACTGTAACATCTTGTTAGCTAATAATGTAGTTAGTTTTTAAAAGCCGGGCTGCTTGTACATGTGCAGCACGTACAGGTGCAGTCTGATCAGGGTCAGTGCTGTTTGCCATCTCTGTCATTTTTGATGGCTAAGTAAAGTGAAGTTATTGAGATTTTAAGCAGATTACAGACTTTTTCCAATACTTTATGGTAATAAGTGTTTGTGGATTTATTTCAGAGCTCTTCCTGGTCTGTTGGACTCAGATGAAGAAATAATGACAGCTAAATATGAAATGTCAAAGATGCAGTGAGAGTTCATCTACCAACTGCCTGTGATCATTGAACACCAAGTTGTAATATGTGCTATAATCATGTAACATATTCAGGGCTCCAGACAAGGGAAGATTTTGGGGGTCAAATAGCCTTTTGTACTGGTATGCAAGAAGACCCAAATCACTCACTCTTGATAAAGGGCATATATCCTGATATTTGTGGATGATTTATTACCTCATTGGAATGGTGTAAGAGAGAGGCTTATAATGAGGGGCTCAAAGCACACACTTTTATGGAGAAGAATGCAAGTTATCTGGTTGAATACTTTGTCATTACCTCAGAAGTTTGCCCTTTGTAAGGCAGTATTTGTCATAGTCATAAACCCAGCCTGTATATCTGTACTGTAGGAGCAGTCTTTTCAAAAAGAAATCAGATAAGCAAGGGCGGACCTGATAATATGTATGTGTGTGTGTGTGTCATTATTGTATATCATTACCTCATGGGGTCTTCAAAATGACCATTGTTATAGGCCGTTTGCGAAAAAGTGGAGGGCATAAAATGATTTAATTTCGTCAGTTGTGAATAATTTTAGTGAAACTTTGCCTACCTTGAATCTATTACCTATATAAACTCAGGTATATGTATATTCAGAATTTTTTTTTATTCTCAAATTAACAATTCGCACATCAACTACAAAATGTCTCTAATCGTTGAAGACTTGCGTTTGATTGGTGCAGTTTTTGGAACAGCCAGTGTTGTACAGACTATGAATATACATCCTTTGTAAGGGCATTTATTCCCTGTTAAGGAGAGGGATATTAGGATACCCTTTATACGTGATTGGCCCATTATTACTAAAGCCTCTTGCTTACCAAGTAGTGAGTGAACACATTTTAGACCACATGGTAATTTGAGAATGAATAATAGTATTAGCATAGAAACTATAGAAGCTACAATGGCTGTAATACCTTTATGTTAACCTCCTATGTAAGAAAGGCATAAAATAGAGAAGAAAAAATGGTAATAGTTAATAGAGTAATTCTTTTTTATGCCCCCGTGATGATAGTCAGGGGGCATTAAGATTTGCCCCTGTCTGTCTGTCTGTCTGTCCGTCCATCCCTCTGTCCATTCGTCACACTTTATGCTATAGAGTTTGTGTAATCAACTCATTAAGATTTGCCCCTGTCTGTCCGCCTATCTGTCCGTCTGTCCATTCGTCACACTTTATGGAATAGAGTTTGCGTAATCAACTCCTCCCTCAGTTTTCAATGGATCCTTTTCAAACTTTGCATACATATTGTAGACATATTGAAGATGTACATGTGGATTTTTGTCGCACCTGCGTTAGGTGGGGCAATATAGGCGTGCATGTATCCATCCATCCGTCCGTTTGTCAGTTTGTTAACAATTCGCAGTAGATGTCTTGTGAGCGCAACTCCTACACTTTTTGGCCAATCATTTTGAAACTTCACATGTTTTGGCCATGGTCTGTAGATGTGCATATTGTTTACACATAATTCCCAGATTAATTTTTACCACTTTTTATACGCCCGTTTTGAAAAAACGGACGTATTACGGCATGGTGCTGTCTGTCCGTCCGTCTGTCCATCCGTAAACATTCTTGTGTGCACCATATCTCGGTAACCGTTTGAGATATCTTCATGAAATTTTGTAGGAATGTATATTAGGATGGGGCAAAGTGTCGCGTACAGTAATGGTTGCTCCCCTTTTCTTAGTTTCCAAGTTATGCCCCTTTGATTATTTTTCACCCAACTAGTCTTGTGCACGCCATAACTAGATAACCATTTGGAATATCTTGATGAAACTTCATAGCAATGTGTATGAGGCTCCAACGATGTGTCACATATGACAGTGGTTGCTCTCCCTTCGTTCTGGAGTTGCATCCCTTTGATTAGATTTTGTGGGCTATTTCCGTGTATACTAATCTTGTGCATTCAATAACTTAATAACAGTTTGGAATATCTTGATGAAACTTTATAGCAGTGTGCATGATCACAAGACAGGGTGTCACATATAAGAATTGTTGTTTCCCCTTCCTTAATTTTGGAGTAACCTCCCTTTGATTAATTTTTTTAGGCTAGCCCCATTCCCCCATTCACTCTGTAACTCCATAACCCTTTGAAATACTTTAATGAAACTTTGTAGGAATGTGTATAATAATGGGGCAATATATCATGAGCATGAACCACAACTCTGGCTTACTTACTTCTGAATTTTCTGCCCTTGCATCAATTTCCGTTTTACTCTGTAATTCCTTAACTGTTGGAAATAGTTTAACAAACTTTATTGTGATGTGTATATTGTCAACGGAATGTATTATAATTTAAAACGGTACCCTTGTTTACTTAGTTTATGAATTATTTCCCTTGTTTGAGTTATGAGCTGCTTCATCCTTGTGGCTGATTTTTGGCATACTAATAGTATTTGATGTGTTAGATGTTTTAATAACATTGCAGTCATTAATTACAGAGTTGTTTCCCCTTTTTTTCTGCCTGTCCATCCTTCTGTTAACAATCTTGCTCATTCTGTAACTCCATCATGACACTGTAACGGGCGTATTATGTGCCGCTTGCGAAGCTCTTGTTTCACATGTTGAACTTAGTCTTTTTTTTTTACACAATACCTTCCACTGTGAGTGTCTTGTGAGCGCAACTCCTCCTACACTTTTTGGCCAATCATTTTGAAACTTCACAGATGTTTTGGCCATGGTCTGTAGATGTGCATATTGTTTGCACATAATTCCCAGATAAATTTTTGCCACTTTTCCACATGTTTAACATTGTCATTTATGTCACACCTGCTTTTGTCACACCTGCGTTAGTATGGGCAATATAGTTTTCACTACCAATTAGAACTCGTGTGACTTAATCCCCGCAGGTGAGACACCGCTTTCTGCGGATTCTTGTTGATTGAGCTAGAGTTAATTTTGACAGAATTAACTTAGTCAATTTTTTACATAATACCATGCATAGCATGTGTTTTGATGTTTCATAATGTAATTGTTGTTTGCAAGAGGGCCTCAAGGAAGATTGGCTATGCCAATTGAGCTATCCTCTTAAAATAAAGCCATTACTTACTTACTTACTTCTCCTCCTACACTTATTGGCCAATCATTTGGAAACTTCACAGATATTTTGGCATGATCTGTAGATGTGCATATTGTTTACACATAATTACCAGATTAATCATTGCTACTTTTTTCACATGTTTAACTTAGTCAATTTTTTACAATTTTTAGCTCGCCTGAACGAAAGTTCAGGAAGAGCTATTGTTTTCACCACGGCGTCGGCGTCAGTGTCTGCGTCGGCGTCCGATTGGATGTTTTGGTTAAAGTTTTTTAAAGAACTATATCTCCCTAACCCATGGATGGATTCTTTTGATACTTGCACTGTATTAGATATTGGTCCAAAGTTTAACATGGTACCACCCCCCCCCCCCCCCCCCCCCTTCCCACTCCTTGACCTTGATGTCAAGGTCATGGACTTAGAAATTGGGAGTTTTTTGGGACTGGATGTTTTGGTTTAAGTTTTCTAAAGCCCAGTATCTCCTTAACCCATGGATGGATTCCTTTGATACTTGCACTGTAGTTAGATATTGGTCCGAAGTTTTCCAAGGTACTACCCCCACCCCCCTCAGTGACCTTGATGTCAAGGTCATGCACTTAGCAAATTGTCTTTTTATTGATTGGATGTTTTGATTAAAGTTTTTTAATGACACATATCTCCTGAACCAATAGATGAATTCTTTTTATATTTGCACTGTAGTTAGATATTAGTCCTAAGTTTTACAGAGTACTACCCCAGTCCTGCTCGGTGACCTTGATGTCAAGGTCAGGGACTTAGGAAATTTGGTCTTTATTAAAGTTTTTCTAATTGCGTACTGATTCATAATGCTTGGCAGAGATTTAGTGTACACTTGAACTGATGTTAGACACTTTTTTGAGTTTTTACAAAACACTATATACTTACCCGACTGGATGACCTTGATGTCAAGGTCATGGACTTTGAGTTTTGTCTTAAAGATTTTGATGAGTTTTATATTAATGAAGACATAATTTCACAGTGCCACAATGGACTCAGTTGATTCTAATACTTGGACTGATGTTAGATAACGGTTAAAGGCTTTGATACATCCTAGCCCTGCCCTCCTCCCCCTACCCCTTAGTTCTTTGACCTCAAGCTCATGGACTTTGAAATTTCATGTGGATTTTTTTTTTATTTTAAGACATTTCTGAGATAGCTTTTGTTTATAAATGTGTTGTCATTATGGACATGCTTGCCTGAAATTTTATACATAGCCGTCCACACCACCATAGCGACTGCCTGATGGGCAAGCACCTATTCAGGCGAGCTATGCTGTCAGGCAACAGCTCTTGTTTTACATACCATAATACTTTGCATAGTTGGTGTCTTGCGAGCACCTCTCCTCCTACACTTTTTATGCCCCCAACTTCGAAGAAGTTGAGGG
This sequence comes from Ctena decussata, assembly GCA_963989385.1. Classification (NCBI taxonomy): domain Eukaryota; kingdom Metazoa; phylum Mollusca; class Bivalvia; order Lucinida; family Lucinidae; genus Ctena; species Ctena decussata. Next base: position 46,655,613 of record OZ022499.1, read on the forward strand.
GGCATATTGCTTTGGGCTTGTCCGTCCGTCCGTCCGTCCGTTCGTTCGTTACGTCCGTCCGTAACACTTTGGGTATGCTCTGTAACTTAGGAACTGTAAAGGCTGGGGTCTTGTTATTTCATAGATGGATAGATAATAAAAAAATAAGTGAACCCGTATTTTTTTTCTTTTCCGTCAGACATGTACTTTCAGAGTTATGGCCCTTTTTCAAAAAATTAAAAGTAAGTTTGTTAGCAAAATTTTGGAAGAAGTATTGGAGCTAGGTTGTTCATATTTGGCATACTGGTAGGGCTTATGGTGTAGATCACCTGATTAACTTTTGGGCTAATTTCATGAAAAATTGACCGAATTATGCCCCTTTGTTAACTTTGGCATTTTTTCCAACTTTTGAACCGTTTAACCTAGAGACTTTATTTTTGGTATACTTACAGTATTTGATCTGTTGATTATTTTGATGATACTTACATTGTGTTGAATTCATTATTGACAGAGTTATGCCCCATTTTCTTATTTGTACAAAACAGCCTAGGTATGATCCATTCCTCAAGAATTGTAACTGCTGGAGCTTTGATAATTCATAGGTGGATAGACCATGGAAAATAAGCAGACCCGTATTTTATTTCTTTTCCATTGACCGTGTAGTTTGAGAGTTATGGCCCTTTTTCGAAAAAATAAAAGTAAGTTTGTTAGCAAAATTTTGGAAGAAGTATTTGAGCTAGGTTGTTCATATTTGGCATACTGGTAGGGCTTATGGTGTAGATCACCTGATTAACTTTTGGGCTAATTTCATGAAAAATTGACCGAATTATGCCCCTTTGTTAACTTTGGCATTTTTTCAACTTTTGAACTGTTTAATCTAGAGACTTTATTTTTGGTATACTTACAGTATTTGATGTGTTGATCATTTTGATGATACTTACATTGGGCTGAGTTCATTATTGACAGAGTTATGCCCCATTTTCTTATTTGTGCAAAACAGCCTAGGTATGATCCATTCCTCAAGAACTGTAACTGCTGGAGCTTTGATAATTCATAGATGGATAGACCATGGAAAATAAGCAGACCCGTATTTTATTTCTTTTCCATTGACCGTGTAGTTTGAGAGTTATATATGGCCCTTTTTCAAAAATTTAAATGTAAGTTTGTTAGCAAAATTTTGGAAAAAGTGTTTGAGCTAGGTTGTTCGTATTTGGCATACTGGTAGGACCTAAGGTGTAGATCACCTGATTAACTTTTGGGCTAATTTCTTAAAAAAATTGACTGAATTATGCCCCTTTGTTAATGTTGGTATTTTTTCAACTTTTGAACCATTTGACCTGGAGACCTGATTTTTTGATGTAGTAACAGTATTTGATGTGTCGATCATTTTGATGATAATCAAGCTATGTTGAGTTCATTATTGACAGAGTTCTGCCCCTTTTTGAAAAATAAGTGTTAGTTTGTCAGCAAAATTTTGGAAAAAGTATTTGAGCTAGGTTGTTCATATTTGGCATTCTGGTTGGGCCTAAGGCATAGATCACCTGATTAACTTTTGATCACCTGATTAACTTTAGAGCTAATTTCATAAATATTTGACTGAATGATGCCCCTTGATTGACTTCAGCAGTTTTTCAACTTTTGAACTGTTTGACCTAGACATTTTCTTTATTGTATATAATAGTATTTGATATGTCAATCAATCTAATGATGTTTACGTTATGTTGCATTCACTATTGACAGAGTTATGTCCTTTTTTAGCTCACCTGAGCCAGCGGCTCCGGGGGAGCTTATAGGATGGTAAGGCTCCGTCGTCCGTCGTCCGTCCGTCAACAATTTCAAACGACTTCTCCTCTGAAACCGCAAGGCCAATTGTAACCAAATTTCATATAGAGCCTCCTAGGACCTTAGGAACGAAAAGTTGTTCAAACAGTCCTGGTCACATGACCAACATGGCCGCCATGCCCATATATGGTAAAAACCTGAAGAAATCTTCTTCTCCAGAACCAATAGGCCGATGGCCTTGAAACTTGGTATGTAGCATTGGGTATGCGAGGACTACAAAGATTGTTCAAATTATGGCTTTGTGTTGACCTTGACCTTTTTTACGGTAAGGTCAAATTTGCTTCCTTATGCTTTTATATGGCAAAATGCTACAACATAAGATATCTTGGAAACTGTTGAAGATTTTGGGCTGAAAATTGGTATCTACAGTCATCTACATGAAGATTTATGAGTACAAGAGGTCAAGGTCATTCTTTGACCTTTAACCTGAACTCTCATATTTTGACAAGTTCGAACAAACTCCTCAAAAGCCACTGGGCCAATTGAAACCAAATTTCATACAGAGCCTTCAGGGGTTGAGGGAACGAAAATTTATTCATACGGTCCAGGTCACATGACCAGCATGGTCACCACGCCCATATATGGTAAAAACCTTTAAAAATCTTCTTCTCTAGAACCAGTTGACTGATGACCTTGAGACTTGGTATGTAGCATTGGGTACTCAAGTACATCAAGATTGTTCAAATTATGACCTTTGGTTGACCTTTACCTTTTTTTACGGCATGGTCAGATATGAGAAAATGCTAGAACATGAGATTTCATGGTAAGTTTGGAAGATTTTGGCCTAAGAATTGGTATATACAGTCATCTTAATGAGAACATGAAGATTTGTAAGTACAAGAGGTCAAGGTCATTCTTTGATCTTTGACCCAGAACTCTCATAGTTTGACAATTTCAAACAATCTCCTTAAAAATCCACTGGGTCAATTGAAACCAAATTTCATATAGAGCCTCCAGGGGTTGACGGAATGAATATATTTTCTAATGGTCCTGGTCACATGACCAACATGGCCGCCACACCCATATATGGTAAAAACCTTTAAACATCTTCTTCTCCAGAACCAATTGACCGATGGCCTTGAGAGTTTGTATGTAGCATTTGGTACTTGAGTACTATCAAGATTGTTCAAATTATGACCTTGTGTTGGCCTTGACCTTTTTTACAGCAAGGTCAAATATGGGAAAATGCTAGAACATAAGATTTCATGGAAAGTTTTGAAGATTTTGGCCTAAAAATTGGTATATACAGTTGTCTTAATGAGGTCATGAAGAATCATGAGGTCAAGGTCATTTCTTGACCTTTGATCCAGATCCCTCATATTTTGATATTTTCAACCATTTCCTCAAAAGCCAAAGGGCCAGTTGTAAATACATTTCATATAGAGCCTCCAGGGGTTGATTGAATAAAAATTAGTTCAAACGGTCCAGGTCACATGACCAACATGGACCCCATTACCACTTATGGTATAAATCTTTAATAATGTTCTTCTCCAGAACCAATACACCTATGGCCTTGAAACTTGGTAAGTAGCATGGAGTACTAGAGTACCACCAAGACTGTTCAAATGGTGACCTTGGGTTTACCTTGACCTTTTTTGCGGCATGATCAAATATGGGAAAATGCTAGAACATAAGATTTCATGGAAAGTTTTGAAGATTTTGGCCTAAAAATGAGTACATGACCCAAGACTCATATTTTGACAATTTCAGACATGATAAGAATAAACTACCTTGCCAATTGTTCAGGTGAGCGATTCAGGGCCTCATGGCCCTCTTGTCTTGTCTATACATAATATTTTAGGGTAGATCTATTACACAAGAATTGTAACTGCTTTGGCCTTGATATTTTATAGGTTGGTAGAAAATAAAAAAAAGTAGCAGACCTGTATTTTTGTTTCTTTTTATTGAACTTTTTTGGGTCAGGCATATAGTTGGGGGCATAGTGTTTTACAAACACATTTTCTAGTTGATCAGTCACTTTGAAACATTACAGGTGTTTTGTCATGGTCTGAAGATGTGCACATTGTTTGCACATAATTCCCAGATTTTTTCACATGTTTAATATTGTCCGTTTTGTCACACCTGCTTTTGTCACACCTGCATTAGCATGGGCAATATAGTTTTCACTACCAATTAGAACTCTTGTGACTTAACCCCCGCAGGTGCGACACCGCTTTCTGCGGATTCTTGTTGATTGAGCTAGAGTTAATTTTGACAGAATTATGGCCTTTTGAACTTAGTCATTTTATGCAAATTTTCGCATTGTAGGGTATAGAGTTTGTGTAATCAACTCCTCCCACAGTTTTCAATGGATCTCTTTCAGACTTTGCATACATGTTGTAGATGTATTGTAGATGTGCCTGTGGCTTTTTGATGGAGCTAGAATTAATTATAACGGAATTATGGCCTTTTGAACTTAGTCATTTTCGGCAAATGTTTGCGCTATAGGGTATAGAGTTTGTGTAATCAACACTTCCACAGTTTTCAGTGGATCTTTTTTCAAACCATGCATACATGCTGTGAATGTATTGAAGATGTGCATGAGGGTTTTTGTTGGAGCTAGAATTTATTTTGACAGAATTGTGGCCTTTTGAACTTAGTCATTGTTGGCAAATTTTTGCATTGTAGGGTATGGAGTTTGTGTTATCAACTTGTCCCACAGTTTTCATTTTTCAAACCTTGTAAACATATTGTGGACATATTGAAGATGTGCATGTGGCACTCTGATAGACCTAGAATTTATTTTGACTGATTTACCCCCATTTGAACTTAGTCATTTTAGGCAAAATTTTGAATTGTAAGGTATGGATTTTGTGTAATGTTTTCCATGGATATACACATCCTGTGACAGGTGCTGCACGGGGGCATCATTAGTGTCTTACAGACACAATTTTCAAGTTTTTTATGCCCTGTATGATATAGAGTTTGTGTAATCAACTCCTCCCACAGTTTCCAATGGATCTTTGCATACTTGTTATGGATATATTGAAGATGTGCGTGTAGGTGTTTGATGGAGCAAGAATTTGTTTTGACGGAATTACGGCCTTTTGAACTTAGTCATTTTAGCCATTTTTTTTGCATTGTAGGGTATGGTATTTGTGTAATCATCTCCCGCAGTTTTCAATGGATCTTCTTCAAATTTTGCATACTTATTGTGGACATATTGAAGATGTGCAAATGGGTGTTTGATGGAGCAAGAATTTATTCGACAGAATTACGGTCTTTTAAACTTAGTCATTTTAGGCAATAGTTTGCATTGTAGGGTATAGTATTTTTCCTTCCACAGTTTTCTATGTATCTTCTTCAAATTTTGCATACTTGTTGTAGACATTTTGAAGATGTGCAAGTGGATGTTTGATGGAGCCAGAATTTATTTTGACAGAATTACGGCTTTTTGAACTTAGTCATTTTAGGCAATTTTTTTGCATTGTAGGGTATTTGGTATTTGTGTAATCAACTACTCCTAGAGTTTTCAATGGATCATTTTCAAACTTTGTATACTCGTTGTGGACATATTGAAGATGTGCATGTGGGTGTTTTGATGGAGATAAATTTAATTATGACAGAATTACGGCATTTTGAACTTAGTAATTTTGGGTATCTTTTAACATGATAGGGTATGGAGTTTGTGTAATCAACTCCTCCTACAGTTTTAAGTGGATCTTTTTTAAACCTTGCATACTTGTTGTGGACATAATGAAGATGTGCATGTGGGTTTTTTTGATGGAGAAGAAATTGATTTTGACAGAATGAAGGCATTTTGAACTTAGTCATTTGGGTATCTTTTTACATGATAGGGTATGGAGTTTGTGTAATCAACTCCTCCTACAGTTTTAAGTGGATCTTTTTAAACCTTGTATACTTGTGGACATATTGAAGATGTGCATGTGGGGGCTTTTGATGGAAAAGAAATTGATTTTGACAGAATTACGGCATTTTAAACTTAGTCATTTTGGGCGGCTTTTGCGCTATAGGGTGTGGAGTTTGTGTAATCAACTCCTCCTACAGTTTTGAATGGGTTCTTTTCGAACTGCGTATGCATGTGTTTTTTTTATAAAGATCAAATTAATTTTGACAGAATAACAGCCTTTTGAACTTAGTAGTTTTGGGTAGTTTTCTGCACTGAAGAATATAGAGATAGTGTAATTGTCAACTGATTTTTGCAGATAGCGTTTGTGCTTAAAAGGTGCTTTAGGGAGGTACACTGTCCTGTGACAGGCATTGCACGGGGGCAACATTCGTATCTTACAGACACAATTTTCTAGTTAAGTAAAAAAAATTCTGAATTTCTTTATTATAGTTTGTATAGGTAACAGATTAAATTTGGGAAATTCCATGAAAGTTTATTCAGAAGTAATGATATCGAAAAGGTTTTTGCCCTCCACTTTTTCGCAAATGACCTATATTATCACACAGGTGTAGACAGATATGAAATACTATAAACATTCTAAAAACTGGGACGCTAGAAATTACCATAATTGTCTAAAAATGGAATTATTTGGTATTGCAATGCAGTAATGCATCCCAAAGATGCAGATGGAATGGAAAACAGTGTAGGCCCTAATAAGACTGCTCCTTTATTTGGGTCTGCACTGTTTTCCTAGACCTATCAGTCTCAGTACATTAAACTTTATTGTATGTTGCATTGCGCAGGTATCTGAGTTCCTGCTTTGAAACAGAGTTTCTGAAAATTATTAGAGTAAAACATCTGATATTGTTTTTCCCCACACATGTATGTTGTGGGATCTGACTTAAATTGTCAAGGACATCCTACAACTTAGGATTTTCTGAAGAACACAGAAAAATTTTATTTTCATTCCTACATTTTGGCTGATCAGGAGCACCAAAACAGCACAAGCATGGAGTGATTCAACTTTTAATATGAGAGTGATGTATGGTTTTATCGAATAGAATAAATGTTTTCTTTGTTCTTGGTACTCTTCTTAACTTTTTAGCTCACCTGAGCCAAAGGCTCACAGATGAGCTTATAGTATAGGCAGGCATCTGTCGTCCGTCAACATTTTCAAACGACATCTCCTCTGAAACTACAAGGCCGATTGTTACCATATTTCATATACTATGCACAATAAATATAGCAATTTTTTTGTATGTGTCAGATCTACCATATTAGGATTTTATTGTCACTTTTCTGCACAAAGATACAAAGGCCGATCTTTCGAGATGGTCTGGCAGGTAAAAGATTCAAGATTGTTCAATTGTAGCGTTTGAACTACCGTGACGTCAGGTTTTATGACCATTGTATCTGAAGGACATTTTTGATCATGTAAAAAAGCCAAAGTCATAATGAGGCGGCTGGTTTGCAGCTAAAATAAAGGAAAGCGCTCTAAAACATTTAAATATGCTACGAGTATGAGGTTTACAAAATTCGAAACTTTGACGTTTTTCCTTGTTTTTACGTTATCGTCTCTAAAAGTTGGTTAAATCGGTATTTCTCAAATCCATTTCGAGTGTATGATTGTTTGGTATCTACCAATATGATAACGTAAACAGTTCAGAAAGAAAATTCTTCCCGGTTACTGAGCATAAGTCAACAGTCTCAGACTAACGTCATCATTTTCTCACAGTTACGTTACACTTCAGTGAAGAAACTTCACAGTTAAATCAATCATTGTGCGACCTTTAATTTTAGCCTATTGGTTTTTCTCGGGTTTTGATTCTGCATTGAACTGAAGCACCCGTGAATCATTGCACATTGGACCGAATTGAACGTTTTAACACCAATTGCGCATTCTAAGATTCGTCCGTTGTTAAGCTTAACCATATCTTTTACACATTCAATAGCTTTGACATGAAAACTGGGCATAAAAATGATGAGAAAGACCGTACAAAAAATCACATGCTTGCCATGTTTATGTTGCTTTTCAACGGGTGCGATTTTCGGCTAATGACCCCTTCTGTGCATATCGCTTGTCCCCAGTATCGTTTTTAAAGATGGCCTCTGTAATTCCATGGTATCTTCAGCCCCAAATACGGTTCCCTTCAATGCAATTTAATTTCGATCAATGTTGCACTTCAGTAATGAGAAAAATTGCAGAATGTAAAAATTTGCTAAATATATTTTGCATAGTATATATAGCATCTATAGGCAGGGGGAACCAATGATACTGTTTTTATCTAGATCACTTTAATATGTTGGTTGCTATGGCAACTACAAGTTACCATTGACTTGTATTGGGAAAATTGAAAATTTGGATTTATTGTTATGTGATAGAAGATATTTTTGACAAAACTTTTACAGAAATGTTCCTAGAATAGTCCTTTACCAACCAGATTGTTTTATTTATTTCCCGTGTTTTTACAACAAAATGTAATTATTCAATTCTATCGGTGTTTTTTTTTTTTTTTTAAGGTAGAGGAATACTGAATAGAAATATTGGTGGGGCATTCAAACCATTATACCGTCTAAATAACCCAAAGAGCTATAAAAAATTTGGGTAAGAAAAAAACAATTTTCACCGTTTTGTTTTCCTAAAAAACAATATTTTGTATTTCTACATACTTTTTTTTACACATTTTCCATTAAAATTCATATCTCTAGCACATGAGCGCACTTTCATTTCAGCAAATCATATAATCTGTAATATTAATATAGGGTATTTGAAACAAACTGATAACAAAAATTGCAGTTTTCTTGTTAATAAGTATATTTTTACATTCTTTAAAAAAATGCAGACTGTCAGACTGAGACTTTGTAGTAGTGTAATTTGTATTAGCCTGTACAAATGTGATAGCAGTTTTGAAAGCAGTTTTTAGCTAGAGATCTGATGAGCTTTGTGGCCCGTGGGCCTCTTGAACAGAGTTGTTCCGTATTCGTCCACCTTAAACAAGGGAACTAATCCAAATTGATTTTATTATACAGAGATTACTGTATTGCTTCCCTTGCCAAATTTAAGTTAATGGGAAATGTAGAAATTGGCATTTATTATACCCCCGGCTTACGAAGTATGACAAGGGGTATACAGCTTTTGTCCAGTGTCCATTCATCTGTCGGTCTGTCCTTCTGTCCTGCACCCATCTGTCTGTTCATCCATAAGCTAACATTTGCTTTAAAGTTTTGCGTTAAAGTTTTTTGAGATCTTGTATATTTTCCAAACCCTTTGTTACATTAGGTTTATATTTGGCATGATGATAGATAATGGTCTGAAGTTTTATTCTGTACCACCCCTACCCATACCTGTGACTCACAGTCTTTGACTTTTCATGTTAAAGTTTTGCGTTAAAGTTTTTTAAATCTCTATATAATTCAAGCTCTTTGTTGGGTGTTTGGCGTGATGATAGATGTTGGGCCCAAGTTTTATTCTATACCATCCCCACCCATACCTGTGACCTAGAGGTCAAGGTCACAGACTTTGACTTTTCATGTTAAAGTTTTGTGTTAAAATTTTTAAGATCATATATCGTCAAATTCATATTCTTTGCTTATTTTTCCCTTCTTGTTCAATAGGACCATTTGATTTGTGACCTTGTTTACCTCTAGGTTGCAACATTTTACATCACCTGGATGATGCTGTTGACAGAAGGCCAAGATCAGTGCATCAATGGACTTATTTATAATTGTTCATATATTTCAGAAATCCGTCACAGACTTCAAAATGTTTGTTTTATATGAAGTGTTAAATTTTTTTGTTAAAAGTTTAGTGCCATTAGGCAGTGGTACTGGGAGGGAGTATACATGAGCCCCTGCTCACTTGCTCTAGTTTTTGTGTTATTGCAGATATTTTGACTATAGTTTTACAGAAATGTTCCTTTAGTAGTCCTATACCAACCATATGAGTTTTGCGAAATCATTGCCATTGATTGGTTGCCATGACAACCAAAGGCTAATCTTTTTCTAATTGCAACTTTATGAAACTTGCAGACTATCAGGATAGGCATAAAAAATTTCTGACGAGTTTTGGCCAGATCAGAATATTCATTTCGGAGTTACTTGCCCTTAAAGACCGAAAAATTTTCACATAGACTTACAATGGGGTAAATACTGTCCTGGGCATAGCAACTTTAATTTTCATTGGAACGATCAAACTTGCTGATAACCAGGACATGCATAAACTCTCTGACAAGTTTGATATTTGACCGTGTCCCGGGCAAAGTGACTTTATTTTTAGCTCATCTGAGCACGAAGTGCTCAGGGTGGGTTTTTTCGTACGTGTGTCCGTCCGTCCGGACAGACGTCCGTCAACTTTTCCTTTTGTACATTCTAGCGGGCACAGTTTTGATCCAATCTATATGAAACTTTTTCAGAATGTAAGTCTGTATAAAATCTAGGCCAAGATTAAAACTGGGTCATGTCAGGTCAAAAACTGGGTCACTAGGTGAAATATTAGGAAAACCTTGTGTACCCTTTAGAGGTCACAGTTTTGATCCAAACTCCATGAAACTTTGTCAGAATGTTTATCCTCACAATATCCAGGCCAAATGTGAAACTGGGTCATGTTGGGTCAAAAACTAGGTCATTAGGTCAAATCTTACAAAAACTTTGTGTACTCTCTAGAGGGCACAGTTTTGATCCAATCTTCATGAAACTTTGTCAGAATGTTTATCCTAACAATATCCAGGCCAAGTTTGAAACTGGGTCATGTCAGGTCAGAATGTTTATCTCCATAAGATCTATGTCATGTTTGAAAGTAGGTCATGTCGAGTCAAAAGACAGGTCACTAGGTCAAATCTTAGAAACACCTTGTGTACTCTCTAGAGGGCACAGTTTTGATCCAATCTTCATGACACTTTGTCAGAATGTTTATGCTCACAATATCCAGGCCAAGTTTGAAACTGGGTCATGTCAGGTCAAAAACTAGGTCAGTAGCTCAAATCTTAGAAAAACTTTGTGTACACCCTAGAGGGCACAGTTTTGATCCAATCTTCGTGAAACTTTGTCAGAATTATCATCTCCGTAAAATCTAGGTCAAGTATGAAACCGGGTCATGTCGGGTCAAAAATTAGGTCACAGTGTCAAATATAAGAACAACCTTGTGTACGCTCTAGAGGGCACAGTTTTGATCCAATCTTCATGAAACCTCACAATATCAAGGCCAAGTTTGAAACTGGGTCATGTTGGGTCAAAAATTAGGTCACTAGGTGAAATATTAGAAAAACTTTGTGTACGCTGTAGAGGTCACAGTTTTGATCAAAACTATATGAAACTATGTTAGAATGTTTATCCTCACAATATCTAGGCCAAGTTTGAATCTGGGTTATGTCGGGTCAAAAACCAGGTCAGTGGGTCAAATCTTAGAAAAGCATTGTGTACACTCTAGAGGGCACAGTTTTGATCCAATCTTTTTGAAACTTTGTCAGAATGTTTATCGTCACAAAATGTAGGCCAGGTTTGAAAGTAGGTCTGGTCAAAAACTAGGTCGAATATAAGAACGACCTTGTGTACACTCTAGAGGGCACAGTTTTGATCCAATCTTCATGAAACTTTTGTCAGAATGTTTATCCTCACAATATCCAGGCCAAGTTTGAAAATCATGTCAGGTCAAAAACTAGGTTCACTAGGTCAAATCTTAGAAAAACTTCGTGTACACCCTAGAGGGCACAGTTTTGATCCAATTTTCATGAAACTTTGTCAGAATGTTTATCTCCATTAATCTAGGCCAAGCTTGCAACTGGGTCATGTCGGGTCAAAAATAAGGTCACAGGGACAAATCTTATAAAAACCTTGTGTACACTTTAGAGGGCACAGTTTTGGTTCAATCTTCATGAAACTTAGTCAGAATGTGTACCTCCATATAATCTAGGCTAATATTTAAATGGGTATTGTCTGATCAAAACCTATGTCACTAGGACAAATCTTGGAAAAACCTTATGTACACTCTATAGAGCACAGTTTTTATTCACTCTTCATGAAACTTTTGCAGAATGTTTATTTCCATAATATCTAGGCCAGATCTGAAACTGGGTCATGTCGGGTCAAAAACTAGGTTCACTAGGTCAAATCTTTGAAAAAACGCTTTTGTACACTCTAGAGGGCACAGTTTTGATCCAAATCTTATTGAAACTTTGCCAGAACGTTTATTTCAATTAAGTCTAGGTCTAATTTGAAACTGGGTCATGTCGGGTCAAAATTAAGGTCGTAGGGGCAAATCTTAGAAAAACCTTGCATTAACACTAGAGGGCACAGTTTTGATCCAGTCTTCATGAAATTGTGTTAGAATGTTTATCTCCATAAAATCTAGGCCAAGATTGAAACTGAGTATTGTCTGATCAAAAACTAGGCCACTTAGTCACAACTTAGAAAAACCTTGTGTACACTCTAGAGGGCACAGTTTTGATCCAATCTTCATGAAATTTTGGCAGAATTTTTATTTTCTTGAAAGTTTGAAGCTGGGTCATCGGGCCAAAAAATAAGGTCACCAGGTCATCAGACTTGGGGTAATCATAGTCTGTATTCTTATTCGAATACTATTGAAATACGTTTACTGAGTATTCGTAAAGTATTCTGTATTCGTGGATTTCTTAAAATAAAAGTACTTGTATGTGTATCGAATACGTTGCAAATTTCATGTATTCATGAATACTTTTATGAATACATTATGAATACTTATGCCATTTTGAGGAAACATTGATGCATAAAATTACATAAATTAAGGGATTGATGTGACTAAAGTCCAAGAATGCTAGTGTATCAATTATCAATTTATGGGGTGTTTGGCTGATTTTATTTTCATAACTTTCTGTAAAAATTAAGTTTTTGAAGCCATTATTGAAAACCCTGATCATATGCCGCACTCTACAGTGTCCGATCTCGGTTTACACTGTTAGTCAAGCTCTCTTTTATGGCACTAGGCATCATAATGCTAAACTTCCAAGTTAGCAAATATAATACCTATATGTCATCTTTCAGTAGATTGCCCCAGGACAGTATTAAATAGGGACAAGGCATAGAACTGACAACTAAGCCATGCCACACCTGTACAATTTTTGACACTTGTTTCTCAAAAATTACAATACACAATTATAATTCCATCTTAATTTCAGCCAAACACATTTGTCCCCAGGGGGTTTTCTGCCCCTGCCCTGGTTAATACATATATTAAAGCATTAAAATATATACCAGGACCAAGTGTCCGGTGAGCTACAGGACCACTGGTCCTCTGGTTTTACATATTTATGCCCCTTTGTAATTTTAAGTATAGAAATTTTGTCTGCTCTTCAGCTTTAAAACCGTCAAAGATATTTTGATGGAATTTTGTACAAATTTAAAGCATTATCAGACGATGTGCAGAGAATAAAAACTGTAACTTCATCTACTTTTTGTTTTACAGAATTATGCCCCTTTGTAATTTTCAGTATAGAAATTGTTCTGCTCTCTAACTTTGAAACTGTTGAAGATATTTTCTTATAACTTGATACAGATTTAAAGCATCATCAAACAATGTGCAGAGAAAAAGAACCATAACTGCACCTTCATCTGTAAGAGAATTATATCCCTTTGTAATTTTGGGTATTGAGACCTTGTCCAATCTATAACTTTAAAGCCTTTGAAGATATTTTCACAAAACTTGATACATATATAAAGCATCATCAGGTGTGCAGAGTGCCAGAATGGTAACTACAGTTTCCTGCATTACAAGGTTGATGCCTTTGTTTTAATCAGTCATGATTTTTGTATTTGCCCATATCTTAGTTACTCTACCAGAGGCTTAATTCCAAACAACACATTTAATACGAAGAAACAACATGATAATAGAAAGCTGCTATTGTTATTTTTTGTAGGGGACATACGACTAAAATGCCACCAACAGTCCCCTTAAAGGCGGGGCCCTATTAGTTACCCTGTTTCTAGTTATATTTGGTATGATGATATTGGTTCAAAATTTTATTCAGCACCATCCCCACCCCTGGTCATGACCTATAGGTCAAGGTCATGGACTCAGAAATTTTACATTAATTTTTTTATGATTAAAGGTTTTAAGATCTCATAGTTTCTAAAACCTTTGATCGATTAGAATTATATTTGGTATGATGATATATATCGGTCCAAAATTTTATTCAGGACCATCCCCACCCCTGCACATGACCTAAAGGTCAAGGTCACACACTTAGAAATTTTATATTAAAATTTCAGATGGCTAAATCTTCTTACCTCTATGCTTCCACATATGTTAGGGAAAGGTCCAAATTTTGATGCAGTACCACCCCAAACTCCTTGATGACTGAGGTCAAGGTCATGGACTTAACAATGTTTTTGCTTAAAGTTCCATAAAGGCACAGTGTTTTCTAACTATGTGACCAGATTCAGTCGATACTTAAAATTCCCTTAGATGCTGGTCCAGAGTTTTACACACTGCCAACCCCGCCTTTCTCATTGACCTTTAGGTCAAGGTCACAAGCTGACGGTTTATAGTTCCACACTGCCTAGATGGAAAGTTATACCCAGGCTGATGACAGATACTGCCTCGAAGTTTTACCTGGTAGCATCATCACCTTTCTAATCAAGATCACATTTTTAGACCTTTGTGTTCATGATTGGCAAGCTATGCTGTCTGGTGACAGCTCTTGTTGGAGTTATGCCCTTTGGAGAAAATCATAATGACTTCTTGTCAGCAAGATATCTAGAAAAGTATTTGAGCTAGAGACTTGAGCGTTAGCCAGCTGATTGGAGATGATGAATAGATTGAATGAAATTCCCTCAAATTTATAGCTCACCTGAGCCAGCGGCTTCGGGGGAACTTATAGTATAAACTCCGTTGTCCGTCGTCTGTCTGTCCATCCATCGTCTGTCCACAATTTCAAACGACTTCTTTTCTGAAACCGCTAGGCCGATTGTAACCAAATTTCATAAGTAGCCTCCAGGGGACTTAGGAACGAAAAGTTGTTCAAACGGTCCTGGTCACATGACCAACATGGCAGCCACACCCATATATGGTAAAAGCACTAAAAAATCTTTTCCAGAACCAATAGGCCAATGGCCTTGAAACTTGGTATTAAGCATCGGGTAGGTTAGTACTTCCAAGATTATTCAAATTATGACCTTGGGCTGACCTTGGCCATTTTTACGGTAAGGTCAAATTTGCTTCGTTGTGTTTTTATATGGCAAAATGCTAGAACATAAGATATCTTGGAAACTTTTGATGATTTTGGGCTTAAAATTGGTATATACAATCATCTTAATGAGTACATGATGAATTATGAGTACGAGAGGTCAAGGTCATTCTTTGACCTTTGACCCATGTCTCTGATATTTCAACAATTTCAAACATCTCCTCAAAAGCCACTGGGAGAATTGTAACCAAATTTCATATAGAGTCTCCAGGGGTTGATGGAACAACAATTTGTTCAAACTTACCAGGTCACCTGACCAACATGGCCGCCATGCCCATATATGGTAAAAAGCTTCAAAAATCTTCTCCAGAACCAATAGACCAATGGCCTTGAAACTTGGTATGCAGCATAAGGTACGTGAGTACTACCAAGATTGCTCAAACGATGACCTTGGGTTCACCTTGACCTTTTTAACGGCAAGGTCAAATATGGATAAATGATATAACATAAGATTTTATGGAAAATTTTGAAGATTTTAGCCTTAAAGTTGGTTTAGACTTTTATTAGCTCACCTGAGCCATAGGCTCAGGGTGAGCTATTGTGATCATCCAGGGTCCGTCGTGCGTCGTCCGTCGTGCGGCGTCAACAATTTGCTTTAAATGCCATCTTCTCTGAAACCGCTAGGCTTAGGGCTTTGATATTTGGTATGAAGCATTGTCTAGTAGACCTCTACCAAGTTTGTTCAAATGGCAGCCCCAGGGTCCAAAATGGTCCTGGGGCAGCCAGGGTCTTGGGTTCGCTGGGTCTTGGGTTCGAAACTAAAATATACTTAAAAATCTTCTTCTCCAGAACTGCTTGGCTCAGATGCTTGAAATTTGGTATGTAGCATTGCCTAGTAGTCCTCTACCAAGTTTGTTCAAATGGTGGCCGCAGGATCCAAAATGACCCCGGGACAGGGAGTCCCATGTTTGAACCAAAGAAATACATAGAAAAATATTCAAAAATCTTCTTTTTCAGAACTGCATGGCTCAGATGTTTGAAATTTGGTATGTAGCATTGCTTACTGATCCTTTACCAAGTTTGTTCAAATGATGGCCCCCAGCACCAGGGGGTCCTGGGCTTGAACCATAGAAATACATAGAAAAATATTCAAAAATCTTCTTCTTCAGAACCGCAAGGCTCAAATGCTTGAAATTTAATATGTAGCATAGTCCTTTACCAAGTTTGTTCAAATGGTGGCCCCAGGGTCCAAAATGGCCCCTTGGCAGGGAGTCCAAGGTTTGAACCATAGAAATACAAAGAAAAATATTCAAAAATCTTCTTAAGAACCACTTTGCATAGATGCTTGAAATTTGGTATGTAGGATTGCCTAGTGGTCTTTTACCAACTTTGTTCAAATGATGACCCCAGGGTGCAAAATGGCCCCGCCCTAGGGGGTCCTGGGTTTGAACCATATAAATACATAGAAAATATTTAAAAATCTTCTTCTTCAGAAGCACTTTGCTCAGGTGCTTGAAATTTAATATGTAGCATTGCCTGGTAGTCCTTTATCAAGTGTGTTCAAATGATGGCCCCAGTGCCCAAAATGACCCCGCAGCAGGGAGTCCTGAGTTTGAACCATAGAAATACATAGAAATATATTCAAAAATCTTCTGCATCAGAACCACTTGGCTCAGATGCTTGAAATTTGGTATGATGCATTGCCTGGTGGACTCCTACAAAGTTTATGTAAATGCCTGCTCTGGGATCCAAAATGGCCCTGGGGCAGGGAATCTTGGGTTCGAAATTAAACTGTACTTAAAACTCTTCTTCTCCAAAGCCCCTTAGTGCAGATGCTTGAAATTTGGTATAATGCATTGCCAAGTTGTCCTTCACCAAGGTTGTTCAAATGATGGTGCCAGGATCAAAAATAGCCCCACACCAGGGGGTCTAGCGTTTGAACCATAGAAATACTTTGAAAAATATTCGAAAATCTTCGTCTTCAGAACCACTTGGCTCAGATGCTTGTAATTTAGTATGTAGCATTGCCTAGTGGTCCGTTACCAAGATTATTCAAATGATGGCCCCAGGGTTCAAAATGGCCCCACCCCAGGGGGGGCCTGGGTTTGAACAATAGCAATACATAGAAAAATATTCAAAAATCTTCTTCTTCAGAACCATTTGGAAATTGTTGCAAACTATCAGGTTTGTTCAAATGATGATCCTAGTTTGACCTTTAACCTTATTGCTCAGGTGAGGGATTCAGGGCCACTTGGCCCTCTTGTTTGAATAAGTACATGAAGATTTATAAATACAAGAGGTCAAGGTCATTCTGTGACCCAGGACTCGCATATTTTGACAATTTCGTGACATCTGTTCAAAAGCCAATGGGCAAATTGTAAACAAATTTCATATAGAGCCTCCAGTGGCTCATGGAACAAAAATTTGTTCAAATGACCTAATTTACAGCAAACTCAGATATAGGAAAATGCTAGAACATAAGATTTCATGGAAACTTTTGAAGATTTTGGCCTAAAAATTGGTATTTATAGTCATCTTAATAATTACATGAAGATTTATGAGTATATGGGGTCAAGTACATCTTTCGACCTTTGACCTACAACTCTCATATTTTGACAATTTCAAACATCTCCACAAAAAACTTAGGCAATTATAACCATTGGTATAGAGCCTTCAGGCGCAGAGGGAATCAGCAATCAGCTATATATTTTTGGTCCCCCGTACTTTTTATTGGTTGTCATGGACACCAAAATGCAAAGAATGAAAAAAAACACACTTTAAAAAGTATCTGCTCTGAAGCCACTGAGCCGATTTGGGCCCAGGTTTTATCTGTAGCATCCTTTGGCAGTGGAATAGAAAGTTTGTGTGTGCTTTTTTTTTATGAAAATTGGCTCCCTAGTTTGGTTGCTATGGAAAATTAAAGTTGCATTGACATATAATGGAGAAAATAAAAAAACGGCATTTACTGCAATTAAAATGTGGAAAATAGTTATTTATTTTGTTATCAACTCAACAGGCTGTCAGACTGAGACTTTGTAGTTGTATATTTTGTATTTGCCTACAGAAAAGTGTCAGCAATTTTGAGCCTGTAAAATGTGATAGCAATTTTGAGCTAGAAATCTGGTGATCTTTGTGGCCCATACCCCTCTTGTCATCCATCAATCCATCTTGTTACAATTTACAGTATGCAGTTTGTGTAATCAGCTTCTCTTGCAATTTTCAGTTTATCTTTTGTTAAGTGTGGCCACATAAAACAGACATAGATGATGTGCACACAGCTTTTTGATGGAGATAAATTGAACTGTGACAGAATTATATCTATTTGAAATAAGTCATTATGGGCATCGTTTTTGCACTCCAGGGTATGGATACTATGCAATTGTTTTCTCCCACAATTTTCAAACCCTGTATAAATGTAGTCAACATAATGAAAATGTGCATGTGACAGTTTGGTGACAATATAATTAATCAATATGTTGATAACCACTGATTTGGGGCAAAGACAAAAATCTGCTTAAGATGCTGAAAATACAACAGATCTTCCGAAAACTTTGCAGATGCCTTCTTTATGTTGTTTCTCACAATTCAAACTTCCAAAATGCAGAACTTGCTGAGGTTAAAAAGGGTTTAGATCAGAAAGGATCAAAGGGTAATTTAATTTTGTGCACAAAAATCTAAAAATAACCATCATTATTAAAATGTAAGTAGGTCTGAAGGTTCTTCAGTGCATTAAAAAGAGCGTCCTAGCAGTTATTTTTTTCCTGTTTTTTTACAAATTATCAGGCTGCGCAGATAAAAAAGATGTAGCCTGTGTCCAAATATTTGTCAAAAAGACACAGTAGAGTCTATTTTCAAGGTTGAACAATTTCATTTACACACATGTCTTGATCACAGTAATGTACATGTATTATTTATACTGTTAATATAATATAGGTATAACTGCCGTACCTGTGTTTAATGAACGCATCAAGTATACATGCACCATATACATGGTCAGGCATTTAAGAAAAAGCTACTGTTTTCAACTGGTCTACCTTACAATTTGAGAAAGAGTTGAAACAAATTATTGCTAGGAGGCTCTTTTTAATGCTTTGAAGTACCTTAAGAGCTAGTACATTTCCAATAACAAAGTTAATTTTTAGCTCACCTGAGCCAGCGGCTCCGGGGGAGCTTATAGGATGGTTAGGCTCCGGCGACCGGCGTCCGTCCGTCGTCCGTCCGTCCGTCCGTCCGTCAACAATTTCAAACGACTTCTCCTCTGAAACCACTTGGCCAATTGTAACCAAATTTCATATGTAGCCTCTAGGGGACTTAAGAACGAAAGGTTTTTCAAACGGTCCTGGTCACATGACCAACATGGCCGCCACGCCCATATATGGTAAAAACCTAGAAAAATCTTCTTCTCCAGAACCAATAGGCCGATGGCCTTGAAACTTGGTATGTAGCATTTGGTGCGCGAGTACTACCAAGATTGTTCAAATTATGACCTTGGGTTGACCTTGACCTTTTTTACGGTAAGGTCAAATTTGCATTCTGTAGCTTTTATATGGGAAAATACTAGAACATAAGATTTCTTGGAAACTGTTGAAGATTTAGACCTGAAAATTGGTATATACAGTCATCTGAATGAGTACATGAAAATTAATGCGTACAAGAGGTCAAGGTCATTGTTTGACCTTTGACCCTGGTCTCTCATATTTTGACAATTTCACACGGCTCCTCAAAAGCCATTAGGCCAATTGTAACCAAATTTCATACAGAGCCTCTAGGGGGCAGGGGAACGAAAATTTGTTTAAACGGACTTGGTCACATGACCAACATGGCCGCCATGCCCATATATGGTAAAAACCTAAAAAAATCTTATTCTCCAGAACCAATAGGCCAATGGCCTTGAAACTTGGTAGGTAGCATCAGGTGTGCGAGTACTACCAAGAATGTTCAAATTATGACCTTGGGTTGACCTTGACCTTTTTTACGGTAAGGTAAAATTTGCTTTTTTAGCTTTTATATGGGAAAATGCTAGAACATAAGATTTCTTGGAAACTGTTGAAGATTTAAACCTGAAAATTGGCATATACAGTCATCTAAATGAGTACATGAAAATTTATATGTACAAGAGGTCAAGGTCATTGTTTGACCTTAGACCCTGGTCTCTCATATTGTGACAATTTCACACATCTGCTCAAAAGCCATTGGGCCAATTGTAACCAAATTTCATACAGAGCCTCTAGGGGCTGAGGGAAAAAAATTTGTTCAGTCTTGGTCATTGACCAACATGGCCGCCATGCCCATATATGGCAAAAACCTTTACAAATCTCCTTCTCAAGAACCAAGTGATCGATGGCCTTGAAACTTGGTATATAGCATCAGGTACTTGAGTACTATCAAGATTGTTCAAATGATGACCTTGGGCTCACTTGACCTTTTACAAGGCAATGTCAAGTATGGGAAAATGGTAGACCATAAGAGTTCATGGCAAGTTTAGATGATTTTGGCCTAAAAATTGCTATATACAGTCGTCTTAGTTAGTACATGGAAGATTTGCGGGTACAAGAGGTCAAGGTCATCCTTTGACCTCTGACCCATATCTCTTATATTTTGACAATTTAAGACGTCTCCTCAAAAGCCACAGGACCAATTATAACCAAATATCATACACAGCCTCCAGGGGCTGATAATACGAAAATTTATCAAGCGGTCTAGGTCACATGACCTAAATGGCCACCATACACAGGTGAGCGATTCAGGGCCTCATGGCCCTCTTGTTTAGATTTCTGTGAAGAAATTTACCCTTTGACCTTTCTATATAAAACTCACTTTTTAGCTCACCTGAGCCAGCGGCTCCGGGGGAGCTTATAGGATGGTAAGGCTCCGTCGTCGTCCGTCCATCCGTCCACAATTTCAAACGATTTCTCCTCTGAAACCGCTGGGCCAATTGTAACCAAATTTCATATATGGCCTCCAGAGGAAGGGGGAACGAAAAGTTGTTCAATCCGTCTTGGTCACATGACCAACATGGCCGCCACACCCATATATGGTAAAAACCTAAAAAAATCTTCTTCTCCAGAACCAATAGGCCGATGGCCTTGAAACTTGGTATGTAGCATCGGGTACACGAGTACGGCTAGGTCAAATTTGCTTCCTTGTGCTTTTATATGGGAAAATGCTAGAACATAAGATATCTTGAAAACTGTTAAAGATTTTGGGCTAAAAGTCGATGTCTACAGTCATCTTAATGAGTACATGAAGATTTATGAGTACAAAAGGTCAAGGTCATTCTTTGACCTTTGACCCAGAACTCTCATATTTTGACAATTTTAAACAATCTTCTCAACAGCCACTGGGCCAATTGTAGCCAAATTTCATATAGAGCCTTCATACAGTCCAGGTCACATGACCAGCATGGCCGCCAATGCCCATATATGGTAAAAACCGTTATAAATCTTCTTCTCCAGAACCAATTGACCGATGGCAATGAAAGTTGGTATGTAACATTGGGTACTCATGTACTATCAAGATGAAAGTTGGTATGTAACATTGGGTACTCATGTACTATCAAGATTGTTCAAATTATTAACTTGGGTTGACCTTGACCTTTTTACGGCAAGGTCAAATATGGGAAAATGCTAGAACATAAGATTTCATGTAAAGTTTTGAAGATTAAGGTCTAAAAATTGGTATATGCAGTCATCTTTAATGAGTACAATGAAGATTTGTGAGATAAGAGGTCAAGGTCATTCTTTGACCTTTGACCCTGTACTCTCATATTTTGACAATTTCAAACAATCTTCTCAAAAACCACTGGGCCAATTGTAAACAAATTTCATATAGAGCCTTCAGGGGTTGAGGGAATGAAAATTTGTTCAAACGGTTCAGGTCACATGACCAACATGGCCGCCATGCCCATATATGGTAAAAACCTAAAAAAATCTTCTCCAGAACCAATTGACCGATGGCCTTGAAACTTGGTATGTAGCATTGGGTACTCCAGTACTATCAAGAGGGTTCAAAATGATGACCTTGGGGTGATCTTGGCCATTTAACAGCAAGGTCAAATATGGGAAAATGCTAGAACATAAGATTTCATGGAAAGTTTTGAAGATTTAGGCCTAAAAATTGGTAAATACAGTCATCTTAATGTGTACATCAAGATTCATGAGTACAAGAGGTCAAGGTCGTTCTTTGACCTTTGACCCTGAATTCTCAGAATAGTTTGACAATTTCAAACTTCTCCTTAAAAGCCAATGCGCCAATTGTAACCAAATATTAAATAGAGCCTTCAGGGGTCGAGGAAATGAAAATTTCTTCAAACGGTCTGGGTTACATGACCAACATGGCCGCCATGACCATATATGGTAAAAACCTTTCAAAATCTTTTTCTCCAGAACCAATTGATCAATGGCCTTGAAACTTGGTATGTAGCGTTGGGTACTCCAGTACTATCAAGATTGTTCAAATTATGACCTTGTTTGACCTTGACCTTTTTTACAGCAAGGTCAAACATGGGAAAATGCTAGAACATAAGATTTCATGGAAAGTTTTGAAAAGTTTTGCCTAAAAAATGGTATATATTATGGTTGCCTGAATGAGTACATGAAGACTTATGAGTACAATAGGTCATGGTCATTCTTTGACTTTTGACCCAAGACTCATATTTAGACAATTTCAAAACATAAGAAAAAGCCACTTTGCCAATTGTTCAGGTGAGCGATACAGGGCCTCATGGCCCGCTTGTTTAAACAGCATGTATTCTAAACTGTAGAGAACAACAAAAATAAGAAGTCTGCTAACTTTCAGGGAGATATGTTAATCTTCTTATGGTTTTATTCATATTTTTGTATTTACCACAAATCATTTCCTTAATACATAACTCTGAGCTTTAGAACTTTGTCATTTGAATAAATTTGTTGCACGATAGAGTATTGAGTTTGTATAAACAGCTCTTTTCACAGATTTCAATAGTTTCTTTTTTTTCTGAGCATATGCATTAACATTGTAAACTAAATGAAGATGTGCATTTGACTTTTGATATAAGTAAAATTAATTTTGACAAAATTTACATCCATTTTTAACGTATTCGGTTTTTCCAGATCTGTCACAGCTTAAAATATAGTTTATGAGATCACAACCCTTGCCAGGGACCTTCCACAGTTTTCAGTCAATTTTTATGAGACTTTGCAGAATGAAGATGTGGGTAAGATATTTTGATGGCAATAAAATTCATTTTGACAGAATTACCAGTACAGCCTTTTTAGCTCACCTGAGCCAGAGGCTCCGGGGGAGCTTATAGGATGGTAAGGCTCCGTCCTCCGTCATCCGTCCGTCGTCCGTCCGTCCACAATTTCAAACGACTTCTCCTCTGAAACCGCTAGGCCGATTGTAACCAAATTTCATATAGAGCCTCCTGGGACCTTAGGAACGAAAAATTGTTCAAACGGTCCTGGTCACATGACCAACATGGCCGCCATGCCCATATATGGTAAAAACCTGAAAAAATCTTCTTTTCCAGAACCAATAGGTGGATGGTCTTGAAACTTGGTATGTAGCATCGGGTACACGAGTACTACCAAGATTGTTCAAATTATGACCTTGGGTTGACCTTGACATTTTTTACGATAAGGTCAAATTTGCTTACTCATGCTTTTATATGGCAAAATGCTGCAACATAAGATATCTTGGAAACTGTTGAGGATTTTGGCCTAGAAATTGGTACATACAGTCATCTTAATGACTACATGAAGATTTATGAGTACAAGAGGTCAAGGTCATTCTTTGACCTTTGACCCAGAACTCTAATATTTTGACAATATCAAACAATCTCCTCAAAATCCACAAGGCCAATTGTAACCAAATTTCATATAGATCCTCCAGGGGTTGAGGGAATGAAAATTTGTGCATACGGTCCAGGTCACATGACCAACATGGCCACCACGCCCATATATGGTAAAAACCTTTAAAATCTTCTTCTCCAGAACCAGTAGACCGATGGCCTTGAAACTCGGTATGTAGCATTGGGTACTCAAGTACTATCAAGATTGTAAAAATTATGACCATGGGTTGACCTTGACCTTTTTTACGGCAAGGTCAAATATGGGAAAATGCTAGAACATGAGATTGCATGGAAAGTTTTGAAGATTTTGGCCTAAAAATTGGTACATAGAATCATCTTAATGAGTACATGAAGATTTTTGAGTACAAGAGGTCAAGGTCATTCTTTGACCTTTGACCCAGAAATCTCAAATTTTGACAATTTCAAACAATCTGCTCTAAAACCACTGTGCCAATTGAAACCAAATTTCATATAGAGCCTCGAGGGGTTGATGGAATGAAAATATTTTCTAACGGTCCTGGACACATGACCAACATGGCCGCCATGCCAATATACGGTAAATACCTTTAAAAATCTTCTTCTCCAGAACCAATTGACCGATGGCCTTGAGACTTTGTAAGTAGCATTGGGTACTTGAGTACTATCAAGATTGTTCAAATTATGACCTTGTGTTGACCTTGACCTTTTGCAGTAAGGTCAAATATGGGAAAATGGTAGAACATAAGATTTCATGGAAAGTTTTGAAGATTTTGACCTAAAAAATTGGTATATACAGTTATCTTAATGAGTTCATGAAGAATTATGAGTACAAGACTTAGAGGTCAAGGTCATTCTTTACTTTTGATCCAGATTGCTCATATTTTGACATTTTCAACCATTTCCTCAAAAGCCAAAGGGCCAGTTGTGAACACATTTCATATAGAGCCTCCAGGGGTTGATTGAATGAAAATTTGTTCAAACGGTCCAGGTCACATGACCAACTTGGCCGCCATTACCGCTTACGGGATAAATCTTTAATATTTTTCTTCCCCAGAACCAATACACCTATGGCTCTGAAACTTGGTAAATAGCATGGAGTACTAGAGTACCACCAAGACTGTTCAAATGGTGACATTGGGTTTACCTTGACCTTTTTGCGGCATGGTCAAATATGGGAAAATGCTAGAACATAAGATTTCATGGAAAGTTTTGGAGATTTTGGCCTAAAAATGGTATATATGGTTGTCTAATGAGTACATGAAGATTTATGAGTACAAGTGGTCATGGTCATTCTTTGACTTTTGACCCAAAACTCATATTTTGACAATTTCAGACATGATAAGTATAAGCCACCTTGCCAATTGTTCAGGTGAGCGATTCAGGGCCTCATGGCCCTCTTGTTAACTTTGTCATTTTGGGTAATTCTTTTGCTTTTCAGAGTATTATGTAAGCAACTTTTTGTTCACAGATTCAGTAGATTTTTCATAGCGTATGCATGGGATGTTTTGGTTGAGGAAAAACTAATTTTTGTCTCCCCTGCAAGACATAAATGTTACTTTTCTGGTGTCATTGGTGTCGGTGGCGGGCGGCATAAACTCTGCGTAGAGTTTTTTTGGTTTACAAAATTACAGCTTTTTCAATTTATGTAATCAGCTGATTTTACAAGTTTGACTTGATATGTCTGAGGCTTGGATACAACATTGTATACATCATAAAAAATAAGTAAGATGTTTTTATGTAGGTAAAATTAATTTGAAATGTAATACAGCTTTTAAAACTTTGTCACTACAAGCACGAAATATTACCATGAACTCTGTGTAATCAACTAGATATACAATTTTATTTGGTTTGATCTCAGTCTCTTGACAAACATTGCAGATGTAGTAAAGAAGTGCACTTAAATTCTTAGCTTACCTGGCCCTAAGGGCCATACTCAGTTAATATACAAAAGCATCCGGGGGTTTGAAAACAACTTATTCAAACAAGTTCTTCTCTGTAACCACTGCACCGATGACCATGGCCAGACTGCAGGGTTTCAAAGTTATAACATTCAGCCAGGTTGAGAATCAAAGATAGCCGTCATTACTTTTAATTGAAAAAATAACAAAATAAACTCTTCTCCGGAAGCTCTTGGTATACTTGGCTAAAATCTGGCATTGAGCATCAGTGGGACCTTGGTTTTCAAAAATTATAAAAATGAAAAAAAAAATCGATAGTGGAATTCGGGTCCGAGTGACATACTTCCTGTTTACAAGTCGGATTTTACTCAGATGCCATTTTCTCAAGGAAACATTAATGTATTTTGGTCAAATTTGGTCAGAATGATCTTTCAATAGAGTTCTTTCAAATTTATACGAAATAACTATCCAAGATTGCCGCCAGCTGCTGTTACTAAAAATAGCAAAAACATGAAAATGACAATATATCAAGATCCCCTGAATGGAATTGGACCAACTTAGTGTCAGAATGATCATTGCATGAGGCTATTTCAGCTGTTTGCAAATCGACCATCCAAGGTGACCGCCATCTATCATTTCTAAAAATTGCGAAAAACAAAACTGACAATATCTCAAGAAGCACTGAATGGATTGAACCAGATTTGTGTCAGAATGATCCTTGTATAGAGTTTTTCCAGATGGACACAAAAGAAAGATCAGCCAAGGCGGCTATCATTTCTAAAAATAGGTAAACATGAAAATGAGGAAAGTTCACAAGAGGACTAAAGCATTATATTAAATATCTTTTCAACCTGTTGACAGCTTTTGACTTATGTAATTAGGAAGATTTCCTATGTTTATTTCAAGGTCAACCAGCCAGCATACCAAGTTTTTAGTTAAAAAATTGAAGAATCACTACGGTTTTTTTCATCCTTCTACACTTGAGTATATGTTCTGTAATATTTGTGCAAGGCATAGTCACAGCATTCCATGGAATTTTTGTCTATTCTGTTTTGACACTGCTTTTATATGTTCAGCTTCTTGGTTGAGATTTTCCATCTGTTCTCATGTATATTTTTATCCCCCGACCGAAAGGTTCGGGGGATATAGCGATGAGCCTGGCGTCCGTCCGTCCGTCCGTAAACACTTTCTTGTCCGCTCTATATCTTGAATACCCTTTGGAATATTTTCATTATACTTCACAGTTATGTAGAACAGGTCATGACGATGTGTCGCGTACAAGAATGGTAACTCTTGCTATTGTACTTTTTGAATTATCTCCCCTTTGGTGATTTTTTGGCAGATTCCTGTCCGCTCTGTAACTTGAATACCCTTTGGAATATTTTCATGATACTTCACAGAAATGTAGAACAGGTCATGACGATGTGTCGCGAACAAGAATGACAACTCTTGCTTTCTTACTTTTTGAGTTATTTCCCCTTGATAGTTTTAGGTGTGATTTTTTGGCAGATTTGTGTCCGCTCTATAACTAGAATACCCTTCGGAATATTCTCATGATACTTCACAGATATGTAGAACAGGTCATGACGGTGTGTCGCGAACAAGAATGACAACTCTTGCTTTCTTACTTTTTGAGTTATTTCCCCTTGATCATTTTAGGTATGATTTCGTGCCCGCTCTATAACTTGAATACCTTTTGGAATATTTTCATGATACTTCACAGATATGTAGAACAGGTCATGACGATGTGTCGCGAACAAGAAAGACAACTCCTGCTTTCTTACTTTTTGAGTTATTACCCCTTGATGGTTTTAGGTGTGATTTCGTGTCCGCTCTATAACTTGAATACCTTTTGGAATATTTTCATGATACTTCACAGATACGTAGAACAGGTCATGATGATGTGTCGCGAACAAGAATGGCAACTCTTGCTTTCTTACTTTTGTAGTTATTTCCCTTTGATGATTTTAAGTGTCCGCTCCATAGCTTGAATACCTTTAGAAATATTTTCATGATACTTCACAGATATGCAGAACAGGTCATGACAATTTGTCTCATACATGAATGATAACTCTTGCTTTTAGACATAGTGAATTATTTCCCTTTGGTAGTTTGAGCTGCTGTTTGAGTCTCTGCTCCATTACTGTATAACCCTGGCCAGCTCCAGAATTTGAATAACCGTGAACCTTTTAGAATATTGATGATCATGCTGTGATATCTTATCAGTGTTCCTAACTCTCTCTTACCCCTCCACATTCCCGTGCCCCCTCCCGCACCCCCCCCCCCCCTCCCCCGCCAAAAAAAAAAATTTTTTTTTTCCAGATTTGGATTCTTTGTCCAAATTCACTTACTAGAGAGCTCAAAATTAGGTTTGTAGGGCTTGTACTTTAGAAGTTATTCACACATTTTGAAAGTTGAATGTATCGTATGCTTTACATTTGTGTATATGGTGGCTGTTTGAGATATTACCTCTTTTTAGCAGTCAGGCATACTGTTTTAGTCTGAGTGTTAGATAATCATGCATCTGTTAACAGTTAATGTCAATCAGAAGCATAAAAGAACAACAATATATTACTAATATGTGTTTTGAAGTGCACCCTTTTTACCAAGGCCCATGGGGGTCTTCGGTCGGGGGATTTGCCATCTCCTCTGATGGCTATTTTTGTATAAGTTACTTCACATTTATTTTGCTGTTGTTTGATGTGAATATGTACAGATGTCAGTTGCTTATTTACAATACAATACAAAACAATACAATCTTTATTTACAGTCAGAGGGTTGCTACTTCTAAACATTGGCTATGAATACATGTGGCTATTTACCAACTAATATTTGTGACCCACTGTGCTAGATAAAAGCCATACAAATAAATCTCATATTGTTGGAAAACACATACCGTACATTGATACTGGAAGTAAAACATGAATGTTGTTTAAGTACAAATAGCTTATTATTACATATAATTTGCATAAAATTGCACACCCAAAAACTTGAAATGTTTTGTTACCGTAGCTACAAAGGAGTTCATGCAACAGATCAAAAGGACTGGTTTCTAATAATCTGAAGCAGAATTTGAAGCATTCATTTGATATTCAAACTCATTTTTTGATTGGTTAATCTCTCTACGGATTTTAATGAAGAATTAATGCACAGAAAGGGCTATCAGTTTTACACACAAAGAACATGACAGGTTTATAAGAGAAGTTGTTGAAATTTTTGCCCATTATAAGCTAGGTACTGGTATTTTAACAACATTCTCATCTTATTTACAGTATCAGTGTACAGCACATGCTTTAAAAATGTTTATTATTTATCTTCATGACTTTGATAGTTGCTGAGTTACCAGGTTCTGGTTCCCAGATGACCCTTGTTAGAACAATGGATCCAACAAATGTAAGGCTTTATAGTTGTACATGTATGTATACATGTATATGACTCTGTACATGTGGGAAGAATTCATATGTCTGTTCACTGAGGTTGAATAAGATGGATAAAATGGTAAAGTTTTGTGACTTTTTCTTTCTTATATTGATATACTTTTCAGATGTGCCACAAATAATTAAAGATGCATGCATGCTATAACCTTTATTAGATTTGATCTAATTTAGTGAGACTCAAAAATTGCTTCAACCCTAATCCGAAGAGTTTTAGATGTTTTATTAACTCAACTGAGCCAAGCTCTTAGGTGAGCTTATATTATAATATGTTCTAAAAAGTAAGATCCTTTGGAAGCAAGGAACACACCAAATAATAGAAAATAGCAGTCTGCTAAATGCCGCAATTTATATCTATTTTTAGAACATCAATTATTTCCACAAAAAGTCGTTTATTTCATTAAATATTATAAATTTCCTATTATTGTCAAATAAAATTGGCGAGGTTTTGATAATAAAGTAGAAATAGTAATAATCAAGGAAACTTATCTCATTTAATAAAGCTATAAATGGAAATAACATAAAAATTTCCCGGTGGCGAGTGGTGGGTTTCATAACCCCGAAATTGCAACAATTCGCTTTTTTGTTTTAAAACTAAATCTGTTTGAAAAGACTTTTGTACCAGAAATAGTTCATATAATTCCAAATATCTATAACCAGAAAAATCTAGAATAACACGTCTGCTTATATGTCAAATGTCGCCACTAAAATTTCCGGTGGTGGGTTTTGAACACGGGTGCGGGTGGTGGATTTCATACCCGATCCCGGTAACTAGACATACTCAATTTTTCTCAGCCAATAAAATCCCAATTTTTCTTAGCCAATCAGATGCCACGTAACAAAGTAAATAAACAAATTATACAATACAAATGCAAGATTTTTATCGAATATAAATAGGCGTCTCAATGAATGTAAATGCGACAATATATACAATAGAAATCAACGAGTTAAGAATATAAATCAAGCAATTTACAAATATAAACGGAAAACATCAGATAGAAACAATTGTTATCAAATACAATTCTAGAAATATAGAATAGAAATTAAAAATATTTATGATATGACGTCGCATCTGAGAGTGTAATAAAGCCATGCATTAAAAACGATAATCCACTAGTGGATTAAATATGCAAATTACGTCGTAGCGTTATACGTTGACGTCCATAAAAACGTCGCGTTTTCTAATGGCGAAATCGTGACGTTTTAATGCAAAATTTGCTAATAAAATGCTATTTTAGTGTCATATGATAAATAGAATCTTGCATTCGTTCTCCTGTATTATTGAATTTATTAAACTCGTTGGGAAAACCGATAAGATGCTCGGCATAGCCTCGCATCTTATCTTTTTCCCCAACTCGTTTAATAAATTCAATAATACATGAGCACTCATGTAAGATCCTCTGTGTAATAGAAATAAAACAAATTTAGAATAAAAATCAATAAGATTGAAAGCAAATACGAACACATCAAATATAAATCACTAAGTATAGAATGTAAATATCGAAATATAGGATACAAATGAAGGAATATACAATAGAAATGAAATCATATTGGATAGAAATGAACAAAAGTTAAATACAAATATGAAAATATTAAATGCAAATCACAATTATACAATACAAATACAGTGATTTAGAATAAAAATGAAAAAAATGTAGAATATAAACGAAAGTCAATGAATAGTAATGAAAAAATCTAGCATACAAACCGGCATGCATCATTAAATAGAAATAATAGAATATAGAATATAAACAAAACTTATACAATAGAAATGAACAGATATTGAATACAAATGATCAATTATAGAATTGAAACAAAAAATATACAATAGAAATGAACAGGTATGGAATACAAATGAAAGAAAATCAAATACAAATATAAAGATATCGAATAATGCAACGTTTGACATGCCATAATATACATGTATGTGTTTATTTATGGCTTTATGCTGTCATTTTCATTCATTAAAAACAGATTGTGAATTCACTGTTTGCTAAGTTTCATACATACAGCAGATTTACAGATAAAGGGACATAACTCTGACAGAAACGGTCTGATCATAACCCTGATAATATGATACATGTCAAATGGTGATAACAATATCCTTAAAGTTTTATGACAATCTGTTTTAACTGAACAAGGAGTTGCGGGCCTAAGATTTGAAAACAGTTTACAGGTAAAGGGGCGTAACTCTGATAGACAGGGTTCTACCATGATCACAATAAAATGAGACACGTCAGGCGGTGATAACACTATCCTGAAAGATTTGTGAAAATCAGTTAAAATTAGAAGGAGGAGTTGAGGACACAAGATTTGTCTACAGACACAATTACTTTGTCAGAAACTGTCAGGTCATGATCGCGATCAAAACGAGATCCACGCCAGCCGTTGACAGTCATATCCTGAAAGTTTTTTCCTTTTTTTTTTTATTTGTGAAAATTAGGTGGATGAATATAAATGACAGCATAAAGCCATAAATAAACACATACATGTATATGTACATTCCTCATGAGTATTACGATAGTCATTCAAGTAGATAGACGTTTGAGCCGCGACACGACAAAACGAACAAACCGGCATGTGCGCCCAGCGAAGACTCAGCCTGGGCATTCTCCGAGTCTGACCAGAGTCTTCGCTGTTGGTTTGGAAGTAGCTTAGACCGTTAGCTTCCTGTGAGCTAATGCAGGTGCCCAGGCTGTTCTAAGTCTGCGCTGTGCACACATGCCACTTTGTTGGTTTTATCACGTCACGGCTCATATACGTACTTTACTACCCTACGGAAGGATGTCGCTGCCATATGTAGTAATTGCTGTCAACGATAATTGCACAACCCGCAGGTTTGCACTATAATCACTGTGTGAGTCCGTCCGTCCGTCCGTTATCAGTTGGCGAAAACCGTTATCAGTAAGCGAAAACGCTTATAACTCTTGAACCGCATGGGATATTTTGACAAAATTTTGCATACATGTACTTATACATGTCAATATTGTCTAACGACTCGCATGCATAACAACCTTATTTGATGGACGAGGCTTTGCTGAGCACACGGCCAACTACTGAAAATGCTCATAACTCTTGAACACTGTGGTAAATACGGTTCAAATTTTGTATACTTATGTATTTTAACATAGTCCAGCCACCTGCATGCAAAACAGTGACGAGGCTTCACCGAGCATCAATTTGGCCGGTCGAACTCTTTTATTGAAAATGCTCATAACTCATGGACCGCTTGGTATATTTGCTTCAAATTTTGTATACTTATGTAATTTAACATTGCCCAGCCACTGGTAAGCAAAACAGTGACGAGGCTTCACCGAGCATCAATTTGGCCGGTCGAGCTCTTTTATTGAAAATGCTCATAACTCTTGGACTGCTTGGTATATTTGCTTCAAATTTTGTATACTTATGTAATTTAACATTGCCCAGCCACTGGTATGCAAAACTTCTTCTTGCACAACCCGCAGGTTTGCACTATAATCACTGTGTGAGTCTGTCCGTCCGTCCGTTATCAGTTATAGAAAACGCTTATAACTCTTGAACCGCATTCTATATTTTGATACATGTCAACATTATCTAACGACTCGCATGCATAACCGTCTTTTTTGATGGACGAGGCTTTGCTGAGCACAAGTTGAACCCCGTGGTATATATGGTTCAAATTTTGTATACTTATGTATTTTAACATTGTCCAGCCACCGGCATGCAAAACGGTGACAAAAGTCTAAACAGTATTGCACGACCCACAGGTGTGCACTTTAATCGCTGTGCAAGTCCATCAGTCTGTTTGTCCTTCCGCTGTAGTCAGTGAGTGAAATTGCTCAAAACTCTTAACCACATGGTGTAGTTTGATAAAAATATGCATCATTCTACAAGAAATGACCAATTTCATTTCCATACATTCCTTCTGGCACCAGAAACTGATTATTCTACATTCACCACGGTTTGTGCACATTACTATCAGTTGATTTTATCAATAAGCATTGTCAGAAGATGAAAAAGCTCGACTTTGCGGGAGCTTGACTTAACAAACGCAAGCCTGATATGAACAATACCGGCCAAGTGAAATGAGATCAACTGCGGTGTCAGAATGAACAGTTTTCCAAAGAATAATTCAGACCTCTAAAATATTGCCAGAGATATGACAATATCAATGAACAGTGTAATGTAGGTCATAGTCACCTAGAAGTAACATGAGGGCAGTCAATGTACCTGAATGTACCAATACACTAAGTATAGTAGAAGTCAATGATAATTCTTTAGATATTGACTTAAATCACTGGACCGTGAAATATAGGTCACACTGACCTTCTAATAAGTATGAGGTCACTTACAGTGTTAGTCCACACCCATAAGCTAAGTATAATGCGAATCCATGTAAAAGTGTTTGAAATAAAATGCAAAATAACTGAACTATGAAATATAGGTCACACTGACCTTTAATTAGCATGTGGTCACTCACAGTGTCAAACCAAACTATGAACTCAAGTATGATGCGAATCCATAAAATAGTGATAGAAATATGAGGTAAAGTCACTAGACCATGAAATATAGGTCACGCTGATCCTCAGCTAGGTTGATGTCATTCAAAGTGACAGCCCAAATCATTTAAAAAAAATGAGGCAAAATCACTGGACCATTAAATAGAAGTCACACAGACCTACAGTCAGTATGAGGTCACTCATAGTATTAGCCCAAAATCATTAACTGAAGTATTAGTTTAACCCATGGAATAGTGTTAGAAATAAGACAAAGACAATGGACCATGAAATATAGGACACTCTGGCCTAGTGTCAGTTTGAGGTAGAACATCCGGTCACACTATGTCATTATTGCAAGCAATCATATTTGTACATCTATTAGTCTTCAAGAAATAAGGCAAAGCAACTGTACCATGAAATATAGGTGATGTCAAACTGAGCTTAACGCAACATGTAATAGTTTTTTTTTTATGTTCAATCAACCTGTAAACCTGTAATGGGCCTAGGCCCGATATGGATAATAGTTTTCAATAGATGGAGCAAGTTTGAAGACCCTATCCCTTCCGGTTACTTGAAATTTAGCTTAACGCAACAGATGATTTTTATGCTCAGTCAACCGCGTGAAATAAAGTCATGGCCCGATTTGCATCGCTGCTTTCTGTCTATCTTCCCTCGACGTATCAATGGAGCAAGTTTGAAGACTCTAGCCTCTGCGTTTACTTAGAAACTGAGCTAAAGATAAAAGTTGAATATATTTTCTATCTTCAATCAAGCGTGAAATATATGTCATGCCCCGATATGCGTCGCTTCTTTCATTAGATTTGACACAGGCATACCTATGGAGCAAGTTTGAAGACTCTTGCCCCTGCATTTAACTATAAACTGAGCTAAACGCAACAGATGAATTGTTTTTCAATCAATCAATCGTGAAATTTAGCCTATGGCCCGAAATGCATCGTAACTTTCAGTAGATCTTCCCCAGACGTATATATGGAGCAAGTTTGAAGGCTCTAGCCCTGCAGTTACTTAGAAACTTAGCTAAGGGACAAGTCATTTATTATCAGGTGGGGGGCTGTGCATGTCCATCCAGGGAAACCCGATACACGTGAATCGGTGGTTTGAGGAACTTGTCTCGTATTTCCATCAGACATGAGCTTTTGAATGTTTAAGGTAAGTAAATATAAAATAATAATGACAAAGAAAGGATTGGCAATAGTAATTTTAACTGATATGTCTTTGTAATATCTCAAATTTAGTAACAACTGGATATGACATGTTCATCAAGGTTGAATAGACTTTCAACCATTTCATTTTAAATAAAGTAATATTTTTTGGCAAAACCTATACTGTACGGATTAGGTCTTACGTATTACGTCTTGCATATTGTCTGTTACGTTAGAATTGAAGCGGGAAAATTACTGTGCAGTATCACCAGATCTAATGGCAGGCCGTAGAGATGACATGGTGTAAGTATATTTATTTATTTAAAAATAAGTATATTCACTAGGCTTTTGATTTTACGTCCCTTTCAATAGTATTTTAGTCATATCAGGATGATGGTAGGGTGAAATATATAGCGAAAGGCTGTGTTAAATGGAACCCTGTTTAGGGTTGAAAACTGAGATTTCCGCCTCCAGCGAGAATCGAACCCGGGACTGCTAGATCAGCAGGCCAGCGCTTAATACACAGAGCTACCGGAGTTCTTAGAAAATTCGCTGTTTGAGGCATGGTTAGGAGGGTGATCGGTAATTTTATTTTATTTTTCTTTATTTTATTCGTATACCAGTAAAGCTTGTCGGCAATAAAGCGTATGATTTCTGCTGACGGAATCGTTGTTGGCTCGGTGGGGGACGCCTGTGCTCGCGAATTAATATGAGCCGCGACACGAGAAAACCAACAATGTGGTTGTGCACCCAGTGCAGACTCCGATCAGCCTGGGCTAGATTAAGTAAGGATAAGATTTCTGTTTACCTTATCGGGTCATGTTTTTGATTTACCCGATTGAAGGGCCTGTAATATAGCTAAGGGAGTCAGTAAGGATAACTGAGTTTGGGATCCTGCTCTCAAGGATTCAGATAATGGCGTGACATGAGTCAGGTGCCCTACCGATTCCACTACGTGGCCCGGCGCCCTGAGCTGTAGGGGTTTTATTCCACATTTAACTTCTAAACCATTAATAGGGGGAGTGGTATGCACTCGTGGCAATACGGAGTGCTAAATTGTTTTGGATGAGGTCTTGAGCTTTGAGAGTAGATGTTTGGGTGCCGTGTTACGGTCCGTGGAAACACCCCAAACCACCCCAAAACATCCCAAACCACCCCAAACCACTTTCATACCACCCCAAACCAGCCTCCCTGGATACCAACTAGAACCCCACCCCCTCTCCTCCCACCAAGACACCAACATTTCAGGTCAATTGGCGAGTATTAGTTCTTCCTCTATCCACCCCTTCATTATTTAATTAACGTGCAACTGCGCAAGGGGCGGGGTTCTAGTTTGTATCCAGGGTGGCTGGTTTGGAGTGGTATAAATGGTCGCCCCCTCCTCCCCCGCCCCACCCTGCGTGACATACATAAACGTACAAAATAATTTATTATACTGAGATTATTAATTTTTCGTTAATATTTAAACCCGAAGTTATTAAAAGAGATACGTACATACATATCTGGGTAAACACTTATTAAAGTGTTCTTTTTATTTTGAATCTATATAAATACTGTTAGGGATGGGTGGGAGCGGTGTTGGTGTATGTGTGGAGGGGACAGGGTGGTGATATGAAACTGGGGATGCTGGTTTGGCGCGGTTTGGTAGAGGTTTGGGGTGGTTTGGGGTGTTTCCACGGACCCCCGTGTTATAAGCTTGTGCACCATAATCGATTTTACTGAGGATTAGGGCCTTATATAATGTCAATAGGATTTTTTATCTGCTCCACAGGAGGTGCCTGAAACCATCCTCATGAGGTTTAGGTCTTTATTAGCTCACCTGAGCCGAAGGCTCACAGGTGAGCTTATAGTATAGGCAGGCATCCGTCGTACGTCGTCCGTCGTCCGTCCGTCCGTCCGTCCGTCCGTCAACATTTTCAAACGACATCTCCTCTGAAACTACAAGGCCCATTGTAACTAAATTTCATATATAGCATCTATAGGTAGGGGGAACCAATAATACTGTTTTTTATCCAAATTGCTTTGGAACTTTGGTTGCTATGGCAACTTAAAGTTTCCATTGACTTGTATGGGAAAAATTGAAAATTTGCATTTATTGCTATGTCACTGCAGATATTTTGACAAAACTTTTACAGAAATGTTCCTTGAGTAGTCCTCCATCAACCACATGAAATTTTTGTCAATTTCACAATTTGGCTGGTTGCCATGGCAACCGAATGGTTAAAAATAGAAAAAATATTCAAAAATCATCTCCTCAGAAACTATGCAACCAATAAAGCTCAAACTTCACAGAAAGGATCTTGGCACTGCCCTCTATAAAAGTACTGTTTTTCTTGGCAATTGCTCTATCAGTTTGGTTGCTATGGGAACTTAAAGTTGCCATTGACTTATAATGGCAAAATAGAAAATTTGCATTTATTGCTATGCCACTGCAGATATTTTGACAAAACTTTTGTAGAAATGTACCTGGAGTAGTCTTTAACCAGCCTTGTTAAATTTATACAAAATGGGCTATTTTTCTGGTTGCCATTGCAACCGAATAGTAAAAAATGAAAAATATTAAAAAATCATCTCTGCATAAACTGTGTGGCCAATAAAGCTCAAACTTTACAGAAAGAATCTTAGTACTAGCCTCTATAGAATTACTGTTTTTCATGGCAATTACTCCAGCAGTTTGGTTGCTATGGCAACTAAGAGTTTCCATTGACTTATAATGGGGAAAATGGAAATTGTCAATTTTTGCTGTCTCACGGCTTTTATTTAGATTTTCTTTCTACAGAAATGTTTCTTGAATAGTCCTCTATATTTCATATGAATTTTCTCCAAATCACTGAATTTGATTGGTTGCCATGGCAAAATATAGGGTAAATTTTCGAAAAAAAAAAGAAGAAAAAATGAAAAAATCTTCTGCTCAGAAGCCATATGGGGGATGAAGCTGATATTGTGCAAACATGTTGATGACAGAAGCCTCTACATGAATTTTGTTTTTTCTTCCAACCCAATAAGAACTTTGGTTGCTATGTCAACTTATAGTTTCCATTGACTTATAATGGGGAAAGTGAAGCCATGAGAAGGATGAAGCTGATACTTTGCATACACTAGAAAAGAGCCCGCGCAAGCGCGGAAATATTTCATGATGGTCAAGTTTATATAAAAAAGTGAGTTTTAATTTTCCAATGTAAATGGCCTTAGGCCCAGGTGTAGATATGACCTTTACCATGAATACTCACTAAAGCTTCATTTACCTAATTTGTTGTCTGCATCTACAAACTTTCAGGTAGCAGACTGCATTGTTTCTAAAAAATCAACTTTTTTTCACTTTTTCCTATAGAAAAACCTAAGTGACTCAAAAGTTGACCTTGCCGCAAACAGATCAAGGTCATCCCGGGGTCATCATTTATATAAATTTTGTTGAGCTTTTGAGTCCTTGATGCGACATGCTAAGTTTCAAGATCATAGGATTTGTGGTTCTGGGGGAGAATTGGTTGATTTGATGCTTAACGTCCACGGTAAACAGCTAAGGTCATGTCGGGACGGTCAGTTAACCTAACCACACTATTCCTGGGCAGGCTTAGACCTCCTAAGCGGTTAACCAGTACTAAGTGCACATACTTTCGCCAGTAACTGACAACTGCCCTTCTTGAATCAGCGGAAGGAGAAAAGAAAGTATGTGGCCAGACTACGTTTCGAACCCAGGCCTCTGACTTATGTCAGGTGCCCTACCGATTGCGCTACGCGGCCCGGCGTGGTTCTGGGGGAGAAGATTTTTGAAATTTTTTACCATAATAAATGTTTGCCATCTTGGTTATGTGACCTGCCCTGGGTATTTTTTTTTTCTGAAAAAATTGGGTCCTGGAAGGTTTTTGGGGAAAATATTCAAGCCCTCTGAAGACTAAAGGCTGAATCACTGAAATTGATTTGTCTGCTTCGCTGGAAAAAAGGCCCTTTCTTACCTGGCGCATGTGTGTTAAACTTAGACATTTCTAATTTTTGTCTTTTCGAAAGTTCAGTTCAGTTTGAATTATCCAAACGACGTTACCCAAGTGGCTCAGCGGTACGTAACCATAGCCGCACACACTTGGCGCCGTGTGTCCGTCCAAATTTTCGAAAGACCATGTGCGTTGAGCTTTATTCTTCAATGGGCGAATTCGATTGGCTACTCGTATTGACTATCGTTCTGGAAGAAAATGGGTCGTTCCGAGCCAGGGCCGTCGGGACAATGACCATTTAGTTCTTCATCCGTTTAGACATATGAGCAAAAATACAAAAATAAATCGTTATTTATGGGGAATGACGTATGTTCATGGGTCGGATTTTTGCATTAGAACCTGCTAAATTTGGACTTGCTAAGCAGCGCGCCGATATAACGACGCAGAACCGAAACGACCAGATTAATTTATAACGTGTATTCGGGTCCTACTAAAGACAGAAAAGGACTTTTGCCACCGAAAAGGACCGAAAAGAACTTTCGGGCACCGAAAAGGACTTTTTAAATGCCATTTTATGCTATAAAAACGTTTGAAATCTATAACGAAAAGGACTTTTTAAATGCCATTTTATGCTATAAAAACGTTTGAAATCTATAAAGGGTAAAATATTTTATTTCTAAACATAATTTTCTAGAACATTAAGTGAAAAATGCCCTTTTCGGTGCCCGAAATTCGGCATTTGCGATGTCCTTTTCGGTACATGGCGTCTCTTCACTGACCAGAAGTGGAGTCTTTTTCGGTGCTGTTGTTTTGTTGTAAAATTTTAGGATGAAGATACTACAATTCACAAACTTATTATTCAAGCGCTGATTACTATCATGATGATATTAAAATTTCTAAAACATATGTTTTATATGACAATTAACGGCAAATAAAAGTCCTTTTCGGTGCCCGAAAGTTCTTTTCGGTGGGGTAAGTCCTTTTCTGTTTTTAGTAGGACCGCGTGTATTCGAGTACACGATAATTTCACTCGAACGCACCCATTGTTGACAAAATAGTCGAAGTTTCTAGAAAAATACTTGGGAGAATTTAAAATTAAAGACGAATTTAATTCCCAAATTCTTTAAATCTACGTGAAACTAAAACACACGCTAACCGAAATTATCAATGATAGCAATATGCGAAAGAACCAGTATAGAAATTACGCTTGAAAATGCCACCAATTTTGCAGTTTATGCGTTACTTCGTTTATTTAGTATTATAGATATTAATAACATTAGCCTCTACCTAAAGTATATTTCATATTATCATTGCCCATGTGAATTGGTTGCTATGGCAACTTAAAGTTTCCATAGACTTACAATGGGGAAAGTGGACATTTGGTATTTATTTCTGTGTTACGGCAGATATTTTGACAAAAGCTTTACAGAAATGTTCCTAGAGTAGTCCTCTATCAGCTATAAGAATTTTGCCCAAAGACCTGATTTTGATTGGTTGCCGTTGCAATTGAAGGGCCAAATTTTCAATTTTTTCTTTTTTTTTTTTTTTTTTTTTTTTGCCAAAGATCTTCTTCTCAGGGGGGATAAAGCTTATTTTTTGCATAAATGTTTGTGATATTATCCTCTACATAAATGGTGTGTTTTATTGCTGTTGTGCATGTTGTTTTGTTGCTGTGGCAACTTAGTTTTTCCAACATAACCTCAGTGCTCAGGTGAGCGATATAGGGCCATTGGCCCTCTGGTTACATTTTTCAATCAGATTTTTAATATGCTGATCCCATGTTAGTTTGCTATCTAGGATCATACCCAGGAAGGTGATATGGTCACTAAATTCTATATGTGGCCCAAAAAGGGAGAGTTTTTGAGGTGATTCAATATTAAGTCTTTTTCAGTGAAAATTATAGCCTTTGTATTAATTGTGGGGATTTTGAAGCCACAGAGCTTGGACCATATCTCGATTGTCTGGAGGGCTGATTGGAGTTTTGCGAGATCATGTTTGGGAGGGGAATGCTAGGTCCAGATGGCACTGTCATCTGCAAACTGTTAGGTCAACCCCCCCCCCCCCCCCCCCCTCAAAAAAAAAAAAAAAGGGCATCATCAAGGGTATTTATTATTACATTGAATCAGTTACCTATATATAGATGTATATAGGTCACTAATTGAATAGGATACGGCTGAGGACACTGCCCTGGAGACAGCCATTTCCAAGTCATGTTGATCAGAGGTTTGATCCCCCATTCTGCCGTTTAAGAAGTTATGAATCCAGCGGAACATATTATGTCTCCCCCCGTCAGAGTCGGGAGACATATTGTTTTTTCCCGGGCGTCTGTCCGTCTGTCTGTCACAAATCGTGTCCGTTCTATAACTTGAAAACTGCTCAAGCTATATTCGCGAAACTTCATATAAATATCAATCAACATGAGACGACGTGCAGAGTGCAAGAATGGTAACTCTGGCATTTATACTTTTTGAGTTATTTCCCTTGGAACTTAGTCCATCACAAAATCGTGTCCGTTCTATAACTTGAAAACCGCTCAAGCTATATTCGCGAAACTTCATATAAATATCAATCAACATGAGACGACGTGCAGAGTGCAAGAATGGTAACTCTGGCATTTATACTTTTTGAGTTATTTCCCTTGGAACTTAGTCCATCACAAAATTGTGTTTCAATCGTGTCCGTTCTATAACTTGCAAACCGCTCAAGCTATATTCGCGAAACTTCATATAAATATCAATCAACATGAGACGACGTGCAGAGTGCAAGAATGGTAACTCTTGCATTTTTACTTTTTGAGTTTTTTCCCTTGGAACTTAGTCCATCACAAAATTGTGTTTCAATCGTGTCCGTTCTATAACTTGAAAATCGCTCAAGCTATATTCGCGAAACTTCATATAAATATCAATCAACATGAGACGACGTGCAGAGTGCAAGAATGGTAACTCTGGCATTTATACTTTTTGAGTTATTTCACTTGGAACTTAGTCCATCACAAGATTGTGTTTCAATTGTGTCCGCTCTGTAACTTGAAAACTGCTCAAGCTTTATTCACAAAACTTCATACAAATATCAATCAACATGAGGCGATGTGCAGAGTGCACAAATGGTAACTCTGGCATTTATACTTTTTGAGTTATTTCCCTTGGAACTTTGTCCATCACAAAATTGCGTCTCAGTCGAGTCCGTCTATAACTTTAAAACCATTCAAGCTATATTCATGAAAGTTCATACAAATATCAGTCAACATCAGACGACGTGCAGAATGCACTCTGGCGTTTATACTTTTTGAGTTATTTCCCTTGGAACTTTGTCCATCACAAAATTGCGTCTCAGTCGAGTCCGTCTATAACTTTAAAACCATTCAAGCTATATTCATGAAAGTTCAAACAAATATCAATCAACATGCAAGAACCATAACTTTAGCATTTATACTATTTGAGTTATTTCCCTTAGAACTTTGTCAGTCACAAAATCGTGTCTCAGTTGTGTCTGCTCTATAACTTGAAAACCGTTTAAGCTATATTCACGAAACTTCATACAAATATCAATCAACATTAGAAGAATTGCATAGTGCAAGAACCATAACTCTTGCATTTATACTTCTTGAGTTATTTCCCTTGGACCTTTGTCAGTCACAAAATCGTGTCTCAATCGCTTTATTACTTGAAAACCGGACAAGCTATATTCATGAAACTTCATACAAATGTCAGTCAACACTAGACAACCTGCAGAGCACAGCATTTATACTATTTGAGTTATTTCCCTTGGAACTTTGTCATTCACAAAATCGTGTCTCAACTGTCTGAGCTCTATAACTTGAAAACCGTTTAAGCTATATTCATGAAACTTCATACAAATATCAGTCAACATATAAATAGACGACGTGCAGAGCACTGTAACTCTTGCATTTATATTTTTTGACAAAAACTAAATATGAATATCAGTCAACATTACATGACATGCAGAGCATAACAACTATAACTCTTTACTTATTATGAATCCCTGCTTCAGGGTAGGGAAACATATTGTTTTTCCCTTGGCGTCTTAATGACTGATCCTTTTGACATCAAAAAGGGGGGAGACATCTGTTTTTTCGTAGGAAAACAATTCTAGTTTCATTGGCAGTTAAGAGCTGATGCGTCTGTCCGTCTGTCAGGGCAAATATGCATGAATGTAACATGAGTCAGCTTCCACATGCTTCCTGCTCTTAAATCATCAACAGACCAGGCATCCATGAATTTTGGTCACAACAACCTGCTTTGTCAAGCGTTCGTGGTCGCATCGATATCTAGACATACGCCGGCCCCAACACTCTTCATCAGTTCATAGATGCATTGGACATTGACATCTTCGTTAGCCAAGGGTTCTAAGTCCACTTTGTTCTTTACGTACCCTCGGCCGAGGGCCTAATCGCAAATGGAATTTCCAGCAGTGCCGCCTGTTTGCTGCGGCGAGTTGCTCCCTTAGGCATGTGTTATTTTTAGACCAGTGAGAGGATCCGTCTCAAAAACACACTCGTCCCACAACTTCGCATAATACGTTAAATCTTGACCGTCTGCTCTTTTTAAAGAGCGCCCGTCAGTCGGAAAACGTTTTGTCGTGGATAATTTGATTGAATGTGATGGAAGTTGCTCGCAGTCAATGAAATGGCGCAGTGGGAAATCATAGGCCGACGACCAAGTGTACGTAAGGAACAAAATGTACTTTGTATACTTG
The DNA here is from genome assembly GCA_963989385.1 of Ctena decussata. Lineage (NCBI taxonomy): Eukaryota > Metazoa > Mollusca > Bivalvia > Lucinida > Lucinidae > Ctena > Ctena decussata. The sequence continues at coordinate 46,698,866 of OZ022499.1, forward strand.
GCTTGCGAAGATAGGGGTTTGGAGTTTGGTAGATGATATACGAATCCCATGTATGGTATTGGCTAGCATGGGGTTCCCCATTCGACGAACTGCCCAGCACGGTACGCGTCTGTTATTTGATAAATCCCATGCGTAGTACTGGCCAGTATGGATACGCAGTTTGACAAACCTCACGCAGGATAATGCCAAGCACGGTCTTTGCTAGGATGGGGTTTGCACTGGACGAATTTTAAGCATGGCATTGCCAAGCATGGTTTAGGCAAGCATGGAGTTCGTCAGTTAACAACTTCCATACACGGTATTGCCGAGCAAGGTATTGTTCAGTAGGGAGTTCGCCAGTTGGTATATTTCCATGCAAGGTATTGCCGAGTATGGTTTTGGCTAGCATGGAGATTGCCATTCGACAATTACATATATGGTACTGCTAAGCACGGTTTTTGCTAGTACTAGTATGACCACTTTCTTCCTGGCTTCACTAGATCAGCAAGTCAGTCCTTAACCCCCTGAGCTATTAGGGCTCCTTACTTTTGTAATAAGTCTTAATATTGGGGAAAACATGCAGACTCAGACGAGACTAGTCCTATAGAAGTTGTCTCATCAGAGTCTGTAATGCACCAGTCATTTACAACCATGGCCCCGGGAAATAGCGGGGATATTGACTTTTTTCACTCTACAAAACCCTCGTATATGCCCTGCACTGCCCTCGTATATGCCCTGCACTGTGGGGACTTTTTTATATGTCAAATCCCTGGTAAAGGTCTCCGCCCCCCCCCCCGCCCCCCCCCCAAACATATAAATATAAAAGTCCATATTCTGACAATGTGTCGCGGTAAATTTCGTTAAAAACACTCCACTATTTTTCCCGCTGTCTTTTTTTTCTTTCTTTTTCTTTTTTTTTTTCTTTTTCTTTGGTGGGGGTGGGATGGGTGGGGATCAAAAGCCCGGCGTATCCACGGCACTTCCGGGACAACTCTTAGTAAAAAACACAGTACTTAAGCCCCGCTATGCCCCCGCTATCCCCGGTCCCATGGGGTCGTGGTTGCAAAATGACTGGTGCATAAGTTCCAATCAAATATACTACTGAGACTAAGTGACAGAATGTTCAGCTAGTTGCTAATTCAAGTGTCCCAATACTTACAGAAATTACAGTATCAAAGAAAAAGAAACACGTGACTTCAAAGATTTTTTTCTGTCTAGCAACAGCAAAAGACTTTTAGAAAGCCGTGTATTCCCATGTATACCAGGCATCATTAGGTGACTTCATGCATCCATGTACATGTAACAAACAAACTACCCTTAAGTTTGAAAAAAAAAACCCGGTAAAACTGAATATGCATCTCTGCCATCTGAATCCGTTTTAAAAACTCTTAAAGAATTTGCTCCCAGGTGATAGAATATTCTAACTATTTTCCTTTAACTAACAGTAGCCTCTTTACCATTTTCACTAAGGGACTGTGACTTCCTGTTTGCTTCTCTGGGGGAGTCCAGTTGAAAATGGGGAATAAATGAAAATGGCAGTGTTGCTTCCCTTAAAAGTGTATCCATTCACCTCCATACCTTAGTCATGATACATCACGCAAGCATGTTACAATGTAACAATTTTTTACAGTAATATTAAATCACAAATCCTCATTGCAAGAAATTTAATGGTGACTTAGAGGATACACCTCACAGGCAGACCACCAAAACTTTCATAGGAAGACCACTCAGCACAAATGAGCTTGCAACAGAAGCCACCAATGAAAGGGGAGGAAAGTATTCCTCTGTCAGAGTGATATATCTAGATGTGTATCAAGTTCACTTGAGGAAATTTATACTGACTCGGTTCTTTAGTACAATATCTTATCACCTTCTGCAAACTTCATATATACAATAAGCAAATTCATAAACAATCTATAAGCTTCAGCGGACTTTAAATTCTGCTGATAAAATCATGGTATACCAAGCACCTTCAAAGAGCTATCTGACGTACATGTATGTCTAAGCTAAGTCATAAAAGAAGCATATAATATACAGTATATATACTGGACAAAAAAAGTTAGGGATCAAATATTTGACTGAAGCTTAAATGATGAAAAATAAATTATCAAAATATTTTTTTCTTCTGTTCAATACAGCTATCAAAGCGGCGCAGAACTGCATGAAAAATATTGGAATCGGATCACGTGACACACCAGTAGAAACAAATAAGCAGATATACCCCTAAAACTGAAGTGAAAATTGGCATCCCACAAAATTGAATGTCCGTGATTCTTGGCTTTATTCATGCAAAACCATTGCCTGTGCTCGTCGATATCTCTGGAGGTCCGAATAACTGCATGACAGCTACTCGGTGTTCTTTTGGTAAACTGCTAAAGGCTCATTTGGGGACTTTTTTGCCATTTTTCATGAAAGGCCCGAATTAGCCCTCCAGGAGTTTCTTTAAGTCTCTGGTGATCAGGATTGGTGCTTTGTAACATCTGTCAAGCATTTTCAATCAGATTTAAAACTTGCGATTACCTACACTTGTCCATACGGACGATGGTCTCTGTCCGTAGCTACTGGTTCATCACAATAACACTGTGAGGACGCGCATTGCTTATCCATTAAATTCTTTAATAGGCCAATTTCAGCGAAAACGATTAGAAACAGACTTGATACAGCTAATTTCCGCACTTGCATGTTGGTAATGAGGCCAGGATTGATACGATTCCAAACAAATGCGAGGCGACAGTCGTCAAAAAGTAACACAAATTGGCAGCAGGGTCACTGAACCCATGTTCTTTTCACAGATGAGTCAAGATTCGTATGTAGATATCCATGATGATGGGAGAAGGGTGTGACGCCTGCCAGGTACACGTCGTGTAGCCTATGAATTAAATCCTATTGCGGAATATGACATGTATCGAGGAGGGTGGGTGATGGTATGGTAAGGCATCTGGATTGGCAGCTGTGTGGACTTGCGCATTCCAGACAGAGGCGCTCTGATTGGTGTTCGAGCTAGGAATGACAAGCTGTATTCAATTACGAGACCGTTTGCTGAAGTTTTTGGCGATGACCTCATCGAATCACAGGGCAAATGTGGTGGACCAATACCTAGCGACAGTAACAATCGCCCGCACTGACATGTCAATCTGATCACAAGTTTCAAATCCGATTGAGCATTCTTTGGACATGTTACACCTCCAATCCTGATCACGAGAGGCTTCCTGAAACTCAAGGAGAGCTCATGCAGGCCTTTCGTGAAAAGTGGCAAACGAGTCCCTAAATGGCCCTCTCGTAATTTACCAGAAGCATACCGAATGGCTGTCATGCAGTTATTCAGGCCCTTGGAGGTCACACTGAAAACTGAAAATGATTTTGCATGGATAAAGCCAAAAATAATGGACATTCAGTCTTGCGTTAATGCCAGTTTTCACTTTGATTTTAGGGGTATGCCTGTTTATTTATTTCTGCTAATGTGTCACGTGATCAGATTCCAATATTTGTCATGCAATCTTGTGCAGCATTGTAAGATGTATCCAACGGAAGAAAATGATTTTTTGAAAATAACTTTTTTCAATATAAAAATTTCAGTCTAATGTTTGATCCCTAACTTTTTTGTCCAGTATATTTATCTTACATCTCAGTATTAAAACACAGTGCGTCAGTGGAAGCACCTGTGAGGATTTCATTTGCAGGCCTGAACTGGAAACACTCCACCTGATTGTTCAATTATTACAGTAAGGACATATAAAGCCGTCCACACCTAAACTGTTTTGTATCTGTTTCAATTTCTTAAGCATACTGAAACAACCCCATGCGTGTAAGCATACGAATGAGTAGTGCATAAAGCTGTCATGGGTATTTTACTAAGAGTCTTGGACTGTCGATCCCCTGGTGGCAGTTTCTTTTTATGCGCATTCAGAATGTATCTAGCAGAACAGTTTCTTGATCTAAAGATGGCAACTCTGTCTTTGGCAAAAGAAGATACTCCCGCATCTCTTCATCAACGCTGCTGGCTGACAACTCGTAGGCTCACGTCTTCCAAATCTTAATGACTGAAGGCCAAGGAAAACTGTTAAAATCAAAATGAAACAGTTATTAAACTGGGTCAGATAGAACATATGATGATAAGGGTGGAGAATTCAATGAAAACATGTTGCTGCACCGTTTCATTCAAATGAGGTAGTCACAACATGTGTTTAAGGAGATTTAACAGAAAGTATCCCAAATTATCAACATATATCCAAGTCATATATGCAGCTGTTGTAAAGACACAAATTGGCCTGATAATGCTCGCCTGGGTATATCTACATGATATCTTCATCATGAAACACTTAGGAGAAGTTTTCATATAGCTTCCTTCCCATTGCCTCATCAAAATTATTGTAAAGTTATGGTTACTATTCTCTGAACATTAACTGACAATGCTTTATATTTGTACCAAGTTTCGTGAGAATATCTACAATGGTTTTAAAGTTATAGAGAGGACTAGTTTCCATACTAAAAATTATAAAGAGACAGAATTCCGTAAACACTGTGAGTGGAGTTAAGTTTTTTTTTCTCTACATATTGTGCGGGTGGTGGTTTACAGTTATACAAGCTTTTATGAAACTATAGATGACGGTTTGAAAGTTTTAGAGGGGACATGATTTCAATTTAAAAAAAAATATATATATATAAATAAATAAATAAACAAAAAATACCAAGGGACATAATTCAATCAAAATTGTAGACAAAGTGATTCTTGTTCTCTGCAGATCAACTGATTGTGCTTTATATTAGTTGCAAGCTAAAATCCAAAGAGTAGCTACGAATAAATTCGTAACAAATGTGGTGGAGTTACGATTCAGGCTTATTTTCTGCACATTGTCTGATGTTGCATTATACCTGTACTACGTTTTGTGAAAATATCTTGAACGCCTTTAAAGTTATAGAGCAGTTGCGATTTTTGTATTAAAAATTACAAATGTACAAGGAGTTACATCTCTTGTTTTCTCTACAAAATCTGCTGAAGATGCTTTATACATTTACAGATATTTGTACAAAGTTTCATGAAAATATCTTTGACGGTTTTGAAGTTATAGAGCATAAGATTTTCATATACAATATTGCAAAGGGGCATAATTCTATAAAATTGTATGCTGTGTTATAGTTTCTGTTCTCTGTACATTGTCTGATGATGGTTTAGATTTATACTAAGTTTGTAAAAATATCTTCTAAATTTTTTTAAAGTTACAACAAGACACGATTTCTATACTGAAAATTCCGAAGGGGCATCTTTCTGTGAAAACTGTAGCTGGAATTACGGTTCTTGTTATAGATGGACACAATTTAGGGCAAATAGTTCAAAATATGACAAAATGTCAAAACTGACAAAGGGCCATAACTTTGTCAAAACTCAGACAAATGTAAATCACAAAACTACAGATCATGGCAAAACACTCTGCAAATTTTCAAGTCAGTCCGATCAAAGACATGGAAGAAGTTGCGGTTACAAGTTGTGACCCTTTGCCATTTTTTTCGGCATATGTATTGCAGGGACAAGGTCTAAGTCACCATGGTCAGTGTTCAGCACTGGAGACCTGCTTTCTTGTGAGACGTTTTATCTCTTGGGTAACCCATAAGAGCGATGACTTGCGCCTTATAACTTAAGTGGGTATGCATTCATTCATGTATTTGTTCATTTGATCAGGGTGTCATTGAAGGAGTCCTACAGTGTTCTTCCACGGACTTGGCTGACTTAGGCCAAAATGCTCTTGATAGCCTCGCATCAAGGACTGGTGTTTTTTTTTTTTTTTTTTTTTTTTTTTTTTTTTTGAAGTCTGACTTGCCAAATATGTGCACTTTTCTAGGCTTCTGTTTTGGGGTAGTTTGGGGTGGTTACAAAGAACCCATGGCAGACACATGATCATTAAGACTAGGAATATCGATGATCCTGTCTTTTCAACTAGAGTTTGATTTGTTGTTAGGAACAAAGGCAGTAAAAAACGCAACAAGGACATGACACACCCTCAGACGAATCTTTGGTCAAGTCACTCTCCCCAAAACTGTGGGGTTTCCAAGAAAGATCCAAACCAGACACTATGAAAACAGTCGTGTAAGTTATGCAAACAGGCGCTTTATTCCAGTGTAAACAGGTAAAAGAAGAGTCAGAATGCATAGAGAAATAACCACATCACTTCATCTCATGTTCCTCTTCCCAGTTGAGACGAGTAGTCGTCACAGACTGCAAAGTTGTCTTTTCATATCTCGACATACAGGCATACAAACACCTAACAGATAGAGCCCAACCCCCATAAGTTAAGGCATGGTCTTAATCTCAAGCTCTCTCTCCATTCCCCCCCCACCTCCTTCCCCCAACCACTCCCAGCCCTTTGCTGCACACCCATCGCCCCAGAAAAAAGGCCAGGGGTCTGCTATCGCAGATAGTATTTTATCCTGGAAAAGTAATGAAATAACTAAAAACAGGTTCGTTGTCAATTTTAAATTCGTCCAAAATTACTTAATATTCTACACAAAAACGCATCCAGTTCAAAATGTAACCATTTTCCTTTCAACGGTTATTCCCAAAAAGAACGCATGAAGCAGAAAAAAACTGTCTACGATCACCCGAAATACAACAACTGAAACAATGGATATGCTTAAAATATATATGCTATAAATATTTCTTAAAATACTTACATGTACATTATCTACAATGCCAGTCTCGTCTCCTACCTTCAGCATGACCGCCATTATTGGAGATGTTGATAAATTTCCCGCTTAAATTTTAATATCTTACCTCATCATGTGCCTAATGGGAATACATAATTCGTAAGACCTAATACATAAGGTCTAAGACCTAATACATAAATCCTAATACCCCCATTCCACTGGACGGCGCTTCCACTGCGCTCTGGAATTTTGGACAAAGCGCCATGAATCGTAGCAGAAGCGGCAGCAGCGCAGGAGAAGCTTCTAGGTCGCAGTGAAAGCGTATCAGAAGCGGTATGATCGCCAAGTCACGGCGCTTGTTTTGACTCTGCTCAAAATTTACGTAGCGGAAGCGCCGTGGACTCAAAGCGCAACGAAAGCGTAGTAAGAACGTAGCTCGAAATTCATGAACGCAGCAGCAGCGGGAGCAACGCAGCACCAGCGCAGCGGGATCGTGCCGACAGCGCAGTGAGATTCGTCTGCGACCCAGCTACGCTTCTGCTACGCTCTTTGCGCTCCCGTTGCGCTCTTGCCGCTTCTGCTGCGACTCTATTATTTATGAATAGCGCAACCACGTCGCTTCCGCTGCGCTCTTGGCACTTTATCTGCGTTTCCTGTGCTCTTATGGCGATCTGGGCATGAAAACGCCGCGTTTCCACGACGTTTCATAACTCGATTCTCACGTTTCATTCAAGATGCAGGCTGCCCGGAGCAGGAGTTGGAATACCCTCTCCTGTGGTACAGGCTGCGTAAAATAGTCTCCTGACCAGGCCTGGCTGTGGATTTCGCCTTCTGCTTTTGACAGGGGGCCAGTCTCTTGCTCTCTAAACTGAGCCAGATAGGCGCCCTTTAGAACGCCGAGCAGAGGCCCCAGTTGAGCCTGAACAGCAAGAAGAACAAGACGAGTTGTTCGAAGTCACTAGTTCATGATTGCCAGCTGGGCCATAGCCACTGGAATTGTTATATTATCAATATTGTTTGAAGGCTGGTGGCTATCTTCTGCTGAACCCGATTTCCCGCCGATTTACATAGAAGCGGTTACAAAGCGCAACACAAGCACAGCTCCGGCACTTAGGTCGTAGCACGATCGCAAACGCATCGTAATAAGCGTAGACCTTGAGCGTAGCTTGAAATCCTTTGCCGTAGTGGCAGCGTATTAGAAGCGCCCTCAAAGTCCGTTAAGCGTAGCAGAAGCGCAGCTAAATCGCGGCAGCATCGTGACTAGCGTGGCGAGATCGTATTAGAAGCGTACTGGCAGCGTACTGGAAGCGCACAAGTTCCAAGTTTTGGCAAAGGCTACGCTTCTGCGGCGATTTCGAAAATTTTGGAGAAGCGCCATGATCGCCAAGAGCGCAGTCAAAGCGCCACCCATTGGAATGGGGGTATTAGAGCTAAGACCTTAGATCTAATACATAATACCTGAGAGCTAAGAGCTAATACGTAATACCTAAGAGCTAAGACCTGACATCTAAGACCATCTAATACTTTAGACAAAAGGGCCCTTATAGGCTTCCGTAATACTGCTATCAAAACTATGGTTTTTTTGTGAGTGACAAACACATTTTCAGCTTTCAATATGATAGAAAGCTTGTCTTTTTACCGAGACGAAAGTGCGACGGATATTCGTTTGAGATGAATGACGAACTCAACTCCCTGTCATAAAACACTGTAAGCTCTGCTGCAGAAGCATTGCACGATCAATCTCTTTCGAGGGCCACGGTGCATACCCATGTATGGGGCCATCTCTAACGCTGTAGTTGCGGTAGTTTTGACTACCAGTAAGATTACCGTAATTACTATCAGTATTGTCTAACGCACGCATAGCAAGTTTCTGCCCAGGTCTAAAGCTTTATATTAATTGGCATCTACCTGGGTGGAAATAGGTAAAGTACTCATGCTTGTTTGGCGAATGGTCAAAACTACTACCCCGAGATGCCGTAGACAGCTCTATGTGCCATTTTCCCAGGCCTATGTAACAAAAATAGGTGTTGTATACATCGTTTTAAGACAAACTAACTGCAGATATTGGGCAAGCTGGTTTTAGTCTTGCATGGTCGCACAACTCAAAAGCTACGTTTCATATAAAACATAGTTTTACATACCTTTCCCCCAAATTTGCTTTAAAAATCAAATGATTTAAAACATGAGGGTATTCTAATGAGTCTCTTTGCATAAAAAATCTAATGAGTCTCTTTGCATAAAAAATGAGGGTATTCTAATGAGTCTGTCAGCATGTTTATCGCCTTACTGAAAATAACAGCCCCTTGCAATGGTTAAGCACCTCCTAGTTCCCAATTCAGTTCCTCCGAGTTACCAATATTACTTTTAAAAATTACTCCAATATTTTATCTCACAATTTTTTGTGATAGGACGTTATATATATATTTTTTCACAAACAGGGGCATTATTTATAAGTATGAGGGCTCAGAATACATAAAACTTGCGGAGAAAAGATGTTAGTCTGAATTCATGCTTTGTGAGCCCGCAATATTCACAGACCGCATTTTTCACATGTGTGAGAAATGCGTTCGCATTTTTCACACGTGTGACAAATCCGGTCGCATTTTTCACAGAATATGAACGCATTTTTCACATATCTGTGAAATCTGCGTTTGACATGTACCATGAAATCGTAATTTTCCGAATGCCTGCAACACCCCTAAAATATGACAAAATACCAGAAAAAACGCATTTTTCACTTCTTTACATTTTTATGACCCTGTTATTATGAAAGTTATAGAGGACGAAAAAACGGTACAGTGAACAAAAAAGAAGACTAGAAATCTGCTCTGCTCTTCCGCGCAGAAGGTCGCTGGTTCGAGTCGCCAGCTTGGCCAACGACTGAAAAACTCTCCCTATCAACCCAGCAGCAATCTGGATACCTTTATCGACGTAGTGCAGGTGAAAGGCAGTGAAAGGAGAGGGTTTGAAACCGTCTTTCGTATGCTGGGTCCTAGGCACGTTGGGTTCTAACACTAACTGCCCCACTGCCACAAGGCTACGGGAAACCTTTACTTTTGCATTTAATTCTACTTTTGCGTTGCACAACGCTTCTAAAATGAGAGCGATAGGCTGAGCAAACGGTAAAATATAGGCATTTTCCCCGAAAAAGGGGAGAAGGGGTTGGAGAGGAAAATGTCCTTAGAATAACCACCGTGTCACTTTAAATGTCCCAACATTTAGGATGACACGGTGGTTATTGTAAAGACATATTCTCTTCACACAACACTGCCCCACCCCCATTTTTTTCTTTTAGTTATCTATAATGATATGCCGTCGTGATGCCATGACGTCGTGACATCGGTGTTTTAGGGTTCTTAGGGCTGCAGGAAAAAGTAAAAGTAAAATAGAATAAAGCAGAACATCATTGTGGTTTAAAGCATTCTATATCACTTAAAAAGGGATTAACCCCCCCCCCCCCCCCCCCCAAAAAAAAAAAAAAAAAAAAAAAAAAAACAGATGAAGAGTTTAAAATGTTCAAGCAGTATATTGTATGATTTATTTTCTCTTTTGGAAAGGAACTTACCAATAAATAATAATAAAGTCAAACAAGACTTGTCACCGGGACAGGATAGCTCGCCTGACAGCGCCTTGCCCATCACCTAAAAAACTTTAACGTAAAACTTTAACATTTTGCTAACGCCGCCGCCGTCGCCGACGCAGCCGCCAACGCCAACGCCGACGCCGGGGGTAGTACAATAGCTCTTCCCGAACTTCGTTCAGGCGAGATAAAAAGGAAGGTGTTAGGCTTGTCAAGAGGTCAATTATAGACCACATCGGCAATCGTGGGGACACATAATTTCGACACTGTCGGTTGGATCCGAACAGTTGTCAATTCGTCAGAGATTTAATGCCTGTCTTAGTTATCTGTAAGTTTCAAGAAGTTAGGCTGGTCAGAAGCAACTCTCAGTTATAAGTCTACGGGATATTTCACTTGCCATAGCAACCAAAATCTCTCGCAACTGAATTAAAGGTCATCGTTACCCAGCCTTGTGAATGCTATATATGAAATTTGGTTGTGATTGATCTATAGTAGCTCGAAAGTCTTGACAGACGACGGAACTGAGCGGGGACTGCCTGACTGCCTTTCCTATAAACTCCCCAAGAGCCGAGGGCTCGGCGCAATTGAGGCTCAAAGTCATAGTTGTAGTTGGAAAGGGATTAAAAAAAATCATTCTTTTTAAAGCTTCCCTTTCCGTATGTGTGAAAAATGCGTTTCTATTAAAAATCGCTACAAAATCCGAACGCATTTGTCACACTGGCAAAATGTGAAGAATACGATCGTATTCATCACATACGTGTGAAAAATGCGTTCTGTGAATATTGCGGTCTCTCAATGCTTTCGTGTTGATGAGAAAATCGAATATCCATGTAATATTAAAGGTTTATTCATAGTTTGATGACAAAGCGAGATTAAATCTGCGTTTGAAGGATTATCGTTCGTTTGTATGACGGCATGAAAGGGTATGTTGAAGGTTTGGGCCCAGTAAAACCGGTTTAAACCCCCCAGTATTTATTACTGACCGTTCCAAGGCGGTACTTTCATTGCGGTTGCATTTATTTTATGTTCGGTGCTGTTTAATTTATTGTGTTTTCATATTTACCCTTCTATAACAAAAATAGAAAATAGGTAAAAATAATTGTTAAATGTTTTTCGTATAATTTGCTTAGTCTGTTGTAACCCTTCTGTTGGTCTAAATTATTTAGTTCAATAAAGATAGCTGAGTTGCCACCTATTTGGGAAAGAGCTGCTGACTCGGCTTATCACTTGTAATTTATTGTTCGTTGGGATGTCTTTGTCAATCTTTCCCTTTGATGTTGGGGATAGGGTTTGGGATCTGATTCAGTCAGTTCCTGAAGTGTAGTTACTCTTTAAATTTACTATAAACTATTTCCTTATTATAGTTCCTAATGACCAAATGCACCAACAGTTCCCGACGTCGCCCTTTACAGTATATTAAAGAAGGAATAGTTACCCTTGTCCAATGCGTCTCCATTTATTTACCTCCGAGTTCCTCAAACCTCCGAATTCCATGTATCGGGTTTCCCAAGGTGATGCCATATAGAAGCTCGTCTTTGTCGAAACATTTTAGTATACAAAGAGCGTTAATCCGACTCATTATTTTCTCCCTGAGAAGAGATTTACGCCCCCTTCAATGAAATGCTGCAGATGTGGCGCCCCTCCTCCATTTCCTGGACCCTGCTAATGTACTCCTTTCCACGCATGCAGCAGCCGTAGGGCCTTGATGAGCAGGACTGACGGACGAATCTGAACAACGATTGACAATCATGGACGGACGATCGGCGCCCCGTTACTGCGGCTATGGATTCGTTCCGCTGAGGTGCGGGGGCAACGTCGATATGAGAATTGAAATACTACTACTACTGCTGCACCCATACTTCATATGTTAATCTTTTAATGATAATTATTGTCGTTAAAATCAGGTGTTATATAGACACCTTAGACAATTCGGTAGCTTTGGATTTTATGCGATTTCGTAACCTAGAAAACTTCCTAATTTTTTTAGCCATACCACGTCTTGTCTAAGGGTCTGATAATCGCCTCTTTGTTTGGGTTACATGACTTCACAAAATCAAGAAAAAAATAAAATAAATAAATAAAAAAAAATACTGACGTAAATAACAAGCATGACTCATCTAAAGCAACTCTAATCGAGTTGTAGATAAAGTGAAGATAAGCAATGATCAGGAATTAATACAATCAAATCCCACATCCCGCTCTCGAAACCAATAGGGACAGAAGCACACACACACGGAAAAATTGACACAAGTTCACGAAAGACATGCACGGTAAACCGAATGAGCAGCTCTTTCCCAAAGAGGTGGTCATTCAGACAGCATCAACATCTATTTGTATCTATTTTATTTTTAACTTACAAAACAAAGCAAAACAAAAGTTTTTGACTTAGTGCATCAAAATTAGCTCGTTCGCAAAGTGTTAGGCCAATAATAACGCTAACAGAAATCTACTAACCAATTCGACCTAACCAATCCTTTACACTATTTACCGAATTTCATAACACAATATTTCGTTTAGTATTCCGATTTACTAACCTTCCAGGCACACCCCCTTCCCTTATATACATTTCTGAATCAGCAGCATTGGCGTTTCGAATCAGTGTTTACCATATTGGTCGCAGAGGTTCTAGCAAAACCAGAGGGTCATGAGCACTTTGCTTCAGTCATGACAAGGAGCGGCAGTAGCGTAGTGGATAACACTCCGGACTACCAACCCAGGGGTCGCAAGTTCGATCCCCCGCTTCTCCGGTCTTTCGGATGAGACTTTAAACCGAGGTCCCGTCTCCATATGACCTCGTTGTTGGTGGGACGTTAAACCCGAGTTCACTCACTCAGTCATGACAGCTGAAGCTTGGTGTTATGATCTTTTCTGGCTCTAAATTACAGGTGAGATATTTATAATTATTAATTCAGTTTTAAATAGATACTAGCAAACTATATAAACCAAGTATAGATTTTACTTTTGATGAAATTTGTGTTTAGGATGTACAGTGTTGAAGATGTACAGATAGATATGTATTTTAAATAGAAAATTAAATGGTAGATTTTGTTTATTAACGGTAGATTTATTTAGTTGAAATTAGAAATATTGATGTGGGTTAATTGAACGTTACCATCTAAGGATTTTTGTAGAAGGCTGTAATCTGTATGTTATAGTAATATATTTGAAACAAGTTGTTTGTGTATTTATTATGAAAATCATTCAAAGAATGTTTGCAAATAAAGTCACGGTAGCTGAAGCTTGGTGTTAAGATATTTTCTGGCTCTAAATTACAGAGCTCGGCCTCACGATCCCCATTGAGCTGAACGAAAATTTTCCTGACAAAAGCCAAACAGTGCGCTTATGTGACAACGAATAACTACATAAACTACATAGGTGGCCGAGTGGTCTGATTTGTCAGCACACCAGAATTCAAAATAATTAAATCATCTGGGTTATTTAAGGATCAAGAAGAGCCCTACACTGCGTAGGCTTAGAAATACTATACTCGGTCAAAAAAGTAACGATACCAACTATCGGCCATATTTTCAAGGAACCAAGCGCATATTGGAATTAATTGAGGCTCATGTATGTTTGAGGAGACGCCAAAGAACAAAATGCTCAGAAAATTGTCAATCCATAGTTTTCCACATTAGAGTTATCTGGCATTATTCGATAGGAGTCAATTTGAATGCATCTGATTTCTGCGCATGCACAGGAATAGATTTTGTATTGCGCAGAAAAGTCCATAATGCAGGAAGTTCAAAAAAACACTTAAAATGTTTAATGTCTTGTACTCAGGCTTTACAGGCGAGGTTTATATTCTTCAAATTCTCAGATTATCTCCCTTTTAATTAAAAATATAGCGATTTTTAAGGCGTCATTATTACTGTACTGTCCAGTTAGGCTATTGTGACAGTGACGTCACTGTTTATTTACTATTTTGGACAATGCCTATTATTTAAGACGGGTATGGTACGTTTCCATATAAGCGATATAGATATTATTCACAACATCTTTCGGCAAAAAGAAATTGTGGCCTAGTGGTGAAATAGAGATACGAGAATAGAAGTTTTGGTGTGGTAAACACGAGAAGGCAGGTTCGAATCTTGGAAACGATTTTTTTGCTTCTTCTTCTTCTTTTTTTAATTTCTTATCTATTTTTTATTTTCTTTTTTATTTATGTGTGTGTGTGTGTGATAATCAGACGAAAGGTTTATTTATTTTCAGCACATGGTGGCTAAAAACCCTATTGCTTTGCCAAAATAAATGAACTAATCAGTTATATCAGCTATATTACGCGAAAACGAACAGATGATGTTGAATGAATATAATGGGAGAGGTCGTGGTAGGGCGATGGTGCTGGGTAACATTCAGTGCCGGGGCGTCCTAGTTATTTGGTTAATAAAAGTACAAGGGCCTACTGTATTTGCAGTAGATGCGGTAGGGGTGGTTTGTACATTTTCCTCTCTTATCAGACCTGTTTTCTTTCTCACTCTCTCTGGGAGACGGCTTGATATAGATTGAAATACTGTTTTAAGGAGCATGTTTAGAATGAAACATAAAACAGATCAAAATCAAAGTAAGAGGCAGATAAGAAAAGATCTAAGACTAGGACTGTAGGCCTGAAATTATATGAAAAAAAATTCATTTTAACAAAAAAATAATGGAAAAAAAAATGATTTCAAGCTAAACGGGGTTTGAACCTGCAACCTTCTGTCTGAAAAGTTGCTACGTTACCTCTACACTAAACAGTATTGCTTGATAGAGGACACTCAATTTAATACAATGTTGAATTAACGGGCTGAATATTCTATGATACGCTACGGTTTCACCCATTGCAAAGTAATGGTTCAGTCTGTTTACATTCTGAATATCCTAACTGGACAGTACCTGTCGGTCTTTTTTCAAAGTTTCTTCATAAACATTTTTGTTATGTCATAGTTTTCATGGCATAATGCCAAAATTGGAAGAATTGTTACACGCCCGCTAGCCATTACGATTTCGATTTCCTATGGAAATCCCACTGAACGTGGCATGTAAACAGTCTTTAAAGGAATCACAGTACCCTGACTTGTGGTTCAAATTCTCGTATCAGAAGCGGTCAAATTTTGATTTCTTTGGCAAGTAGCCTTACCTAATGCCTTGCTCTTGTGTATGGAGCGCAGAATCTTGGAAATCATTATTCACAAACCAATTTTAAAAACTTTAAGCTTGAGCAATTTTAATGATGTTACTCTGTGAAATGAAAAATTACCCCTGGCATATTCAAACGACCCTTGTACCATGTGTAGTCTTAGGAAACCAAACCAAATAAGTTTGTTCAATAGACAAATGGATATTCTTTTGAAATTAGTGAACTATAAATGTTCTTGATTTATGCAATTGCTATAGCAACAGAAGAAATTTCATGTATAGGAACTTTTTTGACATAGTATATTACACAAAGAATTTTCCATTAGTACCTTTCTTACGTTGTGATAGTTTGGATTTAAAATATCTTCTTTCAGATCACCGACAATAATAAAGCACAGTCAATTATATAGTCTTGACCTACTGTAAGCCAAATTAGTAGGACGCCATGGCACTGAAAGTTACGCAGCACCATCGCCCGACCAGATCCCCCCGCCCCCCCCAAAGAATTACTAACTATTGCATTAAGATTCATGCATTTTACGCTCTACGTTAACTTCCTTAGCAACATAACGTTATTATTGTAACGCTATATCCGAAAACACTATATCCAAACGATATTTCTTAAAAGCCTTTGAAGGTTGATTGAATTTATGAAACCTCTAGTAATTGTTAGAATTAAATACATTTGTGCATCGACATTGTATACATACTCGTACTGGGACAACTGTCAATACTTTTTCATATACACTCATATATGTTCCGCAGAAGGCTTAAAGGAACGATTTGCATAATAGTAGGGCAAGGGCCTACTGTGCTTGCAGTAGGTGCGGGTGGGGGTTGTTAGGACATTTTTATCTCTCGTCTACCATTTCTCTCTTCTTTCTCCTTCTCTATGGGAGACGGCCCGATATAGACTGAAATACTGTCTGAAAGGGCCGCTGAACCCCAAACAACCAACCAACCAATCAAAGGAACGAATCCAGAACTCGGCACCTCCTGGTGCCGAGTGAACCCGTGTCCTCTCAGTTCAAAGAGGAGAGTCATTTGCTACACTGTAAAAAAATCCGTAGATTCTACGGTAGAATACCTGGCTGTCAGTCCATTTCCCGTTATTTTACGGGCGTTTGCATGTAAGAAATTTTCGGAAATCACGATATGGTAGTGATATGTGACTGGCCGCACTCGACAATAGAGGATCTTACACCAGTGGTCATTTCATATGAAAGGGGGGGGGGGGGTCTCCATAAGGGGCATTTTCTGGTTACAAATGGATTTTCACCAAACCTCACCAATCTCTACTTGTAAGTGTTGGCTTTCATATACTGAAATACTGATCTCATCGAAAGTGTATTTTGAGTGAAGCGCAGCGTCAAAGTGGGTGGGGTAAGTCCACCCCATACCTTACCATGTATCATTTTTTTTTCAATTATCTCTATAAGTATTAATGGCTGATTTACCATTATGATTTGAAATAATACAGACATATATGCTAATTAATTGGGTTATATAAATGACCACTGTTTGCTTATTCAATACCAGTATATGAGCTTATAAGTGGTAACAGGAATTTAACTTATTTTTGCTTCTCCAACTTTACGAAAAACCACAATTTCTCCAGATATATAAAGGAAACTTTGTAATTATATTGATAGGATAGTGTACATTGTAGAATTATGAAAAAACTATCCTAGGCATATCAAAACCTGAATTATCTGCCCTTGATTCAAGAAATTATGTTATTAAATTGGAAATGTAAGATCGAAATTCTTCACTGAAAGGTATATTTCTGATGACTCGTTTGCTTATGTTTCTAATATTATACTGATTGTTGAGCTTTCAAATCCATATGGTGCACATGATATTACACAAGAACTGTAAATGAACATCTGAGCTCATCCTGCTATATGCCACTTAATTACATCACATTCAAGATATCATTTTCCGACACAAAGTTTGATTTATGGATTTTATGGATTTTAGTTACTGATATATCGAATGTTATTGAATACCTTACTTTGAAATTTAAATTTCCGTTACTTTAAGAGTTACTTCCCTTTGATTAGTATTTTGGCTATTTTGTGTATACTTACCTTGTGCATACCATAGCTTGGTAACCGTATGAAATATCTTGATAAAACTTTACAGTGGTCTGCATTATTACAAGACAATGTGTCGCACATAAGAATGATTTCCCCCCCTTACTTAATTTTGGAGTAACTTTCCTCTGATTAGCTGTTTATTCTATTCCCATTCACTCCATAACTCCTTAACCCTTTGAAATATTGTATTCAAACTTTCTAGGAATATGTATATAATGAGGCAATGTATCCTGAGCAACAACCACAACTCTGGCTTACTTAATCCGTAAATTATGTGCCCTTGCATAAAATTCCTGTTTATTCTGTAACTCCTTAATAGTTCAAAATGCTTTAAAACAACTTAATGGAGTTGTGTATATTGTCAAGGGTTTATTTTAGGGCCAAGAATGGTAACTCTGGTTTACTTGGTTTATGAATTATCTCCCTTGATTAGCTTTGGCAATTCTCAACTTCACGGGTGTATTATTCACCGCTTGCGAAGCTCTTGTTATGCCTTTGCGTAACTTCACAGATTCTCTTCTTTAAGGATATTCTTGTATCATTTCTTCAGGCAACTTTATGAACATTTTCACACTAAAGTTCTCCTCTGAATATTTATTATGGTAAACATATCTCCAACAGCGCCCGTGAATGTCTTTCATCTCTGCATTTGTTCTGATGACATGGTCAGCCCATCTTAGCAGAGCCAGTTTCTCAAGGATATGCTTTGCATCCCTGCCTCTCTTCAGGACTTTCTTATCCTGTCTTGCTACCTGAGTTTTAGGAGTGTCCTCGGACAGTTTATGTATAACATTAGGATGGTCACTGTCAGATATATAAAAAATATTGCGTGTGTTGGGCAGGAGGATCTAGTACACTGTCCCTGTCGTTAGTTTTCCGTAAGACTTGTAAATTCTAAACTTAGGTATTCAACAACATTTGATATATCAGTAACTAAAATCCATAATCAAACTTTGGGTCGGAAAATAACATCTTGAATGTTATGTAATTAAGTGGCATTAACAAGGATGAGCTCTGCTGTTCAGATACAGTTCTTGTGTAATATCACGGGCACTATAGGGAACTGAAAGCTCAACAATTAGTATAATAGAAACATGAGCAAAAATGTCATCAAAAATATACCTTCCAGTGTAGAATTTCGGTCTTAAATTTTCAATTTAATTACTTCTATTTTCTTGAATCAAGGGCAGATAATACATGTTTTGATATTCCTAGGATAGTTTTTTCATAATTCTGCAATGCACACTATCATATCAATATAATTACAAAGTTTCCTTTATATATCAGGACAAATTATGAAAAATTGAGGTTTTTCATAAAGTTGAAGAGCGAAAATAAGTAAAAATCCTGTTACCACATATGAGCTCCAAACAGAATGAGCTCTGCTGTCCAGTTACAGTTCTTGTGTGAAATCACGGGCACTATATGGAATTTAAAGCTTAACAATCAGTATGATATTAGAAACATGAGCAAAAGAGTTGGAATTTCGATCTTTCATTTTAAGTTGAATTACTTATATTTTCTTGATTCAAGGGCAGATAATTCAGGTACTGATAAGCCTATGGTAGTTTTCTCATAATTCTGCAATGCATACTATCATGTCAATATAATTACAAAAGTTCCTGTATATATCTAGACAAATAAAGAAAAAAATTGTGGTTTTTCGTAAAGTTGGAGAAGCAAAAATAAGTAAAATTCCTGTTACCATTTATAAGCTCATATATTGGTATTGAATAAGCAAACAATGGTAAGTTATATAACCCAGTTAATAGGCATATATGCTTGTATTATTTCAAATCATAATGGTAAATCTGTCATAATTACTTATTGAGATAATTGAAAAAAAGGATACATGGTAAGGTATGGGGTGGAATTACACCAACCACTTTGACACTGCGCTTCACTCAAAATGCGCTTTCGATGAGATCAGTATTTCAGTATATGAAAGCCATCACTGACAAATAGAGATTGGTGAGGTTTGGTGCAAATCCATTCGTAACCAGAAAATGGCCCTTATGGAGACCCCCCCCCCTTTATGAAACGAGCTTCGGCGAGTTTCATAAAGGCCTAGGGTCGATAAGGGGTGTTTTTGGCCTCATGTCCAAAACTAATTTTACGCTGACAAATTATTGTACAGTCATTTGGGATTAGTGTTACAGGCATTGTTTTGTTATCTAATGCACGTTGCCATGGCAACGAGTTTTACAAGAGCATGGGCTATTTCTTTCGTTTTTAATACGGTTGTCTACCGTTGTGATTACATGAAACCCTCTTTTGATTTGCTTGAAGTAATATTAGTTTCATAGCACTGGATTATGGTTAATCAACATAATAAAGTGGCGAACGGTTATTGTCAGTCCTTAGTAACACGTGGAAATCCTTAGCAACGATCTGATAAATAGGTTTAGGTTTTCCACTTTCTTTTCTTTTATCCTTTTTTTTTGTTAAGATTTGAAAAAAATAACTGCAAGTATAATACCGTCAGGGTTCAGCTCACACTAACGAATCCTTATTGATTTTTTAAAAGTTTGTTGTCTTTTTTTATACGTTGTTTCTTAATAAAAAATACTGTGACGTCATGTACGTGTGCAAGGTTGGATTCTGACGTCACGAGCGTCAAAGGAGAAAGACGATGCGTAAGGACGTTCTTGCAGAAACTTAGCTTGGCACGGATTTCGGATCGAACCTGTCTAACCAAATCTGTCATACAAACGTCCATATTAGAGAGAAAATAACGCTCGCCGGTTCGTGTCAGCATGTAAAAAGCACTGCCTTACTAGTTCGCGTGACAATCCTTTTCCAAATGACTTTATTTGGTCATTCTATATTTAATTGCTATTGCTTTAACTTCTTAAATAAAACCCCAAATATTCATTCTGTATTTTGCACCCTTAAAGAAAAGGAATAAGTCTTTCATCAGTTGCTCTCAGTTTATAAGGCCAGCGCACATTAAACTCAAATATAGACTAATCATAAAACGCTCCACCACGGCTGGTGAACAGTCCGTGAAAATATATCATTATGAAAAGCATTATATTTTTCCTTGCAATGTCTGTGTAATGGCTAATATTCATGCAATAAAGAGCGCGAGTGCGTGAGAGCGGGAGAGAGGGTGGGAGAGAGGGGTAGTCAGAATTGTTGAAACCTGACAAATCTGTCCTCAAAATATCGACTAGTTCTGCTTCTCCATCGAATACTAAAATATAAACAAAAGCGAAACAAGGAGCGGGATCCTCGTCCTGTACAGTGTATTTTACTATATTATACTATACTTAAAGTTAATAATAATTGGTCACTCAGTTTCCCAACAAATTTTTGAGATAATGCTATACCAATTTTGTACAAACAATAGTGTCTGTTTTGTTTAAAGCGTCATCCATAATGACGAAAAAGCAATGAAAGCTCGAGGTAATAGAAAAGAAAATTAGTGAAGTTACATTTTAACGTCGGGCAAGAGTTGGAGGGGGTGGGCCCGGTTAACAAAATCATTTAAAAAATATCGTGAAAGGTGAATTAAGATTATAAAATTTAATATTATAAAGATTACAAATATTTATAGTACCATCAGAATCATAATAAAACATAACACAACCAGTTCTTGCGTTAAATTTCAGAAGGTGGTGGTAGGATACGCTAGAATGCCTCGAAACTTTCGGCATTGGGGCATTCTACAGGTATTGGCTTTAAGTCCCATTGCCCTCTCAGTGGTATAAAGGCATGAAATATTTTATCGCGAGGTATCACTGAGATTACCGTTTCGTCATTGCAAATGACCGTGATTAGCCAACTTAAACCGTGACAAACTGTGGTATTGAAGTATTATCCCACCTAAATATATTTTCAATAACAATGTTATTTTGTTAGAGGTTTGCGCAGAATATTGCCTCCTTTCTTTCCACATCAACTAATCAGGAGAGTTTGGGTTTCTAATTTGTGAGAAACAAAATAAAGAAAGCATCTGCATATGTTGAACTTTCAGCATTTTATGCAGGGTTTTGCATTCTCCACAGATCAGTGATTACCACCACCTTGGTTTAAACATATTTTATTTTCAAAATACACATAATAACATACAAATAACACAATTACACAAAGCAATAGGATCAGAACGAAAGCTGGTAGCTTATATAGCTCTTCTCCTGAACACGAATAAATTGTGTACTAATATTAGGCAGAAAGTAAAACGGTCCAAATAATACCACCTTAATAATACTAGTTTTAAGACGAAGACTGTTGGCTCTGGGAATAGAAGTTTTCTTACGATTCGCGAAAGAATTTAGTTTGGGTACAAAATAACAAATTGAAACGATTAGCTACGGAAGCCGATAGGTGAAATGTCCCCTATCGGCTTCCGTAATTAGCAGTGAAGTTGCTTCATTATAAGCGAAAATGTATTCTCCCTCTCTCACTCTTCGATCGATAGCTCATTGGGTAAAGGGCTGGCTTGCTGATCTAGCGGTCCCAGGTTCGATTCCCGCTGGAGGATGGAGACGGCAATCTTTTCAATTGTAAACGGGGATCCATTGCACACCAAAATAAAAAGATGGGCAATGATCAGGAATTAATACAATCAAATCCCACATTCCGCTCTCAAAACCAAAGCCTTCTATTATCACCTTTCCACTGTGACTGAAATACTGTTGAAAAGGATGTAAATTTGCAAACAAGTCATCCATCAATTCTCTCTCTCTCTCTCTCTCTCTCTCTCTCTCTCTCTCTCAACGTGTACAAAATGCATGCACGATTACGACAAAAAGACAAAATGTTTACATCATACACGAGACGTAAGAAAACGATTCATGTTGACAATTTAGCATCATATACCTCTTTCTGCTCGTTTTAGGAAAATATGTATACTTTATACATTAAAATATGGCGGAGCCCCGACAACGTCATAATTATACCAGTGAGAAAATGAATACAAAAGAAGAACGACTATTGATGATATTAACCCTCAATTCTCGAGCAAGAAGGAAGAACACGAAAGCTTAAAACATATATATTGAACAGTATATAATTGACAATACTGGTCAAAAAGCGACTAAATGCTCTTGGTTACCATGGCAACAGCATGGAAGCAACAGAAGTGAATCCATTTTATTTTATTCAATTCAGCATAAAGGAGAAATGACAAAAAACTTTGAAAAGGAGCCATACACATAGGTGTTTAAAGGCTTTTTACCGACCTAAAAACAATGATTTGTTCTTCGTTACCATGACAACGACATTAGTGCGAGAGGAATACTCTTTGCAATTCGATATTTCAATTCTCAGCTCTCGAGCAAGAAGAAACAAAGTCAAACAGTCAAAAAAATTTGAATCTTTTAAAAGAAACGGTTTGCCAAAAAATCATGAAAAATGATCATAGTTACCATGGCAACGGCACAATTACCTTAACAACGGAAACGAACTGTATTTTAGGATTGATTGACACAAATATAATTACATATTGACTTACTTAATCAAACTCTCAGAGAATGTCAAGCTCAAAACGGCTTTTGTCAGCCTTAGATAATTATTTAGATTGCAAGGCGCACATGGCTGGAGGACATATTTGATTTTAAAAGCGCCTCCACATGCAACAAACAACTTGAAACTTTTTATAAAAGTTCCTTTTTAGTAATAAAATTGTTTGATAAAGTATGAAGTTGTTTGTCGAATGTGGAGGCATTAGAAGTTTTGTCTGAATACATTAAAATTGGCTAAAAAGTGCAAAAAAGCGAAAATGTAGAATGTTTGGAGCGTTACCATGGCAACGTCATGAACAGAACTTGAAAACCGACATCTGATTTGAAAATAAGGTACCGTCATATATTCATATAAAGGAATTTTAAGGAAAATATTCAAATTTTATTTTCTCTGAAATTTTGAGGCCAAAATTGATGCTTATCGCACCTAGGCCTTTCATATGAAATGACTACGAGTGTAAGATTCTGTTTATCATATGACTCTTGAAAATGGGAGTTTAACGCCTTGAAACTGAACATTACAAGTGTGGTCATACGATTTTATCCACTGAATAACAGCGACGTCATATGATAAAATGCAATATATAAGTACAGCCCATTTCGTTGCTGTAGACTGGCTGATCACACGAGGTGGCAATAGTTCATGTCCAAAGCAGGACCAGGGGCTCGACCGCATACCGGTTAAGCCCCCAGGTAATTTCATTGCTGACCGTCCCAAGGCGGCACTTCTGTTTTGGTTCTTCTTTGTTGTTTCATGTGTTGCTTGTCACTTTGACTGTTTTGATATATGGTTTGTTATGTTAAGGCTAGCCCTGACATTATAAAATTGAAAATATGTAAAACTACATATATTTCTTTATTTCCTCCACATAGGAGAGCATATAGACATATAACGCAGGAACAATAGATACCTACAACTACAACATGAAAGCACAGATAATAATGATAGAAAAAATAATGTTAACGAGAAGGCACACGACATCGAGATGACATAGTATTGACATCGATGCGACGTCAACACGTCGCACTGACGTCAGAACGACACCATCTCGACGTTGCGCTTAAATATTCTCAGGTGAAACCACATCATTCATAGGTATGACAAGGACAGTAATGATTTATCTAACCTTACACTTTAAACTGTGTATAATGTCGCATGAGCTGCTAATAGCAAGTCAGTAAAGCAAGTCGTCCCATAGGGCACACCAGTATTCGTAAACAGCATCGCATCAACGCTGATACAATGCCATGACGCTGTCTCAACGCTGATACAATGCCTCTGTAAACGCTTCAATTTCGCAGAGTGCGCATGGTAGGACATAAAATCTACGTTTCACATTTCATTGATAACTTGTGCAGGAAGCTAGCAACCACACAATAAAATTCCTCAGTACGCTCATCATCTAGAGTATCTGACAAGAGTTCATAATCGCGAAGAAGAACATTTACAAACTCTGTAACATTCATACTTGCAAGCTTAACAGATAACTGAAAACCAAAAGTTTGGCATATTAAGCCGAACCATGGCCTTGTTCGGGCACCATACAATGCAGTGGTGTACGTATTATCTAACCTCCGCTTCACAAGCTGAGCAGACCGACACCAGGTTTCTACAAAACAGCAAAGAGATGAGTTTGACTACAGACTTACAGGCTGGCAGTAAGTGGGGTGCTTCTGACAGAATTTCCAAAAGTAATTTGGCTTGACTTCTGAATGGAGACGTAGAAATGGTTTGAGATTCTTCTCGTATACTTCTGATAAAAACGCATTGTCCCTTTCTTGAGCAATTTAAGCATTAATGACCTTCTTCCAGTAGAATTTGTTTGGAAACATGTCACTGTTACGGTATTCTGTTACTATATGTTCTAATCCAAGACTAATCAAGACTTCTATAGAGTGCATTCTTGTGTTTAGTTAAAAAAAAATCTTTTTTCTCTTTTTTGTTTTGTTTTTGACATTCTATATTTTTTCAGTTAGGAGATGGGAGGCTACTCTTCCAGGTTACTGTAAACAGGCGGATTGGTCTTTTGTGTTTCTTCTTCTGGGATTTCCTCTTCCAAAGAAACCTCAGGGCTCTGCATCCCTCTAACTTGACGGATACAGATCTTTGAGATTGTTATTTGAGGAGAGGAACCCTATCTTCTGACTGAATAAGTATGGTAGGGGACCGACCATTTGATATTCGGGGGGGGGGGGGGGGGGGGGGGAGGCCTGGTATTCTTGATGGAGACACAACATTTTATTTCACTGGCCTCTGGAAACAATTTTTTTACAAGCTAACTCAAACAGGTTAGTTTTTTTTTAATTTTATAGCTGAACTATGAGATCCTTGTTTACTTGACCTTAATATCCTTTTATTTTACCCACGTCAGTATTTTTTACACCTTTTTTTCTCACAAAAAGAACAAGGTGCTGTCTTTAACCAGGCCAAGGGCATGGCTCAGCTTGCTTTTGCAAACCAGTGCCTGGAGCATGTTACTCTTTTCATCTAAGGTACAGATACAAACATCCCTGTATGAGTTTGGCAAAAAAATTAGGCCTTAAATTAGGGATATTTTGGCCAAAATTTAGGGCTATTTTGGCAAAGTTTTAGGGCCAAAACATGCTTTATCCGTACTTTAGAAAGTTTGACAAATACTTACATGATACTACAGTCACATACATTATACATGAATGGCAATTAATAAAATGGCTGAAAGCTATGTGCTAAGAAGTTAACAAAGGGGGGTCTGGGGGCAACGCCCCCCAGAAGCTAAAGCAATTTCCCAATTTCAATGGCAATTTTAAGACTGGAAACAATAGAGAAAAACTAGGAATGATGATAAAAATAAGGGTTTTTATATTAGGACTTTTGCCTTTTAGAGTGTTTATTTTGCCATAATGGTTTTGTCTCCCATAAGCTAGTGACTCTTTTGCAATTCAGTTATAGTGGAAACATTTACTTAGTAATATGGCAGATCAATAATACATGTATGTGAATGTTGTATAGGATGTTTTTGTAAATGTATGCAAATGCGGGCCCGCTGAAGTAAACCAATTGTAGATATATTAAAATATTACTATAAATATGGGGGTCTGGGGGGCGCAGCCCCCCAGAAGCCAGAGACATTATAAAAACTCAATTCCAATGAAATTATCTGCAGACTATATTTTTTTTTTTTTAATTTTGGGTGGAGACAGGTTATAGTTTTTCTCTTACTTTTGAGGCCAGATTATTTTTTTGAACCCCCTTATGAGCCAGGTTATTTTTTTCTTGCATATCCAAAGACAGGGATTTTTTTTGATAAATATACCAGGCCCCCCCCCCCCCCCCCCCCCCCCCGAATATCAAATGGTCGGTCCCTAGGCTTTAATTATTTAATCAGGTAAAACAGAGTCTTAAGTTTTTCATGCTATATTGAGCAAAAAAAAGGATGTTTGACTGAAACAGGTATACACTGTGCTTCTGATGGGGGATTCTGTTCAGTGTTTTGGGACTCAGGAGGGGTTCCTCTGTTTCTCAATAGGGGGTGCATGGGTTGGGATCCTTTATTGAGCTGTCTCGGCATGTGCCTCGTTGTTGGGGGACAGGGGACTTGGGGATATATGGCCGAATATCTCAACATCAGAAGTGCTGTGTTTGATGTTGTTAAATCCACAAAAACTCATTCTGCGTACGTAGTAGCATTCAATAACAGGAAAACAGTAAGAATTTAATATATCATGAATAAGTAGAATAGCTTAAGGTATTTAGATACACAATAACTCTGTATCGACTTATAAAAACATATAACAGAGTTCTTGTTCATGGTGAATCAATCAACTATGGAATATATACACACTTACAATGCCTACCATAAAGATCCTAAGTTTTCGGGCAGATACGTCTGTATAAACAGTGGAAACCGTGATCAGACTGTTCCTTAGGAACCAGAGTGATCAAGGTCTTTACAATTTCAATTCCATCTGCGCATTTTTGAGGCATTACTCTATGGTAGACCCGGAACAACAGGAATATAAATAACAGGACAAGGACCGGCTGTGTTTGCAGCAGGTGCAGTATTTGGACAGTCTTTTTTGGGGATATTTTTGAACTTAAACATTGTTTTTCTAGGAAACAAAACGGTGAAATGTTTGTTTTTTTGTTTTATTCTGTATCATACAATGTAAGTTTTACTAAAACAATATGCATAAGCATGCCCCATCGATTGAATATATTTTTCATGACGTTTTTCATGAAATTCAATTTTCTTGCATTTTTTAAAAAAGTGTAAAATATACTTATAATCAAGATAATTGCAATTTTTCTAACCAGTCTGTTTCAAATACCCTATATTAAAGATTATATGATTTGCAGAAATGAAAGTGCATCCTTGTGCTAGAGACATGAATTTTAATGGAAAATGTGTAAAAAAAGTATGTATAAATACAAAAGTTAGTTTTTTAGGAAAACAAAACGGTGAAAAATTTTCTTTTCTTATCCAAATGTTTTATAGCCCTTTGGGTTATTCAGCTGGTATAATGAAATGAATGCCCCACCAATATCTTTATTCACCATTCGTCTACCTTAAGTGTTAATCCAAGATCTCTTCAAACATGTTGAAGTGTTTGTATCATTTTGAGTACAAATCAAGTTTTCAATATTAGTTTTTTTTTGGCTTGCCCGCTTCGGCGGGCGAGCCTATGTATTCAGATGGAATATGACTACCTGTCATGCGCACTCCAGCGGAAGACGCTGGTTTGTTCCCAGCTTCGAGTATGGTCCATAACTGCAAGTGGAGAACCAATATATGGAGAGCGTCTACGGGGCGTAACTTCGTTTGACTGTTTCTTTCGCTGGTAGCACTTTTGTACCTAAGCACCGTAAAATAACGACACGCCACAAATTCGCACACCAAATAATTGAACATGTCTAGCATTTTTTGTCTTGCTAAAAACCAAGTTTTTTTTATTTTTATATTTATCCCGTGTATTTGGATGTTTCTTGATAATTGTCCACTGTCAAATAACGACATGCGCAATTAGCGGGCATTATGTAAAACGTGGACTGGACTTGGACTCTGGACTTTGGACTTCGGACTGTGTAAAACCTGGACTCTGGACTTTGGAATAAGTAAAACCTGGATTTTGGACTCTGGACTTTGTAAAACCCGGACTAAAATATTTCACCAATAGTTGCTATGCCTGCACAAACAGTGTAGAGTGTAGATCCAAATTAGACTGCTGGTTGGAACAGTCTGATAAGGGTCTGTGCCAGCAGTTTTATTTAAAAACATTTACTGGTTTTACAGACAAGGTGTTTGATGGTATTTACTAGATACTATTTCTTATTTTTCATAAACATACATTGAAATTCAGTTTCATGAAAGGTCCTCATTGAAAAAATTCAATTCAGGAAGCAACATGTGTTATATGGAAAAATTATCAGTATCTTACAATTGCCACCAAATCATCCTTTTCTAAGCTTATGCAATTTTAACAGTTACCCTCCTTTTTTGAATAAAACTTACTAAAATATAGAAGAATTCTTTAATATTTTGCATTAAATCCCTATATAATGACCAAATATATGATGACCAAGGACAACACGCAAGTGATTCTGAAAACAAACATCCTTTGGAAGCAATAAAAATACACTAATTCATTCATTGACTTGCCGGGTCGCATAGTGCAGTCATTAGATACTATTTATTTCTGCCTTAAAAACCAGAGGCCCCGGGTTCGATACAGTATCTAATGACTGCACTATGCGACCCGGCAAGTCTGTGGTATAGAGTATAACTGGTAATTGGTAATGATTACAAGTCAATGAATGAATTAGTGTATTTTTATTGCTTCCAAAGGAAAACAATAAGCCAACAACAACAACATACCACAGGCTTAACCAGTACTTATAACTGAACTCAATGATGACGAAATACGAGAAATAATAAGCTATCTATTTGCAGACGATCTAGGAGCGGTGGTAGTGTAGTGGATAACGCGCTGGACTACCAATCCAGGGATTGCAAGATCGACCCCCCTTCTCCGGTCTTTCGGATGAGACTTTAAACTGAGGTCTCATTCTGTAGGACGTAGTTGTTGGTGGGATGTTAAACCCGAGTTCACTCACTCACTCACTACAGACACCCTATGGCAATTGTTTGGGAAGGAACTATCATTTTCATAATAACCTCCTCTCCGTGGTGGCCAGCTTTTAAATCTGCGCCAACAGAAACAAGGAGGCAAACAGTCACAAAATTTGTTTCCCCTTGTGATAAAAACCATTGTTGCGAACAGTAAGATTTTTACGCTACCAATCTGTCACACATGAGGCTAGTAGGACGAACTACTTCCACTATTTCCTCCAGGAGTCAAGAACCATACATCATCTTAAATGGAAAGTACTTGGAAAAGTACTGTTCCAATGTAGGATGTATTTTTCTCAACATCAAGACATGACGATCTGAAAATAAACATAACATTTGTCCCTGACTGAACGGTTTAGGGAATATAGCAATCAAATTCCTGTCCACTTGTCTCTGTCCATATGTTTGTACTTCCATTAATATTTTCTTGTCCACTCTGTAACTTGAATACCCTTTGGACTATTTTCATTGCACTTCACCAGTTATGTGTAGTCCATTTGCTCCAAAGTGCAAAAAAGTTCTGTTTAGTTTCACAAAAAAACAAAAAAACAAAACGAAACGGCCAGTAAATCTTCTAATGTCCTAAAAAATTTTGTAACAATTCATAACAGAATACGAAAAATCCTTATTTTTAAGTGCTTTTTTGAAATATTTTTCATTAGCAGTGATGCAAAAATTGACCTTTTCACTGAAGGTTATCATATGATTATCAGAATGGTCATAATGTAACGTTACTTCATTGTTTACAACTGTTGTGGACTTTTTTTAAATGAAGAAAGTGTCTCCAAGTAAGATTCATCTCCCAAGACCACAAACCATACGCCACAAAAGACCATAAACATTGAACTACATGTATTTCGGAAACAAAATGCTAACTTGGCAAGCCTTTCCTTTTAAAAGGAAACTTTATGTTGTTTTCTTCCTCTCAGTCAAACAGGACATGCTTTTTTCTCATTATTAATGATATGAATGAAAAATACTTAGATATGACATATGGCTGAATTAAAGATAGTTTCATTTAACACGCAAGGTCTGGGTGGAATAGAGAAAAAAAGGATGTTTTCCATTATCTGAGAAATACAAAATTTTATATCTTTTGTTTGCAGGATACCCATTTTACGGCAGATCAGGAGTCCTATATAAGAAATAGATGGGACGGAAGTTGTTGTTTTAGTCCAGCACTGCAATCAAATGCCAGAGGAGTAGAATATTTTTTGGTACTCAAGTAGATTATAAAATACATAGTCAGAAACAAGACATAAATGGCAACTATCTTATTCTAGACATTACAGTCTACGATAAAAGATTGTCCCTGGTGAATATTTATGGCCCAAATAAAGATGACCCTGAATTTTACATCAATTTGTTTAAAATAATCCAAGAAATAGGTAATGATACTTATATTATTTGTGGGGACTTTAATCTTATAGTAGATCCAGACATAGATTGTTCCAACTATAAACATATAAATAATCCAAAAGCCCGAAACTTCATAATAAATAAGATAAAGGAAAATAACCTATTTGACACTTTTAGAGAACTTCACCCTTGTATGAAAAGATTCACTTGGAGGCGGAAAAATCCATTGAAGCAAGCTAGGTTATACTTTTTTTTAGTAACAGAAAATATGATAAATTCAGTAAAAACGTCAAAAATCGAAACCGGGTATAAATCAGATCATTCAATGATTACATTAACAATAGTAATGGATGAGTTCGAGCATGGCAAGTCTTTATGGAAACATAACACTTCTCTTCTTTCTGATATGGAATACCTAACAGTAATTAATACAAAAATTTCTGAAATAAAGCAATACTGTTTGCCTGTTTATAATCTGGACAACATTGATAATATTCCAAATAATGAACTGCAATTTTCAATAAATGAGGAATTATTTTTGGATACACTTTTGATGGAAATTCGGGGGAAGTCCATATCTTATGCAACCTACAAAAAGAAAACTAAAAATAAGGAAGAAGAAGTACTATTAGGAAAAATTCAAACTTTAGAAAACAATTTGGTGGAAGAAGATTTTCCAGAATTAGAAAAATTGAAAAATGATTTATATAGCTTAAGAGAAGATAAAATGCATGGAATACTAGTGCGTTCCAGAGCTAACATAATCGAAAATGGAGAAAAAACATCCCAATACTTTTGCAGTTTAGAGTCTAACCACTGTACAAGTAAGTTAATGACTGTTTTAGAACAAGAAAATGGGGAAATGATAACAAAGCAAAAAGATATTTTCATAGAAACTGGAAAATACTATGAAAATCTCTACTCAAGTAAAGAGCACAATTTAAACGATATATATTATGCAGAACACTGACATTCCAAAGTTAGAGGAACAGGAAGCTTCAGAGTTAGAATGCATCTTAACATTAGAAGAAGCAGGTCAAGCATTAAAACATATGAAGAATAACAAAAGTCCAGGTACAAGTGGGTTTTCAGCTGATTTTTTAAAAGTTTTTTGGAAGCAATTAGGGGCATTTGTTGCTAGGGCAATTAATTTTGGATTTCTACGGGGCGACTTATCTATCACTGTGTCCATTCGTGTACGCCTAAAAATGCGAGTTGGAGCAGTGTACGCCGAGTTAGAAGAAAAGAAGTCTCTGAGATGTGATCATGGCTTTAAAGTAAGTTAATTTATCAGGACTTTTCACCATCTAAATGTAATAAACTAGTATGAGTTTATCCGTAACTGAATAAGCTTTCAGACTGATAGAGTTTCACGTGAATGCAATGTTCGATTTACAGAATATTTAGCCAAATCAGTACATCCTTCCAAGTGAGAGTGCCTTTACTGAAAAAGAAGTCAGTATTTCTTTACAAATACATGTATCTTTTGATTGATAGTTCCTTTATTAGTTAGGCAGATATATACTGAAGCTATTGTAATAGATGAATCGGTCAAAACCTGTCCACTTTGAATATAGAAATCATTTGTAGGCAGGCTGTAATGGTTTGAAGTGCACGCCGAGTTGCAAATACATAATTAACGAAAATACGGCGAGTTGGAGAACCCATGTCAAAAAGGTGTACGCATAGTTGGAGTAAAGTACTGCTCTTTGTGATTAAAAAAAAAGAAAAGAATGGCACTGAATTTAGTTGCAGCTGTCTGGCTGAGCATTTTTGACATTGCTTTGTACTGACAGCGTCTGAAACACCAAAGTCAGTCAGTTGTTGATGGTTGTCCGATTGCTTGTATGAAAAATCATTCTACCAGTTAATTCAACAGAATTATTAAGAATTAAGAATATTGTAAATAATTAAGGATCCACATTTTGTTTGTCTTCCGGATATGATGAGTTTGCCTGCCAATGTTATTGCTGTTCATTCAGAAAAAAAATGTTTTCCAAGAGCTATTAGATCACTGTTGCTTATACCATTCGACGGATAAAACTTTCAGTTCGGAAGATTCATCTTCTCTGTTGACAGTGGGAAAGTACATTCCAATCTTTACATATTAAACTCATTCCAAAAGAATACATAGATCGTGGTTATTATTTTTTGGCCATTGGAGAAAGTCACAACTTAAAAAATTACAGTAATTCGGACCCAAATTTTCAAATAAACAGTTCAACCACCCCCACCCCCCCCCACCAAAAAAAAAAAATAAATAAAAAAAAAATAAATAAATAAAAAAAACTAGACAATCACTAAAGGTGATGAATGCCCCCGCCATATGCCTCACTAGATGAGTAATGTGTTAAAACATATTTGTGTGAAGTTACATCAAAATCTGTCAAAAAATAAAGGTGCTAGAGGGATGACTGAGTTTTTCTTAAAAATAGCAACTGTGACCTTGACCTTGGAACTACAACCCTGAAAGGTTAACTTGTCCAAGATATTGTCATACTTAATATTTGTGTGAAGTTCTATCAAAATCAGTTAATAAATAAAGGCGCTAGAACCATGACAAAGATTTACATGTACCTATAATAGCATCTGTGACCTTGACCTTGGACCTACAATGCTGAAACATAAATTTGTCCCAGATATTGTCAAGCTAAATATTTGTGTCAAGTTATGCCAAAATCATTCCAGAGGGATGACAGCGTATTTTCTAAAAACAGCAAATGTGACCTTGACCTTTACCCTGAAATTCTGGATCACGAACTTGTCCAAGATATTGTCACACTAAACATTTGAGTGAAGATACATCAAAATTTTCCATGAACAGAGGAGTAGAGGATGATAAAGTTTTTTCTAAAAATAGCAACTGTGACCTTGACCTTGGACCTGCGGTGCTGAAACGGTAATTTAATCAAGATATTGTTATACTTAACATTTCTGTGAAGTTACATCAAAAACGATCTATAAATGAAAGCGCTGGAGCAATGCCCTAGTTTTTCTGAAAATAGCAACTGTGACATTGACCTTCATCCTACCAACCTGAAACGCAAAGTTGTTCGAGGTACTGTCATACCCAATAAAGCTGTGATGTAATACCAAAATCGGTTAATAAATGAGGCCGCTAGAGCGACGATAAAAGGTGAGATTGTATTTAAGCTATGGAAATATGGTCAAAATATGTATGTTATTCAAGGGGACATAATTCTGCAATAAAGACCTGACTGAAAGTTCCTGTTTCCTTTATGCACATGTTCAATGCATGTCTGAACTGTGTTGCAAGTTTCAAATCCCTACATCAAATACTATTGGAGAAGTTGCAGAGACAAGAACAGTACTACAAAGTGTGAAATATGGTCAAAATATGCATGTCATTCAAGGGGATGTAATTCTGCCATAATGCCCTGGATCAAAGTTCTGTTTCCTTTATGCACATGTTGAATGCATGTCTGAACTGTGTTACAAGTCTCAAATCCCTAATCAAATACTATTGGAGGAGTTGCAGAGACAAGAACAGTACTACAAATGTGAAATATGGTAAAAATATTTATGTTATTCAAGGGGACATAATTCTGCAATAAAGACCTTAATCACAGTTCTGTTTCCTTTTGCACATGTTCCATGCATGTCTGAACTGTGTTGCAAGTTTCAACTCCCTACATTAAATACTGTAGGAGGAGTTGCGGAGACAAGAACAGTACTCAAATGTGAAATATGGTTATAATATGTATATTATTCAAGGGAACATAATTCTGCAATCAAGACCTTAATCAAAGTTCTGTTTCCTTTATGCACATGTTCAATGCATGTCTGAACTGTGTTGCAAGTTTCAACTCCCTATATCAAATACTGTAGGAGGAGTTGTGGAGACAAGAACAGTACTCAAATGTGAAATATGGTCATAATATGTATATTATTCAAGGGGACATAATTCTGCAATAAAGATCTTAAGCAAAGTTGTGTTTCCTTTATGCACATGTTCAATGCATGTCTGAACTGTGTTGCAAGTTTCAACTCCCTGCATTGAATACTGTAGGAGGAGTTGCGGAGACAAGAACAGTACTCAAATGTGAAATATGGTCATAATATGTATATTATTCAAGGGGACATAATTCTGCAATAAAGATCTTAAGCAAAGTTATGTTTCCTTTATGCACATGTTTGATGCATGTCTGAACTGTGTTGCAAGTTTCAACTCCCTGCATCGAATACTGTAGGAGGAGTTGTGGAGACAAGAACAGTACTACAAAGTGTGACGGACGGACGTACGTACGGACGTACGTACGTACGTATGCACGGACGGACAAGGGCAAAACTAAATGCCCCTCCCCACTTCGTGGCGGGGGCATAAAAAAATGTGATTATGCTTGGGCAGCAATTCTTCTCTTCAAGAATCTAGAAGGACGGAAAGAATGAAAATGACAGAGTTGCTTCCCCTGAAAGTGTATTCATTCACCCAAGCAAAGTATCATTTTCTAAAGAAAACGAAAGTTACTGTTATGCTAAGAAAAAGGACTATGACTCTTTTGTAAGACCATTTTCTGATTGAAATAGCTTTGAAATCTCTCTCAGTCGCTCTTTATTGGCATACGCATTACTCTGTATGCTTCTCTAAATCAGATTTGTGTATACGCGAATAGTTCCACGTTTACTTTGCTTTACTCCAGGTCGGGCCAGTCTGATTCCTCCATTTTTCAAAAGCAACCATAGAAAAAAAATCTAGTTGCCTTTTTCTGTTAATTTCGTGTCCGTCCCAATTTTCGTCTCCCCGCACATTTTCGTAGAATGTAACTGACAGTACGTCTGCACAGGAGATAAATATGTTGACTCGGAGACGGTCTCGCAGATAGAATTATGCGACAGGCATGCGGAGGGGTGTTAACGTTGTGTCTGATTACACATGCGCAGAAAGGCAAAGCCCTTAAAGTAGCGACTACATCCGCTTAAACTTTATGCTGCTTACTGGGCTTGAAGGGGTGATCACGTTGTTCGCCCATTCGTTCTTTTTTAAGGAGACCACAGTCCCTGGTTACAAGACCATACCAGGCACATTGACTCAGTGTGTGTTGTGTTTTGCGTGCACATGTACAGTTTTGCCGGTCTTATCAGGCGGACGCTACCACTGACGTTCCTTGACGCTGTAATCACCAACTGCGACTCTGATGCCACTTATTTCAGCTCAGAACAATGTATATTCTGGTCTATGGGAAAAATGGATCGGACATGTACCGTCCGTGGGAGTCGAACCTACTACACTTTGTGTGAAAGGCGAAGTTTATCCACTAGACAAGGCGCTCCACAGGATGGGGCGGCGGGGGTTGGGATGCTAAGGTGTTAGATACAGATTTTTTTATTGAGTTGTGTCAAAAGGGACTGCAGCCTATAACAGACTTATCAGCTGTGTGTGTGGTTAAGGGTATAAAGCTTATAACAGATATCTGCAACAAGAAAACGGGAGAATTGCCTACCCCATGCACTCAGTTGCTGATTATTACACTCCCCTACAGCTCTGCCAGAAGTACAGAACCATCAGCCTCATCAGTCATTCAAGCAAAGTCATGCTGAAAGTCATCTTGAACAGGCTTAAACCACAAGCCGAAGAGATAATCGCTGAAGAACAGGCTGAGTTCCGAGCCGTAAGGAGCACCACAGAACAGATCTTCAACCTTAGAATCCTGTGTGAAAGAATCTCCAATTTCAGTAGAATTTGTACCATGTCTTCATTGATTTTAAAACAAAAAACTTTGATAACGTATGGCATGCAACCTTATGGGCCATCACGCGGAGGTACAATTTCAGTGCAAATCTAGTTCGCACCATTGAGCAGCTATACGACAAGGCTACAAATGCAGTCCTGATGAATGGCAGCACAGGCGAACGATTCAGAACAACAGTTGGAGTAAGACAATGATGTCTACTGTCACCCACCTTTTTCAACATTTTTCTCGAACGGATCGTGTCTGGTGCTCTGGAAGAACATGACGGAAAGATTTACATAGGCGGCAGAAACATTACCAATCTGCGGTTTGCCGATGACGTAGACGCTCTAGCTGAGGAAGAGCAGGAACTAGAAGCCCCAGTTGAAAGTCTCGATAAAACCTGCACAAGGTATAAGATGGAGATCAGTGCTGAGAAGACCAAACTGATGACAAACAGTGCAGATGGCATCCAGAGGGAGATCAAGGTAAAATGACAGAAGCAAGCACTGTAACAAGCTTCAAATACGTTGGAACAGTTGTCTCAGCTGATGGCTCAAAACAGGAGTTTCTCTCAAGGATTGAACTAGCCACTTCGGCTCTTACCAAGCTGAAACCAATTTAGAGAGATAATAACATATCTCTTGGATCAAAGGTGAAACTTATGCGCCCCCTTGTCATTTCCACATTTCTGTATGACTGTGAATCGTGGACCTTGACAGCAGAGCTAGAGAAAAGAACGCAGGCCTTTGAGATGATATGCTACCGAAGGTTACTGAATATTACGTACAAGGACCCTATAACCAATGAGGAGGTTCGCAGAAAGATCCAAGCAGCCATTGGAGAATATGATGAACTCCTGACGCTGGTCAAGAAACGGAAACTAAGGTGGTTCGGCCACATCTCAAGGTCTTCTGGTACAGCAAAGACGATTCTACAGGGCACAGTGAAAGGAAAAAGAAGAAGAGGTAGACAGAAGAAGAGGTGCGAAGACAATATTAAAGAGTGGACAGGGCTCAGCTAGGGCGAATGAAAACAGGACAAGGTGGAAAGGGATTGTTTCGAAGTCATATACTGTGGTGCCCCAACTACCTACTAACGTTATGGGATAGATTAGAGTGGAATAGAAGATACTGCTTTTGCACTTAGTGACACGCAACCTTTTTACTCGCAGCTCAGTCAGTGCAAATGGTGTGTGCTTGCTGGTTTTAGCTAGGATGCTTCGAAATTTTCTTCAGGAACAGTGTATTTTTCTTTTTTTCCCCCTATGATCACTGTACTTAAACGCAAAATGTAGCTTCATAATTGACTCTGACTATCAGTGGAAGAGCGTTCAGATACACGATTTCCTTTCGACAAATACAAAATCTGTTATTTATGTCAGGTCTGTATCAAATAAGGCTCATAAATACAGAGCATGGTACATGTTTGGTTATCAGTCTTTGAGTTTGACGTTTATGTTCTCCAACTCGCGGTACACCCTTAAATCAATAATTATCAAACTCGGCGTACACAGGTCCTGCAACTCGGCGTGTACTTTGGCAACACCCCTGGTGCAAACAAATACAAACAGCTCTCTCAATTTTACGATTAGCATTTTGTGACTTCGCCCTGATTGTCAAAATTGGGTCATTTCTTATTACATTTTATAATTTTGGTAAATGAACACAGTGTTTGCGAATATTGAATACAAATTAAGACCAGTAGTAAATATTTTGACATATTTTGCAAGGACTTGAGATGTTTCTTATATTATTACAAGAGGTGGTTCTTTGAAAATTTACCTGCGGTTGTAGATGATGTCTAAGACGAAAACTGTCAAAAAGAGAGGGACATAAACCTTAGTTAGCTGTTAAAACACATGGCAAACACTTACATCTCGTCCGCGAGCATTTTCTGAAGGTGTTCTACCTCGGCGTATACCGCTCCAACTCGCATTTATAGGCGTACACGAATGGACACAGTGTCTATTACACAGCAACAAGGTTTAATAGTATGTATACCAAAAGAAAATAAAAACAGACATTATCTTAAAAATTGGCGACCTATTACTTTGCTAAATACTGTATATAAAATTGCATCTGGGTCAATTGCAAACAGGATAAAAAAAGTTTTAAATAAGCTGATAAGTACAGACCAAACAGGATTTATTGAGGGTAGATTCATTGGGGAAAACACACGACTAATGTATGATTTGATGCAATTTACAGAAGAGCAAAATATTCCTGGATTATTACTTATTATAGATTTTGAGAAAGCTTTTGATTCACTGTCCTGGTCTTTTATCAATAAAGTTCTGAAATTGTTTAACTTTGGACCATCAATAAGACAATGGATAACAGTCTTATACAAAAATTCTTGCTCAACAGTGACCCAGTGTGGATTTCTATGGTCTTTCTTTAATTTTGGTCGTGGCTGTAGGCAAGGGGATCCAATTTCCCCATATTTTTTCATTCTGTGTGCAGAAATTCTGGCTGCTAGGATAAGAAATAACAAAAAAATTAAGGGTATCAAAATCGACAATGCAGAATTTAAACTCTCTCAGTGTGCTGATGATACGTCAGCCTTTTAGATGGATCACAGACATCCCTAGAGGAAACTCTTACAGAGCTGGAAATATTTGCAGACATATCTGGATTGAAGATAAATTATGATAAAACTCAAGTCATTTGGATTGGAGCAAAAAAAATACAGTGCAGACTCAATTAAAACAAGATGAAAACTTTCATGGGGAGCTACAAAATTTAAATTACTTGGCATAACTTTTGAGGTGGACCTAAATAAAATCATAGGACAAAATTATTCAGATAAGATAGGATACCTTAAAAACTCTATAAAACAGTGGCA
This sequence comes from Ctena decussata, assembly GCA_963989385.1. NCBI lineage: Eukaryota > Metazoa > Mollusca > Bivalvia > Lucinida > Lucinidae > Ctena > Ctena decussata. Next base: position 46,737,749 of record OZ022499.1, read on the forward strand.
GAGAAGATTTCTTACTCCACTTGGAAAAATAACTGTAATAAAATCACTATTACTACCAAAGATAACCCATCTGTTAATTGCCCTGCCCAGTCCAGATTCAGACATTTTAAATGACATAAATGGTTTATTGTATGATTTTCTCTGGAATGGGCGAGCAAAGATAAAACAATCTGTGGTGATTAAACAGTATTTTGAAGGTGGTCTAAAAATGATTAATATAAAAGCTTACGCTGAGGCACTTAAGATCACATGGATAAGAAGAATCTTACAGAAAGAGAGTAAGTGGCAGATACTTTTAAAAACATTAATTTCAGTGGAAAGGCTTCTGTGTTGTGGATCAGAATATATAAAAAGTATCTTACCAGCTTTGAAAAATGATTTTTGGAGAGATGTATTTAAAGCCCTTTGGAAGTTTGAAATTTTACTGGAAGTGGATTTTGATAAAAGCCAATGTCATCAAACACCAATCTTTTATAATAAAATCTTAAAAATTGGGAGTAACAGTTTCTTTTATAAAGCATGGTTTGATAAAGGAGTGAGAAATGTAATGGATCTAATAGATAATCAGGGTAACTTTTTCAATTTTCACTTATTTGTCGAAAGAACATCAGTCAAGACTAATTTCATTCAGTATCAGAGAGTAATAGAATGTATTAAGAAAGCATTAAGAGATGCAAATGGTGATCTAAATGGAGATGTGCAAGGTCCAATAAGCCCAAAATTAATTAGTACCTTATTAAAGCAAAATAAAGGTTCAAAAAATTTATACATTATCTTAAATAAGAATAAAGATACCCCATCAGGCAAAGCTAAGTGGAATCAGCTATACGATAATAATATTAATGAAGATTCGTGGGAATATATTTTTCAGGCACCTTTCCAGATATCTAAATGTACAAAGCTTAGATGATTTCAGACAACAATTAATCATAGGGTACTCATTACAAATAAATTTCTGTATCAAATTAACATAATGGATAGTGCTAAATGCACGTTTTGTGGCGATTTTGAAGAAACAATATCGCATTTATTTTGGAGTTGCACTAAAACACAAGTCTTTTTACAATATTTAGTTAAAAGATTCAAAGAAATGGATGTGCAGTTGGATTTAAAGGAAATAAACTTTGTTTTAGGTCTCTATCCCAAATCTACATCTGAAATAATACAATTCTTAATGTTAATTGCAAAATACTACATATACATGTGTAGATGTACTAATACACCATTGAATTTTATGGGGTATAAAGTCAATGTACAGTCACTGTATCAAAGTCATAAAGAGATTGCAATTAAAAATAATGAAATACAAAATTTTTTGCAGGCCTGGAGCTCATTTCAGCAATAGACTGGATAAAAGTAAAAATAAATATATAAATATTAGACATTGACTATAACAGAATAAGATGGAAAACTGAGTATTTTGTTTGAATTAACCTTTTCATAAGGAATCACATGCATATATCTTATAGATTTGAAAAAAAAACTGCTCTACTCAAAAGATATGTTTATAATATATGTGGAAGCCACCCTTACCTCTCAGCATTGTAGACAAACAAAACAAAAAGCAAAACAAAAATATCTGAAGAATGGAAAAGGCAGCCCTGTTTGACTGATGAAGAACATTTTTTTTCTTCAATATATACTTAATAGTGTGTATCTATAGGGAATTCTAAAGACGGGCATTGCTTGAGCAGGATCTTAGATCGGATATTAAGATCGGATAGGACAGGTGGGCAGACTGGTCAGAGTCTTCAGTGTTTATATTTTAGATTTCCTCAGATTCATCATCAGCATGTTTGCAGGTGGGGAGGATCCTGATCGTTGGTTTATGTGGAGACTGATCAGGGTGCATCAGGCCTGCACGTGAAATAAGGTCCGCTTAACAAACCCTTCTGTAACGCTCTGTAAGTGATTTGTATATAAGAAGTTTTAATAGTTTGCTTATGATTTATATGCAGTATGAAAGTGTATGAGAGTTGGTATAAATGGTTCTGTTCTTTATACTTTTCATGCTTAGTACCCTGACAGATGCCCCTGGGCTGTCTGGGATAATTGTAACAGGGGGTTTATCAGAATAAAGAAAACACACTAAAAAAAAAAGAAGATTTCTATAGCATCCATAACGAAACCATATTTCAAGTCGTAGAAATAATAGTATAAAGTTAACCTGTGTAGGAACAGTCTTTTCGCAGTGAAATATGGGTCCAACCGACAAAACTGGCCAAATAGAGAACACTTCTTTTTCTTAATTTCAAGTTCTAAACTACGGTTACCTATGAGACTTAAAGCAGCGCATGTTCGGGTATTCCGACTGCACTGTTTTTATACAAAGTCGGTGAGAGCGCTCTAACTTTAGTAATTCCGTGTCAGCTATTTTATGCCAGACTTCACAGCCGTATAGGGCTTTTGGTAAGACAACAGTTTCATAAATTTTCTTCAGCGTCAAGGGATGTAAATCAACCCCACTAAGACCAGAGTTAAGAATACTGAAAAAGCTTCTTCGAATCTTAGAGCAACAGTCTATAGTATTATCAGATATGTTCAACTCTTTATTGCACTCTATGCCTAGGTGTATATATTTCGTCCTTTCAAAAACTTGGTTCAGACCTAAGGTCCAATAGCGATAGGAGCGCAGAAATGCTCCTTTTGACTCATTAAACACTAGTAAAGGACATTTCAGGGCATTGTATGAGTACCGCCACAGCTGAGAGTACCTATAACACATGTTCATTAACTCTTGTAAACCGCATCGTGTTAGTGAAATCAGCATCATATCATCGGCTACAGTTGGACACCTTAAATTCATTCCATGAATGTTAAAGCCGTAAGTGCTAAGACTAAGTAAGTCAAGCAATTCATCCATTAAGCAGAGATACAAATAATAGGGGACGTCACTCCTCCTTGTCTCGTACGGCTAAGCACATTAAAGCTATCAGATTTATATCCCCTGAACTTCACGTAACTCGTCACATTTTCATGAAGGTTCACAAGAAATTCCCAAAGATACAGTTAAATACCAAGATCGTATAGCTTTAAGAATAAGCCATCGTGTCAAAGGCTTGCTTGACATCAAGGAAGCAAACATAGAGTTTATTGTTGTTTTACACTTTCCTGTAATAGGTAGGACGTCATGCTGCAGCCCATATTTTTTTCTGGAAACCACCTTGTAATGGATTTAGTCGCGGAAGTGATCTTTCTAGTCTGTTTAAAAGCACCCTCTCAATTTTTTGAGCAAGGATGAAGTCAAAGTCACTGCTCTATAACTACTAGGATCGTCTTTTCGTTTGTTACCTCCCTTGTAAATAGTTATTATAATACCTATCTTCATTTGAGTAGGGATTTACGCCAATTATAACATTAAATTGAAAAGAGTCAGAATAACTATGCGAAGCTGAGGTCCACAATAGATAAGGTGTTCATTATTGATACCGTCCGCACCACATGCCTTCCCTTTATTAAGCTGTTTTATTGCATCTGAAAGCTCTGGCTGAGTAATAATTGGTACAAACTTCTCATCAAACTGTCTAGCTTTTAACCTGTCGATCCGAGCTTTAACATTTAAGAAGTGATTATTATCAAAGTTATGATTTACTTCATGTTCAGAGTATAAAGAGCTGAAATAATGTCCCCACTGTTGACAGATTTTCTTTCGGGTGCGCGAACTGTACATTCGTTAAATTTCATTTCATTGCCTACTGACATTTGACCGGCCCTTCTTCTATTCACAAGCCTTCAAAAATACCGCTATCCACTTCAGCCACTGAATCAATTTCCTCATTGAGTTTTTTTTAGATAGTTTTCAGCACAGTTTCTATGATGTTTCCTAAATATACATTTTGCTGCCTTCTGTACGATAAGTAATCATTTCCTCTAGGGCGCCCGTTACATATCCAAATTTGTCTCATATTTTTCATTTTTCTGTGTAGGTCTTTTAAAGTTTTATCCCAATATGAGTGTTGTTTAATTTATTGTGTTCTCATTTTAACCCTACTATAATAAAAATAGAAAATAGGTAAAAATAGTTATTAAATGTTTTTCGTATAATTTGCTTAGTCTGTTGTAACCCTTCTGTTGGTCTAAACTTTTTAGTTCAATAAAGATAGCTGAGTTGCCACCTATTTGGGAAAGAGCTGCTGACTCGGCTTATCACTTGTAATTTATTGTTTGTTTGTTCTTTGTCAATCTTTCCCTTTGATGTTGGGGATAGGGTTTGGGATCTGATTCAGTCAGTTCCTGAAGTGTAGTTACTCTTTAAATTTGTATTCACCTGTGTGAGGTAGGCACTGGTCCGAGGCTAAGTTTATGGCAGTAACTACGTTTTTATATAGTCTATCAATCCCATTTCTAGTGTCACAGCCTTTCAATTCAGAGTTTATTTCTGAAAGCAAAAGTTCTTCACATTCTCTATACCTCGACAGATCTCTATATTTGATATTGCGCCATTTACCTGAAGGTATTGTTTCATCACTGTCATGAGTGTCGGTCTGCTCAGCTTGAGAAAAATTCAAAATACAAAGAATAGGCCTATGTGTTGACACGTTTAAGGCATCATCATCTAAAATTGAACAAGTGGAGAGAATGTCCAAAGACTCAACTGGAACTAAAACATGATCAATCATAGATTTGAATTCTCCACAGTAAGATACAAATTATGCGCTAGCGCCAGTGCAATCTGGAAGTGTATTAACAGACGCCAAATTATTGCAGGCAAGAAAATAACGAAGTATAACACTTCTTCTATCATACCGCTTAACAAGGTTATAACCATTTTGGTGAGCATTAAAATCCCCCATTATAATCAGAGTACCCTTGTCGCTAAACGAACTACAAATATCTTGCAACTTTAACATATATTCTTCAAATTTCCTGCATGCAGTGATCTGACGACGGTAAATACACTTGAATAATATACTATGCCAAATATATTTTTACCAAATTTTTATATTTTGCAATTTTTTTTCATTACTGAAGTGCAACATTGAGCGAAATTGAATTGAAGTGAAAGGAACCGCATTTGGGGCTTAAGATACCATGGGATTAAAGAAGCCATCTTTAAAGACAATATTGGGGAAACGCGATAAGCGCGGAAGGGGTCATTAGCTGAAATTCGCACCCATTGAAAAGCAACATAAAAATGGTAAGCATGTGATTTTTTGTACGCTATTTCTCAACATTTTCATGCTCGGTTTTCTTGTCAAAGCTTTTGATTGTGTAAAAGATATGGTAAAGCTTAACAACTGACGAATCTTAGCATGCGCCATTGACGTTAAACGTGTTAATTCGGTCCAATGTGCAATGATTCACGGGTGCTTCAGTTCAATGCAGAATCAAAACCCGAGTAAAACAATAGGCTAAAATTAAAGGTCACACCATGATTGATTTAACTGTGAAGTTTCTTCATTGAAGCATAACGTAACTGTGAGAAAATGATGACGTTAGTCAGAGACTTTTGACTTATGCTCAGTAACCGGGAAGAAATTTCTTTCTGAATTGTTTACATTATCATATTGGTAGCTACCAAACAATCATACACTCAAAAGGGATTCAAGAAATACCGATTAGAAACAAGTTTTTAAGACGATAACGTAAAAACAAGGGAAAACGTCAAATTTTAGAACTTTGTAAACCTCATACTCGTAGCATATTCAAATGTTTAAGAGCGTTTTCCTTTATTTTATTAGCAAACCAGCCGCCTCATTATGGTTGTGGCTTTTGTACATGAGCATAAATGTCATTCAGATACAATGGTCATAAAAACTGACGTCACGATAGTTCAAACGCTACATTTGAGCAATCTTGATTCTTTTACCTGCCAGTCCATCTCGAATGATCGGCCTTTATATCTTTATGCAGTAAAGTGACAATAAAATCCTAATATGGTGGATCTGACACATACAAAAAAATTGCTATATTTATTGTGCATAGTATATATACATAGCAGACTGATGAGGCCTGGAATTGGATACCTAGTATCCTGTCATCATCTATGTTCAGAACAGACACAAATCTATCTAGTTCTTGTCTCCAAAACATGGCAACGCCGCCTTTATCGACCTTTCTTCTGCTAGGTTTATCTAAATCCCTGTCAGCTACAGCGAAATACTTATATCTGCTTCTAACAGACTGAAGAAAATGAAGATTTCTATTATAAAGCCAATGCTTAGATACCCCACAAATATCAATGTAAAATACTACCGAGATAAGTGCCACTAGACATTATCCCCGAAGCATTCCACGACAACAGTTTTAGATCATAACCTGATCCAGCAGAAGAAATGTCACCAAATTTGTTTTTCTGATGGCCATTAAAAAGGTAATTAACCAACTATACTGTACTATCATAAATGAATATTGCCTAATAAACATCATATTCAAGCGACTCTTCATTGCCATCACGATAGGCTTGGTGGCTGTAGTTATCACGCCCCTGACCAGTATTTCTATATGTATTGGATCTAGCATACATGTTTTTTAGACATCCAAGGGCGACAAGTGACGCCTCTTGGCCAGAAACCTGGTTCCGCAATTCTATCACAGTTTACACTAGCTTCGATGTTTAATCATATTATAACCCTTCCTGTTTTTCTACTGATCCATAAATTAACCCAAGTTACAGTCAGACCCCTATACTGTACATACTAAGTAAGCTTGTCCTCCGTAATTGAGCGTTGAAGCCAACGTAATAACGCTTCGTCCTTTGCCGAACGTAATCGGAGAAGTCAATATCGGCGGCTAAGTAAGTATCGTGTAGTTCATCATTATAGAGATTCTTAATTTGATGCGATAGCTTTTGAGAGCTTAGTTGCGCGTCACTTAGGTGACCATTAACCCTTACAGGAGTAGGTTGCTGAGACTGACCACTATTATCACGTGTGACTCCATTAGAATGCGACCTATATCCAGAACAACCAGTCTGATATTTATCCGATATGGTATCACGAGACACATGTCCCGCTTTTATAGATTCAGTGGAACGCAGAGTCATTCTGTCTTCCCGAGAGTGGAATTCAAAGTCTGTTTGTCTCCCTTCGTGAGGATATTCATGGGCTACCCCATTTACGTTGCTTTCAGAAGCCACTGTCCTAGGCGTATTTAACGTTGCAGGAATCGGGTAACCATTGCCTGTCACCGTTCCCGAGGTTCGAACATTTAAGGGCTGCTGTTTGCGTTCAAGCAGCAGGCTCACTACTGTCGCGGCGATTGGTTTTTGCATGATTTTATACATGTAAATAACCCTATGTCAAGGGCAGATAACCCCTGGGGACAAAATTTTGATCTAGACAGGAAGCTGAGCTTGTTTTGATAAGTTATTAATCACACTCAACCCTGATTTTGTATAGATTTTTCCATGCTTTTGTACATGTATATATCCCCGAGGCAGGGGCAGATAACCCTATATAGTCTATATAAAACGATAATAAACATCTATATAAGTTCAAAGTCGAAAGGGATTTTCTGAAACTCACAACAAATAATGAAGGAACAATGAGCTTCCTGTCAGGATCAAATTTTTTCTCCATATCTGCCCATGCAACAGGGCTATATACATGTATAATAAAATCTATATAAAATCAGGGTTGAAAAGGATTGTTCTGAACTTACAACAAATAGTCAAAGCAATAAAAGCTCCCTGCAGTTCAAGTCAAAAATTTATCCTTAGGATGTTTTCTGCCCGCGTACTTGAAATGTATAAAGTCATGGACAAAAGGTTATTACGCAGTCGTTTACGAAAAGCATATGCATATGTTTTCAAAAGCATATGCATAAATAACCATATAGGCCTCAGCTCCCACTTTTATACACCAGTGACAAAAGTGGTGGGTAAAGCGGCCATTTTTGTTCGCGGTAGCACAATTTGTGGCTTCACCAAGTCACGGAGACAAATGTGGTGAACACAGCCACCACTTTAGGTCATCGGTGAACAAAGTGGCGGGGGCCGAGACATATGTCTTTTCCGAAACTGACTTCATCGGTAGACCTTGTGATTTCCTTTTTTCATCCACGCCGTCTGATCAGAGTCATATTGCTCGAATAAACCATTTTTTGTTTTACGAGAATCATATTTTTCGCAGATGAGCAGACAGATTTGAGTAATGTAGATGAGGTCTCTTTCCATGCGACGCCCCTCATTTATATTTTGATTCTATTGCTATCGATATTTCCGAAGTCCGCAACCTGCAATTGGCTGTAGCTACAAAAGGAGGAGTAATGTAAATGAGCTGGTTTATCCGCAGCCAGCTGTCACTCTATCTCGTCACATACTAGTGAAACGCTGCGTGAATATAATTTTCCGCTCAACACGGACTGGCTATTCAGTGACATAAACTATAATAAGAGGAGATATGATTACTGCACTTGCCAATAAGGAGGATATCACTGCTATAAAAATTACTTCATACATCACGCTTCAGTAGCGCTACTGCTAAACATTCTTTAAATACACTGATAATGTGAGAGGTTCGCATAAAAAAAGTTGCTTCGGTATAAACACTAATTTATTCTGATGGATTAATACAAATATATGCAAGACTCGTTTGCAATATTGTACTTATCTACTCTTAATCATGAACGAGCCATCCTATTTTCACTGGGATTTATTTCGTTCCCCTCTTCAGAGTCCATCATTTGCCATGGGCTCATCCCTACTAGATATCAGGTAGGAGTTTCTCTATTATCTTATTACTTCAGCAGTTAACATTTTGGGTCTTAATTATTAATTAATTATTAAACAAAATTGAGCCGCGACACGAGAAAACCAACAAAGTGGTTATGTGCCCAGCGCAGACTCAGATCAGCCAGGGCATCTGCTTTAAAGGGTAGCTAAGGGTCTAAGCTACTTCCATGCGGACAGCGAAGACTCTGGGCAGACTGGGCGGATACCCAGGCTGATTTGAGTCTGCGCTGGGCGCACACCCACTTTGTTGGTTTTCTCGTGTAGCGGCTCAATAAAGATGTACCCTAATGACCCAAAGTAGGAGGCATGCCTGAGCGACCAGCTTAGCCTGCTACTTAGGAGAATTACAAGGAACGGCCTGGCAAGGGTCTGTACAGTTTGCCTGTCCGTCAGCAGTTATGTGTCACAATATTTAGGGAAATACAGTATAGTACATAATGAATGTGTTTCTTTTTAAATGATTATGCTTCTTGTTTCCGGGGGGGGGGGGGGCATTTTTTTTAAATTTTATCAAGAGACGGTTCTGTATCTGTTTGGGTAAAGAATGTTTTACTTAATCAGTAAACACTATTTTGAAAAATAGTACAATTAAGCAATTAAGATGGGGTCATCAGACTTATTTAAGTCTGTATCGTAAGACCCCAGTCTCACTGTCACGTTTTGAGGACTTGGTTGTATAGTCCGGTCTCATGGTACCAAGGGTTCCATGATACCAAGGTAAATTGGATCTGGCTTTGTTATGAAACTTAAACCATCTGCTAGGCCTTGATATTACTACATTGATAAAGTAGGGGGATGCTACTTTGTACTACAAAATAATTTATAAGATAATGAGGATATGTATCTGAATAAATATCAAATAAAGTAAAAAACTGGAGAATGTGGTTTCTCAACTTTTCCAGCCACCACCAGTACTATACAATTGTTGATATTTAATGTCAGCAATAATTCTGAATTCAACTTTTGCTATTGAATGGTTCAACATACCTATCTCTTAAAAATGCAAATAGAAATTACAACTTGAATGTATGCTTATTTATTTTTGGAGTGATTGATATAAGGGCAGCCATTAAGGCTTAAAACTGAAAATAGCACAAATTTACAGCAATCATTTTGATAGGAAATCAGCAAACTGGCTGCAACTGTTCCAACATTCAATTCTCATCCAAATACCTTTGAAGTTACTCTTACAAATAATTTTTGCTTGGTAAAACTACATTATGAGATAACCACACAGTGCAAGTAAATATTATACACCATATGCCATAATGGAGAAAATTTTAAATATGCCATTTCCAGATTCCAAATGGTCAAAAACACCTGTATCAAAAGCTTTTATGAGCTCCAATAAAACTGATAATAACCATTAATATCTTGCCTGAAATAGTGTGAGATATTAATATTTTTTTTTATTTATATAAGCTTTACAAATTTGATAACTTTCTGTTTGCCGTGGTATCATGAAACTGTATTCTGACAGGAAAATAGTTAGCATGGCTTTGTTCGAGTCCTACTTGTAAATAATAACAGGATTTATATGATTATTAAACTTTATTATAACAAAGAACATGGTTTGTTGAAAATACTATTGTGCACCAATCATTGCAGTGCTGCACATAGCATGTGTTGTCTCACTTTAAACATTAAGTACCTTGGTACCATGGAATTCCTGGCTACTACGTTTGACAAAAAAAGTACTCCGTTTTGCAGTTATTTAGGTGTTACTATGTTTCTAGTACGTTTCCAATACGTTTCAGTACGATTTACTTCGTATTACCCGGTTATCAAACGGCTTAGTGCCACGCTTTTAGAAGGGATAAGAACAGTTCTCGTACCTACTACGATTCCGTACGTATTACTAGGGAATACTAGGTAGTGTCCGGTCGAAGTGACGTTGAAGTTGGTATCGCAAAACTTACAAAACCGTTATAAAACGCAGATTCTAATGCACTTACTTATACGCGACGTCTGATTGGATAACGGCAAAAAGTTGCGACAGTAAATCATGCGATATACTGTCGGAAACCTGACATCATTACGTAACGTCGCTTCTTATCGGTTGTCGTCTGGTTTTACGTCGCTGAAAGCGTTTGCAATGGGTACAATGTAGCACACTTTTACATGTGAAAATGTGAAAAGTACATTAGAATGGGGATAACTATATTGAAATTATTGTCATTTGAGAAGGTAAATCGACGGTTTTATGGTCGCAAATTGGCGCGTCGCCGTAAAACGAAATTTCCGACCATAAAACCGACGATTTACCTTCCCAAATGACAACTTTGAGTACCGTTATCCCCTAAATAAAACGTCACAAAACGTTCTTTGACATGGGAAAACGTATATAATACGTAGTAGTAGTACAGGACCTTCACGTATGACTACATATTCAAAATGTTTTATCTACGTTCTAGTACGTAGTACGATCAGACTACGCTTCAGTACGTTTTTACTGTGCATATAGTAAGTATTTCGAAATGCTTCTTATAAGCTGATTTTTCAATTCAAACGTAGCTAGGCCACGTGTGTAGCTGTATAGATCCGTATAGAATACGCATTCACCACGTTTTAATGCGCACATTCCCGTTTTGGTATGCTTTAAATAGAAAAACTAGTCCTCAATACATGACTTTAAGACGGAGGCTTAGAGGACCTCTGAGTTATTCTTGTTACGTTTTTGTACGCATTTAATGCGTTTCGGCTTCGTTTTAGTACGTTTTGACCACGCTCTACTACGTGTTGCTACGTTTCCCTATTGATGTACAACACATTTGTTCTACTCAGATTCGGGATTTGCACGAAGGATCCAGGCGTGAAAGCTGTTTCGAGCCTGTTCTTGAAAAAATACAGTTTGTAGTTTAGATGCAAAAATGCTTGTTCGTCAGTTTAAAAAAAGTGCTGATTTTCGGAATGGTTGATGCCGATAATAAATAACACAAAAAACGAACGGCCATGCGTAATTTTGTAGTGTTTAAACTAAGGAACAAGATGATCGTGCATGAAACAGTGTAGTCGTCTTTTTAATCTTGCATTATAATTTTGCCTCTGTCCCACTAAATTCTATATACACCTGTGTACATTTATTATGACATGCATCGAATAGCAGCACTATTTTGATTGATTTTTATGTATATACTTCGAATCTATTCGATTTATCAAAACAAAGCATAACTGCGCATAGGTGTTTTTTTTTATCGAAAGACAGCCATTTGATTACTATTTTTCCTGCAACACCTTCATCAGAAGTGCCGCCTTGAAATGTGTATATTGTATTTTTCCTTCATGTATGGCTCCTAGACATTTTTTATGCTTTTTTTTCTCTGTGAGGTAAAAGAGGGATTCCACCATTCTGTTGGTATGATTTAATAATAACAAATTTGTTAGGTACCGCCTCAAGTGCAAAGAAGCTAAACTCAACTACTCAACAAACTATTCGGATAAAAAAAAACGACATATATTCTGCTACTCTTCATATTTGTTTTCATTCCTTTCTATGGCGAGATTGAGACAGCGGATGAAGTAGATCAAGATTATGCGAAATGTTCAACCTTGCCCGAACTTCCGGGTTGTGTGTTTCCGGGGATGGGCACATTGAGTCTTCGATCCCCGCTCCCCTGCACCCTCACCCCCAAATAATAAATAAATAAATAAATAAATAAATAAAATAAAATAAATCAAAATGAAAATAAAAAATAAAATACATACATAATAAATTTAAAAAAAATATATAAAAATAAATGAATAAATAAATTCTGCAGATTTGGATTCTTGTCAAAACAAACTGTTTTCATTACCGTGTATTTAACTATCGACCAAATGATCACAGTCGACTAAGTATAAAACAGAAACATGCTTATTTCATTTGTTTATGTGTGGTTTGAAATCTCAAGTTACTGACACTGACATGAATTCGTGAGAGGAACTGTATTATATGTATGTGTGTGGCATATGAAATATGAAAGCATTATACAACGATTATGCTAATCCTACGTAACATTACTGATGCAAAATATTTTAAACAGTTAAATACCAAAGAATCAATTTAGTAATAATATTTATCAACTTAACAGCAACACTGACCTTGAGATAAATGATGAATTGAATAATACATAAATATATTTGCAAATAAAATGACATGTTTAAGCTGTGATTTATCAGGAAATTACTCTTAAATATTCAGATTTTAATTGCATTGACTTCAAAACATTCAAATTGCAAAATACAGATTCATTATGCTATTTTTAAGTTACATCATATATCAAACTAAAGTTGATGAATATATTGCATATCCTGAGAATGATAGAGCGGAATAAATTGATACTAAAGACGGTTTTTATTAAAAAAAAAATCAATTATGTGTTGCCTACTGTGTGTATTTTTCCACACTTTGCTCTTTATTTCTTCTTAAAACATATGTTCTGGATTATCTTTAGAATCCCCTGATAATATTGTTTTTCAACCCCACAATACATGAAACGAGAGTTATTATAAGTGAATATACAATGTAAGAATGAGCTTAGGGTGACTTTGTTAGTGAAACTGATACGCAAAATTTATCCCGTCGCGTAGCTTAACAATGGTAGGAGGCAAGGCGTGCCTGTTTGACTAGGAAATCTTCTCCCTGAATCTTATTTTGTTCAGTCACTGTCTCAGGAAAACAATGAAACTTGAAGTTTGAAGATAACTTGTGAGGTCGCAAAACACTCGGAACATTTTGATGCTCTTTTATGGAGACGTCTAATAAGACAGACTTAGCAGTTAATAGCTGCTTAGAACTAATAGTCTGGGGCCGGTTGTTCAAAACTGGTCAAAACTAACGATGTCGTTAGTTAACGTTTCGTTAAAATTTCAAACGTTAGTATCTCAAATATGCCAATATTTTTTGTTGAAAAAATGTGAGAAGCTTTTGCACTTCACAAGCTTCTCTCATTTTTTAACAAAAAATATCAGTGTATTTGGTTATAAAGTCATAAAACACTTAACCAGTTGACCTCTTAACGAGCTCGTTAGACTAACGATGCTTTGAACAACTGGGCCCAGGTTGCCAAATGGAGATTTTGGGTGCAACCCCAAAAAATAGTCCGCAAAAAAAGTTTTTGCACAAATGTGTTCACCAATATGTCCGTACACTGAAACTGAATGATGCCACCTTGGCATCATTGGGGAAATTAAAATATTCAAGATGGCGTCCAAGATGGCTGCCAAGGGATAAAATCCTCAATATCTTCTTAAATATAAGGGCTAGAAACATACTTTTGGTGACTACGTATAGGTTTTCGAGGTCCAAGAATCGATTAAGAATGTCAAAAATTATTTCAGACAAACAGTTACAAAATGGCAGACAAGATGGCCGCCAAAGCATAAAAATATCCATATCTTCTTTAGTATAGGGGCTAGAAACATGATTTTGATGTCTGCATATGGGTTATAGGGATCCAGGAATCCATTAAGCATGTTAGAATTTACTTTAAGGCACCAACTTACACAAAATGGCGGACAAGATGCCGGACAAAGCATCGATTACGGAGCTGAATGTCTTAAGAAATGCACTTTTTGATAGCAGAATTCAGGCTTTAGAAAGTTTTTTAACTCAGAATTTTGAAATTATAAGATCTGTGAATGTTTTAAAAAGACGAAGTCATAAAGACCTCATTTTGCTTCTGATAGTGCTACTACCAAGGAGACCATGGTGATCCATAAGAGCCCAGTCCGGGTATGGGCAGACAGCCCCGTTTAGAAAATTTCAGTCGCAACCGAAAGACATTGACAGCTTGATAATTCATTGTTATTTTAAGAATGTCGTTTTAATTGCTTTTTTATGTTCATAATTCCATGCATGTACTTTTTGGTAAAGTAAAATGATAGACAGAGATCAAGAAGTAATACAATCAGACCCCACATTCCGCCCTCAAAACCAAAATACAAAAATGACAAATATTCGCGAAAGACAAGCATAGTAAATCGAACGAACAGCCCTTTCTCAGCCATTCAGTTACCCCAATTGAAAACAACAGTAACATTTATTTTACCTATTTCATCAGTGTTTCAAATAAGACAAAACAGAAAGCAAACTGGGCAGCTATAAGGTAACCATATTGCTAGAAGACCACAGACAAGCGGACACAAGAACACGTAACATTGAGAAACAAAAAGGGAAGTTAACTAGTTTTACTTGGTCCAAACCCATGCCTTCTGCTTCTGCAGTGGTTCAAAACATTTAGTTAACATTTGGTCTGCATGAAGGGTACCCAACTCATCAATGAATCATCACAGACAGCAAATCAATCACGGATAAAACCTGTGATGAATCAAATATGAGGACTCGACAGAAACAACGTATTGCGACACCTGGAGATCCCTCCGAAACGACACCGATGAAATTCTGGAGCAAAAGAATAGCACCAGAAGAACCCCGAATGGCCAAGCAGTGGGGCAAAATTTTGATCTTGGCACAAAGGTTTTTTTTTTTACTTTAATTGCTTAGCTGAATTTAAGTTTTGTAAGAAAAATCCTTTTGTGCCCTGACATTTAAGATTTACTTCTTTTTCTGTATTGTAGCCTTTAAGCAGGGGTAAATAACCCAGAAGGATAAAATTCCAGTCGTAACAGAAAAAAAAACTTTACTTTGATGTTTTGTCAGGAGCTTAATAAAAATCATTTTCAGGTCTTTGATTCTATGCTGACATTATCTCAGTGTAGAAGCAGGAATAAACAACTTTTGGCGACACAGTTTTAATCTGCCAGGAAACTGTATTGCAGTTTTGGAAAATCCCTTTTAGAGATGGTTCTAACTCTACTTGTAGATCTACCTTTTCTTTTCCAAATGCAAAGTCATTTATTCAGTTTCTATAAACTACGTGCCCCGAGTTTGGGGGCATACGTGACCCAACGTTTACATACTTAAAACTTTTGAGGAATGTGAAATATTACATGAAAATACCAACTTATGTGTACTTCAGTGGTTCAGGAGAAGAGGACTTTTCAGATGAAACGATGACATCTTGGGCCGCAAGCATTCATACCAATTTTCGTTCTCTCAAACAAATGGAAGTATAGCTATTTATCAAATTATCCCAGTAGCCTTTTGCGCCGTTGGAGCAGTGGGTTGTTAGATTCTCACTGTGTCACTGGCATAGCGCTTTTATGAAAGGTCGGGCTAAATCTATCCTTGTGCCGTCTTTTGACCATCCTTGATTCTAGTCCGGTACGAGTACATATTTTTTGCATAGTCGACAGATAGCCTTTTTCAGTTGTTGTCAGAGATAGGATTCAAACCCCCTGTTTTCTGTACTTAAGCCAACTACTCTAGTAACTCAAAAAGTGAGTATGATCGGCCTAGCAGCTTTGGTAGTCCCTCATAAAGCACCCGCTTGTATTATGAAACATTGATGGATGCAGTAACATCCAAATCTCGAGCTTCCGCCGATGGATGGGTGACCTGGCGGTTTACGTCCTTTTCAACAATGTTTGAGGCATATCAGGACAACGGGAGGGTAATTATGAAAGTCACTTAACAATGAAGCTGTCAGGGTTCGGACAGAATCTCGCCTCAATCGGAAATTGGAAGAGCATATTGGCTGTCCGCCCGTCCGACTGTCCATAAAGTTTTAAAGGCTAAAGCTAGGACCCTGAAACTTCATAGGCGGAATGAACATGAAATTAAGCAAATCCATATCGTTTTTTACCAGAATTATGCCTGTTTCGACGAAATAGGCAACCTTCAATCTTGTCAAAGAAATAGATGGATAGCCGCATAAGGTATGATGCTGATATATATTTGGCATACAATGTAGGAGCGATATGTAGATGACCTGTGTAGACGCAAGCTAAGTTAAGACTTTGTCGACAAATTATCTAGAGGACCGCTGATATTTGGCGTAGAGTATGGAATTAATACGTAGATGGCCTGATTAGCTTTTGAGAAAGTTTCGTACAAAGCTAATAAATCATAGCCCTTTATGAACTTAGATATTTTAGCCATATTCGAGCTAAAACATGACTTTGTCAACAAAATATCTAGGTAAGGGCCTGAGCTAAGCCCCTGGTATTTAGCATTCAGTTTTGATCAATAAGTAGATGACCTGATTAACTTTTTGGAAATTTCGTATGAACTATGTTCGTTATCGGACTTTGACAGGTTACCCATATGCCATAAAACATGACTTTGTCAACAAAACTTCAGAAGAACTTCTTGAGTTAGACCCTTATATATGGCTAGGACCCTTAAGTTAGAGAATTTCGGAAGGTGGTCAAGTCAAAGAATTTCTAAATACCAGATAAGTAAAGGAAAAGTCAGGTAATTTAATACCTTTGATCCAAAAATATTCGGCATAAGAAGTTTTCTGTTTTGTATTCGCAACTGCCTTTTCGTGAAAAAAAAATGCAGTGTCTTTTTTTCCTCGCACACTTGATAGATACTATTACAGTATTTTAAAATTTGTGCTTGAAAATTCGTAATATTTTATTTTAAAATTGCATAATAATTTAAAGAGAGCTAGGAAACAGTTTTTTTTTTTTTTGGCAGAAAGAAAAGTTACCGTTAAGTTGTGTTATTTGGATCAAAGAAAACACAGGGAAAAGTCAAGGAATTTCGCTTCGAAATTGGGTTGGCTGTAAAGAGGATCGTATCACGAGCGCAGAGCGCGAGTAATATCTCTTACAACTGACAGACAAATAGTGAATCATAATTCAACAATTCAGTGCTAGATCTGAACTATTTCGATTCTAACACTCAAAAATGCTGGAAAAAAATCATTATTTTCCTTCAAATTATCCCAACCTTTTGCGTCTATGCGTGCACAACCTTCACTGTAACACAGATAATCATACGGGTTTTATTTTCTGACCATTTTAGAAAAAATACGTAACACCGTCTTACGCCAAGGTACACCACCAAAACGATACAAGAATCGCCATTTATTGTCTTTAACGTCAGCAATTAGACTCACGTGCTCAAAATAACAAAACACGAAACGTTTTCATTGCTTCTATAGGCGCGCTATGTTAGATTCTGTGACAAATAATATTTTGCCTTTTAGTCCGGGGGCATATGTCGTTCCCGTGAACATTCGTGTTAATTTTTGGCAACATATATCAACTTCATCAGTGGTGGGTACACAATGGAAAAACACATGTTGCCATTTTTTCTAATGACTATTTGGCCGTAACGATCGATAATATACGTTACATATATGTATTTGTGTTAAAATCATGTAATGTCTAGGTAGCTCCTTATGTTTTATTTTTATTCCTGTTTTTTTTTCTATAGAATCATCTGTAAGTATTAGAAAACACAGCTAAATTTGTTTTTTCATCATTAACTACCACAAGTAGTAACGTAAATAACTTTAATCTATAATATAACTTCCAGTATTACATCTTTATCTCTCACAGAACATTTATGAAAATAATATCCTGGTAGTTCTTATGGAATACTGATTATTTGGTGCTACAAGCCTTATTACCAAGTGGTTTAAGGACTTCATGAGGTGTGTTTTATACGTGACGAAACTAAGAATATTTCGAACTGTAATAAATTAGACTTGACAGATTCAGAACAGTCTGTTTGCTTATTTGTTATAGCATAAACCAAAAGCTTTTCTTTTTTTGTTTTTGATACTATTGCCCAGCTACTCAAATTTACGATTCTTGGTGTAGTGACATACGTGATATCTTTGTATATGAAGCAAAAACTGCTAAAAGAGACTTATTACTTTAAAGAAAAATAATCTGCAATCATAAACAAGCATTTGATTTGTATAAAAGTGCCGAATAAAAGTGATATAGTCAGTTTGAGGAAGTTGAAACCTGATCGGCGATGTTCCTGGCCATGGTAAGTCAAACAATACCAGTAATCAGAAATACAAAATATCACTGAAAATATCTGGTACATTTAACATACAAGTTGTAAGAATCTAAAACAGAAAATATAACCTGACCCTTGAAGAGTGAAGCCACACTGTTACCTAAGAAAGCTAACGGGGACATTTGCTGATAGAGAATGCTTAGGTTCGTAAGACTTTCACGTACTTTACGTGACCAAGTGGAACATTATTGTTCAGCTTAAGTCGAGAAACGAAACTAACCCCGGAATAAAACGTTGCAGGGTAGTTTATTACATAGGTATATCTGGCCTACGGTTATAGTTCACAACGGTAATGTACTAGTTGGGACCTTAAGAGTACAATGTTGCACACAATTATTATAAGTAGAAGGAAAAGAATAAAAGAAATTTTTTCACGGGCTATCACAGCAATAAAAAATACATGTATACATATACTTTTTTTAAAGATTATCTTTACTTCCATGCTATTTTATCCCCTTTTTCGTACTAGTATGGTTATATACAACAGTCTCTTAAAAGAATTGATTCAGTATTGAACATATGCGTACTTTTGATTTCACAGTTAATTTATATTTTAAGGGATAGAGTTCAACAGAGTTTAAAGCCACATATCGAAATGGCAAGTAAAGATGACAAAGTATTTTGATGTAGGATATTGCTGTTCTATCTTGGCGAATCCCATTTTTTTTCTTAATAATTTATCGAACCATAATTTTACTTTGCAGCACGATAACAAAACAAAGAAAAGAAAAAACGGAACGAGTAACGAAAACAACCAGTTACTGAGTAGTTTATATAGTTCTCATATCGTATATGCTCAAACAGTAGTATATTAGTTCTGAATAGCAATAAGGAAATGGTACAAGTGATGCATACTGTAGATATAATGTAAATAACATTAATTCCTGATTTTCAAATGATTTCATTGACTTTGATCATATTACCATATTGCAGCTTAGC
Source organism: Ctena decussata (assembly GCA_963989385.1). NCBI lineage: Eukaryota > Metazoa > Mollusca > Bivalvia > Lucinida > Lucinidae > Ctena > Ctena decussata. The sequence goes on from OZ022499.1 coordinate 46,757,227, forward strand.
AATAATCACTGAAATAAACTTAGTATTTATTAAGTGTTACTGCTATTCTGAATGATCCTTGTCCAGATATTTAATATACAGTATTATGACGCCGGTAATATCAATACAACAACTGAAGAAATATACATAATAAAAGTTGAATGATCAAAGTTAAATTAGACTTTTGTTATAGTTACCTGTGTGTGATAATGTATCCAAACACAGACAGGGGTGTGCAGTATTACCTGACCAAATAAATCTTTGTAATGTTACACTGAGCGATACATGTCGGGCACAGACCGATAATAAGACACTCTGTGTTTCATAAAAAACATAGTTTTTCATTGTGACATTGTCACAGTGATAATAATATGTAGCAGTGTAACCGATGGAGCAATACAAACGGGTAACGTTGTTTACAATTCAGCATGTAAGTTATAATAGTGGGATTAACACAATCTTTCATTTTAGGTAGTACTGTGCAAAGGGCTGCTGAATGAGAATAAAATTGACATCATAGCAATAAGGGTATTATTAACAGTCACCTGAGTCGATACTTCTGTCAGTTGCCTTAGATGACAGGCTCTTTTCCGTGTAAGTTGTCTGATTGGTTCGGTCGACAGCACAGGTAGGGAAATAGGTATCACCTCTGTGACAGTTCTAAACCAAGACATAAATCACTTATGTCTAATATCAACTTATATATATACATAATTTCCTGGTCGCATGTAATGTCAAAAGATGGGTTTTGTGATGTTGCTACAAGACAGATTGAATGTTAAGAAAGCTCTACATGCTTCAGATGTAAAGATCTATATGTTTACAGAGTAGTTCTTGTGTGAATTCAATAGCGAACTTTGCCATCTTAGTAGTGGTAAGTTAAGTGTTCTCTGACATCTGAGAATGAAGCCTTCGAAAACGCTTTCTCAATAATAATAATGATAAAAATAATAATAATAAAAATAAATTCCTGTTAGATTACAAACATGTAACGTAATGTTACTGTTACACTGCCGTTCAAGTACAGGACAACCCCATATTGTTATAGTTCAAAGACATATAACTTGGTGTTTCTTCACGGTTTGGTGTACATCTGCTAACTTAAGACATGAAATACAACACTGAAGGGCTACACCATCTACAGTTAGCAATTTTTGTCCAATTTAAGGGAGATTCTGAAGAAAAAAGTTGCATTTTCTCCTAATCTGTCAATGCCACTGCTAACTGCTACCTAACTAATTCAAACTATACAAGCAGTTCTTTCAAAAATGGGTACGATTCAATCAGATGAGACAGGGTGTCTTTATTTAAAACAACACATCCTTACTTCATTCAAGCGATTCACTCAGATCATGGTTGCTTATTTTATTATTTATTTTTAGTTATAGTGATATACGTTACAGGTCTTGCGTGATGGATAAGTCATCTTTTTAAAATAGCTCAGTTTGTTTTTTATATATCAAGATATTTAAAAAAAGTCATGTTTATAAATTTATTTGCTCTCTACACTTCATATGTAACGGCCGGCTGCTGTAAAGGCTAATGTTACCCCACCCTCTACGTTGACCAGTTTCAAGGTAAAACACAGAAATATAATGTGGCAACAACGATTTTTGAGCTTCAAAGAGCCTGCCCTTGATAACTATGATAAAGGAATAAAATTAACAGATATGCCTACAGGGTCCCATTTATATTCCACATGATCCTGGATTATTATCCCTCGGACAGTTACGTAACGTAATGTTACTGTTACGATGCCTTTTAAATGAAACACCAATGTTATTATAGTAGAGTGAGCATAAGAAAGGCGTTTTTCATACTTACTAGTACACTTTTCATTTTAAGACATAATACAAACTCCAACAGCCGTTAGCTCTTCTTACTAGTGTTTTGGGAAATCTTATGAAATATGTAACATTCTGTCTTCGATTGATATTGCCACTGCTAACTGCAACCTAACTGATACAAAGTATATAAGAATTATTTCAAAGATAAAAGGAGCACGATTCAAAGACAAGTGATATCATATGCTCATTAAGGACCACATGTATTAACTTCATTCCGCCGATTTGGTATAATCCTTATAGTTCATTCGAATTTTTGGTTACAGTTATATACGTTACAAATATATCATGACAGCTGACCAATATTTAAAGACTACTTTTTGCGTTTTATGTCGTAGAATATTCAAAAGACATATTTATGACATAAAACACTTTCTACAACTCATTTGTTACAAATGGGTGTCGTATTGGGTCAATGTTACCCCACCCACTACTTTGGCCATTTTCTAGGTAAAATGATGAAAGAAAAAATGGCAACAACCATTTTTCAACTTCCAAAAGACTGTCCTAAGTGACTATGATAAGGGCATAAAATTAACATTCATGTTCACGGGACCCCTTTTTTACGACATATGCCCCCGGACTATTTGCAATAGCAGATAAAAAAGAAGCCGTGCTTAAACTCCCAAACAAAAAAAAACTCAGACTCCTCATGACTCTAGAATATCAAATCGTCACCTACACAAGAGTATCAAATGTTCTACCTAACTACCATAATAGTGTAGCGGTTGAGGGCAAAAAAAAGAGAGAAAAAAAGAGAAAACAACCCACCAAATAGTTCAGATAGTGATACAACCATCATCTTTCTATCTGTTCGTTAAGAGACTTCATTCACCCTTGAATATTATGTCTCTGGTGGCAAATACCTTTATCTGTTATGTGGCGATGAAAAATGTGGGCCATCTAAAACTCCACTATCTTTAAGATGTTCGACGTCTTTTAAAAATGGCGGCAAAACTGATCAATTTTGCAAAACTAGCTATTGTTGCCTTGTCCTATAGTCTTTTAACTACCAATAAATTCACCCCACATCTTGAGAAGTGTTTTGTACTACAGTTTGTTTGGAAAACAGTCACAATTTGGCATTTTATGTCATCAGACTACTGTTTTTGGTGGTGACTTACGTTACCGCATCATGCTTATGGATTTTCACTATTTTGATAGATTTTCATCTAAATCGACACTGAAATAGAACTATAGGTTACCATTGTGGAAATGATACTTTATTATTCTCTACAGAAAAAATATCCTCATAGTGAAAAGAGTTAATGTTACTTACGTTGCTAGGTCTTTTATGAGACAAAATGTGCAAAATACTTTATTTTGATGGAAGAAAACTACCATAATTCTAAACAAACAACTAAAACTAATACATTTGTATCAACATATGCCGAAAGTCGCGCTGTTATATACGTTACCGTGTATATGTTATCTAAATAATTTCTGAAGCATGAATATTTGCATTCTAGAATGTAAATTAGGAGAAAACACTACTTTGTCGTTTTATCAAAGTCATTTGGCATTATAGTAATTATAAATAAAGCTATTTAGTATTTAGTGGCTTGATTTGGTACCTTAGTCGGCAAAGTGGTTTTGTAATAAATTAGGATGTTTTTACCACAGAGGTGTTACATAACAATGAGCTGGCACCAAAGTACTGAAGAGGCCATTAGTTGCCATCAGTCTTTATTCAATCTTCATAGATCAAGAGTGGTCACGTGATTTGAACTAACCCGGTAACGATAAAATGTCTGATAAAAATATGTGAAATTCTAAGGAAATACGGGAATATTGAGGATAAATTTAGATCGTAAGCTGACATTATGTTCTCCGCCTTATCTTGAATTTTGATTTTTGAAATTTAAAGACTTGTACACTGTAATGCCTATTTGTACAATTTTCATGGGCGGGAGATTGAAGGACAAATAACTGCCGTAAAGACTCCAAAATTAACTCTGTCAATCAACTGTCAATCAAATAGTCTGAGCAACTGTTATGAGTTGGATTTTGGTCATTTGTTATGACACGTCGGCGATACAATAAGGGACAATGAAATAAGTCATCGCCTCAAACACTCCAGGACTCGAAGAAGTACCGTAGTCGTTTGACTGAAGACATTGCCGAAGCCGAGGCCGAAGCCGTAGCCGAGGCTGATACCGAGTCCGATATTTCTGACTTATCTAGTGGTGCGGTAAATAGTTTGAACCAAAATACAATGTCATCACTAAATCAAGAACTGCCTAGTGAATCCAACATGGATAGTTTTTCACAGTCTGATCTTGTATCTGCGAACGTTGACATGTCGCAGGCTCCTAGTACTTCAAATACTGAACAGTCTATCCTACAGCCGAATTCACAATCAGATATTCCCCTGCCACAGATGGCTACACAGATGGCTACTCCTCCCCCACCGCCACAGCTTCTGAGTCAACCCATGATGAATGCTAATATGGGTCCACACATGTGCTATGTACATGCCAACTACCTCGCCTATGAACATGAACTTCCCACAACAGATGTTAAACTTTGCAAGTCAAATGCAATCTGTGCCCCAGAGATCAATGCTATCAGACGAAGATGTACTGAGAGTAGCCTTGCAAATAAAGACTCTTCTTAAGGATGACATCGAAAAGTTGGTTGAAACTCGCATAGAACCCCTCAAAAATCAACTAGCTGCAGCCAACACGTCAATAGCAGAGCTCCAGGAAAAGGTAAAATATTTGGCGAGACAGCAAGACGACCTCGAGCAGTACTCGGGTAAGTCATGTTTAAGGGTGTCGGGCGTCACTGAAACTGCTAATGAAGACATTAACAAAGTTGTGTTAGAACTGGCAAATCATGTGGAGGCTGACATCAGCCAAAGCGATATCGTTGCAGCTCATCGTTTGGGTGTAGAAAGTGGTAACGATTCGGGTGCGGCGAGAGGTGTGGTCGGCAGGAAAAATGTCGCGACATTATAGTAAAGTTTTCAAATTATGATGCAAGGTATAGACTGTTGAAAGGCAGGGTCAAATTACGCGATGCGCATTCGAAGGTCTTCATTAATGAAGAATTAATGCGAACTCGCAGAATGCTGGCGTACGAAAGCCGACAACTCAAAAAGAAAGACTTGATAAAAAAACCTGGGTGTATAAAGGAAATGTATACATTCTAGATAAGTCTGATAATAAACTCTGTGTCTGGTGCCTTGATGACCTCAGTCCCTACCAACCCAATGTATAGGTGTCCTACACTGTTACTGTCAACCTATAAACTATTATCACTATATCTGACGAAATCTTGTTTCATTGTTTTGGAAATGTAAAGTGTGTTTACTTGTGAAATTCTCATCATCTTTTTGGTATCCTAATACTTTCTTTTGAACATAAAATGACCGAAATACTATTGAAGGATCGTCAGCCTTGATGGAATAATCTCTAAAACGCCGAAATGGCTTCGAACTGGCGTGGATGCAGCGTCACAGCGCTGGATCAACGTCAGATTGACGTTATTTCGACGCAGAGAGTTTGCTGTATTAGATTATAGCTACTGACGGGATTAGGGTTGGTGAGACCTTGAAGAGGACTTCCTGTGTCTTCGTTGGGCATTTTGTGGTCCCTCATTGGAGCCGCCTCCTTGAGGCATTTCTAGTGAGTGACCACAGTTGCATCTTGGGGTTGACCGCGTTGAGGGTGTCTTATTTGGAGTAACTCCCCGTCCCGACCCTCACCTCTTAGCTCTGGAAGCTCTGATATGATATATTAACAAATTTCAATCCATTGTCATGAAATGTTAATTGTATTTTACCACTTGCTTTATGTGTCCTAATACTCTCTGTTTAACATGAAAGGACAGAAATATTGTCAAAAATCGCTAACCCTGGTGGAATAATTTCTAATAAACTGCTTCGAGCTGGCATATAAGCAGCGCCATAGGGTTGGATCGACGTCAGAGTGACGTTGTTTCGACGTTGATGTCTGATATCTTACATGCAAAGATGAGGTTGGACTAAGTGAGATCTCGAAGACGAGTTATATTTTTTCGGTGGGCATTTTGTGGTCCCTCATCAGAGCCGCCTCGTCGATGTAGCTCTTGTGAGTGATGACAACATGCACCTTGGGACTCGACGTCTGAATGACGCTGCTTCGCCGTTTGAGTGTTTGATGTAAAATGACAGCTACAGACGAGGTTGGGTTTGGCGAGACCTCGAAGACGACTTTTTTTCTCTTCGTTGGGCATTTTGTGGTCCCTCACTGGAGCTGTCTCGTTGAGGCGGCTCTTGTGAGTAACCACAAACTGCACATTGGGGCTGAACGCATTGAGGGTAATTTTCTGAGCCTGAGCTCCCCCGCCCGATCCTCGTCTCTCAGTACCTGGAGCCCTGCAAATTATTGTGACACAGTTATTAACCCTTGCTGACTAATCTTATTGCTTAACTACTTCTTGAATGCTTACAGCACAGAATTAGCATAACGGTCTTTCTACTAGTATAGTAACTCATTCATAAATGACCATAACAGACGAAAGGGAGCCTTGTGGTGTTCATAAAGTGTGGTTATCTTGTGATTTGTTCATCTTATATTGTTGTTTTGATTTGAAAAGGCCATACTAGTACCAGTTAAACCAGCTGAACTTGCTCATGGTGGTGCACATGTTAGGCATAGTTTAGCTTGTCTGCAGACTGGTCTAGGTCAGCTATCCCAAGGCGCCACAAGTATCCTTTACGTTTGCCTCTGGCCAAAGTTTGAATTTGTTGTAAGTATGGCACAGAAATTTAATTTTGTATTCAGGAGTCTCGCCACCTCTTACAAGTACAAGTGAAGGTCTGGACTGGTTTTACTAATCCCGACGTTCTGCCATGGGGCTGCAACGGTTTGAGTATTTTGTCAAATGATCGTGTAGATTCGGACTGTTTGTGCTGGTCCGGGTTGGTTATTCGTGTGATCGATTGTCGTCAAATATAAATTATGACATATGTTGACATGTATACTGTTTAAATGCTGAATCAGAGGATAGACCCAGCAGACACACAATGTTGAATCAGCCTTGAATCAGCCTTGATTCGACGTCGTGACGTTAAAACACAGCTGAATCAAGGTTGGATCAACCTTGAGTGCCCAGTGGGGAGTTGCTATGAATTACATATCTCATGGTCTAATTGGCTTGTGCATGCACATGAGGATCATAACTCCATTTGTTTGTTGACTAGTCTATATCTCCCATAAGTGTCCTTTGTGCTCGACTCGGTTCCAAATATGTAAATGACAGCCTATGCTCGCACATGGGGATCATGACTCCATTTGTTTGTTGACTAGTCTATATCTCCCATAAGTGTCCTTCGTGCTCGACTCGGTTCCAAATATGTAAATGACAGCCTATGCTCGCACATGGGGATCATGACTCCATTTGTTTGTTGACTAGTCTATATCTCCCATAAGTGTCCTTCGTGCTCGACTCGGTTCCAAATATGTAAATGACAGCCTATGCTCGCACATGGGGATCATGACTCCATTTGTTTGTTGACTAGTCTATATCTCCCATAAGTGTCCTTCGTGCTCGACTCGGTTCCAAATATGTTAACGACAGTCTATGCTCGCACATGGGGTCATAACTCCATTTTTCTCTTTTTAGCTCACCTGAGCCGAAGGCTCACAGGTGAGCTTATAGTATAGGCAGGCATCCGTCGTCCGTCGTACGTCGTCCGTCAACATTTTCAAACGACATCTCCTCTGAAACTACAAGGCCCATTGTAACCAAATTTCATATATAGCATCTATAGGCAGGGGGAACCAATAATACTGTTTTTTATCCAAATCGCTTCAGAACTTTGGTTGCTATGGCAACTTAAAGTTTCCATTGACTTGTATGAGAAAAATCGAAAATTTGCATTTATTGCTATGTCACAGCAGATATTTTGACAAAACTTTTACAGAAATGTTCCTTGAGTAGTCCTCCATCAACCACATGAAATTTTTGTCAACTGCACAATTTGGCTGGTTGCCATGGCAACAGAATGGTTAAAAATAGAAAAAATATTCAAAAATCATCTCCTCAGAAACTATGCAACCAATAAAGCTCAAACTTCACAGAAAGGATCTTGGCACTGCCCTCTATAAAAGTACTGTTTTTCTTGGCAATTGCTCTAGCAGTTCGGTTGCTATGGGAACTTAAATTTGCCATTTACTTATAATGGCAAAATAGAAAATTTGCATTTATTGCTATGCCACTGCAGATATTTTGACAAAACTTTTATAGAAATGTACCTGGAGTAGTCTTTAACCAGCCTTGTTAAATTTATACAAATTGGGCAATTTTTCTGGTTGCCATTGCAACCGAATAGTTAAAAATGGAAAAATATTAAAAAATCATCTCTGCATAAACTGTGTGGCCAATAAAGCTCAAACTTTACAGAAAGAACCTTAGTACTAGCCACTATAGAATTACTATTTTTCATGGCTATTACTCCAGCAGTTTGGTTGCTATGGCAACTAAGAGTTTCCATTGACTTATAATGGGGAAAATGGAAATTGGCAATTTTTGCAGTCTCACGGCTTTTATTTAGATTTTCTTTCTACAGAAATGTTTCTTGAATAGTCCTCTATATTTCATATGAATTTTCTCCAAATGGCTAAATTTGATTGGTTGCCATGGCAAAATATAGGGTAAATTTTCGAAAAAAAAAAGAAGAAAAATGAAAAAATCTTCTGCTCAGAAGCCATATGGGGGATGAAGCTGATATTGTGCAAACATGCCTCTACATGAATTTTGTTTCTTCTTCCAACCCAATAAGAACTTTGGTTGCTATGTCAACTTATAGTTTCCATTGACTTATAATGGGGAAAGTGAAGCCATGAGGAGGATGAAGCTGATACTTTGCATACATATTAATAACATTAGCCTCTACCTAAAGTATATTTCATATTATCATTGCCCTTGTGAACTGGTTGCTATGGCAACTTAAAGTTTCCATAGACTTACAATGGGGAAAGTGGACATTTGGTATTTATTTCTGTGTCACGGCAGATATTTTACAAAAGCTTTACAGAAATGTTCCTAGAGTAGTCCTTTATCAGCTATAAGAATTTTGCCCAAAGACCTGATTTTGATTGGTTGCCATTGCAATTGAAGGGCCAAATTTTCAGTTTTTTCATTTTTTTTTTTTTTTTTTTTTTGCCAAAGATCTTCTTCTCAGAAGCCATTAAGGGGGGATAAAGCTTATTTTTTGCATAAATGTTTGTGATATTATCCTCTACATAAATGATGTGTTTTATTGCTGTTGTGCATGTTGTTTTGTTGCTGTGGCAATTTAGTTTTTCCAACATAACCTCAGTGCTCAGGTGAGCGATATAGGGCCATTGGCCCTCTGTTTTTTTTTGACTGGTATAGATCTTCCATAAGTGCCCTTCGCTCTCGACTCGGCTCTAAATAAGTGATCACACCGTACTTGATGGTCTATAATAATCTAAGACCGCGGCATTATAAATGGTCAAAATGAAATTTCCTTCCCTGTCGTAGCCCCTCTTTGAGACCGCCTCGCTGAGGCACCTCTCAGGTGTATGTACTAACGACTGTGTCACATCATTGTGACCGTCCCCGTTCTGTTATTTACTATTTGGCAGTAATGAGTGAGGCGCCAACGAGGGAACCTTTAACTGTGTTTCAGTCATGATTGTAATGGGATTAAACAAGACGGCCCAAGAAGGTCTTCATGATGTTCATGCACAAGCTATATCAATTGTTGGATCGATTTATACACAGACTGGTCTAGCTCTCCGTAATCCTCAGACGTCACAAGTACCCGTTTCTTTTGATTCGGCTCAAAGTACTAAGTAACAACACGGAGCTGGCCGCTGGGCTGGTTGTTTCGGTTTTGATACGGTCTTGATACGGTCTCTTGTACGCTCCATGCCAGTCCGATTATCGGAGTAGACTGGCATGGAGCATATAAGGGATTATTTGTTCCAGGCCTACGTGTGGGGTGGACATGTGAGTGTCAGAATGACGGGGTTTGTGCACTGTGTCTATTTAAAGTCTGCATGCGCCTGAGGAATGCTGAGGCAGATTGTCTGTGCGGTCTGGGTGTCCTACATGGTACACTTGCGGTCTGCAGATCTGTATGCTTCTTATACTGTGATGCTACATGTATATTGCAGTCAGTCCTGTTTTAAGGGGTCACCGGTGTTAGGTAGCCATTTTGTTTCAAGATTCTTGGGCCGAAATGCGGTGAGGGTTAACCTCTCTTGGGAACTGTCCGTGTTAGAAGCCATCTTTATGTTCTCTTCGGAGACCCTTTAAGACAGGTTTGATTGTATGCATGTAAGAATATGTACAAACGTCTATGACTATTCCATCTATGTTCGTTAGGTAATTTTAATAAATCCTTGTTGGAAAAAAATTATAGAAAAGGGCTATTTGCATGGTTTTGCTTCTTATGTTGACAATGGTATATTCTTATTGGCGAGAGCAAGTTAATGTGAATAAAGGGTTTTTGGGGTCATTTCCAGTTTACAATTAACAGTTTATTTTCATATTTGCATAGGTTACTGAATTTTCTCAGGCGATATGATCTCTCATTGGAGAAGCCTTCTGGAGACGATTCTGATGTGGCTATGGCATGCCACATTGTGTGGGGGTTTGGGAGAGACTTTTCACGATCTCTCCCCGTCGGACACATAGCGTTAAATCACCATTGCGTCAACATTGATTCGACGTCTTGACGTTGAATCAGCGTTGAATCACTGATGATGGCACCAGTAGAGATCCTGTCTATAGCTTTACTTTAACTTTATTATCCAACTAAAAAGGCAAATGTATATTTTACCTGTATATATATGTATATATTCCATATCTGATACTATAATATTCAAATGATTATGATCTTATTGTCAGTTACTGTGTATATGCAGATTCACGAGTAAACCGAGACAAGCTAAAAATAGGCAAATAATGGATTTCCTAGATCTATGCATTAGATGTCTTTCAGACTTGGTATGTTAAAACTTCTTACAAGTTGTTCCCTGAGGGCACACAACACGGATCAGCATTGAATCAGCGTTTATTGAATGACACGACGCTGAGTCAACGTTGACTGGAGATTGTGTGCCCGATGGCTTCTTATTGTTTTATGTGTTAGAGCACTGTCACACGTATCGACCATAGACGCCTATACTGGCCGATCGGGGTCTTCGCTTTTTATTTTGTAACGTATTAGGGTTAATGAAATGCTCATGCATACAGGGAAGTTTGACCATAACGGTAGATCAGGCGGCTGATCCCGATCTTCGCTGTCTTACCAGCTTGGGGTTTTCTTTTTGAGTGACACGTCTCATAGCAGACCAAGCATATACAGTCGCTCAGACACTCAAATGCCCCGTCAGTGTCGAGATGTCAGTACATTAGATACGGTATGGCTAAAACAGAGACTTCTATGTGCATGTGAGGGCTTCGTTCCCATTTTACATAAATCGGATTAGTACACTTGACGGAGTAATTGGGTGTCTGGGTGGCTGTATTACTCAGTGTGTAGTTACGGCATTATTTGGCTTATTTATATTATCTGCTACTACGCAAACAACAGTTATTGTTTTCCTCATTCCCTGACTGTCTGTTATATTTTGACAAAGATGTTTTATGTTATCTGTACATATAGAAAATCTCTTTTCTGTCTCTTTCTACTACTCCACGAGGAAAGCTTTTTGTCCACTTAAGGCATGCACGTTAAGGCATGTAGTTCCTGCTGCAACTTACAGGCCTATGTTGGCAACCTTGAAACTGCTTCATTGTCTTATTGACTCTATTACGTAATGCCTGAAGAAATTAGTATATATCGGTTGCGTATAGGCCTTAACTAAAGTTAAAGGTTTGGACTATCTATCTAATTTTGAATTGCTTATTATTCTATCTTTATTGATGTTATGTAACGACATTGAAAACAATCCTGGACCCTCTTCCGAATCTTCTCCAGAAATATCATTCACATCTAGCGACACATCTACCTTTTTCTCCGACATAAATACCAAAAACAAGTTTTCCGTTGTTCATTATAACGTACAAAGTTTGTTAAATAAAACGGATATTCTAGAGTCAGAACTGTCTAACTTTGACGTAATATGCATAACGGAATCCTGGTTGCACGGCGCGATCTCCGATGATGAAATTATATTGGAAGATTATACTGTTTTCAGACGAGATCGTGTAGGTGACAATCACGGCGGTGTATGCGTTTACGTTAAAAATAATCTGCACACGAGACGTAGGAATGACCTTGAAATGCAAAATTTAGAATGTGTTTGGGTAGAAATCACAACTCAATATAACAAAATTCTCATTGGCACTTTTTACCGACCTCCAAATTCACCTCAAAATACGATGGCAAATATAGAAAATTCCATAGGTTTAGCTTTAGACACTAATATTCAGGATATTCTCATTACAGGTGACTTTAATTTAGATATCTTAAAGCAACTTCCTGGCAGAAAAATAAACAATATTACCCAATACTTTGGCCTTGACCAACTGATTAGCGAGCCTACTCACTTCATTGAGACATCGACATCGGTTATAGATCTGATTTTTACATCAAATAAAAATAATATTTGGCTTAGTGGAATCGGTGATCCTTTCTTGGAACAGAATATAAGATATCACTGTCCGGTATACTGTATATTTAATTTCAATAGATCTAATTCAGAAGTTTTCACAAGAAATATTTGGCTATACAATAAAGGTAACTATGAAGCTCTTTCTGCTGAACTTAACGAAACAAATTGGAACAACTTAATAGATGACGACATAAATATTTATGCACAGAATATTACTGACCAAATAATCAAAGTAGCAAAACATCATGTACCAAATAAGAATATAAAAGTTAGACAATCAGACCCTCCGTGGCTTAACAATACAATTAAGAAAATGATGAGGAAAAGAAAACGTTTATTTAATAAGTTTAAAAGTACCCGTAATGACATTGATTTTCAAAACTATAAGCGGTTTAGGAACAAGGTAACAAATGAAATTAGGAAGTCCAAGAAAGAACAAATAGATAAACTCGCTGAAAATCTTCAAAACAACACTAACACTTCTAGAGATTGGTGGAAAACACTCAAAACATTCATAAAACCTACTCAAACAACAATGATACCACCGCTAGAAAAAGACGATGGCATATATTCTGACAGCAAAGATAAGGCCAATATCTTTAATACATTTTTTGCTAATCAGTCATTGTTAGATTATAGAAATGCTTCTCTACCTGATACAATTCCTGCACCCCAGTCAGTCATCGAACCCATAACATTTACACCTAGTGAAGTAGAATCCGTTCTAAAATCGCTCAAATCAGGAAAGGCTGCTGGACCTGACACAATAAACAATAGATTACTGATAGAGCTTGCACAACCTCTTGCGTCTCCTCTTTGTGATCTTTTCAATTTCTCTCTTCTTTCAGGAAAGGTCCCCGACATATGGAAACTAGCTAATATCACACCTATTCACAAAAAGAATGACCTAAGTGACGTTTCAAATTACAGACCCATTTCTCTCTTAAGTACTATAGGAGATAACAGGAATCCCCGGAGTGACGTCATCGGATGATCACGTGGGTGGATTGGTTGGCAAAAAGATAGCGACAGACAGTGGTCTTCTATGGGATTTTGCTGAAAATTAACCTCTGAAATGCGTAAAATATAGTTTAGAAAGCTGCGAATAAATAGAAACCGATAAAACAGTGCAAATATTGTTTTAATCGCTTGTCGCGCAAAAAAAGAGTTGTTTAATATCATTTAAAGTTATTTAAATACTCGACATACACTGACTCGCTTCGGAACAGGAATGTTTCTCTTAATAACTTTGACTTAAAAAGAAAAATAAATAAATGAAATAAAAATACAATAAATCGGAGGTACTAAAGATCAGTATTTTAACCTTTTAACCTTTTCGACAATGAAGGTGATTATTAAATAGAACACGGGTAATAGAAAATGAAAGACAATAAAATATAGAAACTTGTATCCAACGAGAAGTAATGCAAAATTAATAAAACATATTGATCTGATTTAGGGATAAGAAAATGTAAAATATAAATAAGTAAAAGAATTTATATTCATGACTGCGATTCAAAAGAGAATGGTATAAAACGGTAAAGGATAATATACACGTATAATAAGCAGAGCGCGGAACCTTCTGTTTTGAAATTACGATCAGTAATTAGCACATTATTTAGTCCGAGCTCATGACATCTGAACAACAAATTCACTCTGTCTCTCTCTCTCTCTCTCTCTCTCTCTCTCTCTCTCTCTCTCTAATGGTTTGATAAAACGGTAAAGGATAATATATAAACAGAGAATCTTCTCTGTTTTGAAATGCAGTAATTACCATAGTATTTAGTCCGAGCTCATGACATCTAAACAATAAATTCTCTCCCTCTCTCTCTCTCTCTCTCTCTCTCTCATTGTTTGCTCTTAATATTTTATAAGCGGGCAAGCATATTAATATTAAAATATCAGATTATAATAATCGAGTTTTATTTGATATTTGAATTAGCCACACCGCCAAAAACAGTTGGTTATATTATACAAATTAATATGACATTGTCGCTGTAGGAAACCCGCGGCGTTCTTTGAAATATAATAATTAATGATATTCCTTATCAAAAGACCCGCTGAATACCGGATACATTCATTATAAACAATAAACAACCGGTTTAATTTCAAAATGTACGCCAGATACAGACACCTTATTTTAGAGTGTCCATGCTAAAATGTACATCTAAAAGCACTTCACGTGGAACCAATTTAAATGAATTAGGAGAGAGAAAAGAACAATATTTCACACTAAAATACCTCCATTTCTAAGCGTTATCATTTATATAAAAATGTGCATCATAATGCGCAAAATACACGGCATGATTAATTACATAGTTTAATATCACCCAATAAATGTTCAATATAGCGTGATTGATTATCGACTTTTTGCCAACCAGTGTGGGGAATACCTTGGAAATCCTTATCGATGACGTCACCGCGTTTTCTCCTGTAGGTAAAGTCATTGAAAAATTGGTTCACAAACATGTTTTCAACTTTTTTCGAGATCACGAAATACTTACAGCCTTACAGTCTGGTTTTGTTGAAGGTGATTCCACTGTTAATCAACTTGTGGATATCTATAATACTTTTTGTAAAGCATTTGATGATGGAAAGGAAGTGCGAGCGATATTTTTCGATATAAGTAAGGCTTTCGATAGAGTATGGCACAAGGGTCTTTTATACAAACTTCAGACTGTCGGAATAACTGGGTCTCTTTTACAGTGGTTTACCGACTATTTGCATAATAGAAAGCAAAGGGTTGTCCTACCTGGCGGAGTTTCTGATTGGACGACAATTTCGGCGGGCGTCCCTCAAGGTTCTATTCTTGGTCCTCTTCTGTTTCTAGTCTATATAAATGATACAGTTGAGGACATCAACTCATTCATTAGACTATTTGCAGATTATACCTCACTTTATGTTATTGTTGAAAATCCTCTTGTATCAGCTGAAATACTTAATTCCGATATCGCTAAGGTACACACATGGGCAACAAAATGGTTAGTTACTTTTAATCCCCTTAAAACAGAGGAAATGATCTTCACAAGGAAATTAAGCAAACCACAACATCCGCCTATACACATGAACCAACAGCCAATTGCACAAGTAAGCTCTCATAAACACCTAGGACTCACCTTTTCTGAAGACTTATCATGGAACGAGCACTTTGAATATATCAAATCTAAGGCTTGGAGCCGTATAAACATCATGCGTAAGCTTAAGTTTCAGCTCGACAGTAAATCTCTCCAAACAATTTATTTCTCTTTTATTAGACCTCTTTTGGAGTATGCAGATGTTGTCTGGGACAACTGTTTCAAGTATGAAGCAAATGAGTTGGAAAAAATTCAATATGAGGCCGCCAGAATTGTTACTGGTGCGACTAAACTGGTATCAATTAATAATTTGTTAAAAGAAACTGGGTGGGAACTACTTTCAACAAGAAGAAAAAAGCATAAACTCACACTTTTCTACAAAATGAATAATGGCTTATGTCCCAATTACCGGTATTTGACCTCATTGGTCCCTCCAACTGTCGGTAACAACACCACTTATAGTCTTCGAAACGCTACAAATATCCAAACCATTCATGCTAAATCGCAGCTTTACTATAACTCATTTCTCCCGTCCGTTATTCGAGACTGGAACGATCTACCAATGGACACTCGTAACGCAAGCAGTTTAAATGCCTTCAAGTATTAATTAAACACTGACGTAAAACTTCCGCCCGTATATTTTAATGATGGTATTCGCCACGGTCAGATATACCATTCTCGGCTCAGAACCGGCTGTAGCTCTCTGAACTGTCATCTCTATGAAAAACATATAATTGATAGTCCGCTATGCAATTGTGGTCAGGTCGAAGACACAAAACATTATTTACTTCAGTGTAATGGATATGCAGATCTTAGAAGAGATATGCTTTACACTATATCTACTTTTTGTCCACCAACTATCAATACATTACTTTGGGGTAACTCTGAGCTTTCACGCGAATCAAATAAAGAAATTTTCTTAACTGTTCAGAAGTTTATATTATAAAACTAAGCGCTTTGAAATACAGTAAGTTAATCTTTATTCTATACTACATATAATTAGAATACATGGTGTGGTTAAATCGCAATATTACACAGGGCACAATTTTGAATCGACACTGAGCCGACGTTGATTCAACGTCACGACGTTGATCTAACGTCACGACGTTGAACCAGCATTGACTCGGGGGTTATCAGGTCTTGCGTGCCTGCTGTGGCTGGTATTTTCAAACTGAAGTGAATCCGTCACATGTCTGTGCAAACCTTTGGCTTTAAAGCAATTAGAATGTTTTTGATTCTTATGTGCCTTTGCATATCTTAAGAAGTGGTAATTGACGGCAAACTCAAAGTTCCATTCCCCGTGGAGCTCTCCTTTGCACATATTTTGCTCTGTTTCACACTTGTTGTCCTTTTCTCGAAATCTTTTCTATTTGTCTCTTCTAAATGTCCCACCGGCCACACAACGTTCAGTAGGTATCGAATCGACGTTGGTTCAACGTCAATGACGTTGGATAGGCGTTGATTTGAAGTTTATTGATCTTTGTGTTTCCGCCGTGGACTTTAATAACTTTACTGTCCTTACTGTCTAGTATCTTGTTCCCCAAATACCCGATTATACACTTTTGTTAGTCATCTTTAGTTAAAACTGTATTGATTCTGTAGTCAATTGTTGAAAGTTTCAAAGTTCAAATTACTATATATTTGTTGACATGATCGATAGTAAAATAGGATACAGATTCACATAAGTCGAAAGACTTTCTTCTGAATCCTATTTGAACTGATTTCATTTATATATTATTGTATTCACTCTATGTATGCTTCAGTTTCAAATAAAATATTGTTTAAACCAATCTTCATAGAGGTTTTCACTGGCCTGGGCTGGCGAGGAACGGGATGAAAGGACAGACTGAAGAAAACAAGGCAATTTAAAGAAATGAAGAGGTCTTGAGTTCGCAGACTCTGTATGGAAGAGAAAGTATTGCAAAATCATCTGTGCTGCCCTAAAGACCTATCTGGCTGAGGACGGTTATATAGTATGTGCAGAATATAAAGAGGGTTGTGACTTAATGGAAAGCTTCCCAAATGGCTTGAGCGTGTAACATATTCTAAAGGTCTTGTAGTTCACTAAGCTAGTACCAAATCTTAGTATGTGTCTTTTAGGATTCAGAGCTTCAAATGTCTTCCTGGAAATTTCGTTAAAAGAGTGTAGCACCAAAGAGTCACAGGGGAGAAAAAACCCAGGCCCGACCGGGACTTGAACCGAGCGCCTCTCGCTTACTGTGCGAGCACTCTACCAACTGAGCTTCCGAGCTACTTGGTCGACCCCAGACATTTCCACCTTCATCCCCGAATCTGCTCGGTATCACGGAGGTACCAACGAGACATGCACTTTTTTGATGCTTGTGGCCCTAGCTGTAACCCACACTGGCCACCAAATGTCACAGGGGGAAAAAAATCGTGGCCCGACCGGGACTCAAACCCAGGGCATCGGGCTATCCGTGAGACCTCTAGGTTTTTGAGCCACTTAGTCGACCAAACCCAGGGCCTCACGCTATCCATGAGACCTCTAGGTTGTTGAGCCACTTAGTCGACCTTTGACAAAAGCTCCATAGTCTTTCGGGAGTTCTTGCCTAAGGTAGCTTGTAATGTCACCAGAGTATACCCAGAAGTCCTGTAGTAGCTTGAACTGCTACAGTTGTGTCCTTAAATCATCACAGCGCCTTGGGTGGGTACTGTATTATTGTTTAATGTCTAGTATATAACAAACGGCTGTCTCAGTCTGTCTATCAGACTAGCATCAGGCAAACATAAGTGTCTCTGATGTATGCAGTAAATCAAGCTGGCTCAGCAAACAGTGAATAAGTTTTGTATTTACAAAATCTAATATGGTATTATCTCTGAAGGTCGTGTTGTCCATGGATAATAACTTTTAAAAGCCTGAGCTAGCATCACAGTGTTTAAGAAAGGGCTTCTTGGCGATTTAGCAGATACATGGGTTAGTCAGACATAACTGATCACTGCCTCATAACTTTTTAGCACACCTGAGCCAGAGACTACGGGCGAGCTTATAGAATGGAAAGGCTCCGTCGTCCGTCGTCGTTCGTCCACAATTTGAAATGACTTCTTTTCTGAAACTATTGGGCCAATTGTAACCAAATTTCATGCTTAGGGGAACGAAATAATGTTCAAATGATCTGGGTCACATGATCAACATGGCCGCCACGCCCATATATGGTAAAAACCTTTAAAATTCTTCTTCTCCTGAACCAATGGGCCAATGGCCTTGAAGCTTGGTATGTAGCATTGGGTACATGAGTACACCCAAGATTGTTCAAATTATGACCTTGGGTTGATCTTGACCTTTTTTACGGTAAGGTCAAATTTGCTTTCTAGTGCTTAATATGGGAAATGCTAGAACATAAGATTTCTTGGAAACCGTTAAAGATTTTGGCCTAAAAATGGTATATACAGTTAGCTTAATGAATGCATGAAAATTTATGAGTACAAGAGGTCAAGGTCATTCTTTGACCTTTGACCTTTGACCCAGGATTCTCATATTTTGACAATTTAAAACATCTTCTCAAATGCCACTGGACCAGTTGCTCAGGTGAGCGATTCAGGGCCTCATGGCCCTCTTGTTTTATTTTTTGACGTACGTCATGGGTCAGTCCATTGTATTCTTACGGAACGTTTGTAAAGGCGAAAGATTGCGGCTCGGTGGATGCCCCACATGCTATCAATGAGTGAAAAAGTCCCAACGTGTGAAAATTGCCCGTAAACCCGTAAACTTTTGTTAAATGAAGAAGGCGATGAAATTTACAAAGCATTGGCGCAATCGATGAAACATGGATACGGTCGTTCGAACCCGAATTTTAACATTAGAGTAGTGAATGGCATACGAAAACTCTTCAAGATCACAGGAGCCCGATTACTTATATCCAACAACTACTTGTCATTAACAACCGGGCTTTTCTGTCTATAATATAAACATCCACAAGGAGTGACAGCAGCCATTTTATCCGCAACGTTCTACATACTGGTTCCCGCTTCACCGATGTAACGCCGTACAATCAGTTCTACAAACGTTCAAGGGAAAAACACAAATTTATTCTTGATACCATTTTGGAATTTAATTTCTAGCTTTACAGAACTGGTCAGGTCGCCCTCAAGGTTCTCTGGCGTTTAAGTCAAATTTGAATTTTACAGGTTTATATACGTAATCGGATGGTTTTTGAATTGTTACGGCGTTACATCGGTGAAGCGGGAACCAATTAGAGAACGTTGCGGATAAAATGGCTGCTGTCGCTCCGACGTTGCCCCCGCACCTCAGCGGATTCGTTCCGCTGAGGTGCGGGGGCAACGTCGATATGAGAATTGAAATACTACTACTTGTGGATGCTTATATTCTAGAGACAAAACCTATACTAGCTTAACGAATAATTGTTGGATATTAGCAACCGGGCTCCTGTGTTCAAGATCTGTAAAATTCCGTCGAAGTCAAAACTGCATTAGAATGTTAATAATTTTGAGGAGTACTGACAGCACACAAGGTACCAACCGGTGGGAATGTGATTACAGAGATACGACGTATATTAGAACAATACTTCGTCCGCACGCCACTAAGGCCCACTTCGACTCGAACTGTAGTAGCTACTATATTAACTAAAGTTCCAGTCAAAGTGCGATGGTAGCTACTAAATCGACGTCATGAACTTACTAAAGATCAACCGGGGTCTGGACCGCCGTTACTCTAGTTGCAAGATGGCGGCCGCTGAAGACTCTCGCGTTTTGTGGGTGTACAACAAGTGTTGTTTCTTTTCCACATTTTTTTATCATTTAATCTATAAAATTATCGTTTTTAAAGACGACATGCATGGAAAAGGCAATGAAATGCACAGTATTTATTTCCGTTTCCATGACAATCTACTTTTGTAGCAACTTTGGCGTTCGACTGGTAATGCGAGTGCGCATGCCCAAAAATACTACTATGGTAGGAACTTTATTTCGAGTCGAAAAGGGCCTAAGTTTACACGACAGCACGCCACGCCACAAATTAAGCGTTGTAAAGGAGCTACTAGAGTCATATCAGTCACCCCGCGTACTCTCCCGACCTGAGCCTCCGCCCCACCCCCTCTTCCACTCCTGATTTTGATTTGTTCCCAAACTGAAGGAACCACTACGGGGCATACGCTACGAAAATTTAGATGAACTAGAGTGTGCCGTGAACGGGGCGGTCCGACGGATCAACTTCTACACAGGTCTGGTAGTACCCTGAAGTGCATCGCAGTGTTATCAGTGGCCTTGTATTAGACCCAGCAGGTATACGTGTTCTCCTTGAGGTCCTGTAGTAGCCTGAGATGGCATCTACATAGCCTGAGATGGTATGCGCATAGCTTGAGATGGCATCTACATAGCCTGAGGTGGTATGTGCATAGCCTGAGATGGCATCATATAGCCTGAGATGGCATCTACACTGAACAAAATTTCAAATTGGTCACTTTTTGCCATAGATTTAACCCTTAAGCAGATTTAGATTAGCCTGGCTACCAACTAGGATGAACAAATGTACAGATATTCTTGTATTTTATAAGCAGCACAAGTGCTCATGCTTTTGCAAAATGATTTACATCAATTTGAGGCGTTTATTAGGATTTACATAAACATTGAAAGGGAGGTAATTTGAAAACGTCAATATTAAAATTAATACAGCTGAAAAATGCATGAAGACTAAAAACCTACCTCAAGTTTTTATGATGAAAAACTTTATTTACTTCTCAAATATCATGCTTTTGTGGAAGATTGATGCAGCCTGTATGTGTTTTCAAAGCATTCTATTGTTTAGATAGAAGGGGTCATAACTCTAATACTACAATAAAGTTTCGATTATAACATTGACTTTTAATAAGTAGATAATAGTCCAAAATTTTGATTATAATTATATTCAAAAATACAGTTTAAAAATCATATTTCTGCATATTAGAAAACTGACCAATTAGAAATTTTGCTGAGTGTACATAGCCTGAGATGGTATGTGCATAGCCTGAGATGGCATTTAGATAGCCTGAGATGGTATGTGCATAGCCTGAGATGGCATCTACATAGCCTGAGATGGTATGTGCATAGCCTGAGATGGCATCTACATAGCCTGAGATGGCATCTACATAGCCTGAGATGGTATGTGCATAGCCTGAGATGGCATCTACATAGCCTGAGATGGTATGTGCATAGCCTGAGATGGCATCTACATAGCCTGAGATGGTATGTGCATAGCCTGTGATGGCATCTACATAGCCTGAGATGGTATGTGCATAGCCTGAAATGGCATCTACATAGCCTGAGATGGTATGTGCATAGCCTGAGATGGCATCTGCATAGCCTGAGATGGCATCTGCATAGCCTGAGATGGCATCTACATAGCCTGAGATGGTATGTGCATAGCCTGAGATGGCATCTTCATAGCCTGAGATGGTATATGCACTGTTCTCAGTTTGAGTAAGCTGCATTCTGTCATATAATTAAATTCTATTTTACTTTTGTAAATTCTGTAACGCTAACAACACAAGCGAATGATGCTGATCTGTAGTCTGAGTAAAGACTGTGCAAGAGATATAATAATTACTTAGTTTTAAGGTCAAATTTTGCCAGCTTCATGTGCGAGAGCAAGCGCAGATACACCAAGCTTTTGATCATGATGTAGCTCATGAGCACGGTCAATGTTGCAGTTGGCAGTAAACAGTAGACATGACGTAGTGCACAATAAACAGTAAACAATAGATAGTACACAATACACAGGCAGGACACTGTAGACAGTGAACAGGAAACAGCAGTGAAATTATTTGAGTATATACGTATTCTCGTGGGTATGCGCAAAAGTCAGTGTAGCAGTACACAGAAATAAGTAAACGAGAGAATAATAACAAGAATGTACATTTCATGTCCACACAAATTTCGATTTCGGCGAGACATAGTCAGTATCCATAGAATTATTGACTCTTGTTGAAGATAGTGGTAGGTTGCTCAAGCGTCAGTAGAAACAATAATTAACTATCAGCTAAACAAACGGCTATAGGGATCGAGTCTAATACCCTGTATTTTCAAGCAAATTTCCAACCTACTGACATTATGCGTTTACGTGTCTTTAGATGGCTTTCAATCATTTTACATACGAATGATGTATTGTCGTATTTTATAGTAAATGAAAAATGTAAATTCTTGTTGACATGGACCGAAAGTACATGTCATTGTGACAAGTTATTGCTGGATAATTGATAAATAATGAATGACAGACAAACAGACAAACTTCTAGGTTCCAAAATTGGAAGATTAAGGAAATGCCAAGCTAACACGTTTGTCTGTCTCTCTCTCTCTCTCTCTCTCTCTCTCTCTCTCTCTCTCTCTCTGAAGTTTTGCAGTTTGCAGTACTTGATTTCATTTTTATTCAAAGATGAAAGCAGCATCAAGAAAAAGTAATAGTTTATCAACCCGTACGTATAGACGCGCTCTTTCAAAATAAAGAAAACAAAAACATCAGTAAAAGTGCGCAGCCCCCCCCCCCCCCCCAATTTGTTTTCTTTCTTTCATTCTGTACATTTCAAAAACTACACGCGTACGACTGTTATGTTAGTTATGGCCTTGCTTAAACGTTGTGTGTCTTCTTGGTAGATCAGAATGTTCCCCGAATTGTAACTTTAAACCGAGATGTCCGTCTTCGTGTCAGCTTTGTCCTAATAGAGATGTTCCGCATAAGCTTTTCATACAACCTTAATCACGCTATTGACGCTTTAAATGAAACTTCGGAAGCACGGAAGTGATAAACCAGTAGGTAAAAGCGGTTCATGTGATTTATTAATCCCCCGCCGCGATGCGGAGAGGGGATTATAGGAATGTCCTCCGTCTGTCTGTCTGCCTGTCCGTCTGTCTGTCCGTCGACCTGTCCGTCCGTAACACTTTCCTGTCCGCTCCATATCTCCTAAACCCTTTAAAGTTTTTCTTTAAACTTTGGTCAAATGTTAGCCTTAATTGAGTCGTTGTGCAGATCTCATGACTCAACCATGCAGACTCAAGGTCATTGTCACAATTGAAGTTCATGGGATTGAACCTTAAATTTCGTGTCCGCTCCATACCTTTACCATCAGAAGGATTTTCATTAAACTTTGGTCAAATGTTCGCCTCAGTGAGATGATATGCAAAACCCATAACTCAACCATGCCGACGCACGGTCAGGGTCACAATTTAAGGTTACGAGCTTGAGCCTTGAATTTCGTGTCTGCTCGATATCTGTTTTATCCATGGAAGGATTTTCATTAAACTTTGGTTAAATGTTCGCCTCAGTGCGATGATGTGCAGAACTCATGACTCAACCATGCCGACTCAAGGTCAAGGTCACAGTTGAAGGTCAAGCATTTGAGCATTTACTTTTAAGTCCTCTCCATACCTGTATATTCTTTACACCTGGAAGGATTTTCATAAAATTTTGGTCAAAAGTTCGGCTCAGTGGGACAATGTACAGAACCAATGACTCAACATGCTGGCTCAAGGTCAAGGTCACAATTGAAAATCACGAGTTTGAAACTTTGATTTCCTGTCCTTTACCCCTGCGCGGATTTTCATTAAACTTCTGTCAGAGATTCATCTGTGAGACTGGATGCAATGTTTATATTTCAACTGTGCTGACTCAAGGTTAAGGTCACAATGAAGGCCAGCAGTTTGAACCTTTGATTTCATGTTTGCTCATTTTTTTACCCCATTAGGATTTACATTAATTTTCTTTTAACTTGGGTTAAATGTTTTCTTTGATGAGAAGATGTTGAGAACTCATGTCTCAGTTATGCTGGCTCAAGGTCAAAGGACTTCATTTCAAGCCTGGAAGGATATTCGTTTTAACTCCGGTAACATATTGACATAACCATGGCCGTTCAAGGTCACAATTTATGGATCGGGTATGAAACCCACCACCCGCACCCGCACCCGTGCTCGAAACCCACCACCGGAAATTTTTGTGGAAGCCGTAGGATTTTAAAAAAACAACTTTTTCTAGACTTTCTGTTTTATAAATACGGAGGCTTGTATAAACAATACCTGATAAAAAAATCTTTGCTCACGACGGCGTTTTGGGGACAAAAAAGATATTTTTTGCATTTCAAGGGGTATGAAACCCACCACCCGTCACCGGGAAATTTTAATAGGTTGTTTTCAATTTATGATTTAATAACAGGTTAAATTTTCACGATTTGTGTGTTTTCCTAATTGTCTACAGATAATGTATCATTTTTATATATCAATCTTTTGAAATCCGAAAAGTGTGTAGCAAACAACAGATTTTTATCAACAATGTTTACATTCTAAAAATAGATTTCTAGTACGGCACTTGGCCAAAACCAATAACCCGCAACGTCTTGAAATGGAGATGAATGCATCACTGGACCGTAAGTGCTAATTGCATGCTTGTTTAATCAACGGATTTTTTTTAATTAATTGAGTGAACCAGTTAATTTTGCAAATCAGTTAACCGGTTAAGATGGACTTGTCAGTTGATATCTTTGTTTTCGGTATTTTTTCTTTTGTATTACAGGACGTTTCGGTTTCTTGGTCTAGCTAAATGCTGTAACGCTGATCTATTTATAGAATGAAATATATTTTCGGAAAACAGTTAATTATTTCGTTTTATCAATCGAATTTCAGAAATCGTTGAGGAATACTAATGATTTCTTATTAAAATGCCATAAAACACTGCAATAATGAAAACTTATTCTCTTTTTAACACTAAATCGGGGAAAGATACAAAAAAATTTCCAGGTGACGGGTGGTGGGTTTCATACCCCTTGAAATGCAAAAAATATCTTTTTTGTCCACAAAACGCCGTCGTGAGCAAAGATTTTTTTATCAGGTATTGTTTATACAAGCCTCCGTATTTATAACACAGAAAGTCTAGAAAAAGTTGTTTTTAATAATCCTACGGCTTCCACAAAAAATTCCGGTGGTGGGTTTTGAGCACGGGTGCGGGTGGTGGGTTTCATACCCGATCCAATTTATGGCCAAGTCCCAATCATAGATCTAATGTTTGAACTCGGAGTTCTTGTTTGCTGAAATCGAACCCGGGACCCTGTGATCCAAAGTCGGAAGCGCTAACTACTCGGCCACGAGGTCGCTTATGCAACAAAAGGTCCCACCACTCTGACTATCATTCTGCGGCGGGGGATATAGCTGTCCTTTAGACTGCATTCTTCCTCATTTCCTGTTAAGCCGGCTTTGTGAGTGAAGCATAGTCGTCTGTTTGATTTTGGTATGTTCGTCTACTCGTGCGCTTGTGGACCTAGATTTTTAAAAAAATGACCTTCCCCATCCCAGCCTCTTTATAATCCGAAACTAAGAATCATGAACTGTGATACATGGGCAATGAAGTCTGAACTGTGAAGTGTGAAATATGGAGTGTATAGTATGAAATGTAAATTAATACCTATGAAGTTTTAAGTAAGAATTTGGAACTTTAAAGCGTGAAGTATAATATTTGCGTGAGACATCTTAACTGTGAATTGAGCAGTATGAGCTGATATGTTTGAAAGCATTATGAACGATGAACTATGACTTGTGAATGTGATATATGAACTGTGAATTATGAAATGTGAAGAGTAAACTGTGAAGTGTAAAGTATCAGCTGTAAATGTGAAGTTTGATTTATAAACTCTGAAGTGTGAAGTACGAAGTATGATCATGACATTTTGGTGTTCTGACAACATGCACACTTTGAACGACTGCACACTGGCTGGGAGCATAGTACAGGATTTCGCAATCTTCAATTTTAGAAATCGCTTCGTCCCATATTTATTTTCCGACATCCAACTGTCATATTTTTTTCATTTATTGCTTTCGGTTTGGATCTTAATCCTCTTGGTGATTCTTTAGATTTTATCAACATGTGATGCCTAGTGACTAGAACATATATATCACTTCATTTTTCCTGCATACCTCTTTTGATTCAAGTGATTGGCAGATGAAAAATAAACCTGCAGCAAGCCAAGTGAAATGTGACGGCCTTGCGAGTTAGAAATACCAATCAGAACCACACACAGTAACTGGCAGCTTCAAATCCGAAGTGAAGACAACAACAACAACAACAACAAAAATGCATATTAGACTGCATAGGATGTCTCAAAATTTATGTACGACCAGGCTAATTTCATGATATAGATGGCGAAAAACTCTATACCGCTCCCAAACAGTGCTGGAGAAGAGTTTACACCTCATGGTTCTTAATTCTTAACTTTAACTTCGAAATTCGTAGTCCATAGTTCATTCTTGACTCTTTTACGGTTATAGTGCATACTTAAATGTTCATACTTCAGACTTCATATTTCATACTTCAGACGTCGTAGTTTGCACTGAAGAACTTAAATCTTCATACTTCAGACTTCATATTTCATACTTCAGACGTTATAGTTTGCACTGAAGAACTCATACTGTATATTTCATACAGTTCTTTCTTTACACTTCATAGTTCATGCTTCGCACTTCATATTTTAGACTTCATTTATCATACTTCAAACGTCACACATCATACTTCACAATTCATTGTTCAAACTTTGCACTTTATTATACCCCCGCTTTAAAAAGTGTGTGTGGGGGGTATACTGGATTACATCTGTCCGTATGTCTGTCCTTCCGTCTGTCCGTACGGCCGTCCGTCCTTCCGTCCGTCTTTCCGTCCCCTTTCAATCAAATTTTTCGTAAATAATTTTCCGCAACCGTAAAAGCTAGAATGGTCATATTTGGCATACAGGTTGATGACGATGTGTTGTATCGTGGGACTGCAAACCAGTCTTCTTATACTTTGAATAATGACATTTTTCGTAACAGATTTCTCCACAACCATACGAGCTAGAGTAATCATATTTGGTATGCAGGTTGATGACGATGTGTTGTATCGTGGGATTGCAAACCAGCCTTCTCCTGCTTATTCTTCCCTGTATTTGTCTGATTTTCTTTCTACGCATACTTTGGAAAATGAAATTTTTTGTAACAGATTTCTACGCATCCATTGCAAGTTAGAGTAGGGATATTTTGTTTGCAGGTTGGTGATAATTGTTGTATTGTGGGACTGAGAACCATCCATCTCCTGCTTATGCTTCTCTATATTTTTCCAGTTTTCTTTCTCTCCAGACTTTGATTAATGCAATTTTTCGTAACAGATTTCACAGCAAACCTTCAAGTTTGAATCTTTATATTTGGTATACAAATTGATAAAGTCTTATGGCTTACACTTATTTATTATAGCCCTGGTTTGAAAAAGTGGGGCTATACTGGATTTGGTCTGTCCGTAATTTCGTAATGTCGTAACTCCGTTTGTGTCACAGTTTTCTCAGGAACTATTTAAGCTAGAATCTAGAAATTTGATATACATATGGACAATGACTTGTTGTGTTGCGTATTTGAGAATCGGGCTCATTGCTCTCATTCTTTCCTTTATTTGTCCATTTTTCTGTCTTTTGAGGGTAAAATTGTGTCACAGTTTTCTCAGGAACTGTGCAAGCTACAATCTTCAAACTTGGTATACATATGGGGAATGAGTGATTTTATTGTGGGATTGAATCTCAGGCTCATTGCTTTTCTTCTTTTTCTATTTTTTTATCCATTTTTCTTTCTTTTCATATTTCGCATGTGTATATTGAAAATTTGTGTCAGAGTTTTCTCAGGAACTATTGAAGTTAGAATCTTGACACTTGGTATACATATGAACAATGATTTATTGTATCGTGGAATTGAGAATCAAGCTCATTGCTCTTATTTTTCTCTTTATTTGTCCTTTTTACTCTCTTTTCAGGGTAAATTTGTGTCACAGTTTTCTCAGGAACTGTGCAAGCTACAATCTTCAAACATGGCATACAGATGGAGAATGAGTGATTATATTGTGGGATTGAGACTCAGGCTCACTGCTCTTGTTAATTTTTCTATCTATGTGAAATTTACATAGAAAGGGATTTATTGATTTTGGTATACATGTTGACAATGAGCTCTCTATCTCTATACGTTATAGTACGAAAATAACACCATTTGATGAAAGCAGTAAAGCGGGGGTATAGTCGGATTCTGCGACAGTTCTAGTTGATAACAGTTCATACTTCATAGTTTATATTTCATACTTACATCACAGTATTAAGCCGTAAAGCATTAACCGCAAGCCGTAAAGCATGGACGTCAAAACGTCACCTCCCTTTCTCTTAAATCCCTAAACACTTTAATAAAAGTATGAAGAATGTACTACGAAGATTAAACTAAACGCTATGTAAATGCTTAAACTTAATTTGCACCAGAACAGATCGTGCGAAATGAAATATGAGTCAGAAAATGAGTTTGTAAAATATGTAAAATACTTTTCTCCTAACTGTATGCTACCTAAAGGAACTGATTTTTCGATCGGCTATCCGATATGGCCGAAAGTGGCCCTATTGGCAAAAGGGCAAATTACGCGTTGTAATACTGCTGTTGTAGCTTTGTTGAAACTATTAGAGAGATTCGGCTGATACCATACACATACACATATTCTCGGGGTAGGGGATATCAACACACACACGCGCGCGCGCACGCACGCGCACGCACGCACGCACATATATTTCCCGAATCAATATATCGGTATTTATAAGCGTTTCTAGGGTAGCGGTAGCATATGATAATGTTGGCTGGTCGTTGTGTAGACACTGACGAAGCTGAGATGATGCAGTGATCGTACCTTCGTCCCTTGTGCAAATAGCGAGCACAGTGAAACCTGTCTCGGCTTCGGAGTCACTCAGTTTATAGTTAGCTGTTTAGTCATACACACAGCCAGACAGGCAGATAGGCGAACAAACGGACTAATTTCACGAAATCTTACGTTTTTACAGGTAAATGTGTAGTGTCAAATGAAAAAAAAAAAGAGTCAAACGAAGTTCTGATAATCGACTAAAACATGTACGACCATAAAAGGTAAACGACAGATTTTTAGATTTTTATACATTTTTTAAACAACTATCTTCCCCAACCCTCTTTCCTTCACCCCGTCCATCCAATCCCATGGTACCCTATGGCTACGGCCAAGATACTCTCGTACATCAAAATTGTTTAATCTTACAATCCGAAATATCAAAAACACAGCTAAACACGCTCTCTGGGATTTGGCTGCTGTGTTATTTTAGCGCTTGAGCTGA
The DNA here is from genome assembly GCA_963989385.1 of Ctena decussata. NCBI lineage: Eukaryota > Metazoa > Mollusca > Bivalvia > Lucinida > Lucinidae > Ctena > Ctena decussata. The sequence continues at coordinate 46,786,821 of OZ022499.1, forward strand.
TTACGGTGTTTCCGATGGGTTAAATTCGCGCCGTGGTCGAGTGATTAGAGACGCTCGGTTATGGTGCAGAAAGTCGCAAGGTCGTGAGATCGCGCCCTGGTTTCGACATGCGACGACTGGAAAACTGTCTCTGTCAACCCAGCAGTATTGGGTATGTGCTTCGAATCAGGGAAGGATAAGGCAGCGAAAGGAGAGGGAAGGGCTCCGCCTTTCTTATTTGCTGTGCCCACGACACATTGGGCCTATAACCCGCACTGCCCCTACGGCTACTAAGCTATGGGAAACTTACTTTAAATTCGCGCTCCAGACTGATTGATATTTAAAGAGTGCATAAAGGGATATTTCCTGCAGATTAATTTTTGGTAAATGGCTCAACGCTAAAACAAAACAACAACTACAATCTGATAAACCGTAAAAGAATCAGCTACCTTCAAAGATAATGTTTAAGAAAAACAGTCTCCTAGAGACCAGCGGACGAAAACTTATCATTAGATTTTTGTGGCAAATACTGTAATTGTAAAATGTTCGGCGTATATTTTTTTTTTTTTTTTTTATTTTGACGGTCATCATAAATGCGCAAACTTAAATGCCTGTATTAGGGAATAAGCGGAAGACAACGAATCCGCGAACTTTAATACCCGTAAATATGCTTTAATTGCGAAATCGTAAATTTTGTTTCTGCGAATATTAATCAAAAGTAAAGCAAAAAACGCACGAACGGACATAATGTGCATATTCGGAGTTCAGAGGTCTGCGTCTAAATACACACATTTACATCACACTCTGAGGCTGTGTTGCATTATTAATTTTCCAATGACGACAATGTTAACACTGTTCATTTTATTATAAAACTGTACATACAAAGTTTTCCAACTGTCTTGCTTTTAAGTGTCATCCTACCCTACCAATTTGAAACGAAAACACCCACTGCCTCCCAACTCAGTAAGTCGCTAGGCTGGATGAAGTATGGCAACCACCAATTCGCCCCTCCCCCGCCCCCCCCCCCAAAAAAAAAAAAAAAAAGAAGAGAAAATACCATATTTTTCTACTAGGAGGTCAGTTACCCAAATCAACCCGTCAACTGGTAGATGTTGTTGAATTTGTTATACATAAGCATTTATTGGCAATTTGCTATATATACCCCTAAATTTGATTAAAGTCTTGGTATTTGGAGGCTATTTAAGACACAAATGCAGACCAACAAATGATAGTTACTAAAAGACCAACAAATGATAGTCCAAATCTGCATACCAAAACGAACAAAGAAACAAGATTGGTATAAATTCGATTAAATGTTTGGTTAAACTTATAATTTCCTCAAAAAATACCATCTGACATGCAAAAGTCTTCGAAAAGCGACGCTTTCTGTATTTCGCAGAATCGCATTTACAATAACTATTTACGATTTGCTCACAGACCTTGCAGAAATATAGACCATGAAAGACTTCCGATCGAGCAAAATGTGACGTTTTTCGCTGATTTTAAACCTGAGGGACCAAAATTGAGACGTCATTGCATGCTAACAGGGAAAGTCCTCGGATAATTGTATAGCAGAAAGAACCAAAATCATCCTGTACTCGACAACCGATAAATTGATTTCAGCATAATACTGAACATTACGGAGTACTATATCAAAGCCCTCAAAATCGAATATTTTAACCGGTCTTCTTGCTTTAATTCATACCAGATTTCAGATTGTTTTCATAAATTATCATTATATGAGTATTTGTAAAGCCAGGGCCTAACTTAAAGGGAAGCTGTTTCTAAATCTTTAATTTCTCTTTAAATATCCTATATAATAAACCTAATATGACATATCTCTTTACTAAAATGACGTAAAAAATCACACACCATACCATGCATGAACATGACGTCATATGCTGCTATAGAAACACGTTGAAATCCCAAATTCAAACATGAATTTTAAAGCTCAAAAGAGCATCTTTGATGTTACATGAAGTATACGTATTTATGTGTAATACGTACTAATCTTCAAAGGTGATTCCATTATTTAATGATTACCCCTCGTACCATTCTTTTTGGGGGCGTTCAAATGTTTCCAAGTGTTCCAGATGATTTTGCTTTAACCGCATAATGTTAAATTTGACTAATGTGAAAACAATTACAATCGAAACTAATATTAAGAAAATAATGTAACCTTTTCTAAAGCTCCCCCCCCCCCCACTCTCATTCCGCTGGATTCTTCTTGGAGAAAAAAAACGTTTCTTTTCTGCTGATGATCCTAGGCTTAGAGCATCAAATCATCATTAAGAACAACTATCTCACTATGGATAACACATATAAGAATGCATTTTTACTGGGCAAAGGGACATTAATTTCCAGAAAAGCAGCTAAAGTGAAATAGAAAGTAAGAAATAGAGCCACGGTCACTCTGACTTACTGCACCTAAGGCTGAATTGCACTATTAATTTTCCATAGACGACAATGTTAACATCTGTTCATTTTATTATAAAACTGTACATACAAAGTTTTCCAAACCTGTCTTGCTTTAAAGTACCATCATAGCCTATCAATTTGAGACAAAAACATCCGCTGCCTTCTCAACTCAGTAAGCCGCTGGGCTTGATGGAGTATGGCAACCGCCAATTCGTACCAACCAAAATAGCATATTTTTATACTAGGGGGATCAGTTACCAAAATCAATCCCATCTCTTTCTGGTAAAACATTTATGAATTAAATATGCCTTTTTGCAACTATCATTTGTTGGTCTTTTTTATACTGCAAGAAATCTAACAAGCATGATTGACAGATGACATCATCTCTCTTACAATGTAAACCTCATGCTCTCCCTGAAAAAGGCAGGGCAAGTCCTCATGAATATTAGTAGATTGTACCCTTAAAACCTCCATAGTAAATACAGTAAATATCGTTATACGTTAAGCCAAAGTTCACTCATTCAGATCATAACGAAATACAGGAGAATGAAAAACAGTATTATTTTGATGGTTAAGTACTGCAAATATAAGGGGTCAGTATAACGTCATTGGGGTCGATGCGAGCCTCTCATGAAGTTACACTGACCCCTTTTAGTAATAACCATACCCCACTCATGCAGGCAGGTTCAAATGTCACTGCCGTTGAAAAGACAAAAGTCGCCTCCATAGCTGGGAGAAATATCATAATTCCGTAGATAAACAGCAGTTATTGATATACAGAAACTCCAATATATAATGAGAACAACAACGTCAATTAGTCTTATATGTTATTTAAGCTTCCGTCTGTGTATGTGTTAAGAATTAAAATTTAATTTTTCAGCGTTCATCGTGTGATGAAGCCAGTGGGCGGAGCTATAATTCCACGCTTGTAGAATTTTAGCGACGACCACTGGCTTCTCAACACGATGAATGCTAAAAAAAATCAAATTTTTATTCTTATATTTACACTTTATTTTTAGACCCTCCCTATGCTGTTTTCGTGGTAATTTAATGTAGAATATGCAAAATATGCGTCGCATATAAGACAGAAACGACGTATTCGGCCATTACGTTAAACAGCCGTCGCCATAACGTTGCGTCAATCAAACGTTACGTGGATCAATCAAGAAGTTTGTTTACCTTAGACGTCGCTTGACGACGACGTCACATGATCCACTGTCCTTCATCGGTGTTGTTCACCTGTTGCTCTATACGGTTTACCTATGGGAAGTCAGTGGCTACTCAGCGTCAGTGAAAACGCGCCAGTTTTGGTACTGATGGCACATTATGTTCTTTTAATGTTTGGTTTTATGTAATAGACAATTTGGTTAATCTTTATTTTCTGGTATTGGGATAGAATGTTTGCAAATTAAATTTTGTTCATCAGTAGGTGCTATCAAGCGTGACGTCACTACTGACGAATTTGAAAACTATTCCTATTCTATTCTTTATTACTCTAGGTTAACAGAAGTTAGCAACAAGAGAGACAGTTTTTAGAACATAATATGATGTGGAAATCAAGGGTTCCCTTCACATTTCATCCAGGAACACATTTAAAGCGTAATAAATCCATATTTCGTGCTCTGCCAGACACTTGATTGCAAATGATACATTTATTGGAAGGTCTCTTGACATAAAGCTCACTTTTCCTCGATTGAATTATGACGCGGCTCGGCAAATAAGGGTACGTTTAGGATAAACATAATCACGCTATGTAATCACGTGACCTAACAGTACTACGACAGATGCTGCTTTGGTAACAGTACTGCTTAATTGGGACGACTTCCGCAGAACGGCGTTTGCACCCTGTGAGTATTTTGAAGAATTCCTTCTCTAATATAGCCAGAAAGGTGAAAGTTCTTGCACAAATAATTACACCATACATGTTGATCCTTGCAGCAGAGGTGTCATTTTGAATGGATGGAAAAGAAATGAGAATTTAACGGGTTTGAGTTAGTTGTTCGAAAAAAGTATTTTTTTACCTAGAAATACAACGAAAAAGACAGAGAAAAGTCTGTCTATGGTGCGACAGAAAGTGCATTTTCCAAATTAAATAGAGTTTAGCTTGACTAGATTAATATTATATGAGAAAAATAGGATTTTGCGTACGAAAAAGTGAACTGCTTTCCTAGCACGAAACAAATCCAACTGAACTGCATTTTTGGTTTCCAGGAGTCTGTTTCTGCGACTACAGAATGACCAAAAGTTATTCAAATAAAACAGAATAAACTGCAAAATACCTAAAATTTACAGATTACAGTACTAAGTATTGCTGTAAGTGTACTAGTATAGGGTGACATGCGATGATGCATGTGTTAGTGCATGTGTTCCTGTAAGTGTCAAAACTTGCTGGGAAAGTGGTGTTTTCCCTTTTTTGTCTTGCTGATTAACATTTTAGCTTGAAATAAGGGCAAATCTGGATAGTGAAGCAACATTGTATAATGGGCGGGACACTGTCAAAGGGAGTAGGGGTCACTTTAGAAGTCTATGGTAGAAACAATTATAGTTCACGCTGCCCTTTATGGGCACCCCTCATGTAAGGAGTAAAACTTTTCTTCATCTACACAAGTAACACGCGATAATATACGTTTGCTATGGTTACGCCTACATGAAGTGACCTGGCAGGGTGGGGGCTATTGATTTGTTTCAGTGCATTATAAAACAGGTAAAGCAACATGTTCGCAACCAATCAGGGAAAAGATATTGCATGTATGTACATGTATATGCTCAACGGCTACATAGCCTATAGCACCGAGGTCCACCCAGGGGTTTTGAGGAGTTGGGGAGAAAAGCCATTTATATTTAGGGAGCTGGGGAGCACTTGCAAATTATTTTCAGGGAGCTGGGGAGCAAGCTTTGAATTTTGGGGAGCTGGGGAGCACTGTCTGTCAGAATGTGATTTCCTAAATTATTTTGGCTTCTGGGGGCTGTGCCCCCCAAACCCTCCTTTATAAGAATTATTTACGTCTGTTATAGTACATCCCTATGTTCTAGCGACACAAAATGTCTAACTTGGCATGCACCAGACACCTGCAAAAAACTTAACTGAAAAACAGGACCTCAATATCAATTCTAAACACATTCTCTCTTAATGCATGTGCAACACTAAGAAATATAGGGACTCTTGACGTCGAAATGACGTCGTACTGACGTCGGTGCAACGTGATAACGTCGCATCAGCGTCAGTTTGACGTCATTACGACGAGTGCCTGCTGGGTCCTTATTTTCATGATACGAATAAAGCATAGCATGAGCAGTCTAAGGTGGCATGAATGAAATTGATAAGCAAAACAAGCAAAGTTCTGGACCAAGTTGCATAAGCAAAGCAAGCAAAGTTCTGGACCAAGTTGCATAGCATAGCAAGCAAAGTTCTGGAACAAGTTGCATAAGCAAAGAAAGCAAAGTTCTGGACCAAGTTGCATAGCATAGCAAGCAAAGTTCTGGACCAAGTTGCATAGCATAGCAAGCAAAGTTCTGGACCAAGTTGCATAGCATAGCAAGCAAAGTTCTGGACCAAGTTGCATAGCATAGCAAGCAAAATTCTGGACCAAGTTGCATAGCATAGCAAGCAAAGTTCTGGAACAAGTTGCATAAGCAAAGCAAGCAAAGTTCTGGACCAAGTTGCATAAGCAAAGCAAGCAAAGTTCTGGACCAAGTTGCATAGCATAGCAAGCAAAGTTCTGGACCAAGTTGCATAAGCAAAGCAAGCAAAGTTCTGGACCAAGTTGCATAGCATAGCAAGCAAAGTTCTGGAACAAGTTGCATAAGCAAAGCAAGCAAAGTTCTGGACCAAGTTGCATAGCAAAGAAAGCAAAGGTCTGGAACAAGTTGCATAGCATAGCAAGCAAAGTTCTGGACCAAGTTGCATAGCATAGCAAGCAAAGTTCTGGACCAAGTTGCATAGCATAGCAAGCAAAGTTCTGGAACAAGTTGCATAAGCAAAGCAAGCAAAGTTCTGGACCAAGTTGCATAAGCAAAGCAAGCAAAGTTCTAGACCAAGTTGCATAGCATAGCAAGCAAAGTTCTGGACCAAGTTGCATAGCATAACAAGCAAAGTTCTGGACCAAGTTGCATAGCATAGCAAGCAAAGTTCTGGAACAAGTTGCATAAGCAAAGCAAGCAAAGTTCTGGACCGAGTTGCATAGCATAGCAAGCAAAGTTTCGGCCCAAGTTGCATAGCATAGCAAGCAAAATTCTGGACCAAGTTGCATAGCATAGCAAGCAGAGTTCTGGAACAAGTTGCATAAAGAAAGCAAGCAAAGTTCTGGACCAAGTTGCATAAGCAAAGCAAGCAAAGTTCTGGACCAAGTTGCATAAGCAAAGCAAGCAAAGTTCTGGAACAAGTTGCATAAGCAAAGCAAGCAAAGTTCTGAACCAAGTTGCATAAGCAAAACAAGCAAAGTTCTAGACCAAGTTGCATTAGCAAAGCAAGAAAAGTTCTGGACCAAATTGGACAAGCAAAGTAAGCAGAGTTCTGGACCAAGTTGAATAGGCAAAGCAAGCAAAGTTCTGAAGCAAGTTGCACAAGCAAAGCAAGCAGAGTTCTGAACCAGGTTGCATAAGCAAAGCAAGCAAAGTTCTGGACCAAGCTGCACCAAGTCTAGTAAAAGTATGTTTGCAGAGGCTTCTACTGTACTTCTACTTGACATTTCTATTAAGCGTTTGCCCTTCTAGCTGTATGGCAGCATAAGTTCAAGCAAATGGGACAAAAAGCAAATTATTGATAGGGCACTACTGAAGAAATGTTCATCTATTATTATATCCGCAGTACAAAGGCTGTAAGAGCACACAAAAAATAGTTTTAGCGTTCCCGTTAAAGCCAATGACAACTTTTAACTGCCATAGCAACAGAAGTAACGTAGCAGTTGGCATGAATCAGAACGTATTACTCCCCCATCCCACAGATGTTTCATTTCGATTACTAAGGGCCAATATATCATTTGAAAATGTTTAAAATGAACGGACGGCTGACAGACACTGACCCACGGAACTTTACTATGAGCTTAGCCCAGCAGAGCCAACAACTGGCTTAATATTTGTGCAAAAACAGTTGCAGACAAGGTGTGCTGCGAAGACACCATTTTGTAAATTTCCTGTTAAATAAGGCCAAAACAGGCATTTAAAAGGTGTGTACTTGCTTTCACCTCTGAATATCTGATTGAGAGCCCCTTCAGTGTGTAAATAAAATACAAACGTTGTGGTTTGAGTAAGGAAAACATCCCGAAATTTGAAATACAGATTAACAGCAAAATCATATTGTCTAGTTTGCTGCATGTGAAAATGTGCAAAACTGACATGTACATATAGTGCAGCTAGCCAAGCATTTCGTACAGTAATTTAGTTAACAATGTATAGTCTATCCCATAACCTTGTTTCCACTGTAGTCCTGTCTTCAGCTGCCCTAGTTGAGTTAGCAGTTAACTTTGAGAAAAACTAAATCCTGCAGAATTTGCATGGACACTAAAAGATAGTAAAATATAGACATTCAAAAAGTGTATACTTTCTTTGGCCTCTGAGTATAGTTACTTCACCGAATAGCTGATAGAAATTTTATGCAATTATACACTGAACGTCAAGCATTTTAGGGAGCATGCCTGAATATTTTTGGGGAGCTGGGGAGAAGCTGTATTACTTTTAGGGATTTGGGGAGCAGGGGCAAAATAATTTTAGGGAGCAAAGCAAAATATTTTCAGGGAGCTGGGGAGATTTGGGCATTATTTTCAGGGAGCTCGGGAGCACTGACCCCACCACCCCCCTGGTAGGGCCTCAGCACTTGAATAAACATTCTTCTTCTTCACAATGTAGACACGAATTTAACTCCTGTAGAACTTCTTGCCTCTAGCAAATATGGAGTGAGAAAGATATGAGACCTAGCATACAAAATACTAATAGGCTGCAATATTCACACAATTCTGCCATAACAAGAAGTACTTAAATAAAACAACGGTTGCTCATTACGGAGAGCAGTGTAGAGGCAGTACAGCATAGGCATCTTTAACCATATTTTAAGGCTCAAGTTGAGGCAAATCGCTGTTACAGTCAAACTTGCTTATGTGGTCTCTTCCATTAAGGGGCCACCTGTATTTAGCAGCCACCTTATCTTGGTCTCTTGACCCAAATTACAGTGCAAATGAACCTGTGTTAAGGAGTCACTTGTTTTAAGCAGTCAGTTTTCATTTGGGTGACCCCTTAAGACAAGTTTGACTGTACTTTGACTTTTTTTTTAATTTTCAGGATGATACGGTAGTCTGAAGTCCTAAACTGTGATACATCGTTTTACGAAAAGCAGTACAGTTGATGGAATGTAATACCTAAATAGCAGTTCATCACAACAAAAAGCAGTACATTAAACAAAACATGCAAAACGGCCCCCTGTTCTTTTCACACAATAAATACCAGTATTTTTTACAAAACATCAGTATATATGATGTATAATACATATGTGATCATTCAAAAATAACATAATAAATCGAGAGAAAACACAAATATTTGAGATGACAACCAACTGAAGCACATGACCGATGCAGATTTCTTCAGTTTGTCGCTTAAATACCGTATTCACAGATAAGTTGTCAAAGTACAAAGCTACCACTTGCTCGATGTAAATCATTTCAATTTTGAAATAATTAGACAAGAAATAAACCGGCTTACCGTCACAACGAAGCGCGTGACCACCATTTTTCTTTACAATTAAGCAGTACGGTTACCAAAGCAGCATCTGCCGTAGTACAATTAGGTCACGTGATTACATAGCGTGATAATGAGAAAATTAAGATTTAAATTAGACAGAAAATCACTTGAAGTAATTTATACAGCATTTATAAGACCTCTACTTGAATACGGCGATGTTATATGGGACAACTGTGCAGAGTGTGAAAAAATGAAATTTGTTGGGATTCACTTGAACATAGACGGAAAAATCATAGACTTACTTTATTTTATAAAATGATGTACAATATTACTCCACTTTACTTGTCTAATCTAGTACCCCAGTCTGTTAGTAACCTTTCTCGTTATAACTTGCATAACTCAAATGATCTTCAAACTGTAGATGCCAGATCTAGCCAATATTACCACTCTTTTTTGCCCTCAACAATTAGAGACTGGAACAGTTTATCCGTAGAAATTAAACAATCTGATTCTGTAAATTCCTTCAAACGTCTCCTCAACAAGGGCAAATCAACAGTGCCTAACCACTATTACATTGGTAACAGAATGATGATGATGAATGACGTCTCCACTGAGGTAGAGGTCGACGTTCAAAAAGCGGCAAAAGCGAGTGTCAGCTTGATCGCTAAATTCCAACTAAGGGCAAGTCCATTTGTCTGGGTTTTTTTTTTGTTGTTGTTGTTTTGTGCGTATTTAAGCTGTTGGTTTACCTGTTTTCGAGCGTCCAAAATTTATGTGTGTGTGGGTGGAGGGGGTGAGGGAGGAGGAAGCAGGAGAAGGAGACCGATGTTTGCACCCTCCGAACCATCTCTGCGTTCGGACTTTGGAGTGTTCTGCAACGTCATTAAGCCTTATGCACGTTATTTGAGCGTCCCTTTTGGGGACCAAACTTAGTCGCTAACGTTATTTTAGTGTGTCACGAGCAGTCTTTTACAGGTAGCTGAGAAATCTTTAGAAATGTTTTTTTTTTACGAATAAGAGTTAAAGGGAATATTTCAATTCATGACCCTGTATCTCTGCACTGATAAAAATCATTACAGTTTCGGGATAGTATGACTTTTGCGAAACTTCGAAATCGCAAAGCTGTGCAAAAATAAAACTTTCACATATTTATTTCGGTACGGTCAATCATTTCTTGAGCAGGCTGACAAAGAACTGGCAAAATATCTTCGAAAGGCAGGTACTTGATTAATACAGACCAGTTTGTCCCCCTAATACTGCTGGTCTCTGGAAGCATTTTTTGCTAAGTAGCGTTGGCCTTTAAGACGATTTTGACTGTACATGTATCCTTTTCAAGCAAAGAAAGATTATTAAACACTGTCATTGTTTTAATTAAGAACAATTATTAACGAACCAGCCTGCTGTCGCTGCTATGATGTATCATATGCAAATTAAAGAGCAGAAGTATTTGATCGTCTTTGTTTCTACCCAAACCAAGTAACTCAACTAAAGTTTGAAAACACATGCTCTCGTGAATTTATCAAGACTTAAACGAAAATATTAATATCATCGTACATACACGTCTGTTGAAAGAAATTAAAATGAAATTTATTAGCTTCGTTACCGTTTAAGATAGATGTCTCAATTACGAGTTATAATATTCATGATCTGTGTGAACAACTGCTTGCATAATTTGAATTATTTCTATAGTTTTATAACAGATAATGGGATGATAAAGCGGTCTCGACGTCTATGACAGCTCAAAGTAAATTAAATTCAAATGATTTTAAAAATACGAAGCGCCATCGGTAGCAAAGAAACAAGTAATACGTACCGGTTTCGAACCCCGGCGTCCCACAGGCAGCAGAATTCTTTTCACATTTAAGGGGCTCTATTGCACAAAACCTTTCATTATCATCCTACCATCGTCTCGATATGACTGAAATACTGTTGACGTAAAACTCAAAAAATGCTGAAGAGGGATCGTCTGGAAGCAAGGAACACATAAGAAACAAAACAAAAAATGAAAATAGCAAACTCGGTTAAATGAAGTCTGTACATGTGCAGTAATGCTATGTTGCAACTCTGCTAACACCGGCAGTTGTGTTCCTAAAACTTCTGTTGAGTTATTTGGTTTGGGTAAAACAAAAACTAGGCCCAAAGATTCCAAAAGATAGGATCTGCGCTATGATGATGAACGGGATGTCTTTATGCAGTCGCCACCGGGACAACACTAGGCGCAGTGAGGATGAAATAAATTCTGAATGAATATCCTCTGGAAGCAAAGAACGCATCAAAGAAAAGAAAATAGCAGACTCGGTTTAATTGAGTCCGTTCATGTGCAATAATGGTATGTTGCAACACTGCAACCAGCCATTTAGTACCGGCTTTAGCGGGCCTCTAGTTTCAAAATCGACTCAGAATGAGCCTAAACTCACAAAGGATCTGAAAATATATAAGATGTATGAAGAGACTTTTCAAGGCCGCCACCGTGATGGAACAACACGAGAAGATGAAATAAGTTCTGAAGGAAGATCCTCCGGAAACAAGGAACACATCAAAGAAACGAAAATGGCAGACTCGGTTTAAATTCAGTCATTTCATTCGCAGAAAAGCTATGTTTCTACAATGCCCAAGCCCCCCTACCACCGGCTTCAGCGGAACTCTATTTTCAAACTAACTTAGAATGAGTGAGAACACCACTGCATCCTCAGGGTCTTCCCATACCACTGTTGCACTTTTTTTTCTCGTCGTAACCACGAGTGAAAATATGCTGCTGCTATTTTGGTTAGTTTTAGTAACAAACAAATCATCTGATCAATAAAATTACAATATGGTTCATTGCTTATACTGCAAAAAGCTTGTCTGCATGATAAAAGCTGCATTTTTTCAGCGGAACTGCTTGAAAATATACACAGCATTGATAAGCATTAGATCTTGGTCAAGCTTGAATATGCGCAAGATCTGAATATTCGCTCGTTAGTTTTGGCTCTTTGAAATTTCCAAATACTTAAAATAGGAAAAAGATTGTGTGCATTCCCAAATGTTCGTTTTTCAAGGCATCATGTTGAAAATTTATGATATTCTAATTCGAAAACTTGTCAGCACAATAGAAGATATGTTTATCAATGTATTGAAAACTTGTGAAAGCACAGTCACTCCCTGGATCGAGATCCGATACATCCTTTTTAGGAAACGGAACAGCCCACCTAATAGGGCGGACCGGTTTACACACGCTAGGTTGATGCTCTGTTTTATCGAATGATATGACTATGCTTCGTATGCATCAGTCAAACTAGCCATATCAGCAAACGAAAAATCTATTTCTCCATATCAAACAGGCAGTAATGTGGCGAAATCCATGGACATTTTCGTGATTTTTTACGAGATGTTCCGTTGACATTTTCCTGTACGCAGAGACATAATTTGTGTTGAACTACCGAGGATGTTCCGGTGACAAGTGCAGATTACACTGCAAGAAATGAATATTTCTCAAAAACCGTGTAAGAGATCTAAACACGGTTTTCTGGGTCAGAGACAGAATTGAATTGGGCATCGTATAAAAATTTTATGAAAAATACAAAAATATATGAATAACGTTTCATAGGAAAGTCAAGAAAATATCTGGGTCACCACTAAAATTAAAACTGCACAGTAACAGACATATGCCAATATGAGCGCACAGTATCCGAACGCACTGTACCATCTCTTCCGGTTTTCATAGCGTCCAATCGAGAGTACAAACATTCGCCGATAACCAGTAGTCGGAAATCATTATGTTTTGAGATTTTATCCGGAATCTGCTGCGTCATTTATATTCATTGAGCTTTGAAAATGTAAAGAGGTAAGTTTAATAATTTGCTCTTCGGTCTTTTACTTTATTGCCCTGTACAATGTCGTGTATGGGTGGATAGTAATGAGTACAGTATTCAAATCGCCCTTGGCATGAGTCTGAAACCATTTGAGCCTTTTCTAACATGTTTTATAAAAATCTTTAAAATAAACGGAAGCGTTATCAATCTACAGTTTGTTAGTTTTGATAGTAGGACGATAGCTAGGTTTTGCACGACACAAACTCGTGTTAAATTAGCTGTTCGGAATAAAATTTCTGTGACGGCCATGAGGTTTTCGTACAGGGCAATAAAGTAAAAAACCGAAGAGCAAATTAAATTAAACTTACCTCTTTACATTTTCGAAGCTGAATAACTATAAATGACGCAGCAGATTCCGATGAAATCTCAAAACATAATGATTTCCGACTACTGGTTATAAGTGAATTTTGTACTCTCGATTCAACGCTATTAAAACCGGAAGAGATGGTACAGTGCGTTCGGCTACTGTGAAGCGAGTGTGTATACTTTGCACCACATCATTGCCTGTTTTATATGTAGAAATGTATTCTTCGATCGCTCATATGAATGATCCGTACGATATATAGTCAGAAAACTCGATAAAACGAAGCACCTACCTAACGTGTGTAAACCGGTCCGCCATCTTTGGTGGTCTGTTCCGTTTCCTAAAAAGGACGTTCCGGATCACGATCCAGACATATATTTATCAATATATTGCACATTACTTATCTGCATTGGACCTGAGACGGGTTTGAATTATAGCATCATCAGAGTATTCAGCAACACAAAGTTCGCTCTAAAACTGTTCATAACTTTCATATTTTTCATTAATTGTATGCTGAAGCAAACCGAAAGCTACATTTTTTCAAGGCAGTTTGTTGAAATTTTGTAATGTCATTATGATTAAAGATATACGCCTGCATATAAAATAAATTTCATATTCTAACGGAAAATTTTATCAGATGCATGGTAAATCCAAGTACTGAAAGTACTGAGAGGTGGGCATTTAATTCAAGTTGTTTAGAGACGTTTTGAAAATGGTAACGCAGAGACAGATGATGGATGATGACAGAGGCACACCATTCTATAAGCTCCTCGGGGTGAAATTTAGAAAAAAAAATCCTTTTAGAAAACAATAGTGTTTTGTCACTTAACAAAATTTCTAATTGGTCAGTTTTCTCCTTCGCAGGAATAATATCTCGAAACAACATTTTTGAATATTATCATAGTTAAACGTTTTTGGTATTATCAACCTCTTTAAAGTGAATGTTATAAGGAAAACTTTATCGTAAGATGAGAGTAACGAGCCATTCTTTGTAAAGCAATATTTTAAGATTGAATTTTTCAAATTATCTCCCTTGAATGTTTTTGTAAATCTTCATCGGGGCCTTGAATTATAGTAAATCAGTTTGTAAATGCATAGGCGATTGAGCTACTTGTAAAATACAATTTGTTCTTCCAAATAATTGTAGCCAGAATACTTTAAATTGCATAAGGCTTAATTCAATTCATGATTGAACTACCTTAATTCAATGGGAAAAATGACCAATTAAAAATTTTGTTCAGTGTATTTAGATTATGTTATTGGATACCAGAAATCACAATAGTTTGGCAAAGAAAGAAAAGGTTCTGAAAGTGCTGTTTTATATGGAGTAGGGGTGCTATTGTGATTGTTTTCAATTTTGAATTGAATGGGTGAACGAAATAGTGCTGGCATTTTCCTACATCCCTGCTACTTGTTCAATGATTGTTGCCTTATCTTCTCAACCGTTGCGTGGTCAAGGTTTGAATCACATTGGAGGCAAAATACTTCTCGACTATAGACGGTGTTTATTGCAAATTTCACCAGCAATGTCATTTTTACGACATTGTCAAAGAGTCTCCATTTAATATCTGCTGTGTTGAAGATGAAGTTTGTTATTCTTAATAGTAACAAGGGTACAAGCATGTGCATTAACCCATTTTTTGACTCCACGTACCGCAGGGTAAGCATTAGGAAAAAGAAAGGATAATTAGTTATCCACAAAATGTTGACATTTCTTAGATTGATTTATATTTGAGTCTGACTCTTGTTTGTAGATAAATCACTTAGGCTGGGCCTCTGTGCCTTGGTCTGGCAGTAGCCGCTTTATAGGTAAACAGCAGTATAACAATATTTAACTCTTTAAGCCCCAGTGCCGAAATTAGCAAAATTTGCAAACAGGGTAGGTCCTGATGAGGCTGCTCATAATGAGCCGCCTCATCTAGATCTACAATGTTTGCCTTCTAGTCATTGAATTCTCAATATGAAATGTCTTGGACAAGGCATTTTTTTTTAATTTTTGCAGACGTACATTTTGTCGTCTGCATTTTGGTGCTTAAAGAGTTTTAAAATGCTTATGAACTGCTTTGTTGGCATGTAGTGCATAAATTTAAGTTCCTTGACTCAAGGGTGACAACCTACGTCATAGCGATGACGTCATAATCGTTTTATCGGCGGCCTTAATAAGGCAACTGTTTTGCATAATGAAGGCTTGGCAAACACTGAAACAACCAAATATTCAGTCGATCTGGTGCCTATAGCTGTTTTGGCCTCAATATTACCATAATTTGCCATAAAGTACTTGTTTAATCTGATAACGCTTCAACACTGTGATCTGTACCGACTCTGCCTTAATACATGTTTATCTCGGTTGTCCACATCAAAAATTGTTGTGAGGCGTTTTATAATTTCTCACCCTTTGAAGAATCATGCCCTACACATCTGGACCATATGTATATTTAGGCACCGACTCGCCGTTTTATCTTGTGTTAAAATCCTCTCTTATATGTTACAAACGGGAAATCTGTCAGAGTTTCTTCAAAATGGCCGTCGAAAAATTAATTCTGTCACGCGCTATGACGTAGGATGTTACCCCTGTTGACTGCATGTTAACGGTTTCTACATTTGTTTCAAAGTAACCAGGGAATGCCATTAGACTAGGCTTTTTACTGTATATAGCATAACGCATTTAAGAACACAAACGGACCAACGGAACACTCTTGGCAGACTAAGAAACACTCTACACTGACTCCTAACTATAAAAGAGCGACCGTAGTCTGTCTGAACTGGTTAAATGCTGACTGCAGTCACTGTGCAAAAGACTAAATATCTAATGCATCCATCTGCATAAGATAACTTTTAACTGCAGTCATCTTTAAGATCAAATGATGACTGCTGTCTTTTTCTTGTTCAGTTATATTAGTCAGACAAGAACAAAGTCGCCACAACCTAGTAATCTCATCCTTCCAAGTGCCTTAATAAAGTGTATGGGTACAGCTCTATGTATTTCAGCCATTGTGCAAATGACATTACATATGTCATACCTGTTGGCTTCCCTGGACGACATAGCTCTTCCAAAATGGTGTCTACTCTCAAAGTAAAGAATTTGCTTCCAAGGAGTAAATTCTTTTCTTTGAGAATTGATTCTTATAGGGAGACAAAACTAAAGATGGCAGCTCTGCTTCCCCTGAGAGTGTACTCAGTTACCTTTTACTGTTGTGGTTGGTTGGTTGGTTGATATGATGCTTAACGTCCACGGTAAACAGCTAAGGTCATGTCGGGACGGTCAGTTAACCTAACCACACTATTCCTGGGCAGGCTTAGACCTCCTAAGCGGTTAACCAGTACTAAGTGCACATACTTCCGCCAGTAACTGACAACTACCCTTCTTGAATCAGCGGAAGGAGAAACGAAAGTATGTGGCCAGACCGGGTTTCGAGCCCAGGACCTCTGACTTATGAGTCAGGTGCCCTACCGATTGCGCTACGCGGCCCGGCTTTTACTGTTGTGACCCATATTTCCAGTGCAGTGGTGATGAGGGTATTTTCATGATTGAACTACCTAAGCCTTTTTTGCCTAGAAGTGCTCTTTTAAATCAGTGCGACCCAGTGGGCAACCACAAACATACATATCGATAGAGAACTGTAGCGCAGTAGACTAACAATTAAGCTACTGCAGAATAGCACGTTGTCTGAATTGTTTCTTTCGGTTCTCGTAACGATGACCGTCAGGAGAAACAAGACAACAAATCCATAACTCTCACCTCCTGAACCGATTCTGTCTGTGTCCTCACCAATTTTGAGAAGAGAGTGATTCTGATTGACTGCATTCAATCTAGTTAAATGTTACAATATAGCGACATTGAACATCAGAATACAATGTAGTTTAATCTAGCATGTCTAATGGCTATAGTCAATATGTCGAGGATTCAATTCCATTATAAGCGTAGTGTGCTGAATATAGTCAATTTGTCGAGGATCCAATACCATTATAAGCGTAGTGTGCTGAATATAGTCAATCTGTCGAGGATTCAATACCATTATAAGCGTAGTGTGCTGAATATAGTCAATCTGTCGAGGATTCAATACCATTATAAGCGTAGTGTGCTGAATATAGTCAATCTGTCGAGGATTCAATACCATTATAAGCGTAGTGTGCTGAATATAGTCAATCAGTCGAGGATTCAATACCATTATAAGCGTAGTGTGCTGAATATAGTCAATCTGTCGAGGATTCAATACCATTATAAGCGTAGTGTGCTGAATATAGTCAATCTGTCGAAGATTCAATACCATTATAAGCGTAGTGTGCTGAATATAGTCAATCTGTCGAGGATTCAATACCATTATAAGCGTAGTGTGCTGAATATAGTCAATCAGTCGAGGATTCAATACCATTATAAGCGTAGTGTGCTGAATATAGTCAATCTGTCGAGGATTCAATACCATTATAAGCGTAGTGTGCTGAATATAGTCAATCAGTCGAGGATTCAATACCATTATAAGCGTAGGTTGGCCGCCCACCTGTACCTGTGCTTGAAGCGTACCACTGTAGACTTTAGCGTCGACTTTTGAGATATAAACAAACGTTTTATTCTAGGTGTTTGTGGTTATCGTGATATATAACCACAAAAATCTAGAAAATCATGTATAACCACAAAAAAAAACGTTTGTTTGTATCTCAAAAGTCGACGCTAAAGTCTACAGTGTTATGTTTTTTATAAGCAAAACTACCAATGGTTGCTAAGAGATGACCATGCTGTTTGTGAAAGCTGTACTTGTCGAATGGTAATGTATATTATTGTAACTCCATTTGACGTCTCATAAGAATCGCCTTCAGTGATGGCGTGACTTCAGTGAAGTCAGTACTCATGTTCTGGCATAAGCAGTCGGCTACATGCACAGCAGATCTTTCCTTTGGATTCTTTTTAAAGAAGCCAACTTGTATTCACCCAACGACGATTTTTTAACGTAATGTATCGCTGAGATTAATATTGATTTCAGTCGCAAAGTGAAGCCCTTTTCACTTTGAATAAATCAATACTGACTATGGTGAATCGTTCTGCCTTGTTCAGTGGGCTAAATTATACAGAAATGTCAGAACTATTTTCTCTGTGTCAAAATGTAGCGTAGGAGTACAAAAACAGAGATATGTATAGCTCTTCCCAAATTTTTTGTCAATCGTTGCTATAGACGGGCTTACAGCCCGCCTAAAAATCGATATAAAAGGTACTTTTTATCTGCCAAATTTGTGATTCGTCAAGGTCACTCTGCTGGAAAGTAGAAGAAGTGTAGAAATTCTCTAAATGCGGACCGCGGTTCACTTAAAATTGACGTAGACACGGTATAAGCCAAGCAATCGCAGTTAATCAGTTCAAATGTATATCATAAATACTTTTAAGCCCTTTCTTTAAGGTAGATCGATACCGAATAGAAATATAGGCGCGGCATTCAAACCATTATACCATCTAAATAACCCAAAGAGCTACGAAACATTTGGATAAGATTTTTTTTTCACCGTTTTGTTTTCCTAAAAAACAATATTTTGTATTACTACATACTTTTTTTACACATTTTCCATTAAAATTCATATCTCTAGCACATGAATGCACTTTTATTTCTGCAAATCTTATAATCCATAATAAAGGATATTTGAAACAAACTGGTAACAAAAAATTGCAGTTATCTTGTAAATAAGTATATTTTTACATTTTTCAAAACAAAATAAAAAAAATAAAATACAAGAAAACTGAATTTCATGAAAAACGTCATGAAAAATATATTCAATCGATGGGGCATGCTTATGCATATTATTTTAGTAAAACTTACGTTGTATGTTACAGAATAAATAATAAAAAAAAAACAAGGGGGAAAAAAATAACAACAAAAAACATTTCACCGTTTTGTTTTCTAGAAAAAAATGTTTAAGTTAAAAATATCACCCAAACAGGCTGCCCAAATTCTGCACCTGCTGCAAGGACAGCAAGTCCTTGCCCTACTATACTAATTATTTTGCTGTTATTCCGGTACTACCATAGAGTAATGCCGACTAAAATGCGCAGATGGGATAGCAACTGTGAAGACATTTATCATTCTGGTTCTTAAGGAACAGTCTGGTCTCGGTTTTCACTGTTTGAACAGACCTTTGTGCCCGAAAACTTAGGATCTTTACGGTAGACGTTGTTGTGGTGTGTTATAACTGTATATACTCCACAGTTGATCGATTTCATCATAACACTAACTCTCTTTTGTTTAGAAAATAAAGTAAGAACAGAGTCGTTCCGTATATGACTGCCTTAACCGAACTCTAACAGGTATTGACTGAAAAGAACTCACGTGCTTCGATAAGAGACTTTTAGGCGGGCTGTAAGGTTATTGGCTGCACTAAGTCACAAAATCTAAAACAGGCTAGTAGCAACGCCTTTTATGTCTGTGTGGCGAGTCAATCAATTTATGGCGACAAAATATATGTGAATTTTTAAGAGCAGTACACTGTGAAATATCGTCTCTGTCTCCGTAACAAATAAGTTTTCGCTGACGATTATTTGCACAAGTCTTAACTTTGTTGTATACTTTAAAATAGTTGCATTCGTTTGTGATTATTTCATAACGAAATACGCAGCAATATACCTTTAATCAGGCATTGAACAAGTAGGACGTTTGGCTTAATCAAACTGTTTACGACAGAGTTATGATTTCTTGCTTATTTTGCACACACACAGTGTCACAGTCAAAGGTATTCACAGTCAAAGGTATTCTTCAAACTTACATCTAGTCTATTCAATACCCCGCAAGACCTTGTGATGTGGCCATTCCACCTTAGTTCCGTTTTTTGGCCATGCGCAGGAGATCTTCTTATTTTCCAATGGCTGCTTGGATCTTTCTGCGAACATCCTCATTAGGTGTATGGTCCTTGTACGAGGTGTTCAGTAACCTTTGGTAAGCATCTTCTCTCAAAAGCCTGCATTCTTTTCTCTAACTGTTGTCAAGGTCCATGACGCACGGGCATACAGAAAAATGAATATAACAAAGGAGAGCATTAGTTTCTCCTTTGATTCAAGAGTAGACTGTTATCTCTTGAAACGGACTTCAGCTGCAGTGGTCTGTGCAATCCTCGCGTTTTGTTTTGGTTTTGAGCCATCATCTGAGACAATTGCTCCAATGTAATTGAAGCTTGTTCCCGATTTCTGTCAGTTTACCTTGACCTCCCATTGGATGCCGTAAGCGCTGTTCGTCATCTGTTTGCTCTTCTCAGCACTTATCCCCATTTTACACCATCTGCAGGTTTTATCGAGACTTTCAGCTAGGGCTTCTAGTTCCTGGTCTTCCTTAGTAAGAGCGGTCAACGTCATCGGCAAACCACAGACTGGTATCAGTTCTGCCGCCTATGCTAGCCTTTCCATCTTTTCTTCCAGAGCATCAGACATAATCCTTTCGAGCAAATGTTGAAAGGGTGGGTCACACCTGGTAGGCGGCAATCGAAAACGCTCATGCAATCGACGAACGTGGATCAAAAACAGTTAGAAACAGCGTTTTCGCCAATTTGCAATCGAAAACGCTGTTTTGCAATCGAAAACGCTGTTTTTGATCCGCGTTAATCGATTGTTAAGAGCGTTTTCGATTGCCGCCTACCCGGTGTGTGGGTGAGAGACGGCATCCTTGCCAAACTCCACCTGTTGTTCCGAACCATTCTTCCGTGCTCCCATTCATCTGAGCTGCACTTATAGCCCTGTCATGGAGGTGTTCAACGGCGCGAATTAGATTTGAATTGGTTTTGTACTTCCGCATGGTGGCCCATAAGGCTGCAAGCCATACCCCGTCAATTGCTTTTTTGAACTCTTTGAAGACATGATACAAATTCTGCTGATGTTGAATGTTCTTTTCACTCAGGATTCTGAGTTTAAAGATCTATTCTGTGGTGCTCTCTGCTTCTGTGAGGTTAGCTCCTTCACCAGCCAATATGCGTTTTTTTATTTTGTTCCGGCAAGTTTCGATCTCCATGCATTGAGTGCCTATCCAGTCCTACTTTGCTTTCTTCAGGGCCTTCTGAACTATCTCGTTAGCTTCCCTGTATTATTATGTCCCCCACCATGAGGGGACATATTGTTTTTGGTGTGGATCCCGTCGGCGTCTGCGTCGGCATCTGCGTCAGCGTAGCTTCTTGTCTGTACTACATCTCCTGAAGAGATGCATGGATTTTGACCAAACTTGCACAGATACATAACTGGGTAAGGGGAAAAACTGATTAGATTTTGGTGACATTGACCTTCTTTTCTAGGTCACAGGAGGTCAAAGAATGATAAAAAATAGCTTGTCTGCACCATATCTCCTGAAGGAATAAATGGATTTTTATCAAACTGGCACAGATATATTTCTTGGAGATGGCAAAGAACTGATTAGATTTTGGTGACCTTGATCCCATTTTCAAGGTCACAGGAGGTCAAATAGAGTTGAAAATGCCTTGTCTGCACCATATCCCCTGAATGGATGGATTTGAACCAAACTTGCACAGATATATAATTGGGAAATACAAAAGAATTGATCTATTTTGGTGACCTTGATCTTATCTTCAAATCATCACCGAGATCGGGAACATCTCTGGTGACCCAGTGCGACGTTCCTTCCCAAAGCTATGTCGGTCACTGCAGCATTGTAGGTCTTAATCATGCTATCTATGTGCATCTCATCATTGATACGCATTAGAGCTGAAACAAGTTTGAATTGGAGCAATATTGGACTATTGATTAGTTACAGATTTATGGACCCCTTTAAATAAGTAAAAATTATGAAACTGGCCCAAAAATGTCCAAAAAGTTGTTTTTGACTGGCTTTTATGAAACATCTTGGTGAAACATCACAAACGAGATTAACGAAACAGATGATACAATCAGAGCTTTGTCCTTGCCATTCCTACAGATGATCATCAAGGAGCTCAGTGTTCCAACCACAGCCACCTTATGTAGTTATATATGCATCAGCCCGGCAGATAACAGGCGCATCTTATAGTAGCTCGAAGAAATGCAATTTAGGAGGCTTCTGATAAATAATATGTCACTCTCTAAATCAGCTGACAAAGATGGCCATGTAACAAAACTGATACCTTTGAAGTTTGAAATTATTTGCTCACAGGATCTCAGGTGAGAGATAAGGACCATCATAGTCTTATTGTTTAAAGGAGTTCGTAGTTATGTCCCATTTTAGTGAAGCATTTCATTTAATGGGTTTCGTGTTTACTGCGAAACGATGGTAATTTTTTATACGTAGCATATTGGCCTCCGCTACATGGATTCGAAAGAAAAAGTTCCGATCAACATCAGTCATTAACTGATTTTTGAATAACATTCGTTGATACGATCGGTGCAAATCCGATGATCGGTCTTAATTCAAAATAAAAAGATAGGCAATAATCAGGAATTAATACAATCATATCCCACATTCCGCTCTCAAAACCAATAGAGAAAGAAGCACATACACACAGAAATTGACACAACTTTATGAAAGACACGCACAGTAAACCGAATGAGCAGCTCTTTCCCAAACAGATGGTCATTCAGCTACCCCAATAACAGCATCAACATCTAGTTTTACTTCTTTTTTTATTTTAATTACAAAACAAAACAAAACAAAACAGAAGATAGATTGGGCAGAAATACAGGTGACCAAACCGCCAAAGACCATAGATCAAGCGGCCTTGTATCATTCATGCCTATTTGGACCGTATCTGTCGACACTGGACGGTATAAAAAGGGTTTAGACTTGTAAAAAAAAAGAGGGACAGCCACTATGAAACGTTAGAAATCAGCTGCAGCCTTGTTCAGTCTTAATCACATGTAACTTTTTTCATGAGGATGTCAAGGTCACTGGAACACGCGGCAAAGAGAGAATACCTACATAGAAACGTATATGTCAGTAGTCACATGAAGAGCTTTACAAATTTCAATGTTACTAGGCCAAGCGGTCAGGAATGTAAGCAAAACACATACACACACATAAAAAAAAATATCCTACTTATTGACATACGTACGGTTAGGTTAAATTCTTGAACAGACATGGTAGGATCTTATTACATAACTACGGAAGTCATTATGAGAACACTTTTTCAAACTAAGCCTATTTATTTATCCTCAACTCTCAGAAATATTTAACAGAAGAACAAGAGATTATAGGCAGACGGACAGAATATTGTTTAGAATTGTATACAATCATGATATTTGCAGGGACATTCCCCTTTGATTGTAGTACCCAGAAAACCTACATGCGATTATTGGTGAGAATGCTCAGATATCAGTTGTCTGGTACAATCTGGCTCGACCAGGAAACCATCTTCATGTATTTACCACATGCATATTTGCTTCACCTGTCAGTCAATTAAGGCGTGAGCCACATGAGCTCAAGCTAATATTAAACGGTCTTTAGAATGTCGTGGACATTGCCTTGATGTTCCAAAGAGGTTCTTGTAACATTATGTGTTAATAAAGGTGTATCTAGGATATCGCTGTCAGCCCCGGATCCAGGGGGTGGGCTTTGGGGCTTCAGCCCCGCCATTTTGGCCTCTGTTATGTATAATATGTGGCCTCCAGATAATAAGGAGTATCTGTGACAGTTCTAGATAATTTATCCATTTGCTTAGATTAAAATATATGCTGTGACATCTCATTAGAATCGCCTCGGTGAGGCGATTCTAATGAGATGCCACAACATATATTACAAGGCAAAAAAAACAACACATCAAAACTTCTCATTAAATGGATCCCTTATTGTCATATATATTCAAGCCCACCTCCCCGCCCCCTACACACATATATCTCGGCACCTCCCAGCCCCACCAGTTATCCAGAGCCCCACCAGTACGTGGTGGTCTGGATCCGGGCCTGTTACCATTAGTGGTGCCATGAAAAGACAAAGCTAGCTGGCTGTCCTTTTCTGACCCTGAAACCACTTTGGGTAAGATTATACGTTAACAAAGGTGTATCTAGGATGTCGCTGTTACCATTAGTGGTGCTATGAAAAGACAAAGATAGCTGACTGTCCTTTCCTGACCCTGATATCATCTTGGGCGAGATTGGACCAGACTAAGATTGTAGTAGCAGCACTGGAAAGTGGGAGCCCACAGGAGTTGATAATACCAGAAGAACTCATTCAAGTAGGCGGGAGGCCACGCTTGATATTTTAATTACTACACTCCCTTTAACAAGGCATCCTCCAGGTCTGTTAGAACTAGACAACCATCAGCCACACCAGCCATCCAGGCAAAGTCATGCTGAGTTCATCTTGGATAAGCTTAAATTCCAGGCTGAAGAGATAATCGCCGAAGAACAGGCTGAATTCAGAGCCGGAAGGAGCATCACAAAACAAAACCTTCTATGGTAGTACCTACAAGTCAGCAGAATCTGTACCATGTCTTCACAGATTTCATGAGCCTTTGACAGGTTATGAGATGAAACTTTATGGTCCATCATTCGAAAGAACAATATCGATGCAAATATAGTTGACATGAATGGCACCATGAGAGAATAATTCGGAACAGTGGTTGGTGTTAGGCCAGGATACCTTCTCTCTCTCATTCTCTTCAACAATTTTTTTCGAAACATCATATCCTGGCAAGTTTAGCGTAGGCGTAATAACTTAACAGTGTGCGGTTTGCTGATCTCCTTTGCTTAGGAGAAACAGAACCTAGAAGCCGTAGTGGAAAGTCTCGACAAAACCTGCGTAAAGTATAAATGAAGATAAATGCTGAGAAGATCAGACTAACGACAAACAGCGCTAGTGGCAGCCAAAGGGATATCAATGTTAAATGACAGAAGCTTGGGACAATGAAACATTTCCAATACCTTAGAGTTTTCTGAGATAACGACTCCAAAGCTGCGGTTCTCTTAAGGTCTTCACAAACATGAATACAGTTGAACCCAGTTTTTTAGAGATGAACCCAATTTTGAGAGATAACAATATATCTCTTGTATTAAATGGGAAATTATCTTGAAGTAAGTGATCAGTATTCAGCGACTGATTCAAAAAGTACATGTATGCCATTCTTATGTTGAAACCCTGTGTCAGCGATTTCGTCGCATTGCGACAATTAAAAATAGAAGGAAACCAATGTAAAATGCTGTCGATTACAAAACTGCTGTAAAGTGTCATTAGGTATATAACAATGCTGTATCAATGAGATATAGCCGCCGTTACATTTGATATGTTAAATAATAATAATAAAAAAATACTTGCAATACAGGGATCAAACATGTTTTTTCATGCAAGAACGTTTGCAAGGGTCCGAGGGAGATGTTGAAAACCGAGGCCAAAGGCCGAGGTCTTCAACATCTCCCGAGGGACCTTGCAAACGTTACAAAAATAACGAAAATGTTGGCGCACTATTTTTCGACCTCATCGCCATTACCTTGC
Organism: Ctena decussata; assembly: GCA_963989385.1. Taxonomy (NCBI): domain Eukaryota; kingdom Metazoa; phylum Mollusca; class Bivalvia; order Lucinida; family Lucinidae; genus Ctena; species Ctena decussata. The sequence continues at coordinate 46,812,416 of OZ022499.1, forward strand.
TGATTCCTACTCAAACTATGCATGTGTATAAAAATCCTCTTTTCAGGCAATTATCAGCTACCGTGAATTTTTTTTGCAACCCTTAGCAGCATTTCGCAAGTCATAATCGTCTGCACTTTCATTTTACCATATCCGAATTTGTATAACTCTTCCGTTATAGTCTTTAATCACTATCTTCAGTGGCAGTGTTGCCGCTCGTTTCCTGTACTGACGGAGTATTGGCCTTCAACTTGCATACGAAAAGTCGCTAAGGTGGTCATTATCGGCGCGTGAAAACCCATGTTGATACATGGTTTTGTGTTTGTTAAAACATGCCTATTAATAGGGTGTGAAAACCGATATTTATGCAATAATATACATTGTTATATACCTAATGAGACTTTACTATAGAAAACAGCCGTGTTGTAATCGACAGCATTTTACGTTGGTTTCCTTCTATTTTAGCTCACCTGAGCCAGCGGCTCCGGGAGAGCTTATAGGATGGTAAGGCTCCGTCGTACGTCGTCGTCCGTCCGTCCACAATTTCAAACGACTTCTCCTCTGAAACCGCTGGCCAATTGTAACCAAATTTAATGTGTGGCCTCCAGAGGAAGGGGGAACGAAAAGGTGTTCAAACGGTCCTGGTCACATGACCAATATGGCCGCCATGCCCATATATGGTTAAAACCTAAAAAAATCTTCTCCTACAGAACCAAAAAACCGATGGCCTTGAAACTTGGTATGTAGCATCGGGTGTGCAAATACTACCAAGATTATTCAAATTATGACCTAGGGTTGACCTTGACCTTTTTACGGTAAGGTCAAATTTGCTTCCTTGTGCTTTTATATTGCAAAATGCTAGAACATAAGACATCTTGGAAACTGTTGAAGATTTTGGGCTAAAAATGGTATCTACAATCATCTTAGTAAGTACATGAAGATTTATGAGTACAAGAGGTCAAGGTCATATTTTGACCTTTGACCCAGAACTCTGATATTTTGACAATTGCAAACAATCTTCTCAAAAGCCACTAGGCCAATTAAAACCAAATTTCATATAGTGCCTCCAGGGTTGAGGGAACAAAAAATTATTCATATGGTCCAGGTCACATGACCAACATGGCCGCCACGCCCATATACGGCGAAAACCTTTAAAAATCTTCTTCTCCGGAACCAGTGGACCGATGGCCTTGAAACTTGGTATGTAGCATTGGGTACTAAAGAACTATCAAGATTGTTCAAATGATGACATTGGGTTGACCTTGACCTTATTTACGGCAAGGTCAAATATGGAAAAATGCTAGAACATAAGATTTCTTGGAAAGTTTTGAGTATTAAGGCCTAAAAATTGGAGTATGCAGTCATCTTAAAAAGCACAAGAAGATTCATAAGTACAAAAGGTCAAGGTCATTCTTTGACCTTTGACCCAGAACTCTCATATTTTGACAATTTGAAACAATCTCCTCGCAAAACACTAGGCGAATTGTAACCAAATTTAATATAGAGCCTCCAGGGTTAGAGGTAACAAAAATTAATTCAAACGGCCCAGGTCACATGACCAACATGGCTGCCACGCCCATATATGGTAAAAACCTTTAAAAATCTTCTTCTCCGGAACCAATTTACAAATGGCCTTTAAACTTGGTATGTAGCATTGGGTATTCCAGTGTTATCAAGATTGTTTAAAATGATAACCTTGGGTTGACCTTGACCATTTTACAGCAAGGTCAAATATGGGAAAATGCTGGAACATAAGATTTCATGGAAAGTTTTGAAGATTTAGGCTTAAAAATGGATAATACAGTCATCTTAATGAGTACACGAAGAATTGTGAGTACAAGAGATCAAGGTTGTTCTTTGACCTTTGACCGTGAATTCAAATGGTCTGACAATTTCAAACATCTTCTTAAAAGACACTGAGCAAATTGTAAACACATTTCATAAACAGCCTTCACGGGTTGAGGGAAAGAAAATTTCTTCAAATGGTCTGGGTCACATGACCAACATGGCGGCCATGCCCATATATGGTAAAAACCTTTAAAAGTCTTCTTCTCCAGAACCGATTGACCAATGGCGTTGAAACTTGATATGTAGCATTGGGTACTCCAGTACTATTAAGGTTTTTCAAATTATGACCTTGGGTTGATCTTGACCTTTTTATGGCAAGGTCAAATATGGGAAAATGCTAGAACATAAGATTTCATGGGAAGTTTTGAAGCTTTTGGCCTAAAAATTGGTATATACAGTCGCCTCAATGAGGTCATGAAGAATTATGAGTACAAGAGGTCAAAGTCATTCTTTGACCTTTGACCCAGATCTCTCATATTTTGACATTTCAAACATTCCCTCAAAAGCCAAAGAGCCATTTGTAAACACATTTCATATAGAGCCTCCAGAGCTTGATTGAATAAAAATTTGTTCAAACGGTGCAGGTCACATGACCAAGATGGCCACCATACCCATTTATGGTATAAACCTTTAGTATTTTTCTTCTCCAGAACCAATACACCAATAGCCTGTAAACTTGGTTAAGTAGCATGGAGTACTAGAGTCCTACCAAGAGTGTTCAAATGATGACCTTGGGTTTACCTTGACCTTTTCGGCGGCATGGTCAAATATGGGAAAATTCTAGAACATAAGATTTCATGAATAGTTTTGAAGATTTTGGCCTAAAATGCTATGTATGGTTGTCTTAATGAGTACATGAAGATTTATGAGTACAAAATATACAAGAGGTCATGGTCATTCTTTGACTTTTGACCCAAAACTAATATTTTGGCAATTTTAGACATAAGAAAAAGCCACTTTGCCAATCGCGCAGGTGAGCGATTCAGGGCCTCATGGCCCTCTTGTTAATTGTCGCAATGCGACAGAATCGCTGACACAGGGTTTCAATACAGTTAAAACACGGGTGCGCCAGGGTTTTAACACCATTAAAGCACGCTTTCGTGTCATCTGCATGCTTTCTTAGTTAAAACAGCTATATAGCAATGACGATAAAACATTCTTTTCCTGTGTTTTAATGTTTGCCCAAGCCCTCGTGTAACATATTGCAGCCCTCATCGCTGCGCGGTGCGCGGTGAGGGCTACAACACGTTAATACACCCGGGCTTGGGCAAACGTTAAAACACGGAAAAGAATGTTTTATCCTCTTATTAATATACATTGGTCTTGGAGTGTTATTTTTACTTTCTGTGTCTGTATACTTTACTTATCATCTTATGTTACTTTCAGAGATGAAGCAATGCGCGTGCCCAGCAAGTCAAAAGGTTTTTCCATGGAGTCAAGCTGTGCCTTATGGTTAGTAGCGATTTAATCATGATTTTCATGGTCATTTAAAGACAAATGTTTAAGTAAGCACGCTTCAAAAACATTATCTTCTATGAAGTGGAGAGGAAACAGACAGACTCGGTGCCAGGAGGTACATGTTATGAATCCGTTCTCTTGAGTTGGTCGGTTGGGGTTTATTGGCCGTTTGAGATAGTAGTTCAGTCTGTACATGACCATCTCCCAGGGAGAGGGAGGGAGAAAGAAAAGAGACATGATAGGCGATAAAAAAATATTCAAACAACTCCAACCCGCACCAACTGCTAGCACAGTAGGACCTTGCCCTACTTTTATCCAAATTAGTAGGACGCCCCGGCTCTGAAGGTTTTCCCAACCTATCTGTTCCCCTGAGCCTTCTGGGGAACATCAGTTGAGAACGGGATGAAAAAAGGACAGCTTACTAAATAACCTCAGCAAAGACTTCAGTCAGGTTTCGCAAGCTGAAACTTTTTATCAGACAGAAGTCTGTCATTGTTGCTGAGAAAACTATGACACAAAATTTCAGTAGGCATACTTTAACACTAAGACGAATGTAGTAATGACTCCATTTCTCATTTCCATAACACAACAACATATTGTCTATCAATGTGCCCAGTTTAAACTTTTCACCTTGTTTAATTTCTGACAAGCTGTTAGGCACTTTATAAAATTGCAGACTTCAAAGTACTGAAAGAAAGAAGAACGGACATGCATAAGGAAAATGTCTGAGCTAGTTCTCAACCCATCGACAAAATAACATTTTGTTTACCTATAAATTAAATTTGAACTTGCTGTCGAGACTAATAGATGAGAAAAGTGTTACAAAAATTCAGTTTTAATAAAAATGGGCTAAAGAAAATAGACAAAAGGAGCAAGACGCCTAATTCTCATTCCCAGGATATATATCCGTGTCTAGTTACAACATAACCTATTGACAGAATGTAGACACCTTACAATCTCAAATATGGGGAATTATACAAGGAGAGTGTCCTGCAAACAGTTCTGTTAACTGGTGGATTTCTTAACTAGAGCGTTTTATGAAAATGAGCCTGTTACAAATCTTCAAAGTGAACCATTACCCGCTCGTGGGATGCATTTGAATAGTTTTTTTTATATCTGTTGGAGACACTGAAATAAAGCCCTGGCAAGAGCGCTTCTTGAATTGCATTTCTTCCCAGACAGCATTTTAAGCATTGGAAATAAAAAGAAGTCGCATGGTCTTAGGTCTGGTGAGTAAGGTGTATTGTTTACAATATGAACGTTTTCAGACACCAAGAAGGCCTTAACATTCCCACACTTTGTCGGAAGATGCGTTGTCATGAATCAGATGGACCCCTGACAATCTTTTGTATGGACACTTTTGGCAATAAAACCTTTTCACAGAGTTCCTACAGAAGCGTCCAGTGACTATGTGACCAGATGGACAAGACACCGAACGGCTGGCAAATAGCATACAGCATCTGATTGTCCGCGCTTCATTTTTTTTGTTTCCATTGCTTGTTATCAGACCTCCTATCCCGGTTTCATCACTTGTTAGCAAAGTGGAAATGACCTAGCTGTTACATTTTTTGTATGTTTTTAGACTTTTGTTCAAGGACACTGAGATTTTGCCTCCTGTCAACATTTTCAAGTATCTTCTCGTCATCTGAAGCCACTGGGGCGATTGAAGCCATATTTCATACGGAGCTTCAGTGGGTTAAGGGAAACAAAGTTTGTTCAGATGGTCTTGGTCACATGACCAAGATGGCCGCCACGCCTATGTATGTTAAAAACCCTTCAAGTCTTCTTCTCCAGAACCAAAGGCCTATTGTCCTTGTGGCATAATATGTTGCATTGAGGATTATGGTCCATCATTATTTATACAAATCATGACCGTGCGTTGACCTTGACCTAATCTATGACAAGGTCAATTTTGGGTATGTTATGCTTTTGTATTGGAAATGCTTAAACAGTGGATTTCTCAGATACTATTTAAGTCTAAGGTATAATAGTTGGTATATATGGTTAAATAAATGAGCAAATGAAGAAATTATGTCCCTTAAGGGCAAGGTCATTCTTTGACCTTTGTTCAAGGTCACAAAGATTTTGTCACCAGTCAACATTTTCAAACGTCTTTTCCTCTGAATCCACTAGGGCGATTGAAGCCATGTTTCATACGGAGCTTCAGTGGGCCAAAAAGAACCAAATTAGGTTCAGATGGTCTTGGTCACATGACTAAAATGGCCCCAACCCACCCATATATGGTAAAAACACATCAAATATCTTCTCCAGAACCGAAGGGCCTTGAAACTTGATATGAAGCATTTGGAACTCAGGCCCATCATGATTTATACAAATCATGACTGTCCATTTACTTTGACCTTATTTATGGCAAGGTCAATTTTGATGCGTTATGCTTTTACATGGGAAAAAGCTTAAACAGTGGATTTCTCAGAAACTATCAGTTTTATATATAATATTTGGTATATATGGTTAACTAAATTCTCAGTTGATGGCCACTTTGCCTAGGAAAAAGAACTAAATAAATATGATTGCTTTCGTTCTGGTCCTTAAACTTGTAATTATGAAAAGTTGTACTTTGTCACGTCCATGAAATAAAATATGTTTTAACTAACTAAATGAGCAAATGAAGATATTACAATGCCAAATTTCAAGGTCATTCTTTGACCTTTGTTCAAGGTCACTGAGGTTCTGTCGCCTGTCAGCATTTTCAAACATCTTCTTTGAAGCCACTGGGCTGAATGATGCCATATGTCATATGAAGCTTCACTGGGTCAAAGGAAACAAAGTTTGTTCAGATGGTCACATGACGAAGATGGCTGCGACGCTCATATATGGTACAAACTCTTCAAAATCTTCTCCAGAACCAAAGGCCCAATGACCTTGTGGCATGGTACGTAACATTGGGGACTCGGGCCCGTCATAATTTATACAAATCATGACTGTGCAATGACTTAATTTATGGCAAGGTCAACTTCGGTATGTTATGCTTTTATATGATATTGATAGTTTGGGGATTCTGTAAGGGCTTTAAGTTTCAGTCACCTGATAAACATTTGAGCATATTTTGTTAGTATATTCCACACAGACTTATTCCCATTTCTAAATCTATGTACTTTAGACTGTCATACAGAGCCGATATTGGGTGTATTTTTGGTTATGCTTCATCTTTTATATTTAGGCCATACAGTTACCCTGAAACTGAATAAAAAGGGGTGAAGTTTGTGCCCTGTTTCAAACCTTAGGTGACACTTGTGACACTTTGTGAAGGTCACCGGAAGACTCCGATGCAACAGTTCATTTGCTCGGCATGTTAAATCAGTAACATTCAGGTTTGTTTGAAAAGAGAAAAAATGGTGATGGGCAGGTCTCGGAAGGCAAGGATCAGCCAATTCCGAGCCAAACTTACTGACGCAGTAGCTGCAGACATCAGGTAAGACCTTTGTATTAACTCGCAAGCACAGGCGCCCCACACTGAGTTTCCTCAACCCCTGTGTCTCGAGAAACGAGACAGACAAGGGCATCACACCAGGAAGGAGATGACCGATGCAGCAAGAACCTGCAAAACGCCAAACTAATCCAAAAGAATCGAAGCCAAACTCCGCTAAGATTCATGTCGCCATGACAAGTCAGTCTTAGTTTTAGAATTCTTTAGAAATTTTACCTGATAAAAGTTAATAAGGTTACTTTAAAACAGTATTTAAGTTGTGATCCAATGCTCAAGAACCAGAATCAACACTGAAACACTAACTAAAGCCACAGTCTCACTGTCACGTTTTGAGGGCAAGGATTTACTACGTTTTAAAATGTGGCAAAGCGGCAGTATACCTAGTAAAACGTAGTGAATATGTATGTAGCTGTAGCTATATACGTGGCCTAGGTACGTTTTATCTAGAATGTTTAACTCAAAAATGGCATTTTGATATACGTGGCGTATACCTAGCATAACGTAGCATCACGTAGATAAACGTGGCCAAAACGTTCTAAAACGTAGCCGAAACGCATTAAATACGTACAAAAACGTCACAAGAATAACCTAGGGGTCCTCTAAGCCTCAGTCTCACTGTCACGTATTGAGGACTAGGTTTTTTACATATTCAAAACGTACCAAAACGGGAATATGCGTATAAAAACGTAGTGAATACGTAGTACATACGGATATATACAGCTGCATACGTGGCCTAGCTACGTTTGATTTGAAAATTCAACTTAAACGTAGCATTTCGAAATACTTACTGTATGCATAGTAAAAACGTATTGAAACGTAGTCTAAACGTACAAGAATGTAGATATAACGTTACAAATACGTAGCCATACGTGAAGGTCCTCTACGTACTTCTACGCATCATGTACGCTTTTCTCACGTCTTAGTACGTTTTGTGACTTTTATTCTGCGTTTTATTGCGATTTGGTATGTTTTCCGATACCTACTCAAACTTTACTTTGACTAGGCAGTTATACCGGACACTACCTAACAGTCCCTAGTAAAACGTACGTAATCGTAGTAGGAAAGTAAACTGTTCTCACCCCTTCTGAAAAGCGTGACACTAAGCCGTTTGATAACCGGGTAATACGAAGTAAATCGTAATTAAACGTATTAGAAACGTACTAGACACGTAGTAACACCTAAATACCTACAAAACGGGGTACATTATTTGCCAAACGTAGGACGGGAACCGCAGAACAACCTGGCCCTAAAAACGTGACAGTGTGACTGGGCCCAAACTGGTTTGATGATATCCTCCGGGACAATAGTCTACCAGCAGCGGTTCAATATATGTTAACGTAACTAAACAATTTAGTGCAACACACGCGTATTTCTGTATATAATCTTCAGTGTCGTTAAACAATAAAAAAAATGAAAGAAAAAAGGGAATGGGCAGTTCTCGGCAGTCTCCGAGCCACACTTACTGACGCAGTAGCTGCAAACATCAGGTAAGACCTTTGTATTAACTCGCAAGCACAAGCGCCCCACACTGAGTTTCCTCAACCCCTGTGTCTCGAGAAACGAGACAGACAAGGGCATCACACCAGGAAGGAGATGATCGATGCAGCAAGAACCTGCAAAACGCCAAACTAATCTTAAAGAATCTAAGCCAAACTCCGCTAAGATTCATGTCATTATGACAAGTCAGTCTTAGTTTTAGAATTGTTTTGAAATTTTACCGGATATAATTTAATTAAGCCCTAGTCTCACTGTCACGTATTGAAGGCTAGGTTTTACCTGGTTTCCCGCCTCTACGTTTGGCCAAAAATATTGTCCCGTTTTGTGTGGATTTAGGTTTTATTAGGTTTTAGCAAGTTTCCATTACCTCAACTACCATTTATGTCGTATTACCTGGTTATCAAACGGCATAGGGCCACGCTTTTAGTAGGAATGAGAAAATTTTCCCAGCCTGCTACGATTCAGTACGTTTTACTAGGGATTACTAGGTAGTGTCCGAGATAAGATGGTCGAAATGGCGTTTCTTGCAAAATCTGTCGAAACTAGCTTAATCGTAGAATAAAACTTAGCAAAACGTAGTAAGACGTAGGGAAGCTTAGGTATTGCGTAGTAGTACGTAGAATACCTCTAGGTATTGCTACGTACTGAAAACGTTTCTTTAACGTTTTAAACTAGGTGACTTAGGGGATAACTGTACTCAAAATTGTCATTTGGGGAGGTAAATCGTAAATTTAAAGGTCGATAATTTCGTTTAACGACGACGCGCCAGCGGGGCCTTAAATGCAATTTGAGACAAAAAAAACAAAAAAAAACCCGACGATTAACCTCCCCAAATGACAAATTTTAATACAATTATCGCCATTCTAACGCACTTTTCACATTTTCACCTGTAAGTGTTCTACTTTGCACCCACAGCAAACGTTTTCAGCGAAGTAAAACCAGACATCAGCCAATGAGAAGGGACGTTACGTAATGACGTCGGGTTTCCGATAGTATATCGCAGGATATACTGTCGCAAATGTTTTACGTTGTCCAATCAGACGTCGCGTTACAATACAATACAATACAATATTCTTTATTTCGATATAAGTCCCCAGGCCACACGCAGGTGGCATAAGGGGAGAGTAGAAGAATTTCATACATGTAATGCGTGACGTCATACATCGTTTCACTAAAGAATTTAAGCGGTACTGGCCAAATCCTACAACATGACAGGATATATCTTTACACCCTCCCATGTTATAGGATCTCGGCGAATACCGCTTATATTTTTCAGGTGGCAAGTAGATCTAAACAGTGAAATAAAAAATCAATACGGTGGGAATATACTATGTATATACTATGTATATACAAATGGTTATATGACTGAACGGTGGAGGAGGATACAAAATATTCTGTATCAGAGTTCGTAACTACTGAACGTATCCGTTATTAGTCCATAATCTTTAAACAGTACAAACAGTGCCTGCCGAGTCACTACAGCACGACCAGGTATATCCACACCCTGTCATCCTATAGGACCACGGCAGACACTGTAAGTACTGTAAGCATAAATATTTGAGAGTTATAAGGACATCAGCTGTAAAATATAGCAATAGTAATACAAATTTCGTAAATGTGATTTACATCAAGCACTATGCCTATTATTTGTCCGAACAGCGCTAGCCAGACCACAGCAGCGTGACAGGGTATATCCACACCCTATCACGCTGCAGAGCTCCGGCAGACACTGTTTTTTGTTTGTTTGTTTTTTCTCCAAATACCCAGAAAGCACTAGATGATGCTGTGGGAAACAAAAAACTGTACGTTTGTAAGTATTATGCATAATAACAATTCTATAACTAAGCCGAAAAGGTGGATAGAAAATGTTTACTCCAGCATTAGTTACTAAACTTATTCATTATTATTTGTACGAAGCTACTAAGTTTTGATAATGTAGTTTTATTAGTGGATTGCATTAACTGGCAAAATTTATACATATTAGGTCTAATATAGAATCTTCGTTTTAAAAATAAGTTTCTTTCTGTGTTTAGACAAGGGCATTCAAAGAGATAGTGGAATTCATCTCCTATCATATTAAGGCTACAAATAGTACATTTACGGTCAGAGATGTCTACATTATTCCATCTACCGGTTTCTATTGGTAACTTATGATTGCTAGTCCGGAATTTAAGTAATGGAATGAATTTGCTTTTCGCTAGGGTTGATAAATATGTTTCTAATGTAATACCGTTCTTAAATGCACTATATAACTTTCCCTTAGAAGAATGTTGCATAAGTGTCACCCAATTTTGAATATACTGATCTTTTAATGTACGTATTATGGCACATTTGGTTGCATTCGGATTTTCGATTGTTTCACGAGTCCATAGATCACATCTACCAACTTCTTGGAGTATTTTTTCAATATAGTTGATCCATTTATATTCGCGATTATCATTTTTCATGAAAATATATATTAAGTTACTAAATTTGAATGAGTTAGTATTTTTAAGGTTAAACCAAAAGTTAAGCATGCGAGATTTTACATTAATTTCAATTGGAAAGCGCCCGAGCTCAGCGTATATCATGTATAAAGGAGTGCTTTTTCTTAATTTGGTTATAGTGCGTAGAAATTCACAATGCAACTTTTCAATAATCTGTATATTTTCAAATCCCCAAACTTCACTTCCATATAAAAGAATCGGCAATATAGTATGGTCAAAAATTTGCAGCTGTAAATCAATAGGTAGGTTAAAATTTCTAATACGTTTATATAACAAGTGCATTGCTTTACGGGCTTGCTCTACAACATGATATCTTGCCTTGTAAAATGTTCTTGTCTTCGAGAAATATACCCCCAAATACCTAAAATGATCTACAATTTCGATTTGATTTCCATCTAATAAAAACGTAATATGAGAGGTTTTTCTTGCGCCAAAAATAATAGTTTTAGTTTTAGAATAGTTAATTCTTAACTTCCAAGCACGGCAATACTCACTAAATTGGTCGAGACTATTTTGCAGGTCATCACTATTTTCAGCAAGAATTACTGTGTCATCAGCATATAAAAGTACTAGCAATCGAATGTAAAAATATATGTCAGCAGTATTGGCTTCAATATCAATACCTTTACAGTCATGGGACAATAAGTAATTTTCAAGGTCATTTAAATATAATGAAAATAAAACAGGTGAGAGGTTTTCCCCTTGTCTAAGGCCCATGTCACTAGTAAAAAATAAGGACTGTTCTTTATTCAATGAAACACATGATTTAATTTTTTGATACATGCTGTAAATAATTCTAAACATTTTCCCATTGACATCATTTTTTATAAGCTTTTGCCATAATCCAACGCGCCAAACCGAATCAAAAGCTTGACTAAAATCTATAAAACAACAAAATAATTTTTTATTACTATTTTTCATAATTTCGATCAAAGAATGCAAAACAAAAACATGGTCTGTGGTCGAATATCCTTTTCTAAAACCTGCTTGATTTTCTTCGAGTACGTGTTCTTGTTCTATAAATCTGTTTAACCTAGCATTTAAAACTGACGTAAATAATTTTCCAAAGCAACTAAGAAGGGTGATAGGTCTATAGTTTTGAGGATTTGCTTTATCTCCTTTGTTTTTATATATCGGTAATATGATGCCTTCTAACCATGACTCGGGTAAAATTCCTGTATCAAATATTAGATTGAATAAAGATTCGTAGATAGGTAAAAAAATATCTATTGTATTTTTAATATATTCATTTACAATATAATCATTTGACGGACTTTTATTATTTCGAAGGTTTAAGGCACTTTTACGAATTTCGTCTATGGTTATTGGATCATTTAAAATTTCATAATCGTCATTAATGTCAAAATCTATATCATTATCTTGCTCTTCAGTTTCATCAGTTGAGTTAAGATTTTTAAAGTACTGGTACAATGAGTCGAGGGTGATATTTTCGTTAGGTTTCTTTTTTTCTAAGCTATTAAGTAACTTCCAAAATTCTTTAGGCTCTTTCTGTTTCAATAACCTTAATCGCCGTTGTGTGCCTATGTGCATTAGAATACGTTTTATTAGGTTTACACTACGTATATCGAAATTCCGACGTTAATGCGTGGCCCAGCTACGTTTGAAATTCCAACTCAAACCTAACTGGGCCACGTTTGTAGCTGTTTATAGGCATATATAACGCGTATTCTATTGCACTTACTTATGTAACGCGACGTCTGATTGGATAACGTCAAAAATCTGCGACAGTATCTCCTGTGATATACTGTCGGAAACCCAAAGTCAGTATGTAACGTCGCTTTTCATTACGTCGCTGAAAGCGTTTGCTTTGGTTGCAAAGTAGCACACTTGTAAAGGTGAAAATGTTAAATGTGCATTTGAGTGGGGATAATTGTATTGAAAAAGGTCATTTCGGAAGGTGAATTGTGGGTTTTTGGTCGCAAATTGCGTTTTACGTCTCCACTAGCGCGTCGCCGTAAAACGAAATTTCCGACCATAAAACCGACGATTTATTTACCTCTCCATATAACAATTTTGAGTAAAGTTATCCCCTAATTCAATACGTTTAACTACGTAGATTGCCGTTAGCTACATTTTAAGACCATTTTCTTTTTGAGCGACGTCGTGATTAATGTATTTTGTCTACGCTTCAGTACGGTTTGTCTTCGTTTTACTAGGTATACGCGACGTATATCGACATGCCACGTTTAGGCTGAACATTCCAACGGCATACAGCCACATATAGCCGTATGTAATACGTATTCACTACGTATATTGCCATTTTGCTACGTTCTAAAACCGTAGTAAAACCTAGCCCTCAGTACGTGACAGTGAGACTGGGGCTTAAGGTCACTTTAAATCGGTATTAAAGAAGTGACTCCAATGCGAAAAAAAAGAAACAGTATCAACACTGACTTACTGGCTAATTCGTTGAATTTATCTAACCCAGCCGAAGTGGATCTGATTGTTTAGAATTTAAGTTTCGTAAAATTTCGTTCACTGGTTACTTATTTTTGACAAAACTTGTGGATTTTAAATCGATTCAAAGGCAATAATACATGCATTAGTGATGTCATTCTTACACACTTGCGTGTGCATTACCACACTGTGGTGATATATATTCATATTAAGTTTCATGATGTTTTTATTGATTGGTACGTTAGATATGGCTAATCTGTGGATTTTAAAACATTTTAACGGCAATAACTAATGATCAGTGAGACCAGTCAGACAAAACTTGCTTGTGGGGCACCACATTATGATGATACATAATTGTTTTAAGTTTCATTGATTCTCAGTTATCGCTCAACTTGTTGATTTTAAATGAAATCAAGGGCAATAACTTATGCATTAACATAGCCTTAAATCTGTTTCTTGGTTACTTAAATATACTCGTATATGTAGCTTAATTTGTTTATTCTAAATAAATTCACGGGCATTAACTCATTCACACATGAAGTCATTTATACAAAACATGGCCGGACCGCGTCGGTAGCGCTTCTGACTCAAGAGGTCCGGCCACACAGTTTCGTTTATCCTTCCGCTGATTCAAGATGAGTAGTTGTCAGCTACTGGCGAAAGTATGCGCACTTAGTACCGGTTAACCGCTTAGGTCTAAGCCTGTCCTGGAATAGTGTGATTAGGTTAACTGGCCGTTCCAACATGACCACAGCTGTTTACCGTGGACGTAAAGCAACAAAACAGCAGCAAATACACAACTTGACTGCTTGCATCTTTCCCCGAATAAGGCGAAAAATGCACGTTTCATCTGCCGCCCTTATTAAATGTTTTCATAAGCTTAAATTTCATCTAAAGGACATAAAAATCAAGCTTATTGCAGCTAGAAAATAGGTAAAATACTAAATATCTTTTAACTTTGTTCTTAATTTGCGGTTTTCCTGCGAGAACGGTTGTGTTTAGCCCAATAAACTCAAATTTAAGGGGCACATATTTGATCAGTTTTCACAGGGAAAGCTCTAACTGAAGTTCCATAAAATTCCTTTCGATAGTTGCTTAGTTATGGCTCAGTTTGCTTATTTTAAATAAATGCAAATTTACTGTTTTAAATATGAAAAAGAACAAAACTTCAGGTAAATATAGGGTTTACTGAAACGACCATACTTCATAAAACCTTGTGGTGTTGCCCCTCACCGCGCGGTTCTAATGAGGGGTACGCCGTTTTTTTCTTTGAGAAATGATGAGTGAACCCTGAGATACCAAAATTAGAATCTGAACCCACCCCTGAACGTAGCTGTGTTTCAATGAAATGTAACGATTAGTTAACAGAACAATAACCCCGCATGAAAATAATAATTTTACACCTGCAAATATTCAATAATCGGAATAATCAGACAATGGGATGTGTGTGGTGGTGGTGGTGGGGGGGGGGGGGGGGGGGGGGTTGTCTAAAAACTTTACTCCACTTGTAAGGTAAACTGGTAACAGTTAAATCTACTTGGCAACAACGTCTCATTTTGGGATTAAAATACGTTCCAAAGTTATTCCCCAGATGAACCTCATTGGAGACCCCCAACTGCTTTCTTTACGTAACAGTGTATGTCGCAGGCATGAGACTAACATGTGCTCGTATTTTAGAAAAAGAATATATGTGTCAACTTTCGTTGCATTACAGCTAATAAGGATGAAATGGAATTATACATGATATCTGCCGCTATCGACTCGTAACCACTCCTAAATGTCTGATACGGACCTTGAGAAAGAGAAGTAATTTGCTATTTATAAATCTATATTTCACGCTTAACTTATACAATCATTACATTAGACTGTTGAATGTATAGTATTATGCACAGCTATATTAGGCATGTTAGTAAAGCTTCATTGATTATGTAACATTTTATTTCAGGTCAAAAGATATAGGGCTAGACCCGGGAGACGGACTATGCGGCATGGGAGGCCGGTAAGTACCCTTTTAAAATACCCATAACGACCGCGGTTGTGCTGTCTATGAAATGTGTTTATATGCACGAAGTCGTTAATGTTGTGTAACTCTATACTTCGTCTGTTGTTACGACATGCAGTTTATGAATAGATGTGCACATACCGTGAGGTGCATAAGGACACTATTTAACATTAAAAAATAATAGATTCACGTATGTTACTACAAAACTAAACCTGTTAAAACAAACTATGAATTTTATCAGTCATCTTCGATATAAACACTCTTGTAAATACAAGGTTAGTTCACAGAGATGGAATATAAGACTACTAATGAATAAGTTGACCTAATTATTTTACTTAGACTGGGAATATGAATAGGTTATTAAGCTGTGCTTTTCTAAAGCCATGCAATGTTTAAAATTGTGACAAACATGAGAAAAGTAGCTTTAAAGTCAGGTTAAATAGGTTGACAGTAGTAAAAGTCTTACCTCACTGCGAAGCAAAACATGTTACAAACATGGAAACTAGTTGTTATATGGAACGTAGCTCAGTTTCTGTAATTAGGGATGGACTTGGGTGATGTAATGACCTCAAACGAAATGACGACACCCTCCTTAACCTTTTACAGATGAAATCTGTCACAAAAATTTGGCACCTGACCGCCAACGTCCACTCTTGTGTCAATTGGGCATGAAATACTGGATCAATTTATGGTACCATCATAAATTTGAGCATGAAATAGCCCTGGTATTTGATCAAAACAATATTTATCGGTCTATACGAGGAGGTGCATTTCATTTGTCGATAAGATCGATATCATGCCAACTGGTGTTTTAGTCAAAACCACACTTCCTCGTGTATAAGATTGAAAACGCTAAGGACCTCTGACAGTATCAATGCACATTTGCCCATTTTTCGACAAATTACGGCACCTTCCTCGGGCAGCAAAAGTTGAAATATTTGGCATTAATATGTAGTCTTGTGTACTATAAAGACATTTTAACAGTGATTTTGAAAAAATTATCATGCCTGTAGACTAACATAGACCAATTTTATCAAGGGGGGTATGTGAATTTTTCAGTCTCTGAAAATAAGTCCATTATATCAAAATCTTAATTGATAGCTATGCTAAAACTGACGTACACACTACTGTTACTGATATTATGCAACATTTTTTCAGTACTAAGGACTTTAGCCTATTTTTAGATATAAAGGGTGTAAGTACCCCACCCACTTTTTCAGTTTTTCAGCTGTAGACTATCTTTTCCCCCCGTGCCTCAGCAAGCCACTCACATATAATGTGTATTATGATAGTACACACATACATGCAAAGTGGCTAGCTGAGGCACGGGGGGAAAAGTATCTTTAAAAAACTTTTCCTGTTTCCATTACGTTTAATTACAAAATTTGGCTTTTTCCACCAAAAATTGAAGTCTGTGTGCAAAGTAATCAGAAATTAAATTCATGGCCAGTTAGGGGAAGTTGAGAGCAACAAATTTCAAGGGAAATTCTTTGGTATTTCAAACATTTAATTTCGACTATTTTTATAGGCAAATTAACATTACAACCGTCAGAGGTCCTTAGACCATACCGACTCGTGTTTAGGATCAAAATTATAACATTACCCACGTGTGCATGAAGTCGCTACCAATCCTGCTGGCGTGTAACATCATTACTTTTAACACCAGTATCATACCCCCTTATGTACATTATCAAAACCATAATCACTGATGTATATGATACGGTTTGAGATCAAGATTATACCCACTGGTGTATAATATCTGGTGCATTAAATAAAAACTACATACTATTCTGTCAGATCAAGATCCCACTAGTATGTATGATTTAGACCATACCTACTAGTATATAGGAAAACCATTCCCACTGGTGTATAATATCAAAACAATACCTTCGTATCCATGCCATGCCCAAGACCATACCTTTCGGTATATAAGTTCAAAACAATACCCTTCTAAACCACACACACACACCTGTGCACAAGATCAAAAATACGTTCTGGTGTATAAAATTTCTATCCATACACCTGGTCTTTTAGATCAAGCAGTGTTGTACAAGAACAAGACCATACCCACTCACCTGTGACAGCAAACTGTACTAAATGGTATATAAAGATAAGACCATATCCACTGGTCTGTAAGATCTATACCATAAGTAAGTAGGAAACTTCAGTGCCCACTGGTGTGGAACTCTCTAGTACAAAATATCAGAACCGTACCGATTGGTCACAAAGACGATGCTAACTGGTGTATATAGTGTATAAACTCAACATCGTTCTCACTGGTCTTTAAACCAAGATCTTACACACCACTCTATAATGCCCACTGTTGTACTTAAGATTTAAAAAAAGTCACACCCATTGGCAATTAAGAGCAGAACGATACTCATTTGTTTATAGGCTCAAAGCCACATCCACCGTTGTAGTAGATAAGTATCAGATTATAATACCTGCAGCTGAGTATAATGTGAAAATGAATATCCTTTAATGTATAATTGCGAAACCATACAGTCAAGACCAACCCCACTGTTGCATAAGGTCATAAGTATACTCACTGTTACATAACAGTTGGCAGGAAGACTCTCGAAAATCTGTGATAGTATGAATGGTGGTTCTTTCCACACGAAATGTCAAAAATGCCCTAACTAGTTTTGGATGGAAATTCGTTTTCTTCGAAGTCATACTATGGCACATTAGCTGCATTAAAATGACTCTACGTATAAAGTAGCCTTAATAACAAGTAAAAGAGTAGCCAAAGCAGCAAAAAGTATGTTGCCAAAAGTATGCTAAATAATAAAATATATATCGTCAAAGTGCACGTTCAAACCCATACACAAACATAAAACGTAAATTAAAGAAAATCCAATTTACATACTGAAGGCTTTATTATTTCTTAAGTTTGCATGTGAAACGTCAAGGACTTCTATGATTAAGGCGAGGATTTTCCCCATTAGACCGGCGCGACAGGTCTGAATTTTCAAAAGTATAAAGTGTGCAAATTTTTCTTAGCAGAGCTTCCACAAATATGTAAACCGTATGAAATCAGATCATTTGTGATTCATACCCAAAGACATGGGGAGATAATCCATTCTGACCATACCTACCCTAAATTCAAGGTTTTCGCATACCTCATCTTCAGAGGTAATAAAAGTATTGAAACCAGTCTTTCATTCCATAAATGCATGCTAAACACGCATATCGCAATACAAAGCAATGATTTGCTTCTTGTTACGCCTGACTGGCATTTAAACATGCAAAACCATAGTTACACTTCCGGTCAAAACGGCCAAAATAGAACGCTTCACTATAATTAAAGTACAAGTACTTTCCCCCCCGTGACCCAGCATTTCCTTCATGCAGCAGACTTATGCGATGCAAGTACGTAATATATATGAGTGGGAAGCTGGGTCACGGGGGGGAACGATACTCAGTAAGCCAAAGAAGAAGAATGGTCAACAGTAGCACTGTGATCTTCAAGGATTATATTGTGTACCTCGACCTTGAAATGAGGTCAAGGTCACATACATATAGTCAAAATTGTCCAGTGTTGTCTGTTATGTAAGTAATGTAAGTCAAAAAAGGGTGAAATGTATACAATAAATCATTATCTCAACGATCAGTTCGAGGATAACTTACAATTTATCTCAACAATGACGTCAAAGTCAACGTATGTAAAACGTTATTTACATAAACACAAACAGTTGAAAATTCATTTGTCATGCAAGTTACATGTCATAGTCATAAATGCAAAGCAGAAGTCAGTGATCCGTATAACTTTTTAATCGTGGGGAAAATTCACGCCTTAAGCATAGAAGTCCTTTATTTGATCCTTGAACATTTTAAAATTCCACTGTAAAAGACAGCATTGTAAAAGACAGTCATCCAGCGGCCCTTAAAGACACATTTTTTCTCCTGTTGAAGAGTGGCGGCACAAAATAATTGTCCCAAGTAAACAGTACTTACAGCCATAGCTCACATCAAAGGCTTATCTTATATAGATGATTATCAGGGGATTAAGCCAGTGACAAGAAAACGTGGATGCACAACACTAAGCTGCATTTAATTTTTGCGACCTGAGTCTGTGGACATACTAAAGAATTTACATATTTTTATTTAGACACAGAAATATTTTTAATTTATACTTGAAATATACATCGGGTTACATAAAGTTACCTTAACAGTGCCAGCAAATTAAATTAACAATAAGACTTATTACAAGTTATATAATTTTTATTAGCTCCCTTGTTTTTGCTTATAGTTAGACCGGGTTCTATTATATGTAGACCCGAACGGGTAAAGACGGTGTTAACAAAACTTTAACCATGTGGTTAGACCTCAACAAAAAAAGGTCTGAATACCGCCTTATCTTGCTCTTCAAACTGAATACTGTGAATTGTATGTGAATATTCGATGTCCGACACACATCATAAAATCAGTGAAGCGTATCAAAGTCAACGAAGCAAAGAGTGGATATAGGTCAAATCCATATTTAAATTCATAATAAACGAAACCTGTACATTCATTTTAAGTATTTATTCTAATATAAAGTAGAGACTGTACATTTTAAAGAATATTTATAAGTTGATTATTTTTAAAGGTAAATGCAAAAATATGTTTTATTGTCAGGAACCTAAACATAATGTAAATTTAAATTTCTGGCTTTTTAAAAATGTGTTCATGTAAAAAGCGAAAAATGAAAACTAATCAGTCTGCACAAGATGTGCATGCTGATTTGAATAGTCGCTGAAGACATCCTTTCCGTGTGACAAGTTTGTATGGAAATCAGTTGTTACATCTGTGTAGTCTCCAGTTTTTCTTTTTAGCAGTTTAGGCTGACTTGAAAAGTCACTGTAGACGTTATGTCTACAGTGACTTTTCAAGTCAGCCTAAACTGCTAAAAAGAAAAACTGGAGACTACACATTTCATTTTATGTGAACAGTAAACGTTCAAATCAGTCGTTACATCTGTGTGGACTGATCAGGGTCTTCTTTTTTGGCGTTTAGCTGATTTGAATACTCACTGCTGACATAATTTTCATGAAAACAGTTAATATTCAAATCAATCTTTACATGTGTGTAGACTGATCAGGACCTTCATTTCTGATTTTAAAATTTCAAAGAATCACAGACTGTTCATGTGAACAGCAAATATCTAAATCGGCCGTCAAATCTGTGTAGACTGTTCGGGGTTTTCATTCGTTTTTCAATTTCCATGAACCCCATACTATTCATGCCGATGTCTCTGATTAGCCTGCACGGACTGCTCTGAGTTTTCTGTGCGCGCGAATGTTGTAATGTATCAGTATTTATTTTCTTTATCACTTTGTGTAAAAACCAGAGTCTTTGAGCAAAAACATTATGACCCGTATTTTTCACACACTTCAATATGGGTCTTCAACAACAGTCTGATCCAATTTTTACCTGTTTAGAACTATATTCTGTCTTTTTCCTTGACGGTTGATTTCCCTTTACCTGGCCCCATACCTGTATTTGAAT
The DNA here is from genome assembly GCA_963989385.1 of Ctena decussata. Lineage (NCBI taxonomy): Eukaryota > Metazoa > Mollusca > Bivalvia > Lucinida > Lucinidae > Ctena > Ctena decussata. Next base: position 46,833,042 of record OZ022499.1, read on the forward strand.
CGCAAATCTCCCAAAATGTCTTATCACTGAGCAGCATGTTTCAGTAAACTGTCAATAGGGTATCATGCAATCAGAAATGTGTCTTTAACTTTGTCCTGCACGGCGGGATATCAAAATTATTTGGCACAAATGAGCATCATGACAAGACGATGTGTCATGTACAAGAACCATGTCACTAGTTTCTACGTCAAGGTCATACTGGCCACCTAAACTTTGTGTATAGTCTATAGAGAAAACATTGTTTGTGTTTGGCCCATAACTTTGTCCTGCATTCTGTGATTTCAAAACTATAAGGCACAAATTATTATAATGATAATGTGTCGCATGCAAGAATCATGTTGCTAGCTCAAAGGTCAAGGTCAAAGTCCGCACTTAAACTGTGCATAAGCTACAGTGAAAACCTATTTGTATCCGGCCAATAACTTTGTCCTGCACAGTGGGATATCAAAACTATATGGCAAGACAAGTTTTTGCGTGCAAGGAATGTCACTACCTTAAAGGTCAAGGTCATAATGACCACTTAAGCCATGTGAATAGGTTGTAATGAAAACATGGTAGGGTCATTTTCGTGGCCGAGGTTTGACTGCAGAATAAATGTAAGTCACTTTTACCTGTAGTTCATGGTCCCTTGGTTTTCCCTTTTATTTAATACAAGCCTTCCTCCCTCGAACCTAGCTATCCTACAAATAAAAAAGGTAAAGAGAGGCGCGGTAGTCGAGTGGTTAGAGTGGCTCAGTAATTGTGCAGAAAGTCACCGGAAGGTCGTGAGTTCGCGGCTCACCTTCGCCATCCGACGACTGGAAAAGTCTCTCTGTCAACCCAGCAGTAAATGGGTACCGTTTTCGAATTAGGGAAGAATAAGGCAGCGAAAGGAGAGAGATGGGCTCCGCCTTTCATCAGCTGTCCCCAAGATACAGTGGGTCTCTAACCCCCACTGCCCCTACGGCTATTAGGCTATGGGAAATGTTACCTTTACCTTTTTTGTTACTCAGAGCACTAGGCGGAAGCATCAGTTTAATTTAATTAACAACATTGTCTCAGTAAAACAGAGACTCAAATTGTTGTACGTTTGTGAGTTCTTTGTTTCCAAGGACAACCTTCATAGATTTTATACTTCAGGAATGGTGTTTCCATTCAGTAACTAACGTCTCTATTCACAAGCTGATACCAGATTCAAAACTCACAGCTCTGTGAAATGTCATAGGGCTATTTTATGTATATTTTTATGTCTTTGTTTTTGTTTAATATAATTCAGGAAGTATATTGCGAGACAGACATATCCGCCTAAGGTCATGTTTTGATACGAAAGGGCGCTATTTACTCCGTGATCAATATTTGTGTTTTAACGAGAAAGAGCGCATAGTATGAATGGCGACAATCAGGATGGTCAAAATATGTCATCATCAAAGCAAATCTCATCATTTTTTAACTGAAGCCTGTTACCAGTATACTTAAAAAGTGATCTGTCTACTATAAGCTCACTTTTTTGAAGTGTCCTCGTAAATGGATATATTTCAAAAGAACTTAAACCGATGACGGTTACAACAGACATATGGTAACTCCAGTTTACTGAATAAAAGGAGATATTTGTTTTACCCGTTCGAGTTTATTTATTTTCAAGTGTGAGTGATTTACCTTATAATTGCGTAGGTCTGTGAAATGCTTTTAAGTGTGTCACTATTGATTTTGTCCGTATAATGGACAGACTCCTGGTTCTAAACTGTAATAAAAGGTAAAGGTAAAGGTTTCCCATAGCCTAATAGCCGTAGGGGCAGTGGGGGTTAGAGACCCACTGTATCTTGGGCACAGCTGATGAAAGGCGGAGCCCATCCCACTCCTTTCGCTGCCTTATCCTTCCCTATTTCGAAAAAGGTACCCATTTACTGCTGGGTTGACAGAGAGAGTTTTCCAGTCGTCGGATGGCGATGGTGAGCCGCGAACTCACGACCTTCCGGTGACTTTCTGCACAAAAACCAAGCCACCCTACCGCGCCTCTGTACTGTAATGCAACAAAGTAAAAATAGGTAATGATCAGAAACTTATACAATCAGATCCCAGATCCGGCCTTCAATACCTACAAAACCTATGTATCTTTGTTGAACAGCGGTAACATTTGCTACTTTTAAAGCGCCCAGGTTAGATTGAGTCATAATCTGCTTTCAGTCTGTTTGTATCTAAAATGACAGGCAAATCATTATGTCCTCATGCCTTTAAAGGTGAGGTGGAAGGGGCCCGGGGCGTAGTCTTAGAGTTTTTACCATATATGGGCGTGGCGGCCATGTTGGTCATGTGACCTGGACCAAATGAATAAATTTTTGTTCCCTGAACCCCTGGAAGCTCTATATGAAATTTGGTTTCAATTGGCCTAGTGGCTTTTTAGGAGATTGTCTGAAATTGTCAAAATATGAGAATTCTGGGTCAAAGGTCAGAGAATGACCTTGACCTCTTGTACTCATAATCTGTCTTCTTGTACACATTAAGATGACTGTAGACCAATTTAATGTCCAAAAACTTTCAGCAGTTTCCAAGATATCTTATGTTCTAGCATTTTGCAATATAAAAGCACAAGGAAGCAAATTTGACCTAACCGTAAAAAGTCAAGGTCAACTCAAAATCATAATTTGAACAATCTTGACAGTACTTGAGTACCCAGTGCTACATACCAAGTTTCAAGGCGATCAGGTCAGTTGGTTCCGGAGAAGAAGGTTTTGAAAGGTGTTTACCATATATGAGCGTGGCGGCTATGTTGGTCATGTGACCTGGACCGAATGAATAAATTTTTGTTCCCTGAACCCCTGGAGGCTCTATATGAAATATGGTTTCAATTATACTAGTGGCTTTTTAGGAGATTGTCTGAAATTGTCAAACTATAAGAATTCTGGGTCAAAGGTCTGAGAATGTCCTTGACCTCTTGTACTCATAAATCTTCATGTACTCATTAAGATGACTGCAGATACCAAGTTTATGCCCAAAATCTTCAACAGTTTCCAAGATATCTTATGTTCTAGCATTTTGCAATATAAAAGCACAAGGAAGCAAATTTGACCTTACCGTAAAAAGTCAAGGTCAACCCAACGGCATAATTTGAACAATCTTGGTAGTACCCGCGTACCCAATGCTACATACCAAGTTTCAAGGCCATTGGCCTAATTGTTCTGGAGAAGAAATTTTTTTAACGTTTTTACCATATATGAGCGTGGCGGCCATGTTGGCCATGTGACCTGGACCGTATGAATAAATTTTTGTTCCCTCAACCCCTGGAGGCTCTACATGAAATTTGGTTTCAATTGGCTTAGTAGCTTTTAAGAAGATTGTCTGAAATTGTCAAAATATGAAAATTCCGGGTCAAAGGTCAGAGAATGTCCTTGATCTCTTGTAATCATAAATCTTCATGTTCTCATTAAGATGACTGTAGATACCAATTTTGTGCCCTAAATCTTCAACAGTTTCCAAGATATCTTATGTTCTAGCATTTTGCCATATAAAAGCACAAGGAAGCAAATTTGACCTTACCGTAAAAAGGTCAAGGTCATAATTTGAACAATCTTGGTAGTACACGTGTTCCCAATGCTATATACCAAGTTTCAAGGCCATTGGCCTGTTGGTTCTGGAGAAGAAGATTTCTTAAGGTTTTTACCATATACGGGCGTGGCGGCCATCTTGGGCATGTGACCAGGACCGTTTGAACAACTTTTCGTTCCTAAGACCCCAGGAGGCTACATATGACATTTGGTTACAATTGGCCCAGCGGTTTCAGAGGAGAAGTCGTTTGATATTGTGGATGGACGGACGGACGGACGACGGACAGGCGACGGACGACGGAGCCTGCCTATCCTATAAGCTCCGCCGGAGCCACTGGCTCAGGTGAGCTTAAAATTAAAATCTTAAAAAGTTCCTTCAAGAGCAGAGAATACATACAGAAGTAGAAACATGGGCCGGACTACGTAGTTTCGGCTAATAAAGCCTCGTCAGTGACCCTGACAATATCTGGTGACGAAACCAGAAAAAAAGCATACTGTAATTTCTTAAATTTAATTGGGCTGTCGATTCAAAGACTGATTAGTTTCAAAAGGATCCAAATAATATAAAAGACGATGATCTAGAATAATAGTCTAAATCGATCTCAAATTTTAGATTTCTCAGAATCTATCTTCTGATCTCAAAGGATGTAAATAAAATATAACCTGCACTATGGATGATGTACGGGGAGACGTTTTACGGCCGCCACACTTATTTTTCATTGATTTTTTTCAGATTTACCATATCATGGCTAATAAAAGATGGAACGTGTTTGTAGTATAAATAAAATTACTATAACTGCAAGACCTGTAGTGCCACAGCAGAAATCCGCGTATTATCCGGTCTTCTCTCCTACATAGATTACTCGCATTAAGGACTAGTCAGTTGAGCTATCCTGCCAACAATTTCATACATCAGAAGACTGAAAAATATTCTTGTTTTTAACTTTGACTGTTTCATGATAATTACAATAACTAAGGGTCCTTTTTTCAAGTTTGGTACGAAAAATAAAATTGTTTTGAATTCTTTTATAAATCTAAAACTATCGATACAAAACAAGATCTATCATTGCAGGTAGCGGACAATTTACGTGAACTATGACAAGTTGCAGTCTATACACCAGTTAACAAATTGATGAAAAGCAAATGATTTCACTTGCTGCTTGGATTTGAATAAAAAACTGACTTACTTAAATTTGGCTGAACATTATCATGTAAATACATCCCGTTTAATCCTTTACGGCTTTCTGCATATTACCGACCATACCTTGAATATTCTGACACCCCGACTGTTTTTATAATGATCTCTTCCACGTTTATATATCAGCTTTGTCTTATTAAGGGCGAATAGTGCAGAACCTGATCAGACTGACGGATGGTTTATGTCTCCACTGTTTACTGAGGCTGAATTACAGTACACTTGTACTGAAATATCCGGACGTCTTGATATTTCAGAACAAGTAAACTGTTCTCCATCAAAGGATGAGAACTTAAGGAACAGGTCTTGCGTATCCATTCTATTAATCGTGATAGACGTCCGCATACATGAGCGCCGTGAAATTCTATGTTTAGACATGAAAGATAAAATGTTTGTAAATGATAGCTTAAGCAAACGACTCTAAAGATTTATTTAAACTTTTCATGGATATGTAGTGCTTTTGCTGTTTGACCCTAATACAGCAGATCAAGATCAGACTGTCTACATTATGAGGTAAGACTAAATTCGTATGACTATTCTCATCACGTGCCTGCATAACTATATAAAGCTGTAAATAACATGAGTATATAATTCAGGCTAACCTCCGAAGCGAATAGCCATACATAAACATTGCATAGATATAGCACTGGAATAAGCCAAAGAGTTTTAGTGCCACCGACTCCATTGCAAGATCATAGAAGGATATTACATTTTCCCTTGAAATACTTTTACAATATATGCATAAATAAACCATGTACCACACAAGTCTGCCTCTGTGAAACTAGTTATCCTACAAGTGCCAGTACCTTAAACAAGGCGCCATCTTACTTAAGGCACTTGGCGGGGGTATCCGTGTCCAGTGTACACATTTCTAGTACCACTTCTGCATTATACGCACCTGCTATAAATTCCTCCTGTCACACATCTCTGTTCATATGTTTTTCTTTGACATTCCTTCCCTAGTTCTTCACTGGCTGTGTCAGTCACTGTTGCATTGTTGTGGTCTTACCTGTGGTGTCGACTGAGCCAGTCAGTTACCATACATGCAAAAGTGGCTGTCGACCAAGACAATCGACAACAGTATCAGCTCGCAATCGGCCGATAGCCATTAACAAAAGTATCATTTACTGTTATTAGCTCACCTGAGCCGAAGGCTCACAAGGTGAGCTTATAGTATAGGCTTGGTCTGTCGTCCGTCGTCCGTCGTACGTCGTCCGTTCACACTCTTTTAAACATTAATATCTGCTAAAGTGGCTGGCCAATGTTGATCAAATTTTATATGTAGCATTTATGGGGTAGGGGATTGGTTGCATATAGTTTTGGGACAGATTGGTTTAAAACTGTGGTTACCATGGCAACAAAACGGTCCCATAGACTGATAATGGGGAAAATGTTGTCCGGGCCATAGCACCTTCAGTTTTGATCGCAACTTATTGTAACTTGCAGGTATCTAGAACAGCCAAAACCTCTCGGACCAGTTCGAATTTGGGCCAGGTTGGATGATTATTTTCAGAGTTACTTGCCCTTGAGCGATAAAATATTTTCCCATAGACTTATAATGGGTAAAATGTTGTCCGGGCCCTAGCTTCATCATTTTTGAACGCAACTGTTTGTAACTTGCAGTTAGCCAGGAAAGCCAAAACATCTCGGACCAGTTCGAATTTGGGCCAGGTTGGATGATTTTTTTTGGAGTTACTTGCCCTTGAGCAATAAAATATTTTCCCATAGGCTTATAATGGGTAAAATGTTGTCCTGGCCCTAGCTTCTTCAGTTTTGATTGCAACTTCTTGTTATTTGTAGGTATCCATAGCAACGAACACATCTTGGACCAGTTCGAATTTGGGTCAGGTTGGATGATTCTTTTAGGAGTTACTTGCCCTTGAGCGATGAAATATTTTCCCATAGACTGATATGGAAATTGTTGTCCGGGCCCTAGCTTCATCATTTTTGAACCCAACTGTTTGTAACCTGCAGGTAGCCAGGAAAGCCAAAACATCTCGGACCAGTTCGAATTTGGGCCAGGTTGGATGATTTTTTTTTTGGAGTTACTTGCCCTTGAGCGATAAAATATTTTCCCATAGACTTATAATGTGTAAAATGTTGTCCGGGCCCTAGCTTCTTCAGTTTTGATCGCAACTTCTTGTTATTTGCAGGTATCCATAGCAACTAACACATCTTGGACCAGTTCGAATTTGGGCCAGGTTGGATGATTTTTTTTGGGAGTTAATTGCCCTTGAGCGATGAAATATTTTCCCATAGACTTATATGGAAATTGTTGTTCGGGCCCTAGCTTCTTCATTTTTGATCGCAACTTCTTGTAACTTGCAGGTATTCAAGACAGCCAAAACATCTCAGACCAGTTCGAAATTGGGCCAGGTTGGATGATTCTTTTCAGAGTTATTTGCCCTTGAGCGAATGCCTTGTTGACTTATAATGGGGAAAATGTTGTCAGGGCCATCCCTCTAGCGCCTTCATTTATGGACCGATATTGATTATAACTTCAACAGCTGTTTAGTATGACAATATCTTGAAGACGTTCGCGTTTCAGCATCCTAAGGTCAATGCCAAGGTCACAGCGGCTATTTTTAGAAAACTTTTGTCATTGCTCTAGCGCCTTCATTTATGGACCGATTTCGATTTAACTATACACAAGTGATAAATATGGCAATATCTTGGACAAGAACTCGTGTCAGCGTTCTGGGGTCAAGGTCAAGGTCACAGTGGCTATTTTTCGAAAAACTTTGTCATTGCTTTAGTGCCTTCATTTCTGGACCGAATTCAGTTTAATTTCTTACAAGTAATAAGTATGGCAATATCTTGGATATGTTCGCGTTTCGGCATTCTGGGGTCAAGGCCAATGTCACAGTGGCTATTTTTAGAAAAACTTTGTCATCGCTCTAGCGCCTTCATTTGTGGACCAAATTCGATTTAATTTCACACAAGTGATTATTATGACAATATCTTGGACAACTTAGCATTTCAGCATTCTGGGTTCAAGTTCAAGGTCACTGTGGCTATTTTAAGAAAAATTTTGTCATCACTCTAGCGCCTTCATTTATGGACCAATTTTAATTAATACTTCACACAAATGTTAGTATGACAATATCTTGAACAAGTTCGCGTTTCAGCATCCTAAGGTCAATGTCAAGCTCACAGTGGCTATTTTTAGAAAAACTATGTCGTTGCTCTAGCGCCTTCATTTATGGACTGATTTCGATTGTATTCAACACAGGTGATAAGTATGGCAATATCTTGGACCAGCGTTTCAGCATTCTGGGGTCAAGGTCACAGTGGCTATTTTTAGAAAAACTTTGTCATCGCTCCAGTGCCCTCATTTGTAGACGAAATTCAATTTAATTTCACACAAAAGATAAGTATGAGCATATCTTAGAATAGTTAGCGTTTCAGCCTTCTGGGGTCAAGGTCGAGGTCACAGTGGCTACCTTTTCGAAAAAACTTTGTCATCCTTCTAGCATCTACATTTATGGACCATTTTGGTTAAAATTTCACACAAATGTTAGTATGACAATATCTTGAACAAGTTTGCGTTTCAGTGTCCTCAGGTCTATGTCAAGGTCACAGTGGCTATTTTTAGAAAAACTGTCATTGCTCTAGCGCCTTTATTTATTGACCGATTTCGATTTAACTCCACACACGTGATAAGTATGGCAATATCTCGGACAAGTTCGTGTTTCAGCATTCTGGGATCAAGGTCACAGTGGCTATTTTTAGAAAAAACTTTGTCATCGCTCAAGTGCCTTCATTTGTTGACCAAATTCAATTTAATTTCACACAAGTGATAAGTATGACAATATCTTGGACAATTTAGCGTTTCAGCATTCTGGGGGTCAAGGTCAAGGTCACAGTGGCAATTTGAGGGAAAACTTTTGTCATCACTCTAGCGCCTTCATTTATTTATCAATTTTGATAAATCTTCACACAAATAGTTAGTATGACAATATCTTGAACAAGTTCGCATTTCAGCATCCTAAGGTCACTGTCAAGGTCACAGTGGCTATTTTTAGAAAAACTTTGTCATTGCTCTAGCGCCTTCATTTATGGACTGATTTTGATTTAACATCACACAAGTGATACGTATGGCAATATCTTGGACCAAAATTTGTCTCAGCATTCTGGGGTCAAGGTCAAGGTCACTGTGGCTAATTTTAGAAAACTTTGTCATCCCTCTAGCACCTTCACTGTGGACTGAATTCAATTTAATTTCATACAAGTGATAAGTATGACAATATCTTGGACAAGTTAGTGTTTCAGCGTCCTAAGGTCTATGTCAAGGTCACAGTGGCTGTTTTTAGAAAAACTTTGTCATCGCTCTAGCGCCATTTGTGGACCGAATTCAATTTAATTTCATATAAGTGATTAGTATTACACTATCTTGGACAAATTAGTGTTTCAGCATTCTGGCGTCAAAATTGAGGTCACAGTGGCTATTTTTAGAAAAAAAACCTTTGTCATCGTCTGTTGACATTTAGATCTCAGGTGAGCTACAGGACCATTGGTCCTCTTGTTGGTAATGCTTACGACTGAATATTCTGGCGACAACCATTTTGTATAGCCCCGTCTCGGTTGACGGTATAGGTAGCCTACCGTGTTTCTGGCCTTCTTGAACAGTCACCATCACCGGCTCATGGTCACTTCCTGTGTCTGCTATAGGAAAGCTCCTCGCCCTCTGGCGGTAAATTCCTGATCCAACCAGCTTCCTTACTAACATGTAGTTAGTCTGATACTCAAGGAAATATGGTGATGCTGTGTGTGAATATTTGTTTTTGCCACCTTATTATTCTTTTTCAAATATTTAACTTTCGTTGAGCTATGCACCAACTTCCAGTCTACAATTTTCGGGTTCTAACAACACTTGAACTGGACCTCAAAGATTCCTATTTGGGCAAAATTTCAACTCACATCTGTGTAGATTAGCCACCATTTTATTTTCGATCTTTCCTGGTTCAAATTTTCTGACAGAGTCAGAGCGTTACGGCTCGGTCTCAAAGTGCCGTTGAAATTGGGAATATGTGTCCTGAAAAGTGACGTATAGCCTAATGACAGTAAAATATTATAATGAAATCCTTATTTTTCCGTGTAACGTATAAAACAATAAAAACGTGATCCCTTACCCTGTGTGAATATCATTGAATTTTAGTTGTGTGTGTGACTTTGGGATAGGCTACATCTTATTTTTATAAGGGTCGGAAGAACAAAACCTAAATTGTTGGGTGGGTATATTGATCGTTGTAGAAATATACAGACTACGTGAAAATTTCTCCACCCATCCCCCTGTGGCCGTTTCCTAGCAACAACGTGTCCGATATCTTGAAACTTTTGACAGTTTATGCCCAAACGTGATAGCAGAGCCATTGAGTTGGTTAAATTCACGTCATTCACTTTATTTTTCAAGTTCGACATGCCAACATAGCAAGAATTTCGGCAATGCATTGGTCGGATTGGTGTGTGTGTGCGTGTGTATGTTGTTGCTGTATTTCAATACTCATAACGATGTTGGCCCAGGAGGATCAGTAGAACAAAGCCATGGCCGCACCTCCGGCACTCAGTCTGCCCTCTGTCAAGTCAATAAAAAAAAACACCTTCTAGCTGGTTTGCCACGTTCTGTTGCCCCTCCAGCACAGATTGTGTATATGTGATATTTGTGTGGGAAGCTTCTCTCCTTCTATGAAACATTATCTCAGAGTTGTCAAACAATAAAAGTACTTTGTTTTCAGACACCGAGAGTGTAATTCAATCAATTCACGTTTGTTTCTGTTGTTAATTCATGGGATAGTTAACTTTACAAACGATGACATTACACTTCATACACCGATGAAAAAAATTTGCATTTTGAAACTTGAGTTCAGTCATTTGATAGTAGACGCAATTTTCACTCCAACTAGATATGTGTTTTGCCTCTCACAGAAATAAATTATTACTCAGTGTAGCAGATGCAATATCTCTAAAGCCTGATTTAAACTAAATTTTGAAACAATGTGCAAAAAAAAAAAAACAAAAAAAAAAATTTATATGAGCCGCGACATGACAAAACCAAGTGGCATGGGCGCCCAGCAAAAACTCTCCCAGTCCAGTCTGACCAGAGTCGTCTTCACTGTGCGCTTAAAAGGTAGCTTAGGGTCTAACATAGCTCCATGCAGACAGCGAAGACTTTGAACAGAGTTGACGGATGTCCTGGCTGATCTGAGTATTCGCTGGGCACATTTGTCTCTGTTGGTTTTGTCGTGTCGCGGCTCATGTGTGCTGTATTTACCAGTCCATTTTAAGAGTACTTGTTTATGGAATATCTAGCTTTTAGTGTTCAAAGTATGCGTAGCAGATGAGGGTTCGGGGGGAGGGTACTGAATAGAGAGAAAAGAAACCGGACAGCCATGCAGTTCTAAATTAATATAGTAATACGACGTGGCTGCGCGAAATTAGTTCGTCTCATATGTCTTAATGTAGGTCGGTCATTAAAAAAATTATGCATGTGATTGCATCATCTTACTTCCTATCTGACCCTACCGACCTTTTAAAGTCTATAGTGGAGCAATTTGATCATTGTTTGTTTATCCATAAGACGTCACTGGGTCAGTGGACCCAAGTACAGATATCACGCGTAATGCATGCGCTTTCGTGTTCTAAAAGATTAAAGTTTTATATAAACTTTAAATTCCATCTTCTTCAGCACATGACCAATCATGTTATAACCTTAGATTCCAATGATATTAACTAACTTGTTATAAAAGCCCAGTTGTTTGTTTCCTAACCCATCAATGAATCATCATCAGAAACAAACAAATCACGTATAAGACCTACGATAAACCAGAGATGAGGAATCGACAGAAATAACGTATTGCGACACCAGGAGACCCCTGGGAAGTCAAACGACACCAATGAAATGCCGGAGCAAAAGAAAACCATCAGTTAAAAAAAACTGAATAACTAAGCATTACATCCATTTTATATCCAGTACGTTTGTAAAGAACAACAATTTTTCTGAACTGATCAGAGCTACCTACTATTTTTTTGGAATTTATAAACTAAGACACCATAAAATTCTGGTTCCGATAGGCCCTGTTTCAAAAGACATTTTAATCCGACCTTGAATTTAGAAATCAATTCATAGTGTCGGCAATAGAATTTTGAAACAGCTTTTCGAAGTTTATGATGCCGATAGCCCCGTTGGAGAAGCTGAGCAGTTAAAATTTTATTACGGGAACTGAAGTCAGTTACATGACTAGACACTCTAGCAAACCCAATAAGTTGAGAAATGTAAACCCCATAAGAGGTAGAACGGGGAACATTACCATCCAAAAATGGAAAATTCACTATTTCAAAATCAAAGTCATCGCGTTTATCATAAATTTTGTTTGAAACAAATCCTTTTGAAATAGATAAATGTAAATCCAAAAATGGGGCTTCAGTATCGGCTGCATTACCTTTCTTTAACCGCAGCTCAGTTGGATAAATTCTATTCACCATGCCTTCAAAGTTAGGATTGTCAATATCTAAAAGATCATCTAGATATCTAGAAGTAGAATAACAAGCCTCAATAACTTCGCAGATTTTTATCATTAGAAAGAGAAGTCACGAAATCTCTTTCATAGCAAAATAAAAAATATTCGAAGTTTATGGTACCGATAGCCCTGTTGGAGAAGCTTATCAGTTAAGATTTTATTACGGACATTGAAGTCAGTCACATGACTAGAAGTAGCCAAAGTTAGCACTGTAGTGTCATTAAAGGTCACAAGGTAAGATTGATTGTACAACAGTCTGTTTATACGTATTGATTCGTACCATAGTGTCTATTGGTATATTTTAAAAGCCTTAGTTGGCTCCATATGGTTCACAAAGGTCTCCTTGGAGATTTAAATGCTGCTCTGTAATAGAAGCCTTGTAATAGAAATAGCTGCGCTGTTGCATACGTTACCGAGTATGTGTCACCGTAATAACTGGTATGAACACGGATATTGTAACAAAAGACATGCAGTTATCCTTGTATCACAACTGCCTGTAAGTAGCCTGAAGCGGTACCATATTCTATTAATAAAGCTATTGTTAGCTTGACCTAGTAGCCAATCTTGCCTGCAATCTTATGGTGACCTAATGCGATATTATTGTCTTCATGGAGTCCTACAGCAGCTCGCGGTGGCATCATAGAGTTGGCAGAGGCCTTGTAAAAATCGAAAGTTGTTTAATTCTCTCTAATGTGGTCCTGCAGTAGCCTTGGAGGGGGGGGGACTTCACTCTCCACAGCCTACATTGCCACAATAGTGACAAAACAGGAGCCCATTTAGTAGGCTAAACTGGCACCACATTCTTCCTTGCGACATTTATTACACTTTGTTCTATAGCACAGCCTCCAAAGAGGTGTTGTAGTGCATTTACTGGTGTCATCATAGCTGTATGACATCTGAGGCTTATACGGCAGTGTGCGTTTAGATCTTAACGAACTTTAGCTTTTACATCCAACTTGTAAAAAGAAAGGAAAACATTTTGCCATTGTACGAGGGGTGTTCATTAAATAATGGAAACTCGCATATATTTCATTAGCTATGTGTTAGAACAGTATTATAAATATATAATATCTAATAGGCAAGCAAATACCATATAATTCAGTTCCAAAGTACTGTTTAGAAATAACGTTGCCATGGCAACGATGCCTTAAACTTAGAGGGGTTTAGTCTCTAAATTTTCTCAAATTTCCATGCATATATGCTGCTGATAAGCAACAAAGAATAGATAAAAGTTTGTCATGGAGTGGTGGCTTGATACACGTCTAAGATACTTAAAGAAATATATAGTTATTCATGACTTGCTCACAAACCTGGCAGCAATACAGACCGTGAAAGACTTCCGATCGAGAAGAATGTGACGTTTTTCGCTGATTTTAAGCATGAGGGACCAAAAATGTGCCGTCATTGCATTTTAACAGGGAAAGTCCTGGGATAATTGTATAGCATAACGAACCAAAATTATCATGGACTTGACAACCGATCAATTAATTTTAGCATAAGACTGAACAATACGGAATACAACTTCAAAATTCCCCAAATCAAAACTTTTAACCAGTGTTCTTACTTTCATTCATACCAGATTTCAGAATATTTTCATAAACAATCATTTTATGTGTGTTTGTAAAGCTAAGGCCTAACTTTAACAGAAGCTGTTTCTAAATTTTAAATATCTTTTTAGATATTCTATATAATGAGCATAATGCGAACATCTCTTTAACAAAGTGCCGTCAAAAAATCACAAGCCGTACCCAGCATGAACGTGACGTCATATGTTGCTATGGTAACAGGTTGAAATACCAATTTCAAACATGAATTTGAAAGCTCAAAGGAGACTCTTTGGTGTTACAGGAAGTATACTTATTTATGTATAAAGTTTAATGATCTACAAAGGTGTTTCTATTATTTAATGAACGTCCCTCGTATATATGCACATGGCTAATACATACTGCTATTTGTGTGCTATTTACATAGTATTTGAAGATCAGAATCCACGGCTAACATCTTATTTTGGTAACGTAAACTACTTAAGTTGATTCGTTTGCAGTCCAGTGTATATGGTTCTTTGGTCATGCATTTGCAATACCTTCAAACGACATTTCAAGAAACAATTATGACTATTAAATAGCATAAGATTTCATGTAACAACTGTTAACAATTTCTTTATGGTAGAAGTAAAAAGTATGCAAAGACCAGGAACTGAAACAATCAAAATCCAAATCCAGCCCTCAAACCATAGTTGGAAACAACTAAGATTACAAATAATCAAGATACAGAGAACATATGGCCAACCGAGTGAGCAGCTTGTTCCCAAAAGGTGGCCACTCAGCAACCCAAACCGAACCAAAAATAATAATAACATACATAAGGTAAAACATCACAGAAACTCTGACACCAAAAACAGGCAACAAAGAACCACAACAGAACTACCGCCTTGGAACGGTCAGTAATGAATTACTGGGGGGCTTAAATCGATTTTACAGGCCCAACCTCACTCAGCAACCCAAACCGAACCAAAAATAATAATAACATACATAAGGTAAAACATCACAGAAACTCTGACACCAAAAACAGGCAACAAAGAAACACAACAGAACTACCGCCTTGGAACGGTCAGTAATGAATTACTGGGGGGGCTTAAATCGATTTTACAGGCCCAACCTCACTCAGCAACCCAAACCGAACCAAAAATAATAATAACATACATAAGGTTTAACATCACAGAAACTCTGACACCAAAAACAGGCAACATAGAACCACAACAGAACTACCGCCTTGGAACGGTCAGTAATGAATTACTAGGGGGCTTAAATCGATTTTACAGGCCCAACCTCACTCTAATATGAGACTAACTGATTCGTTGTAAAGATTTTGTAAAGAGTCATGGAAACATCATCGTTATAGTGTAAAAACGGTAGATTTTAAGTGAATCATTCAAGATTTTTTGTTACAGTCCCTGAGTTAATGATCACGTCACATGAATAAGAATGTAACGTACATTTCTGCTTAATTTGGTCAGCTCGAAGAAAAAGTAATATTATTGTTGGTGACTAACAGTATTTGTACTCGACAAATCTCTTAAGGATGCTACATACCAAATTTGGGGCTTGTATAGACCAAGTCGCCAAGGCACTCTATACTGCACTAAAACTACGAAAAAAAGTTAACAACGGTAGAGTTGGTTATGTCCATGTAAATAGAACTGCACCCCTTTAAGAGCTGGCATCCACCAAAAATCGACGTTGGGAAGCCTATACAACTAGAAAACACCTTTAGAAATTTTCTAGCGGATGGGTTGAAAAAGAATCTATTTTAGAGCTCTTTTTTGAGTTAGCCCCAAGACTATATATCTGTAGGGACGAAATGATAACATAAAACTAATTTGGTTTTGTTGTTTTGTTTCTAACGTCCACGGCAAACAGCTATGGTCATGTCGGGGCGGTCACTATTCACGAGCAGGCTTAGACCTCCTAAGCGGTTTGCCAATACTTTAAGTGCACATACTTTCGCCAGTATCTGACATCTGTCCTTCTTGAATCAACGGAAGGAGTAACAAAAGTAAGTGGCCGGACTGGGTATCGAACCCGGGACCTCTGGCTCTTAAGTCAGACACTCTATCGACTGCGCCACGCGGCCCGGCAAAAAAAATAAAATAGAAAGAAAATATAAATAGATAAAAATAATACCCCCCCCCCCCTCTTATTTGAATTGTTTTCCTTGATTCTTTTTCTTTTAATCACATTGATACAATTGATAAACACTTAGTAACACGACTGAATAACAAACCAGTAACAGCATATAAGGACAATAAAATTGTTTTATTGTGAAGAAGTGGCATTGTTACAAAGTAGCGCCATTCAGCTGTAAGTGCAATGATATCACAATCTCTGATAGGGCAATAAATGTCATTTGGATGAGTTTGTCGTCCTTACCCGGGCTCATTAACGTTGATTTACTGCCGGCTTTATAACATGGACCGGCTTCTTTCAACCGTATCTTAAGTGTTATTGTCCTTAACTTGAAAGTAACTTCGAATGTCCGTTTCAGCCAGCTCCAACGCGGAAGCCTTGGTACAAAGGAAGCATTTTCCATTTTATTTATTTATTTGAGTCTCACCTCGTAGGAAAGTAAAATTAATACACACAAAAATAGACATTTATACTCATATAAGTTACTTTCATTAAAATGAGTGACTGTACTTGAGATGTTAAAGACAGCCCGTTTGCTGAAAAGTGGAGGGCAAAAAAATAATAGTTTTTAATTTCTTTAACATGCCTTATTTCTATGACCTATACGATCTCATGCAAGGAATTTCATTTTTTTCTTTTTTACCCCCCGCAAACTTGTTTGAGGGGGGTATACTGTTTTAACGTTGTCATTCCGTCCGTCTGTCCATCCGTCCGTTCGTCCGTCCGCAACATTTGCTCCAAAATGTTTCAAATTTTGTCCATGGATGCAGCATGTAAAAAGAGTTGATACGTATGTTTCAGTTTTTCCAGGAAGTGTTTTCCTGCTGAGTTATGCCCCTTTATATTTTTCGTAAAAAAGTTTGTTATCGCAACTCCTCATAGACCGCTTGGCCGATTTTCTTGAAATTAAGTATGTGAACACATATTGGTATGAAGATGTGCATTAGGGTTTCCATTTTGGAATCTGACCCCGCTTTCCTGAGTTATGCCCCTTTTTGATTTTTTGGCCCTAATTTTGGGGGTTTTTTTTAGTTGTTTTTGCTTTGATTTTATCCAAATTTGGTTCATTGATGCATCATAAGAAACTAGTTGACACGTGTTTTCCAGTGTTTCCCGGAAGTGTATTCCTGCTGAGTTTTGCCCCTTTATATTTTTCGTAAAAAAGTTTATCGCAACTCCTCCTAGACCACTTGGCCGATTTTCTTGAAATTAAGTATGTGAACACATATTGGTATGAAGGTGTGCATTAAGGTTTCCACTTGAAAAGCTGACACCTCTTGCTTGAGTTATCCCCTTTTCTGATTTTTTATCCTAATTTTTTTTTTTTTTTTTTTTTGGGGGGGGGGGGGGGGGGGGGGGTAGTCGTTTTTGCTTTGATTTTATTCTAATTTAGTTCATAGATGCATCATAAGAAAATAGTTGGCATGTGTTTTCCATTTGTTCCTGGAAGTGTTTTCCTGCTGAGTCATGCCCCTTTATAGTTTTCATAAAAAAAGTTTGTTACCGCAACTCCTACTAGACGGCTTAACCAATTTTCTTGAAATTAGATATGTGAACACATATTGGTATGAAGATGTGCATTAAGGTTTCCACTTTGAAATCTGACCCCTCTTTCTTGAGTAATGCCCCTTTATGATATTTATATCTATTTTTTTTCCGGGCGGCGGGGGAGGGGGGGGATTTGGCTATTTTTGCTTTGATTGTATTCAAAATTGGTTCGAAAAATGTTGACCTGTGTTTTCCATTTTCTCCCAGAAGTGTTTGCTTGCTGAGTTATTCCCCTTTGTAATTTTTGTAATAAAAGTTTGTTATCGCTACTCCTTCTAGACTGTTAGACCGATTTTCTTGGTTTTTACTACAGGTTTTTCCAGCTTTGGTCTCTGGAGCCAATGTTAGATAAAAGTAGACATGTTCAGTTACCTTGATAGGATTATAGGATGAGTTATATTTGTTTGTAGTTGTATGTATGCTTTGTATAACTTTGTAAAACTTAGATTACGAAGGTCCATGCTTAACTATTAAATGCGGGAGGTATTTAGTAAGCCATGCTTACTGCCATCTCTATTTTTTTTACTTTAAAGTAAAAAGTTACTTTGTTAATTATTAGCATTTTGCTTCTCTACTTTGTGCCACTCTTCCATTAGTCCATAAGCCAGACGCGGATTTTTAGCCGATTGGTACCAACTGGAGGGAGTAATTCTAACAACACTTTTTGATTAGTTTAACATCTGAAGTAAACCCTTTAGCATGATAGCCGCCTCAAGACAGTAGCTAATGCTCTGAAAAAAAAAAGCAAACCCTTTTAATGAAGTATGCGTATACTTTTGCCTTTATTGACAATGGACCCTCCTCCAATGGGGTTGATTTTTGTTAAAAGCATGATCAGAGAGACCTGCCAAATGTCGCTGTCTATATACACTTGTAAGCTATCTACGTATAAGGGCATAAGTTTTAAAGGTTGGGCGATATACGTTAACTAAGTATATTTACCCTAAATTGTATAATTTAGTTACAGATTTTTTTGTTAAGGTGTTCTTTCCAGTTTCCAGGGGCATATAAGGGTTCCATATTAATAGACTATACAACACTGGATGTTCCAAAATATGCACTAAGCGTAAAACTTCAAAGATAAGAAGCATTTTTCAAACATTCTGTATTTACTTGCATTAATTCGTATGGAAAACACAATATGGTGTGCAGAGTTTAAAGAAAATTCAGTGACTAGTAATAAAATTAAATCCAATTTTTGCCTTCAACTTTTCATCAAACGTCCTACAACATTAAGATCCTGACAACAATGCCTAAGCCAAAAAAGGGGCATTATTCAGTCTAACATTTACGAAATTGGCAGAAAAGTAAAACAAGTCATCATTGCTTTATGTCAAATAAGTTTGCTAAGTATCACGACCCCAGCTTAAGTGGTTCTTCAGATATTTTGTTCACACCCGTTGATTGTAATGGACTTTTTATTCTATTCTATTCTATTCCCGTCATAAATTGGTAATAACCCGACAAAGACACGCTTGACGAGAAATAAAAAAAGCACGTATCCGCTTATTTTTATATGCCCGTCGAAGTCTGGTCGTATTATGTCGTGTCCTCCGTCCGTCCGTCCGTTCTTCCGTCTGTCCGTCCGTTTACTTTTCGTGTTCGCTCCACATCTCCTTAACCCCTTGAAAGATTTTTTTTAAACTTGGGTCAAATGTTAACCTTATCGAGCCGATGTGCAGAACTTATATTTCAACGATGTCCGACAAAGGTCAAGGTCATACATAGAGATCTGGGGTGGTAGGGAGGTGCGATGGTGCTGGGTATAACTTCCAGTGTCGGGCCGCCCTACTGATTTGGATAATAGTAGGGCAAGGGTATACTGTGCTTGCAGTAGGTGCGGGTGGGGGTTGTTTGGACATTTTTTCTCTAGTCTGTCGTTTCTCTCTTCTTTCTCCCTCTATTTGGGAGATGGTCCGATATAGACTGAAATACTGTCTCAAAGAGCCGTTAAAGCTAAAACAACCATACTTGGAAGTCAAAGGTCAAAAGGTAGCATTTCGTGTCCGCTCCATATCTCAAAAACCGTTTAAGATTCCTTCATGAAAGTTTATACAAATATAAAGCACCATCAGACGATGTGCAGAAAAAATAACCACAACCCTACTTTCAGTTTTGACGGAATTATTTCCCCTTGTATTTGTCATAAGTAATTTCATATAAGCTTCGTGTCCGCTCCATATCTCGAAAACCGTTTAAGATATGCTAATGAAAGTTTGTACAAATATAAAGCACGATCAGACGATATGCAGAAAAAAAGAACCATAACCCTAATTTCAGTTTTGACGGAATTATAACTCTTTGTATTTTTATATAGTAATTTCATATAAGCTTCATGTCCGCTCCATATCTCGAAAACCGTTAAAGATTTCTTTATGAAAGTTTGTATAATATAAAGCATCATAAGACGATGTAGAGAAAAAGAACCGTAAACTTAAAGAGCAACTACACTTCAGGAACTGACTGAATCAGATCCCAAACCCTATCCCCAACATCAAAGGGAAAGATTGACAAGGATATCCCAACAAACAATAAATTACAAGTGATGAGCCGAGTCAGTAGCTCTTTCCCAAATAGGTGGAAACTCAGCTATCTTTACTGAACTAAATAATTTAGACCAACAGAAGGGTTGCAACAGACTAAGCAAGTTATACGAAAAACATTTAACAACTATTTTTACCTATTTTCTATTTTTATTATAGAAGGGCTAAAATGAAAATACAATAAACTAAACAGCACCGAACAAAAAAACAAATGCAACCGCAACGAAAGTACCGCCTTGGGACGGTCAGTAATAACTACTGGGGGGTTTAAACCGGTTTTACTGGGCTCAAACCTTCACCCTCACCCGCCGCCGCGGTGCACACAATTAGTTGGTAGTTCGGTTCGTATGGAGGTCCCCTAACTCATCAGAGAGTCATCACGGGCAACAATTAAAATCTGGAAAAGACTGTGATGAAGCAAGGATGATGACTCGACAGCCAAAACGTGTTGAGACACCTGGAGATCCCTGGGGCGTCAGCGGTGGGCCAAGAAACAGACAAATATCCGGCCCAACCAACTAATATATAGCTTTATGTAGGGGCTATCATAGAGTCTGAACCCCGACCCACCGGCGTGCAATTAAAGAGGACAGCAAAGTTGTCAACCGTGATTGGGTTAACCACTAAGCATGCAGACTGTCGCATTACATCTATGTTATAGCCAATGCGTTTAAATCGCATGATACTTTTCTTAAATTGATCAGGAAATTCTGTTTTTCCTACGATTTTGCATAATCTATATACTAAGTCACCATAAAATTCAGGTTCCGATAGGCCATGTTGCAAAAGTGACCTTAACCCTGTATTATATTTAGAACCCAATTCAAAGTGTCTAGGATAAAATTTAGAAAAAAAAGCTTTCCGAAGTTTAATGATACCGATACCCCTGCTGTAAAAGCTTGGCAGTCAAACTTTTATTACGAGCATTGAAATCAGCCAAATGACTAGACACCCTAGCGAAGCGAATAAGTTGAGAAATGTAAACACCATAAGAAGTGGTGCGGGGAACATCACCATCAGAAAAACGGAAAATTAACAATGTCGAAATCAAAATCATCGTGTTTGTCATAAATTTTAGATGAAACAAATCCGTCTAAAATTGATAAATGTAAATCCAAAATGGGGCCTCGCTATCGGAAGTATTTGCTTTATTTAACTGCAATTAGCAGGATAAATTGACTAACCATTCCTTCAAAATAAGGATTGTCAATATTTAAAAGGTCGTCCAAGTATCTAGACGTTGAGTTGAATGCTTCAATGACATGAGCTTGAGTATCATCAGAAAGAGACATCATAAAGTCTCTTTTATAGCCAAATAAAAACAAATCTGCTACAAGAGGAGCGCAGTTAGTACCCATCGGAATTCCTACAATTTGTCCGTAACCCAACTTTCAGTTTTGAAAGAATTATTTCCCTTTGTATTTTTCGTATAGTAATTTCATATAAGCTATGTGTGCGCTCCATATCTCGAAAACCGTTGAAGATTTCTTCATGAAATTTGTATAAATATAAAGCACCATCAGACGATGTAAAGAGAAAAAGAACCATAACCCTACTTTCACTTTTAACAAAATTACGCCCCTTTGTTGTATTTTAGTATCGTAATTAGGGCCCCGCCAGACGAAGTCTGCGGAGGCCCTATAGTAATCACCTTGTCCGTCCGTCTGTCCGTCCGTCTGTCCGTCCGTCCGTCTGTCCGTTGGTCAGCTTTTCGTGTCCGGTCCATAACTGTGAAACCTTTTGAGATATTTTCTCGAAACTTTGTACAAATATAAAGCATCATCAGAGGATGCGCAGAGAACAAGAACCATAACTCCAACTACATTTTTACGGAATTATGCCCCTTTGTAATTTTATGTATGGAAATCGTGTCCGGTCAGTAACTCTTAAACCGTCTGAGATATTTTCTCGAAACTTTGTACAAGTATAAAGCATCATCAGACAATGTACAAAGAACAAGGACCATAACTCCACCTACATTTTTATGGAATTATGCCCCTTTGTAATTTTACGCATGGAAATTGTGTCTGGTCCATAACTCTGAAACCTTTTCAGATATTTTCTCGAAACTGTGTACAAATATAAAGCATGATCAGACGATGTGCAGAGAACAAAGACCATAAGTTCACTTACATTATTTACGGAATTATGCCCCTTTGTAATTTTACGTATGGAAATCATGTCCGGTCTATAACTCTGAAACCGTTTGAGATATTTTCTCGAAACTTTATACAAATATAAAGCATCGTCAGCCGATGTGCAGAGATCAAGACCATAACTCCACCTATTTCTTTACGGAATTATGCCCTTTTGTAATTTTAAGTATGGAAATTGTGTTCGGTCCATAACTCTGAAACCGTTTGAGATATTTTCTTGAAACTTGGTACAAGTATAAAGCATCATCGGACGATGTGCAGAGGACAAGAACCATAACTCCACCTTTCTTTTACGGAATAATTCCCCTTTGTAATTTTAAGTATGGAAATTGTGTCCCGTCCATAACTCTGAAACCGTTTGAGATATTTTCTTGAAGCTTGGTACAAATATAATGCATCATCAGACTATGTGTAAAGAACAAGAACCATAACTCCATCTACATTTTTTACGGAATTATGCCCCTTTGTAATCTTAAGTATGGAAATCATATCCACTGCATAACTCTGAAACCGTTTGAGATATTTTCAGGAGACTTAGTACAAATATAAAGCATCATCAGATAATGTGCAGGGAATAAGAACCATAACTCCACCGGCATTTTATATTGAATTATGCCCTCTGTTCTTTTTAGTATGAAAATAGTGTCTGCTCTATAACTTTAAAACCTTCAAAGATATTTTCATGAATACTTTGTACAAATTTAAAGCAACATCAGATGATGTGCAGAGAATAAGAATCATAACTCCATCTACATTTTTTACAGAATTATTCCCCTTTGTAAAATTCTATACAGAAATCATGTCTGCTCTATAACCTTAAAACTGTTGAAGATGCTTTCACAAAACTTGGTACCAATATTAAACATCATCAGACAATATGCAGAGAACAGTTCCCATATTTCAGCCTATATTTTTTACAGACCTTTGCCCCTTTGTAAGTTTGTGTATTGAAATAATGTCCACTTTGTAGCTTTAAAATGGCGAAAGATATTTTCACAAAAGTTGTTACAAATATAAAGCATATCAGACAGTTTGCAGAGAATAAGCATTGTTACTCAATCTATATTTCTTACAGAATTATGCCCCGAAGTAATTTTTAATATAGACCTGTAGCCAGTCTATAACTTTAAAACTGAAAGGTTTTATTGTTATTTCCAGTTGGTGACATATGACTTAAATGCCATCTATAGTCCCATATAAAGGCGGGGCCCTATAAGTTAACATGTTTCTAGTTTTGTATTAAATTTGTGTGCGCTCCATATCTCCTTAACCCTATGAAAGTTGTTTTTGAAACTTAAGTCAAATGTTCACCTTATCAAACCAACGTGCAGAACTCGTATTTCAACAATGTCCAACAAAGGTCAAGGTAGAGGTCAAAGTTCAAAAGGTAACATTATTTGTCAGCTCCATATCTCGAAAAATCGTATATGATTTCTTCATAAAAGTTCATACAAATATGAAGCACTATCCGACAATTTGCAGAGAAACTGAACCATAACCCTACTTTCAGTTTTGACGGAATTATGCACCTTTGCATTTTTAATATAGTAATTTTATATTAGCTTTGTGTCTGCTCCATAACTTGGAAACCGTTTAAGATTTCTTCATGAAAGTTTGTACAAATATCAGACGAGAAAAAGAACCATAACCCAGCTTTCAGTTAAGATGGAATTATTCCCCTTTGTAATTTTTGTCTAGGAATTTCATATATGCTTCGTTTGTTTTGTATTTTTATATCTGCTTTATTATTGAAGATTTAAGCCACTGACAAAGTTCTGTCATCTCTTGGTTTTTTCCAACTTTAAGCCCCAACGGGCGTATATTGCCGCGCTCAGCGGAGCTCTTGTTTATATATGATCTGCACACAACATCTCAAGATCCTGCCTCCAGCCGTTCCTGAGCTAGGACTGTAACGAACAGACAGATGGACGAACCCAACAATTAGGCATATCAAGATGATAGTAAGGTCTCGGCAGGCAACAGGCATCTCTTTCCAAGCTACATTTATTGACGTATTCCGCAAAACACTGCAGCTGCAGAATCCTTCGTATTAATTATGCGTTACCCACCAAGCCACCCCACCCCTGCGTCCAGAGGAAGACGGCAGGAAAAGACATCATGAAAAAGATGCCGGATACAGCGAGAACTGTGCCCAATCGGTTTATTTCTTAAAGTGATTTCAAGTATGGTTCTTAACTATAAAATCGGTATAAGACTTTGAAAATAGTTACAACCATTCTTGCAGTTTTAAAAGAATTCTGACCCTTTGAAAAATCTTATGGTGATTTCATATTTGCCTCATTACAAACGAAGTTCTGATCATTTATTGTTTCCTTTCCTATTATAAACCACAACGGGCGTATAATGCCCCGCTCAGCGGAGCTCTTATTACTCGACACGAAATGTTGAAACAGCATAAATAAAATGTCTTAATTTGGATACAAGGTCATAGTTGTATTCACTGTTTCAACGCTTGGGAAATTTTATGCCACGTAAAATACTGTTTGCCAAAAAATCAGTCAAATTAAACGATGACCTAAGGTTATTTGGTTCACCAAATGATTTTTAGGATGTAATGCGAAATGATAGGGAGTTGATCTAATAAAAGCATGCGATTAATTGGCGTATTGACAAAATTGTCCCTTCGGTCAATCTCTATTATTTGAGAATTTAAGTTTTTCTTGCAAACAGTTATAGTCTTTAATAATGTTTTGCTGGTAGATTAATGTTATTAAAGAATAAAATGAATATCTGTTGGTCGGATGCTTTTAGGTTAAAAACGTTAAGGAGCTATGGACTACCATGTCTACCATTAGAGAGTGAATCGAGATATTCAGCTGTTCAAGTGGCCCTGGGGGTAAATAAGGCACTGTATAGGTCTTCCTGCTACAAAAGTATTTCAAACCCGTAGCTAAGTTTGATTGAAGGTTTTCGAAACGCACAGACAGTTTTGGTAAGCTTATTTGAAAAACGCAGTCTTTTAAACAAAAGATTTCCTTCGTCATCCCATGCGAATTTTTAGACAGAAAAATTAAAGGATCCGGATGAACGTGTTTCTATTGATCTGTGTAACGACATTGTCGACTAATTGAGTTTCCTATTCATCAACTATTTTATTTTGAAGTACGTGATGAGGTGAGTTATTAGATTATGCAAATATCCACACTCCTCTGTTGTATTTGACTGGGTTGTCTCTCATTTAATACCGACGTCTTTCAGTCATTATACGAAGAAAGAGAACTATTTCGGTCATAACATCACATATTATAACATAAAATAACAAAACATAGCATAATAACACAACATAACATGACAGTCTGTTTTGCGCTGCATTTGGTGCAGGTAATGGCATTTTCTGTTAAAACTGTTTCGCTAAGTTTTATCTTTAAATATATTATAAATTGAATAGATCTAGGAATCAAAATCTTATTCCATGAAACAATCAGACAAGAAAGATAAACGTAAGAATTTCATACCTTGTAACTGCTTATATTCACAAGAAATATGTCCGACAAGATCTCTTTCGTGACATGAAAGCTTCGAAATTGCAGCATATAGTAGTCTACTGGTTAAAATAAAAAAAAAATATTTTTTTTACCCGAGGAAGAAAGATGGTTCTAATTATTCTTTTTATTTTCAAGTACTTATTTGCTTTAAAGCGCAAATAAAATGTCTGCAATATAACACGGGATTCAAGGTAAACACGCATACGGGTGATCATAGCTATAAAAAGTTAAGAAAGATTTATTTGCCTGCCTGTACATCATCGGCGTTGTTCAGTGGGTTTGTTTTATATAAATCTTAAACACAACTGACGGCATTTTTCTTCCAGTTGTAAAACACTAACGCATTAAAAAATTGTTTATTTTCAGCATTTTAGAGATACGAAAAGAAAAGTCACGAGACGCGGCCAGATCCCGCCGCGGGAAAGAAAACTACGAATTCTATGAGCTTGCAAAATTGCTCCCACTTCCGGCAGCCATTACTAGCCAGCTAGACAAGGCATCTATTATACGATTGTCTATCAGCTATCTTAAGCTCCGAGACTTTTCTGCTCATGGAGACCCACCCTGGAATCGAGACTGCCCTCCTCCTAACAAAAGTCTAAAAGGTTAGAGATTTTCTTTTTAATAAAACTCGGATAGATATTATTATAACTCCACCCCTCAAATGGAGATTTGGATATGGTAGCGGCGTGGAAGGAGAATATTGACTTTAGTTTGTAAATCAGGCATTCCGACAGTCATTCCGGATTTGGGTTTCCACTCAATATCATTTGAACCACATGTAGGATTTTAATGAAAGGACCTCTGATGTAAATGTGGACCTCTGATGTAATATAAATGTGACTGCTAAATTGAAAAAAAATCGTTAAATACAAAGATTCCGATTGAAATTTGTTGTTCTTCCCACACTTGGCAATAAATCTATTTTTTTAATGTCTCCCCCTGAAGGGGTCGGACACATATTGTTTTTGCCCTGGTCGTCTGTCTGTCCGTCTGTCCGTCCGTCTGTCACAAATCGTGTCTGCTCAATAACTCTGTAACCCATTTAGATAATTTCACGAAACCTGGTACAAATATAAAGCGTCATCAGACGACGTGCAGATAGCAAGACCCGTAATCCACCTACATTTTTATTATGCCCCTTTGAAAATTTTAGTATGGAAATCTTGTCCGCTCATTGACTCTGTAACCGATTGAGATAATTTCACAAAACTTGGCACAAATATAAAAATTGATCAGACGACGTGCAGAGAGCAAGACCTGTAACTCCACCTACATTTTTTTCCGGAATCATGCTCCTTTGAAAATTTTAGTTTGAAAATTGTGTCCGCTCAATAACTCTGTATCCGATTGAGTTAATTTTACGAAACTGGGTACAAATATAAAGCATCACCAGACGACATACAGAGAGCAAGACCCATAACTCCACTGACATTTTTATGGAATTATGCCCCATTGTAAATTTTAGCATGGAAATCGTGTCCGCTCCATAGCTCTAAAACTATATGAGATATTTTCATGAAACTTAGTACAAATATAGAGCATCATCAGAGAATGTGCAGAGAACAAGAGCCGTAACTCCACCTACATTTTAACGGAATTATGCCCCTTTGTAAATTTAAGTATGTAATTGTGTCCGCTCCATAACTCTGAAAAATATGAGATATTTTGGCAAAACTTGGCACAAATATAAAGCATCATGACTTGATGGGCAGAGAAAATTCTGCTTAAATTTACTACAGAATACCGTCCTTTTGAAAATTTTAGTATGGAAATCATGTTTGCTCCATAAATCTGAAACTATATGAGTTATTTTTGTGAAACTTGGTACAAATATAAAGCATCAGACAATGTGCAGTGAACAAGAGCTGTAACTCCATCTAAACTTTTATGGAATTATGCCCCTTTGTAAATTTAAGTATGGAAATCATTTTTGTTCTATAACTTTAAAACTGTAAAACGTATTTTCAGCAAACTTTATACAAATACATCATCAGACGATGTGCAGAGAACAAGATCTATATGCTCTGTAGCTTAAAAACCTTTAGAGATATTTTCATGAAACTTTACACAGATGTGAAGGAAACAAGACAGTTATTCTGGATGTTTTAGAGGTATTCCTTTTGAACATTGAAAATAGTACATTTTGCTTTGATTAAAGATATTTTCATGAAATGTTGTTCAATTATAAAGCATCATCAAATGATGTGCAGAAAAGCAAGATCGGTAGATCCGCCTACATTTTTAATGAAATTATGCCCCTTTGGAATTTTTCAGCATAGAAATGGTGTTCCCTCTGTAACTTTAAAACCGTTGAAGATATTTTTATAAAACCTGGTTCAAATATAAATCATCACCAGAAGATTTGCAGAGAACAGAACCCTACATCCACCTACATTTTTCACAGATTTATGCACCTTTTAATTTTCAGTTGGCGACTGTTACCACCCTTGTAACTTTTCAGCATGGAGATCTTGTTCCCTCTATAACATTAAAACCACGAAAGTTGGTACAAGTATAAGAGCATGGTTAGTTGATGTTCAGAGAATAAGAACCATAACTCCATCTACATTCCTGGGGAGGGGGGAGGAGGGAGGGGGGAGACATCTGTTTTTTTTTTTTTTTTTTTTTTCAAAAACAAACATCTCGTGTTTTTTTTTTTTTTTTTTTTTCAATTTTTAACTAGAAACCTCATATTTTAGTAATTAATTTAATTACATATAGAAGTTTTTAAAGATATATTTGACCCCGTGCCTCAACAAGCCGCTGTTCATGGATGGGTGTACTACCATTATACACATTATGTTTGAGTGGCAAGCTGAGGCAAGGTAGGGGGGATGATAGTGTTCAGTTGAAACTCTGAAAAGTGGGCAAGGTAAATTGGCCCTCTATAAAAAAAAGTAAGGCTGTTTTATTTTGGAAATGTTGCACCTGTAGTTTTTGCTTCTATTTTAAACATAAATAACGACAGATTTTTATACCCCAGACATACGAGAATATCGATGGGTATATAGTTCTCGTCATTCCTTCCATTTATTCCTCCGCCTCTCAGTCCGTTTATTAGTGAAGTTTTATATTAAAGTTTTACATTAAAGTTTAACATTGTATCTTTGGCTTATACACTACTCTAAGTATCTAAAGGAGCAGTTGATATTTTCCCATAGACATTAGTACATAGACATTGGTAATTTTATGATTTTGTTGATCGAAAGTGAAATGGCCCTCTAAGAGGGATAGTATTGCACTGTCGTCGATGGAAAATCGTTTACCTGCTCCTTTAAGTATTTTGAGTAGAGTATTTCCATTTACGTTTGAAGCGTTTTGATATTTGGGTAGGTTTAGCTCTAGGCTACTATAGTTTAATCGATAAAACGTTTGGGATACAGATTTATATTCAAATTTCGGGATGCAGATTTCAGTAAGTCCATTGACTTTTTTTTTTAAACCCGTGTGCATATAGGAGTATAACTGTGTGTATATACTTTATACGTATAAAATTTTGTTAAAACTAGTATCTGGATATTTAAATTTCGGGATGCAGATTTATATAAGTATGTTGACTTTTTCTGAATCCCGTGTGCATATAGGAGTATAACTGTGTGTATGTACTTTATACGTATGAAATTTTGTTAAAACTAGTATCTGGATATTTAAATTTCGGGATGCAGATTTATATAAGTATGTTGACTTTTTTCTGAATCCCATGTGTATATAGCAGTATAATTATACGAATAAAAAGTCTTTAAACTTGTATCTAGATGCTGCTGCTGGCCTAAGGTCAGATTCACTTAAATATTTGAGATAAAGTGTTGAGTAAGATTTGTGTTGCTTGTTTCTATTCTATTCCTTCCCATAACCTTGCCAGGTCGTTGGGGCACCACTGAGACTTTGCAACAATACATGTCTACCTTGTTCTATTTTCAGCTGCCCCAGATGTCCCAATAAAATCCACTCTTTAATATGTCATCCCAACTTATATTCTGTTTACCGCGTTCTTCTTTTACCTTTTGCTGTGCTCTGTAGAATCGTCTTTGCTAATCGAGAAGACCTTGAGATGTGGCAAATCCACCTTAGTTTCTGTTTCTTGATTATGGTTTGGCGATTGTTGTTTTCTACATTGGCTGCTTGGATATTTCTGCGAACATCCTCATTTGTTTACGTGGTCATCATCTCAAATAATGGATATGACAGGGGAGCACATCAGTTTTACCTTTGATCCAGTGCAGTCTTTAGGAGGGTGAGGGTGAAGGTTTGGGCCCAGTAAAACCGGTTTAAACCCCCCAGTAGTTATAACTGACCGTCCCAAGGCGGTACTTTTGTTGCGGTTGCATTTGTTTTATGTTCGGTGCTGTTTAATTTATTGTGTTCTCAGTTTAATCCTTCTATCATAAAAATAGAAAATAGGTAAAAATTATTGTTAAATGTTTTTCATATAATTTGCTTAGTCCGTTGTAACCCGTCTGTTGGTCTAAATTATTTAGTTCAATAAAGATAGCTGAGTTGCCATCTATTTGGGAAAGAGCTGCTGACTCGGCTTATCACTTGTAATTTATTCTTTGTTGGGATGTCTTTGTCAATCTTTCCCTTTGATGTTGGGGATAGGGTTTGGGATCTGATTCAGTCAGTTCCTGAAGTGTAGTTACTCTTTAAATTTTTAAGAGAACCTTTCATCTCATTTGATGCTAAAAACACAAAGCTAAGAGATTTACTTATCTTGGGACGAAAAATCTCTCAAGGGGCTTAATCTCCAAGTGGCGAAATTGCTGAGCGTAGAAAAAAAAAGAAATTGTTTACACAAAATTTCTAGCCTGAAAAAGGGTCCATAATTGTCGTAATTTAAAAGCTTCAGGTTTTGCAAATTTAATTTACATGCGAAAATCAGGCTTATACCGTAATCAAGAAATGGAAAATCTGCCCTACGGACACATGAAATGACAACAATTACGATACCATTATATAATATCATTTGTCCCATATAGTTACAAAATATAGCACAAACTCTAATTTATACTCTGAAATTCCGCGTGTTCATTCATTTCTCTATATTTTGACTCAGGCTTTTTTCTATCTTCTCTACTGGGCTTTTTTCTATCTTCTCTACTGGCAGTATTTCAGAGTTTCTCACTTTCTGATATCAAGAATTTACATACTTATCAAATTATAGCTTATTATCCAACTTGGATAAGCAATAAAGTATTTGGGAACAAATGTTTGGAGAAACAGTTCTCTCAAATTACGATGTATCGTTCCAAACAAAGATCTGATTAAAGTCTGGTGCATTGTTCAGGTTCATATAGCGGAAAATGTTATCTTGTACTTTACACTTAAGGTGAATGGATACACATTCATCTATTTCCGGCATTTTTACAAAGGGGAAACGAAATATGTGGCTTCTTGTTTGCTTCTCTGGACGCTGAATACATTCCGAGTCTTTTCTGAAATGAAATAATTTGCTCATGCACATTTCAATTAGGTACAAACTGTCCTAACCAACCCTCAGACATATCAAGGGATTTGATTATACATGTGTGCACAAGCAACGTATCACACTAGGGGCATTTCAGAAATATTGTAAATGAGTCATCCATTCCTAGGAGCGTTGACCGATTTGTGTTTAATTTATGTCTTAAATTTTGAGTTTGCATATCACTCAATGATCTTTACTCAAAAAATTGAGTCACTGATATTTTTGTCAAAACATGCCTTAAAAATTGTTGTTAAGGTAGAGACACTGAGTGGAAAAATAAACGATATGCTTATGAGAAGATAAGTTTTGAATTTCCTTACTCTGGATACAAACAGCTCTGCATTAGTACCTAATATATTACCTGTTATACTGAAAGTATTCCAGTATGATAGTCATTATATTAGCTTTGCTAAAACATTATATTAACCCTGCAAGATATTATAATCATGGAGTAATGTGCATTTCTTATGACGTCACTTCATGTGCTAAATTGGACGGTATAGTAAGCTGTTTAAACTTCAGTTTTTAGGTCAATTTAAGCGAAGGTAAATGTTTGATGGCAGATATGGAGCCAAAAATAAATTTTAATCCGTCATGTTTGTTTTCTGTAATAAATGATATTTTTCGGCGCCTTATGCTCTTTTCTACCTGATTTTTTACGATAATTTTCTCCACCCACCCACATATTTCAATGCCAGTCTGTCATATAAAATAACAAGTCTTTCAAGTCTTTATGTATGAATTTTGCTTACAATATGTCACTCAACATTTGACTTCAGACAAAGTTAAATATATTTAGCCTGTGTCGTTTTATTAGAAGATAATACCATTTTATTGTTTTGTATTTTACAAGAATCGCTGCTACTTTGCAACTTCCGGCGTGCAAGTTAACCATGTATCATCCAGTTTTTATCAGTCATATGATGCTAATTGTACGAAACAGTGTGACCAAACCATTTCAATATTAAAATGCCTTTTATTTGTTGAAATTAGACGTTAATAAGTCAACAAAAAAAACACTACAATTTATTGATATAATTTATTTATAATAACTTTGCATTTATAAACTCATAGCAGAAAAAAAAAACTCGTAGAATCTGGAAAAGATTTCTGTTTAGCTTTCTTATTTTACATTTAAAGAACAGTATAACGTTTCTCTTTATTAAAATATATCATTGTCGCATTGAGCAAACAGCGAAAGAACAGAAGAGACTTTCAATGAAAATGTATAGTTTCCAGTATGCAGACAATTATGATATCATGTTTAATACTGAATAAATTTATTTGTATTAGCACGTACTGTCATACATGAATTATTTAGATTTTTTTAATGCATATAATATTAAGGCACCTAAATGTACCTTTCCAATAAAGCCACTGCTAAATATAAATATCCCTCGTATAATATGATAAAATTGTCCAAAATAACTAAATAGGCCCCGAGCCAAATATGATTTACCTCCCCCCACCCCAACCCCAAGGGGGAGTTTCGTAGACCATGATTTTCTAAAAGTCAAATATTTTAGAAGTATTTTGCAGGATGTTAGCTCTCAGGCGTGTGGGGCGTTACGCTGTAACAGACTGTTATAAACGTTACCCATTGAAAAAATAAATTTAACATAAAAAATGAAAATTACAAAAAAAATTGAAGTCTTTATCTTATATTTAAAATTATACTAGATTCAAATAGAACAATCCAATAGCTATAAGATATGATGTTTGAAGGGTCACATTAGCTTACATTGTGTAATATACGTAACATTTCTCTTTAAACTCCATTAAAATTGCTATTTCCATCCAAAATACTTTCTTTTTGTAAGTTATGCCTTCCATATTAGGTCTTATATTTATAACGGTATTAAAGGCAATTTATTCATCTTTTCAGATCCGCAACAATTATTATCCTATCTTGTATACTTTAGGAATAATAGGATGTTGAACACAGAACAACTTGCAAATTTCGATATTACAGTTATTATTTACCGTATAATTCTCGTGCTTGAATTACACTGTTGGATTTGAAAACAACAGCAAAGGGTAAGATTATCCATGTCAGCTTATTAGAACCTCAATATTTTGAACGCATTTAAGTCGGCCATAACGACTGTTATATACGTTACCTGACAATATTCCTTAAAATCATATAATTGGACAGTACAATCGTTTTGTTTTTGTTTTGGAGCAGTTTTTCTTTCACAAGAGAATCGTTTAATACTGAGGAAGACACATTCTTGTTTATTTTTTTATCCTTAAGTGTCACTAGTAGTGGCGTAAATAACATTAACGTATAAGACACTTCATTACAATACCACTACTCAAGTTTTTGTTCACTGTCATTTAGATAACAATAACAAATGATTCGCGACACGTAAAAACCAACAAAGTGGTTGTGCGCCCAGCGCAGACTCAGATCAGCCTGGGCATCCGCCCAGTCTGATCAGAGTCTTTGCTGTCCCCATGCAGCTAGCCTATTCCCTTAGCTATCATTTAAGCGCCCTGCGAATACTCTGATCAGACTGGCCGGATGCCCAGACTGATCTGAGTCTACGCTGGGCACACAACCACTTTGTTGGTTTTCTCATGTCGCGGCTTAAATATAATTGTCTGGCAGTTCTTACGATATATATATATATATATTGTATACTTGGATCTATCAACACCTTAATCAGTTATTAGTTTTAGGCATTCGTGAAGTGGGTTATATACGTGATGAAACACAGTATACTTCAGATTGTATTGTTTATAGAATTGACATATTAGGAACAATCAAAATGATTGGTTGTTATATCATAAACCAACATATTTAATAACGGCATTGACTATCTACTGTCTTTTACAATTTTCACCGTTCAAAAGAGCGTAGCATTTGTGATATTTCGTTATATAAAGCTAGAAAAAAAACATTAATTCAGAGAGAGTAAAGAGGCTGCTATTAAAAGCCAGCATTGATTTTGTATATAGACCTCTAATAAAATGAAATACAATCAGTTTGATAACACTAAAATCTTGGCGGTTGTATCCTGTTTTAGAGTATAAAACTACAGAATAATCAGTAATCAACAAAAAAAACGTGGTACAACCTTTTTATTGAGAGGATCTGGTATAATTTTCACAATAGGCTTTAAATCGGAATAGTAAACCTGAGTTTGAAGACTTCAGCCAAATACAAATTTATATCAAAGCTAACGTGTGTATTTGCTGGCAACGTATACTTACCTTTTTAAAACTGTTGTATATTTTACATTACCAAGGGCAACAAAATTGCTCATTTACAGTCAAGAAACAAACCTACGGTTACGAATGTGTCGTGGTAGTGTTTATACGATGCTTTGTTTAGTTCCGTATGTAGTTCCTAACAATGATGTGGCAACAAGGAGTTTTGGGAGTTTAGTAACAAGAAAAGGGACACGGGTAGCTTACTCATGATGTGGTAGCAATGTGTAAATGCTATGTTTAAGATAATCTTTATTTCTATGCTTTGTTTCTTACTCTTCCAAGTCTGCATACCATCATCTGTTCATGAATCGTTTCACTTAAGAACAGATAGACTCATTAAGGTTGAACAACGACAAAAAGAGACAGTGTTCTAGTCAGCTCTACCCTTATAATGAAATTGCAAATAAAAAGGACAGAATATATTAAGGCTGGTTATTTCTGTTCAGATATTTATGGCAAATCTTAGTTTTTACTCCTTCAAAATATATTCGCCTACTATGCAGCATAATACCGAAAAAAAAGAGAAAAAATAAGACTGAACAAGTAATGTATACAACTATTCATTGAGGGTTGGTTTATAAATTATTCATTTCCAATATGCTTTACCAGTAATACAGTATTTATGAACAGTGAATAATCAAATGATAAAAGTAGTGCATACCTGTATATGCCAGTAAGGGGCTAAGCTAAATAAATTACTGTATTTGATCTCCTTGACTTTGTATAACCATATTGTTTAACAATAAATATGGTTGTAAACTGCTTATTTATGACATTTTACAGCTGATCAAACAAGTCTTGTCCAAATATTTAAAATACTATCAGGGAATACAGCATTTTGCAATATCCAAACAACAATTTAAGTAGCAACATATTGAAAATCGTCTGACTGAAATTTGTCCTTCGTAACACCTTTAGTCGTTGATAGTAACAAGTGGAAATAAAAAACATTGGGATTTGCAAAATTAACAGATCAGACACATGTATTGGTAACAACAGAATGAAAAACAGAACTCCTGAACAGGCTGGTGACAGAATGCTGTATTGGATAAAAAGTATGTCACTTTCTATAATCCTTAATTTTTTATATTGCTAATATGTTGCAATATATTTGATGGGAGGTGCATAAACAGTTCACGTAGATTACAATTTAACATGTAAGTTGTGATGACGGGACCCATACATATTTACTAGCCTATGCAAAGCAGTAACTGTGAAAAGAGGCTGTTTGCTGAGGATTCGACTGACAGCATAGCAATGTTGGTGTTAATTCTCGTCGACTGAGTTGATACGGCTTTTTTATTGCCTCGGCTGGCAGTCACAGCTGCATATTGTTTGTAGGGTAATCAGCACACGTAACGAACTTGGGTTTTATCCCCGTTATCACTCTTAACCTAAATATTGATCAGGTACATTATATCAACTTATACTTACTTCATTTGATGCATTAAATTAACAAAAAAAATTTTTTTTATGATGGCATTGCTATGTGAGACTGAATGGAAGGCAAGGTCGAAATACTTCAGCTGTAAC
Organism: Ctena decussata; assembly: GCA_963989385.1. Taxonomy (NCBI): domain Eukaryota; kingdom Metazoa; phylum Mollusca; class Bivalvia; order Lucinida; family Lucinidae; genus Ctena; species Ctena decussata. The sequence continues at coordinate 46,868,930 of OZ022499.1, forward strand.
GATCAATATGCGTCTTTTTGAGTTCTTGTGTATATAAGAGAGCTAAATTTGCAATCTGAATACCAGTGGTAAGTTAATACTACATAAATGAATGCTTCGTGCCACCCAGGGACTGAAATTTAGAAAACAGGTTCTAAATCTCATTCCCGGACATATTACAATTATATAACGTACTGTTAAATTTTGTTTCAAATACACGTTATCCAATTTTTTTTTATATAGTTTGAAGACACATAACATTGATGTTTCTTTATGTTAACATGTACAAGAGTGTCTACACAAGACATAATACCGATGACATTGAAAGATTTCAGCACCTGATGTTAGCTTTCTTAGCTTTCCTCATCAGTTTGTTGGGGAAATTCTTTAAACGTTAGATACATTCTATCCCGTTTTAATATATGCACTGCTAACTGATACCTAATTTAACTAAGCTGGGCATGATTCGAAGGAGAGTGATGCAGCATGTATAAACTTCAATCCACCAATTCAGCGATTGGGTCTGATTCTGATTGTTTATCTGTAATTTTGTTATGGTTATATACGTTACATATTTATCGTGACTGTTGACGAGTTTTGTAAGACTTAAGTTTGTTTTTCATGTATTAGAATATTAAAATAGACGTATTTACGACAGTAACTGGTCTCTGCACTTCTATTCTTACAATTTGCTCCTTATATTACATGTAAATAGATACTGAAGGAAAAACACGTCAAATACAATGTTAGGTACGTTACACCGATTTGTCAACATATCCATGACAATATCAGTTACCTTGAAACAGCAATTTATGTACCAGCAAACAAAACCCAACCTTATTTATGACGAATACAACTATGTATTATGTATGTAACAATGCGTACTTTCTATTATAATCTGTATATGTATATCTTGGTAGTGTAATTGACGCTATACATTAATGCCCCAACGTACAGAGGCTAACATGTGTCATTTTTTAAATAATGTAGTTTCAGAAAATTATCGGGTACAAAACTCCCCTTTATTGTTTTTTTGGGGGGGCGGGGATGTCTATATCTAGCTATAGGTCTAAAAGAAGTTGAAGACACTTTAATTCTGTCTAAAATTTATCTTATCTTTATAGTACAGTTACATGAATATTATTTCTTACCTTTATCGTACAGTTACATAAATACATGTATCTTGTCTTATATTTAACGTACAGTTACATGTATATAATGATTATTTCTACGATGTTTAAAGGTTAAGAGAAATCTGAGGAAACGATTTCATAAAATCTGTCCTCTAAACTGCGACAAAATTGTTCAAAATGATTAAGTACAAATGATCGTCATTTTATCAAAATTAATTTTATCGCTATCAAAACGTCACTTGCACATCTACGTTATGTCGCTAGCTTTCTAGAAATGTTCAGGAAAACATACTGAAATCTGCGGAGGGACTGGAGTTATCAAACTCTGTATTTTTCAGAGAAAAAGTTGCCCTTAATGACTAAAATTCTGTCACATTTATTTATATCTCTATCAAAAAAAGCACAAGAAAATTTTCATTGAGTCCACAACTAAAAGAAAACATTGATTTTTCGTAAGTGTATTACACAAACTCCAAGACCATATTCAAGTTCTTTTCCGTGCCTAAATGAATAGTGAGGAAAATTTGTTCCTGAACTAAAAGAAATTACCGGCATTAGGATTCACTACTGGTGGCCACTAATGGGAGCTAGCCAATACTGTCGGAGATAATACTAGATTACCGCCCTTCACTAATATAAATAAAGGAATTTAATATTTTGCAAAGAAATTGCGTTCATTTTAAGAAAAATCTCACGTCTATATTGGTTTTCTTCCATTGCAATAATTAAATTTGGTTAAAGACAGCAAATGAAGTAATGTTTACGATCGTAACAGCCAGCAGTACTTAAATTAAATTTTAAACTGAAATGATGATGCTGCAACTGAGAGAGATCAGAACAGGCGTCTTAAGAAGTATTCCAGTCGGGAGTCACGCCTCATTGATTTTGAAAAATTGCCCGTCTTTCTATCTATATTCTTGTGAAGTTTAATCTTTGTTCTTGGAAAGTCGATATGGGAAATTTTCAGACTCGTCGAATATCAAAACTGTATGCCAACTACTCTTGATAACACTGAACATCAATAATATCAAACTGGCAAATGCGAATAAAAACTAACTGAAGATAGCTTACAACAAAACCATAACTTGGTGCGTGATAAAAGTCTCTAGGACTACATTGGGCCCGCCACGAGAAAAAAGGGCCTAAACAGATATGGGAACAGTAAAAATCCGGTCAGACTGCGCAGACTGATAAGAATATCCGCTGTTAGCTATCAATAGTTAGGTAGTTGTTGCAGATAGGGAAGACTGATATTCATTCAAATGTGGATCACACTGTGCGGATTGTCTCTTGAGGGGAAACAAAATGGAAACTGTTATATTCCGCTTGTAGTAAACTTTTTCCCCATTTTTTTTATTTTGGTTTCCTTGGCAACCAATGAAAAGGAGCACAAGGCCAAAATAAAAAACATATGGCTAATAGAAGACAACTCAAGAAACTTTTTCTATAAAGTTTAGTCAAAGTACCTGCAATGGCTTAGCAGTGAATGCCATTCTTCAACTTTCCCCATTATAAGTCAATGGAAATTTTAAGTTGCCAGAGCAACCAAACTAATGAGGCGATTTTCATGAAAAACATAAATTTTCAATACCTCAGTCCAATGATGCTACAGATGAAATCTGGGCCCAATCAGCCCAGTGAATTCAGAGAAGATATTTTTTTTAAGTTTTGTTTTACATTATTTGCATTTTGGTTTCCATGGCAACAAATAAAAAGAGCAGTGGGCCAAAAACATATAGCTGATAGAAGACTTCTAAAGAAAACAACTTTATAAAAAAATTGTCAAAATATCTGCAATGGCTTGGCAGTTAATGTCATTTTTTAAATTTTCACCATTATGAGTCAATGGGAACTCAAAGTTGCCATAGCGGCCAAACTAAAAAGCCAATTTCTTTAAAAAAAACCCAACAAACTTTCAATCCCCAAGCCTAAGGATGTTACAGATGAAATTTGGGCCCAGTCGGCCCACTGGCTTCAGAGGAGATGTTCTTTGAAAGTGTTGTAGTGTTGACAGCAGACGACGACATACGACGACAACGACGGACAACTGCCTATCCTATAAGCGCCCATCGAGCCTTCGTAGGTCTGGTGAGCTAAAAATATTCTTTCATGACAATATTCTTTTGTGACAACAGGTTGTATTGTAGGTTTTGGTTTTTGGGAGGATATGCTTGGTTTTTGGATTTATGGCAAATATTCATCAAACTGATGCAACATGTCTTCTCAGGATGCAGTGAATGTGGATAGATTTGTCTGTGCATGATTTGGGGGATGGGAGCCTCTTTTGTGACAAAGCTTAGTTCTTTCCATTCAGCACTGTATCTGGGGATGGGTTCTGGGGTTTGCTTGTTTCTGGTAGATCTGAGATAGTGCTTTCCATATTTGGAGAATCTAGTGCTTGTTTATTTGTGCATATATGTAAATATTTGAGGGCCGCAAGGGAGATTAGTTTTGTACTAATTGTGTTACCCTCTCGAAATAAAGTCTTTAATATTATTATTATTATTTCAGCGTCTTAAAATACCATGAGGTTTGGTCTGAGTTTTTATAAAGCTGGCGGAGGTAATCTATCTACCATGACATCACATTACGGATGACAACACCAGAGAACAGGCCCCGAGGTTATAAAACTTTTTTCATGCTCAACTCAGCTGAGCATGAAATTTTACCTGCTAAAAGATAGCAAAAAACTGATACATACAGTTGTTTTCATGCTCAGTTCAGCTAAGTATGCAATTTTCTCTGCTTATGAATGTGAAAATGCCAATATTAGTTGGCATTTTCATATTTATCAGCAGAGAAAATTTCATGCTCAGCTGAGTTGAGCACGAAAAAAGTTTTATAACCTCGGGGCCTGGTCACCTGAACTTAGCTGAATTTAAATCATTCAACATAGGGTTTGGATCATTCAACATAGGGTATTGTTTGGATCCAGTTAGACTAGTTCAAGCCCCCCCCCCCCATCCTCCATCCCCAAGTATTCTTTTGCTGACCGTTCCAAGGAAATACTTCTGTTGTGTTTCCTCAAAGTTACATGTTGTTATGTCCGCCTGTCTATGGTCTCTAGCAGTCTGGTCACTTGAATAGCTGCCAATTCTGCCTTCTGTTTTGTTTTGTAATTTAGAATAAAAAATAAATGAAATATATGTTGCTGCTGCTTTAATTAGGGTAGATGAATGACCACCTTTTTGGGAAGAGCTGCTCATTCGATTTACCGTGCGTGTCTTTCGTGAACTTTTGTCAATTTTCTTTCCCTTTTGGTTTTGAGAGCGGGGTGTTGAATTTGATTTTATTAATTCCTGATCATTGCCTATCTAAACTGTTTTCAAGCTGTTTTTTCTGTAGCAAGGTTCGATATAGGTGTCCGGTTTGCCGTCCGTCCGTCCGTCCGTTCACAATTTATGTCGAACCTAGCATTTAAGTCCATTCCAAAAGACTTATTCTCTTAAACTACTGCACCCATGGTTCTCAAATTTCACATGCATCATGATCAGACTGCAAGGCTTCAGAATAGTAAAATTCAGGCAGGTCGAGAAATCAAGATGGCCACCGTTACTAAAAATAGCAAAACTAATAAAATCTGTAGCGGAATTAGGTCACAGTGACCTTATGTCGACTCAGCATAATTTACGTCGACCCATAAGCATTTAAGTCCATTCAAATGACTTACTCTCTGAAACCACTGCACCTATGCTTCTCAAATTTCACATGCAGCATGATTACTCTGCAGGGCTTCAGAATGCTAAAATTCAGCGGGGCCGAGAATCAAAGATGGCCGCTGTTTCTAAAAATAACAAAACAAATAAAGTCAACTTTTTCTCCAGAACTACTTGGTATATAAGGTTGAAATGTTGCTTGGAGCATTAAAGGGAACTTCGTTGTCAGAATTATCAAAATGAAAATAATCTGCAGTGGAATTAGGTCACAGTGACCTACTTTCTGTTTACGAGCCAAGATTTGCTAAAATGCAAATATCTCAAGAAAAGCTGAGCTGAGCAGATTTTAATCGAATTTAATCAGAATGATCGGCAAATGGAGTTCTTTCAAATCTATTTGACTGGGCAATCCAAGATGGCCGTCAGCTGCTGTTACTAAAAATAGCAAAAACATGAAAATGAAATTCTCAAGAACCTCTGAATGAATTTGAACCATCTTTGCGTCAGAATGATCCTGGCATGAAGCTATTTCATATTTTTTTGCAAATTGACAATCCAAAATGGCTGCCTTTCACAGTTAGTAAAAATAAAGGAAAGTATGAAACAGACAATATCTCATGAACTACCAAAAGGATTTTGACGAAATATGTCAAACTGATGCTTTAATTGATTTCTTACTATGAAGCACAAAGCAGGTGCGACATAGCATTCCGCGGAATCCTTGTTTTTGTAAAATAGTAATATTCTAGAATGCCCATTAAACATGCCATTCCTATAGCCAGAGAGATTCCATCTGAGATGTCCATCTTTAAAGAAAAAAAACCCCGACAACTCTACTAGACGAATCTAACAAGAAAATGTAGCAGACTGAACCAGATGAGTTAAATTAACAGCTGTCTTTTCTTTTAAAGGAAAACGCGAACAAATAAAAAGCAACAAAAGCAAATGCAGAACTGTTTCAGCACGGGAGTAAGCCTACTTATCGGTATAAATACTGAGAGGGCTTATTTAATTGCTGGCTTGTGATCCTTTCACTCGCGACACCGCTTAACATTTTATCACAAAATGCATGAAACTTATCAAATTTAAAGATTACGCAGTTTATTCATATCATTTACTTAAATGACGCCACTGCAGCTCTGACAAAGCTGAAGCCAGTATGGAGAGATAGCAACATATCTCTTGGATAAAAGGTGAAACTGATGCGCTGCCTTGTCATATCCATTTTCCTGTATGCCTATTAGTCATGGACCTTGACAGCAGAGCTAGAGGAAAAACGCAGGCCTTTGATATGATATGCTACCGAAGGTTACTAAACATTTCGTACAAGGACAATATAACCAATGAGGAGGTTTGCAGGAAGATCTAAGCAGCCATTGGAGATTATGGCGAACTCCTGACCTTGGTCAAGAAACGGACACTGAGGTGGTTTGATACCGTCTCAAGATCTTCTGGTTTAGCACAGACAATTTTGCAGGGCACAGTGAAAGGAAAGAGAAAGGGAGGTAGACAGAAGAAGAGAGGGAAGACAATATTAAGGAATGGACAGGGATGGATTTTGCTGGCTCAACTAGGGCAGCTGAAGACAGGACTAGGTGGAAACGGGGATTGTTTTAGAGTCATATGTCGTGCCCACCGACCTCACAAGGTTATGGGATAGACTAGACTAGACGTCATTAAAAGAGCATCACAACTCTTAAACGCTTAAAGCAATGACGCTGAACTTGAGACGTTCTCAGTTAAGCTGGGCCATTCGCCTACAAAAATGGCCATATATACAACCATGCCAGAATTCAAGGAAAAATCACGACCATAATGCTCATTATATCTGCTTCAAAGCTTTCAGATAATAGTTTTAGATTATGGAATACCAACCATGTTTAGAGACATACCCTAACAATTAGAAATGGCGTATTTTATGACGTTATTTAGACACGTTAAAGGACGATGTCGCATACGATTTGTTTGACATGCGTAGCATTGCGTATTTACTAATCTACTGACATTTGATTATTCTTGCTGGTCTCAATTTAAAATGTTTTTTCTTTGTTTTTTTGGAAGAAATGGGTTTTCTATGGAGCGCTGCTGAATCAAATGACTTCAACGCTTTCAAAACGTGGTCTTAGTGACGTTGTAACGTAGATTACGTGTGACGTAGGTTACAGTATACGCTTTTAACGTTTTTATACCATTTAATGTTTCAGTGCATGAAATCTAAACACACCATCTTGTAGCTGTTACTAGGTAGGATTTTGCACATGAGTTTCAGAGCGATTGCTTTGCTCAGTTTTAAAAAAAGCCTGTGACGTAAGGTTACATTCTTACAGAAAAACGCAGGGGTAATGTATTTTGAAGTCGAGTAAAATATATAAAATGGAGCAAATTGGCACAATTGATATAAAACATTGAGGAACACAAATTGGCACAAATGATATAAAACATTGAGGAACACAAATTGGCACAAATGATATAAAACATTGAGGAACACAAATTTGCACAATTGATATAAAACATTGAGGAACACATATTGGCACAAATGATATAAAACATTGAGGAACACAAATTTGCACAATTGATATAAAACATTGAGGAACACATATTTCTTCCTGGGTTCGAATCCTGGTCTGGCCACATACTTTCGTTTCTCCTTCCGCTGATTCAAGAAGGGCAGTTGTCAGTTACTGGCGAAAGTATGTGCACTTAGTACTGGTTAACCGCTTAGGAGGTCTAAGCCTGCCCAGGAATAGTGTGGTTAGGTTAACTGACCGTCCCGACATGACCTTAGTTGTTTACCGTGGACGTTAAGCATCAAATCAACCAACCAACCAACACATATTTCTTCGTGTGATCTTGTAAGTTTTATGATTTATGATTTTTTAGTTAATATATGTATCATGAATTTACAGCTGTGACGTAGGTTACATAAAATTTGCGACATTAGTTCTCAGTCTCATTTCGTAGCAAAAACTACGCTTTAGATATTGTTTAAGTGGGGAAATCATCTGAATTTAATAATGGAGCTCGATTTTAAGCAGTGATTTAGCTTTTTTAGCCGCGCGGCGTTCATATCTATGCATCGGCAATATTGCGACATTTAAAAAGGTCGCCTTTTAAACCAGGGTATCATTATTTGAACCAGTGTTAGAAAGGTCTAACAAAACGCATGCATGTCTTGGTACTTTTATCTACTTCTTTAGACAGTAGGCAACTTGTAAGAGGGTAAACAGGACCGTTATTTTGTAATTTAAAGAAAAGTAATACGAAGGACAAAACTAATAGCTAATGGCAAAGCTTAACTGAGAACGTCTCTGTAATCTTATGCAACATTTTTAGACGATGTCTGACTGGCTTAATATTGGTACGTCATCCACGCTGGTTTTCAATTATAAGTGCAGTTGCGCCTAACCTATTACAGAGACGGCGTCGACGTAAGTAACCGTCATAACCTCTGTTTTCAATTTCGGTTAGCTGCTTTTCTGGCAGCCTTTTCAGCTGCCTGTAAACCGTTCACGTCGTCTTAGATTGTAAATTGCCGTAAATAAGTCATAGAATTGTTTCGCGAAGTCACTATTTGAAATTTAAGGATTTAACCAGCCCAGAATTCTGCTCCTGTTTGCGGTGTTTAGGCGCGTTATGCCAAATAAAGCCACAAACCGACTTTAATTTTTTTTTAAAATTCAGTTTCATATTGTAAGAGAATTTTTTTCTCAGAAAATTGTATACACATTGATTCATCTGTATGTAAACTGTACTAAAACACGAGGAACACACGTGCTTTTCCCGGGCGACCCGGTCAGACGATTTCAAATTCGGGACACGGACATTATCAAGTATTGAATAATTTACATCTTGTGAAATGTTGGTGGACGTAGATGTTTTCATTTTGAGATATTCAAAAATAAAGGGCGGAAGTTTTTATTAACGCCACTCAGCAATAAAAAAAAGATAAATAATAAAAAATAATAAAAAAAAATAATTAAAAAATCCACTCAGGAAAAATAGAAATTTGACAGTTTAGCTTGTCATTGTTTTTTGAACTCCACAACATGTTTGAAAATCTCAGACTTACGCCAATATTTTGTGATTCAAATATTCTTTGCTTTCACTTCTGGTAAAAAATTAGGGCACTTGAATGATTGGAAACGCTTAAACTTGTTCTAGAAAGGACAGGGGTCAAATTTCAGAAAAAAAAACGCTAAATTGGATACATAAACAAATTTTCACTTGACAGGAACTGTACAAATTTTATCCTTAAAGCAGTACAACAAATGAAAATGTTAAAGTGATATTTATTTCAATTGTGACATTGACGGTTGATTCTGACAAAGCGTTAAATAAACGTACTACAAGTCAAGGGTCTGTTGTATGTGGTTTGTTGTTTTCATGCAACGATTCAAAGTATCTAGCTGTCAGAAAACGGTTTCTGAAATTAAAATTTATCTAGCGACCTACGTATTTGGCAACGATAACAGAATCGCAATTTCAGTATTCGTCAAATTTTCAGAGACGTATAACATTATGATAGTAATGCTGAAATGAAAAGTTATGCAGGAATTTGATTTTGCTCTCAATGTAGTGTGTCTTCGTAGCAATCTACTAACAAAGTTACTAATGCATAATGCCGCATGTATAAAACATACAAAACGTGTAAATATGGCATACAGTGGATTTTACAAGTTCAGTCGAGAGGAAAATAAGTGCGCATGATGCATATATTCTACAGCAATATACTGACATATATCATTGGTCTGATTTATTCGAACCCAAGAAATTACAGCAAAATAAAAACCGTCAAATTTCCTTTTTTTTGCTAAGTATAGTTAGGTTTTTATTTCACTGACGTTCTATTCAACAGGTGCTCAAAGACGGCGGAATTCTCCAGGTATTGCCCTTGAACTGTTCGAACTTCATCAAGGCGCTCATATTTTACAGGTCAGTTCTCGTTTTTATCATTGTTATATCTTTTTATATCCCTATACAAGATAAAATAATTATTGGGCGACAATCAGACCTGTCTTCTCATCATCTTTTCTTGTTTGCGTTGACCAAATCTGTAGATCCTGAGGAAACTGTATAAACTCAAATAAGACTGTTTGGATCTGCAGGCTAATCTGCGTCCTTGCTGATTCCATGTGCTATAAAGTCCCCTGTCTCATTAGTCAAAGTTAGCACGTTATCATTTTTATGCACAAGTGACAAAAAAAAAGCAACCAGTATTTCAGCATATTCATTTACTTTTCATGTTTATCATAATTCGTCAAAGTCATTTGGCTTGCATCAAAATTATTTTAATAAAATAAAAAACAGATATCAATCTTTTTCGCGCGTGTTTGATGCGCTTCATTATTTCATAGGTGTTGTAAAGCTGTGCTGAAGATTCGGTTATAAATGATGACAGCAGTTTGCATAATATTTCCATAAATTTAATCTAAGTTGGCCACTAAAACTAAATGAAATCGTAGATTTTGCTACCGACAGCTATTTGTGGTACTCCATTTTCTTCCTGAATATTTTGCCGTATTTATTTATTCCCTTCCGAGACATTAACTTCCGTACTGATGTGTAATGTACATTTGTATGTATGTGAGACTGCGCTAAGCACGTGCTCCGACTGTCAATCAGGCGAACTGATCTCGGCGGATTACTGCTGGACGATCATATTGACTCCAAGGAACACTAATAACATTTCGGAATGGTGTGAATGGCGCTGGCATTAAATTGTTGATTGATTGACTCTTTTGAGACCGAACTAAATGCGGACCGTAATCAAATTTGAACCTTCCATTTATTATTTGTGGCAGCATAATGAATTGTTTTTGGCGAAAGGAGGATTCCAACGAGCACGGCGTATTTCAGACAGATTTTGTCAAAGTCTTTCTATATCAAAGTGAAATTGACTTTTATTAAGTTCATCATAGTTAAAGCCAGCGAGAGGAAGATTATCCTTACTCAATATGCGTTAGTTTATATGTAAATTGCTAAATTCTTGTTTTATCTCCTTGTAATTTATCGCGGACGGTATAATCAATCAAGGAATTTTCCTGCAACTGTGTTACAAAATTAATCAAACAATAGAGCATTTAAATATACACTGTGGTCAACCAGAACTGGAAGTTTCTTCTTCAATCATCTTTGTGTAGATCGTAGATTTAAATTTCATAGGGCTGACACCCAGTTCGCATACAGTTTCAAACACTGAGACAGAAAACAGACGGATCTAACCGTAAGAAACATTGCATATTATTGAAAAGAACTAATCCTCTATAATACAATCAAAGATTAAATTTTGCATTTTTATTGCGACAAATAACACTAACAAACAGATGCGTTGCATTAATTTTATACCTATGAAAATTTCGCATAAGTCTTAGCATACCCCAAAGTGCATTTTAGCTTCGGCTGAAAGTCTTTTTTTGTAAAAAGAATCTTACACGGACCCTGTGAATGAATAAAGTTAAAATCTTAAAGAGTTCCTTCAAGAGCAGACTACACATTCAGAAGCAGGAACATGGGCCAGCCTACGTAGTTTCGGCTAATAAAGCCTCTTCAGTGTCCCTGACAATATCTGGTGACGAAACCAGAGAAACCATACTGTAATTTCTTAAGTTCCATTGGGCAGGCGATTCAAAGACTGCTTAGTGTCCAAAAAGGACCCAAATAATGTAAAAGACGTTTATCTAGAATAAGAGTCTAGACCAATCTAAAATTTCAGATACCTCAGAACATATCCTCTGATCCCAAAGGAAGAAAATAAAATATACATAATCTGCACTATGAATGATGTACGGGGAGACACACTGTTTAGGATTCCAGAAAAGTTTACTGTAAAAATATTGCGGGTACGTGATTTTGCAACCAATAAAAGTTATCTTAACTTTATTGACAAGTGCTGAAACGCTTCCATGTAGTTTAAGTCTTTTTCGCGGTGTACAGGAATATGGTAATGAAAAACCGAGATCGACATTTCGATAACAAATATTTAACCATGTTATGTTTAATGAAACTCCGGATAAATTTCTTTTCTGCAAGAAAATAATTACCCTTAAAAAGAGCCAGACGGGACCTTCTTTGGAGCAAAATAGTTTTGGCATTGTTGGTAAAACCGTTAGGCTTGCTTTAGACATTTAATAGATAGAATGCCTGTTTTATCCGAAATGTGAGCTATTGAAATAATGTTTTTACGGTATTTTGACACTGACAACTGAAAATCAGGACAGAAGGGTGGACAGAGTAAACCTATGCAAGTGTTCCATACGTCTTATTACATCCCTCTTTGTTGTATTACAGACTTTGAAACTGAGGTTCTGGCTCTTGTTCATTCTTGAATTTATCTTTTTTTTCTTCCTGTTAATATTTTAGCAAAGCACAGAAATGAGTTTTTAGTTATATAGCAACCTTACATAGAAGTCTATGAAGAGTCTAGTTTTTCCTATGTTTTATTTTTTCCTATCTTTTAACCAAGCAGTGAACCTACTAGCACGCATTGTTCGCACCTTTTTTGCAGTAGCAAAAAAAGGATAAGTGAAATAACCTGTTCAGTGTTGTTAATTTTTTTTGAAAACAATATTTTGAAAAGTCTTTCTGTTTTGGAAGACAGGAAATGGGAAAAGCAAATAAATCGAAGTTTAAACTTTCTTAAGCAAAACTAAATTACCCCCCCCCCCCTCTCTCTTCTGTCATGTTAAATTTCCAGTTATCAGTGCCTGATAGTAAGCGAAATGGCATTAAAGGTATTTTTGCGAGATAGCTCGCAAATGGTATATATTAGAGGTATTCTATTTATTAACTGTCTAAAGCAAGCTAAATTGTTTGTATAGATATAAAAATTAATGCAACGCACCTGTATATTGCGTTATGTCAATGCCAATTTCGACAAATTGATGCAACTTTTTTATAGCATAAGACAGATCTACGCAAAAAAAGAGGTTTAAAGTGAATTTTATTGTGTTTGCCCTTTAAAAGAATTATTGACCCTGAGAGGGTGTGATGAATTTGGTTAATCAGTTGACGTGATTTTTACTCCCGCATTTAGTTACCAGATTATATAAAATAGTGCTTCTGGTTGCTCCTAAAGACCTGCTAAGATGACAAATTCTTCGTTCCATTCAATTTTGTTTCATTGTTCCACTGTGTCAAAGTATTGACAGCAACTGACAAGTGCGTGAGCATCTTACAAAAGTGTGAGGTTGTTAGACGCGACATTGGATCCTAAGAAACTGTATAATTGACCCTAAATTGCTCGATCATTGTCAGCTATGGCTCAATATTGCCGTCGAATCTAATACCGCACACTGAATTGAGATTACCGCTAATCTCTTCCAGTTTTCTTTCACAAAAGCATGCTTTAGCTGCGAATATCTTCTAGAGGAATTCCAATTCCAGTTAAATAGACTGAACCTGCCTAATTTATTCTCCGTAATTATATTTTTGAATAGATTTCTTTGTTTTCTTTTCGATGTAAAATTCATGAGTGCGTGTGTCCCACTTATCTGCGTTTCTTTTGTGCGAGTGAATCTTTGAATCATTATTATTTTGTATTGTGCGGAATGATTATTATTTTGTTTTGTGCGAGTGTATCTTTGAATCATTGTTATTTTGTTTTGTGCGAGTGTATCTTTGAATCATTATTATTTTGTTTTGTGCGAGTGTATCTTTGAATCATTGTTATTTTGTTTTGTGCGAGTGTGTCTTTGAATCATTATTTTTTTTTGTATTGTGTGGAATGATTATTATTTTGTTTTGTGCGAGTGTGTGGCGTTTTGAGACGTTAGACGGTGTACAAGATGTTTACAAGATGGTATAATTTTTTTTGAAATATCGGTGTGTTAATCGTTTAAGCGTGGTAAGGGTCAAAATAAAAAATCCACAAATTGTGATATTGGTTTTATTGTGAATAAAATTAAGGTTTAAGACTCTCCTACGGGTTCATTTGTGATAATTTCATTAAAATCGGGTATCCTGCAAGTTGATGACATCATGCGTTGATCTTACTCTACAACCAAGAAGATCCCAGACATGCTCAACTGGATTGAGGTCTGGGGAAACGGCAGGCCAAGGCAAGACATAAATGCCATTTGCGTTCGGATATTGCCGCGAAATGCGAGCCGTATGCGGAGACGCATTGTCATGCATCAATGTGGCAGGAGCATGCTGGTTGATGAATGGAACCGCTACAGGTCTCAACACCTGATTTATATACCCGGCAGCATTGAGATTGCCATTCACAATTACTAAGTCGGTTTTCCTATTCCCCTTTATCCCACCCCACACCATCAGGCTGCCTCCGCCAAACCTGTTTCTTTCAACAACGCAGGCGTTAGCAAATTGCTCGCCTCTCCTTCTAAACACCCGCACTCTAAGCTTGAACCTGGAATCGTCAGAGAAAACAGTTTCATTCCACTGACGCCTTCGGCAACTGATATGTTGCCGTGCCCTGTTCAGACGAGAAAAGCGATGACGTCGCGTGAGTATACTTCCAACGTAAGACCGTCGCGGTATTATGGGCCGAACTTAGTGACGAAGACGCCTCAGAACGGTGTCCCTGCTAATACCGTACTGTCTCGCTGTAGCGGTAGCCTTTTGGAACCGACGTCTTGTGTGCGCCAGTTCCAAGTGGCTGTCTAATCTGGCGTTAGTATCGCGAGGCCTGTCGCTTCGAAGCCGATCTGCAACTGCGCCTGTTTGCTGGAACTTTGCACGCAGATTACTGATAGTGTATCAGTGGCAATTAAAGGTCCGCGCAACATTATCAATAGAGGCACCCCCATTGAGCATCATCAGCGCCTCAATTTGATGACGTTGAGAGAGTCTTGGCATAGCGAGTTTTGATTTTTCTCTGATTCTTACTCCTATGAGTTGCAAGAAAGAAATGAAAGATTATTTGACCGATTTCACACAATTGACAGGCCTTTGCACGGGCAAATCTTGCGAAACCCCTGTTTTGGGGCGTTACGTAACATTTAACTGGATACTGTACAGGTGCTTACAATATGAAAGAAAATCACTGACTCCAGAAATATAGGTCAAAGGGACATATACGTAGTACCGGATCAGTCGCAGTGTTGGCGGCCTTACCAGTTTAAATCCGATGAATATCCGTGTAATGTTGTTCGTAATGAAAGACTGCCACTGACTTTTAAATACATGTCACAATGACCTACAATTTTATGACATCGTTTATAACGTCAAAATGAACAATCGTCTCAGGGCCGATGCATACCTATTAAATAATGTTAAAGATACAAAGCAAAAAAAACACATTTTAACCATGAAATATAGGTCACAGTAATTTTTGCATTGTTAGATTGACCAACTATTCCAAGTACGATGCAAATCCATCAATTTGCTGGAGATATAATGCACAATCACTGGACCATGAATAAGGGTCTCGGACTCAATTTGTGTGATTTCCTGCATTTTAGGTATATGCAGTGTGATTAAACAGCAGCCTTCTTGTCCCAGTGGTATTATTAATTAAAGGAAGCAGGGAACACGCTTATCTGAAACTGTAGCCTTTAAAACAAAAACAGTGGATCGCATCATAATGTCAAGCACTCAGGATTCCGCAGTGCAGCAGCTGCAGTTATAGGGATACAGCATCTTACCCTGAAGCAACAAAGTAGTATAAACCCTCAGTTTGACGCCGCTACGGAAGTACAAAAATACATACCTATACACATGTAAGCCCCCCTTCCCATCCCCCCACCCACACACACACACACGCCGATCATGCATTGCGGGTTGCATATGGCAAATCCGGATCGTACTTCAACATAGACGACCATTTTTAAGAGATGCTTTGCATCGAATAATGTCCCTATTTTTATGAATTATGAAATATATCATGACACCTCTTTGGTTAAAATCCTCCAAGTCTAGTGTTGGATACATGAAAATTTAACAATGAAATTTATTTTTCGGTTCGTCCTACTCTCGTAACTACTGTAATAGTGCCATGATGAATAAATATCTAATGGAATGATGGATGGATGGTTTGCGATTTTAACTGTAACATATTTTCAGCCATTTTCTGTTTTAATGCAAACATATTATACCACATTCTGCGGCCTCTGATCTGGACATACATTGTTTGCAAAATTCCTATTATTTGATGCTAGGCCAATAATGGGTTAAAATTAAAGATTCTAGATAGCTTTATTAGTTTAAGAAATGTAAACTGTCAGATTTCTTAAATTTAGAGTTTAACAAAGTCCTCATGCGAGCAACAGAAATTCACAATTCTACATCCCTGCATACCTCCAGTTTAGGTACATATTTGAGAATGGGGGTCAAGATAACTCAGAATTATTTACGTAATTAGAATATTTGCAATCCATCTGACTTTGAAATTATTGTTTGTCCTTTAATTTGATTACTGACTAAATAATGTCATTCTTATTTCAGTCTCTTGACGGCTTTGCATTTGCTTTAAGCAACGATGGTCGCTTTTTGTATATTTCTGAAACTGTGTCGATATACCTTGGTCTTTCGCAGGTAAGCACATCAGAATTTATTTGTTTATTTGTAATATATGATAAATTGTTGTTTATAAATAAGAACAGATGAATCAGTCGTCAAACATCATCGAAAATGAAGTGGAGAAAATCTGTTGATAAATAACCAAGTTATTATTTTCCAGAGTGACATAGTCCTAAATTAATTATGACACAAATGAACATTACAAAATGACGTAAAGCGACCAATTAAATTGTATTAGTACGGACAACTGCTATTCAAAAAGTCCTTTCGAAGCTGAATGAATTTATTTGTCATAATTGAAAGACTTGTTATCCCCAACTGACCGTTTAAGAAGTTGATGAATGTATTTGTAAGGAGTTGACAAACGTCTCAATTAAGTCTGCTCCGGTTAATAACGTCCTGCAGTTTAACTGCTAATTTCATCAGAAGAAGTGGTGCCAGTATTGAGCCTTGTCGCAACCCCCTGAGGTCATCAATTACCAGCTGTCAATTCCACAACGTATACCTGTCCGCGCTCACTCCATGGATAAAACACAGAAATAATGTTCTAATACCCTCTAGCTCATAAAGATTAAGCTGTCGGTTTTGAGATCTCTGGTCGCGGTCTCCTACTAAGATTGATATTGTCAACAGCGAATGAGTATTTGTAACTGTTTAATCACTTTGGCCTTTGTCCGATATTGCTAGCTAACTGGCAAAGTCAACTGAGGTCAAACACTGTAGTAGCCCTAGGTCATACTAGCCTGTCAAAGGTTATAACAAATGTATTTGCACAGACGCAGCTTGCTCATAACTATGAAACAAGAGGGCCATGGTGGCCCTGAATCGCTCACCTGAGCATTAATCAGTTCACTGGCTCTGGTGAAGATTTATAAGAGTTTTTACCATACATGGGAATGGCGGCCACCTTGGTCATGTGATCAAGATCATTTGAAGAACTTTCAATCCTTTGACCCATGTGCAGGCTCCATATGAAATTTGATCTGCCCAGTGGTTTCAGAGATGTTTGAAAATGTTTATGGATGGATGAAAGAGGCAGCTAACACCAATACTGTCAGGCTCAGGTGAGCTGAAATGGCAGAGTCGCTTCTCCGTAAAGTTCCCGTTCATGTTGAGTTCCTTTGATGGATTTGAACTAGACTTAACTAGGCAAACACAGATGATAGAATGGTAGCATCATTATCTCACTGTGGTGAAACTAATGTATTCCAAGGAGTTTGTGGCTGGCATCATTGCAATGTTAGTTCTGATTCTTGCAACATAACTTAATTTAGATTTGACCTAGTGACCTAGCTTTTGACCCGACATGACCCAGTTTCAAACCGGATATTGTAAGAATAAACATTCTGACAAAGTTTCATTGAGATTGGATCAAAACTGTGCCCTCTGGAGTGTATACAAGGTCGTTCTTATATTTGACCTAGTGACCTAGTTTTTGATCCGACACAAACCAGTTTCAAACTTTATCTAGATTTTATATAGGTAAACATTCTGACAGAGTTTCATGAAGATTGGATCAAAACTGTGCCCTCTAGGGTGTACACAAAGTTTTTCTTAGATTTGACCTAGTGACCTAGTTTCTGATCTGACGTGACTCAGTTTCATAACGGGCATATATATATGGACAATAAACATTTTGACATAGTTTCATGAAGATTGGATCAAAACTATTCCTTCTAGTGCGTACACGAGGTTTTTCTAAGATTTGACCTAGTGACCTAGTTTTTGACCTGACATGACCTACTTTCAAACTTCGCCTAGAGTTTATGGAGATAAACATTCTGACAAAGTTTCAGAAAGATTGGATCAAAACTGTGCCCGCTAGAGTGTACACAAGCAAAAGTTGACGGACGTCCGTCCGGACGTCCGTCCGGACGTACGACGGACGACGGACATCAGGGTATCCCAAAAGCTCACCCTGAGCACTTCGTGCTCAGGCGAGCTAATAAAAGAGTGCAAACCTTCACTTCATGATAGAGAAAAAAAACATATATAGAGGATCTAAATCAAGTGGTCAAAGCCTCATAAATTTCATATGAAATAACGACGAATGTAAGATTCTGTTGATCGTTATGGGATTTCCTTTCATTGGAATCCTGCATTATTTCAGTAGAAAACATAACGTTGACACGAACGGTATCATGACGTTACGCGCCAGTAATCAAGTGTTGTTCTAACACTGGTCGCCTAAATAGCCAATGGTAAAATCTAGTAATATATTTGACAAATCACTGGATAGACTAGCGTGACGTTATTTAGCGCTATTGGAACGTCATTTTGATTTTTAGCGATATCAGTTTTTATTTCCATGACGTTAGACAATGTAACGTTGTTTTTTTCACATCAAAAACTTTCGAAATACATGTGAAGCCTCTGTTACAGTCGAAGTTGTTGGCGGGATTTCTTTATGCTATGGCTGACAACTGGAAAAAGCTGAAGGACACACGTGCGTCTTCGTCGTTTCTTGTGTGTAAGAATCGAAATAGATTCTTGCTAACAACTGATTTATTGTCAAAAATATCACTAGTTGGAGGTCATTTATCATTGAACATATCACTCGGGCTTAGTGCTCGTTATATATATACTTCACGACTGATCTCCGACCAGTGATTTATTGGGCAACAAATCACTGTTAGCAAGAATCTATGTATTTTAAATAAATGTGTGGGCATACGATTTTTATGACACGAAGTTAGCAACTGAATAGCAACGAAGTCATATGATTAATCTGGTCCAACAAAATAGTCGACGTCAGGTAGATCTCTATTGAAATTCAGAGGCAAGAGAAACCAATGTTTAATGAGTGATTTATATTTATTCACATTCATTCAGAATATAAAATCCAGAAGGATTCAGAAGAAAGTCTTTTGAATAATGTGAATCTGCATCCTATGTTGCAATCAATTATGTTAACAAATATAAAGTAATCTGAGCTTTGGAACTTACAACAGTTAAAACAGAATCAAGTTTTAAACAAAGATGACATGAACAGATGTGAAACAGGTAGTTTGAAAACAAGATATTCCAGGGTGAGGAAAGAGGGTTGTTAGAGTCCCCAGCAGACACACAAGGATCAATTAACTTTGAATTAAACGTCCTGACGCATTGAATCAACGTTGATTCTACGCCGACTCAACGTTGTGTATCCGGTGGTATATACAGAAAAAGAATCAGCAGAGAAGCAAAAAGACTGTAAAAGATTTTACGGGTTTCTTTATTAAATGCATCATTGTCTCATCGAGCAAAGAGCGGAAGAACATCAGAGACTTTCAAGAAAATGTACAGTTTCTAGACCCCTATGATGTATAAACACCTGCTGTCATCCATGAGTGACTCAGGAATTCTTATAACGCACACCGTTCCAAAGCACTAGAATTCAGTTTTCAACTGATATATAAAACCACTGATAAATATCAACCATTAGGATACCCTGAGATCATTTACATTATTATACCCCCGCCATACGAGGTATGTCGAGGCGTATGTAGTTTTCGCCTTTCCGTCCGTTCGTCCATTCGTCCGTCTGTCCTTCCGTGTGTCCGTCCGTCCGTTCGTCCGTTCGTCCGCCCGTTAACATTTGCGTTAAAGTTTTGCGTTAAGTTTTTATGCTTTTCTTATATTTCATATATCCTTCGATGGAACCTTTTGGTATGAGACTAAGTATACTTCTAGGTTCATGCAGAACAGTTGACATCATCTGGATGCTGCTGCTGACCTAAGGTCAAGGTCACAGGCTTAAACATTTGCATTAAAGTTTTGCGTTAAGTTTATATTCTTCTTTTATATTTCCAATATCCTTTGATGGAACCTTTTGATATTTGACTAGGGTTACTTTAAGATTCATACAGAGTAGTTGACATCATCTGGATGCTGCTGCTTACCAAAGGTCAAGGTCACAGACTTGTATATTTGGGTTAAAGTTTTGCGTTAAGTATATTCTTTGCTTATATTTCCAACATCCTTTGATGAAACCTTTTGATATATGACTAGGTTTACTTCTATATGTTCATGCAGATTAGTTTACATCATCTGGGTGCTGCTGCTGACCAAGGTCATGGAAACAGACTTACATGTTTACATTAAAGTTTTGTGTTGAGTTGGCACTCTTTGCTGATATTTGTAATAAACTTTGATGGAACCATTTGATAGGTGACTACGTTTACTTCTAGGTTCATACCATGTATGAGATTGGTTTCATTAGGTGGTGGTTCCATTGGGCAGTGGCACTGGTCGGGGGTATACGTGAGCCCCTGCTCACTTGCTCTAGTTCTTGTAATGCCCCTCATAGAGCAAGTCATAAATGTTTTACTAGAAACTTAAAGCATACCGGAAAACTTTCTTAGAAATCATCTCCCTTTGATGTTGAAAGAAACGACGTTATCGGAACAGGGGATATAGTGAAACAAATCAACTTTGTGAAAAAATCACACGCAGAAAACTTAAAATGATTTTAAAAATAACATGTAAACATATTTCATTGCAACATATAAAATTTCAGACGTATTTTACGTAGACGTATCCCCCCTATCGAACATCTTATGTGAAAGCAAACAATATTGAATAGAAAATGCTAAGTTATATTTGCCTAAATCAACACAAAATGCGAATCTATTTGACGAAGTTATAACATGCTTTTAAAGGCCTCTTGACGGCTCGCACTTCGATATGAAATTCATTGCAGTATCTTTACAGAGAGCAAAACAAATGCCAAAAATATGTATATTCGAGCGCTATTTATTTTGCATAAAAAACACTCAAACCCATATATTTTCACGACGTCATAGAAAAACAAGTATTTGTTTCACATTCAAAAGAAAGTCATTTAATGGTTTAGGAAATACTGAGCTTCTTAATAATAGTTTTTTCACACGAGAACTGAAAATTTTGGCTTTGTCCTACTCCACCTTAAACCCGTTAAAATTCCAATTGAGTTGCATGCGACCGGAGCTGTCAACAACTAGATGTCAGTCAGGCTGTACAGCGACCTCCAAAGTCACTAACGAATCATATCGGAGGCCACCAAAGGACTTCCGGTTCAGTGATCTACTCAGTTTCGAATATTACCGAGTTGCGAACAGTCGCGTCTTTGAAAGTTTTCCTTATAGTGCGACAGACACTCCAGGTCACAAAATCTACTATAAGGCATACTCTATAAAAACTCATATTTTAGTAAACAACATCTGCATCAAATGACCTCTTAGTCGTTAGTTTCTGGTACTTCCGAGATTATAATTCAGGCATGTTAACATGTGTAAAATTCATTTGACACGATTTACACTTAGGGTACAGAGGATTGGCAGGTATTGGCACTGAGCAGACGCCCTGCCTATTGTCCATCGTTACACGAAAGGTGGTATCAATATCGGTTTATTTAAGAAATAATTTTCCTTATCCGTGAGTTATCGCTGATTAACACATGTTATTGGCGGAGGGCAAATCGCGAAATGTTCATTCACGACGGCGAAGACGGAGTAAATTGATATTCGCATCAGCCCGACAATAAGCCACGAATTATCGCCGATTAACACATGTGTTTTCGGGCAGATACGAATATAAATTTACTCCGGCTTCGCCGTCGTGAATGAATATTTTGCGATCTGCCCTACAACATGTGTTAATCAGCGATGATTCACGGGTAAGGGAAAATTATTTCGATTCCAACTCATACAGGATGTAAATGCAAGTATATTGCAACGTTTTCTACAGGACTATTTTGTGGTGGACGTTGACAGAATCCAATGTTTACATTCGACGTCATCAAGGCGCAAACTTGGCACGTCTCGACATTAGCAACGTGTTTATCAAACATTTTCACACGACGCTGCTTCCAGTGCGTTTAATGGGGAAAACGTTAACGTCATTTTAGAAAATTCCCAAGCATGTTTCGGGACTTATTCAGTATCGCTATTTGTTTCCCAACGACCTTTGCATTCACCAATCCTCTTACAGCAAGAGCTGCTGGGGTGTGTTTAGTAAGCCACCTTGGGATTTTCTTCCAACGTAGATCACGTGGCTAAGGTAAACGGATCTATTTCCAGAGAGATAACTCTGATCTCTGTAATGTGTATTTTCTTCTACTTTTCTAAAATGACAGAATTTTCTCCGCTAACAGAAAATCAAAACAAAACAAAAACATCTTTTGTTAATATTCCGATGTGGAATTAAATTCTTGCAGCAGAATCGACACCCCACCCCCGCGTCATCTGTGAGTATACCCTATTTTGCGGCTTCACGGTCTTTTCTTGATTTTAATTGTTGACCGTGATGACTCTCTGATGAGTTAGGGGACCTCCATACGAACCGAACTACCAACTAATTGTGTGCACCGCGGCGGAGGGTGAGGGTGAAGGTTTGGACCCAGTAAAACCGGTTTAAACCCTCCAGTAGTTATTACGGACCGTCCCAAGGCGGTACTTTCGTTGCGGTTGCATTTGTTTTATGTTTGGTGCTGTTTAATTTATTGTGTTCTCATTTTAACCCTTCTATAATAAAAATAGAAAATAGGTAAAAAAGTTTTTAAATGTTTTTCGTATAATTTGCTTAGTCTATTGTAACCCTTCTGTTGGTCTAAATTACTCAGTTCAATAAAGATAGCTGAGTTGCCACCTATTTGGGAAAGAGCTGCTGACTCGGCTTATCACTTGTAATTTATTGTTTGTTGGAATGTCTTTGTCAATCTTTCCCTTTGATGTTAGGATAGGGTTTGGGATCTGATTCAGTCAGTTCCTGAAGTGTAGTTACTCTTTTATACACGTAAGAACGAGCGCCCGTGATTTCATGTTTCGAGCATCAATATATTAAAATATCTCAAAGGACCTCTGACAGTATTAATGCATATTTGCCTATTTTTCGACAAATTATTGCACTTTTCACCTATTCTCAGAATAGACAAACAAGTGCTAATATTTGGTGTCTTATAGGCTAAACGCTTATTCAAAAACATTTCACATGGCTTAAACATACTTCCATTCCAGCTGAAAGATGTGTTCTTCATTTTCAGTTGCGAATGAAAGCATCACATTGACAAGTTTTTCCATTCTCGATGCTTGCACAGGCCAAAAAAGGCATAAAACACGTGTCTTTCTGTATGGTACAAACAAGTGCATCCCCTTTTCCGCAAAATATATGTGAAATGTAATGAAATTATGTTTCTAAAGTGAACAGAATATGTAGATACGCAAACCTACCATTTTATAAATCACACCTCCCTGCGGAAAACTTTTTTCTCATCGGCACTGTCGCCAAGTTGTATGTAAGCTACGTTACCCGCATGATACTCATTAGTTAGCAAGTAACAAACAAGCGTTTCGCATCCAAGTAAATCTTTAAAACAAACATGTATGATTGTCAATTTCGATAGCAACTACATGGATGCGTTGACCGCTTAAAATTTGAAACATTTTTTCTCTGAAAATTAAACGTTTAGCAGAATGGATAAGGATGTAAGCTACGTTATCGCAACTGTGAAAAAACTACAGAAAAATTGGGAATGTTGGTACATTTATGCTCGATATGCTTTCAAGGGTAGTGCAAAACTAACAAAAACTTTCGACTTGCTACTTCGTTTATTTAAGTATGCATAATTATATCGTATGATGTAAGCTACGTTATGTAAGCTACGTTATGAGTTTTTTGCCCTTGTTCCAGAACTGCTGTTGAAGTTATGCCAAATAAAAATTACAGTAGTTAGTGTTCTTAATCTCACGTATTCTCTGTTTAAAACTTGCTACTTCCGGTTTACACAGTTGTGCCGTCTGATAATTGTCGATTTTCTGATTCCCATTATTGTTACACTGAGCATCCTAGTTTAGATAAGTAAAAATAACTTTGTGACTTTGTATGAAATATTAATCGTATGATTATATTAAATGTGCTGATATGCTAACTTTATAAGAAATAAGACGAACTCGCGAGCTTATAAAAGCCAAGCCAGCTTTCTTATGCAGTGATATTTATTCAACATAGAATAGGAGCGAATTCACTCATTTAAGAGAATAGCCACTAATAAGGTTCCACTCTCATTAGAATTTGCTCCTTTGAGCAAATTACCCCTTGTTTGAGTAGACTCCATGCGGATATGGATCTCTTGTCCAGGGAAACAAACAGGATTTTACAAAGGTTGTTCCCCTTTTTGACAGTGGCGGAAAACATAGAATAGGAGCGAATTCACTCATTTAAGAGAATAGCCACTAATAAGGTTCCACTCTCATTAGAATTTGCTACTTTGAGCAAATTACCTCTTGTTTGAGTAGACTCCATGCGGATATGGATCTCTTGTCCAGGGAAACAAACAGGATTTTACAAAGGTTGTTCCCCTTTTTGACAGTGGCGGAAAACTTGAAGGTATATCCATACACCTTAATTAAGATACAATTGCTCCGATGAATTAAAATAGACAACGTCAAAACAAAGTAAGGCACTAGTTATTCATGGTTATATAGCTTACTAACTGCTTTCTCAGCGGATATTTTTTCTCATTATGTTCCTCAAGCACAGGCGGGGGAGGTGGGGGAGGGGGCGGGGACCGGGAAGTATTGATGCAGTGCGGATCATGTTGGTGTCGGCCTCTGTGTCGGCGTTACAATATTCCCCTCTCTCTATCTCTCATAGCAAACAGTTGACGGAGCATGACAAGCACCGGTTGTCATGCTCCGATACCAGTGACGTCATAGACCTGTTACTATAGCAACTGAGAGTTCATACTGATGTCCTCTAAACGTCATTCTGTGCGCTCTTCGGAAATGCTCTTAGGAAATACAAGTATTCTAGCAGAGGCACTTTACTGAGTGCTCTTCGAAAATACAAGTATCCTAGCAGATGCACTATACTGAGCGCTCTGCACAAATTCAAGTATGCCAGCTCAGCGCTTCGAGAAAACACCAGTATCCTAGCAGACGCACAACATTGAGTTATCCCTCAGGCGCTGTGGTAAAATATCTATGACGTCATTGGTATCTGAGCATGGCAATGTTCTGACAACTTTCAATGGCACTGAAAAATAAAATCCTTTCAACAGAAACTTCAAATTTTCTCAAACATATAATTTTTCTCGAATCATTTAATTCCGTGTTTCATATGACCTTTTTTATTGCCTAGTCATTTGATGTGTAAGTAATGTTACCAATATATAATGGACAGATATCAAATTGGTCTACAATTCCTTCTACACTTGGTATAAACTATAAATCTATGCATATGAATTAAAGGTCTAACGTCCATACAAAGAATAGTGGGTGGGGGGTCACCTGAAAATTACAGCAGGCTTGCTCATTTAATTTGATAGCGTACCCTACAAATTCACTGTAGTCTTGTAGTATACAAATATCTAAATTGTTTGAAACAATGATAGAAAAAACTATTATACAAAAACACTAAAGGAGTATATGTAACTTTTGCAAAATGGCTATCACTGTTGACAGTGACACAGATATTCATACTTCTATCAATATACGAATCAGTACAAGTTCCCTTTCTCTGATATAATTTTATGTTTTTGAGTTAATGAAATTGGTTACGCAGTTTTAAAAATTGTTAATGACAAGTTATATTATTCTCAGTAAAAATAGAATACATTTTTAATGTCATTGATGTTTAGATTTTTATACCTTTTGTTTGCTTGTTATACTTACTTATTATGTAAGCTACGTTACTCAAGTAAATTTATTCTACAGCTGTTACTTTTTTCTATTATCTTATTTCTTTCCTTGATAATTTCACACGCATTGGTACTGCAACCCGTTGATATGAGAATATCCACAAGAGCCTCTTTCGTTTTGCTCTGACGAAAAAGGAAGTCAATGCTTTGCGCCTGTTTAGAGTCAGCTAATGCATGAGTACATGTACTTTTTAACATTCTAATCGTTTGGGGTTTGATAGTTTAGTAGTATCTATTGTTTTACTTTGCACAACATTTTAATGTGCTAAAATGTTTCACAAACATTACTTTTAACACTTTCTCATGTACATTATTTGCAGTTTACTAACGAAGGGGTAGCATCTAATATTTACTCCTTTAGTGTACCCCCTGGCCTTTGGAGAGGCTGGAAGCTAATTACAGAATCCACTCTGAATGCAGATATTTTGACATATGATTCTTAAGATATAGTATGATGCGTGAAATAAAGAAAATTTGCATTTCCCCCAAAAAATTAATTTCACGTTTTTATAAATTTATTGCGCGCCTACTCTGAGAACAGGTGTTTTATGGAAGTGTCCTAGTGACAAGTTAAAAAAATATTTATCTCATACGTAGGAGATAGGAAGACCTACGTAGGACTTACTTACTCCTAAGTAGGACTTATTAACTTTTTCGTAGGACTTACTTACTAACTCCTACGTAGATAAAAAGGAAGTCCTACGTAGGAGCTGGTAAGTCCTACGTAGGACTTATTATCTCCTACGTAGGTGTTAGTAATTCCTACGTAGGAGTTAATAAGTCCTACGAAAAAGTTAATAAGTCCTACTTAGGAGTAAGTAAGTCCTACGTAGGTCTTCCTATCTCCTACGTATGAGATAAATATTTTTTCTAACTTACTAACTCCTACGTAGATAAAAAGGAAGTCCTACGTAGGTTTTAGTAAGTCCTTATTTTCTCCTACGTAGGAGATCAGTCCTACGTAAGACATTATCTCCTACGTAGAAGATCATAAGTCCTACGCAGGACTTATTATCTCCTACGTAGGAGTTAGTAAGTCCTACATAGGAGTTAGTAAGTCTTACATAGGATTTATTATCTCCAGTATAGGAGTTAGTAAGTCCTACGTAGGACTTATGATCGCCTACGTAGGTGTTAGGGCCCAGTCTCACCGTCACGTTTGGAGGGCTAGGTTGCATTACGTTTGCCGTCCTACGTTTGGCAAAGAAATGTATCCCGTTTTGGAGGTACCTAGGTGTTACTACGTTTTAAGTACGTTTCCATTACGTTTAACTACGATTTCCTTTTTCTTACCTACGAGACAGAGTTTGTTCTATTTTTAGCGGTGCTGGGAAATTCTGTCTTGCCCATGGGCTGGGACAGCTCACACGAGCTTGAATTCTGTGTACTACTACGCGCTCCTTGAAATACGGTACGCTCGGCTTGACGATTCCATACTTTATGCATTATTCTTTCATAGGAATGAATTGCCACATGGATAAAATCCAACCCAAGAAAGTATATTCATTCTTTATAATCCCATTATAGCCTGTTTTAAGGTCTTTAAGTCAAAATAGTCAATATTTCACCGTGACAAACACTGTCGAGGAGGTCGCCATTTTGAAGACGTTACCAACTGACGTTTGAAATGACGTTGACGTTACGTCACAATTAACGTCATACACGCGCTTTCTGTAGTCGTCTCAATACAAATTTTGTTCTTTAATGTAAATTTCAATTAGAAAATCTAAAAATGCGGATATGTCAAGGACCTATTTTTTATTTGTCTGTTCACTATGTACAGCAGCCATGAGGGTGACACGGTTGTACTACTTTAATACACTAGTACACGTTCGCATGAAATAGGCCTATTAGTTCCTCGTTCAATTTGAAGAAATTATATCGTAGGTAAGAAAAATAATCAATCATTGGTCTCCGATGCGGACAGGGAAATCCCAACCCTCGGGCACACGGGGTGTGTCGGAAACTCGGCAAGCCTCGTTTCCGACACACCCCGTATGCCCTCGGGTTGGGAGTTCTCTGTCCGCATCGGAGACCAATGATAGATTCTATTTGTCTTACCCGGTTATCAAACGGCTTAGTACCACGCTTTTAGAAGGGATGAGAACAGTTTACTTACCTACTACGATTCCGTACGTTTAACTAGGGACTACTAGGTATTGACCGGGATAACTACCTAGTCAAAGTGACGTTTCAGTAGGTATTGCAAAACATACCAAATCGTAATAAAACGCAGAATTAAACGTCACAGAAGGTACTAAGACGTGGTAAAGCGTATATAATGCGTACTAGTGCGTAGAAGACCTTCATTTATGGATACGTATTTCACACGTTTTATCTACGTTCTAGTACGTTTGGACTACGCTTTAATACGCTTTTACTACGCATACAGTGAGTATTTCGAAATGCTACGTTTAAGCTGATTTTTCAAATCAAGCGTTGCTAGGCGATGTATGTAGCTGTTTATATCCGTATATAATACGTATTCACTACGTTTCAATACGCATATTCACGTTTTGGTACGTTTGAATACGCAGAAAAACCTAGTCCTCAATACGTGACAGTCAGACTGAGACCTAGAGGACCTTAAGGTTATTCTTGTTACATTTTTATACGTATTTAATGCGTTTCGGCTACGTTTTAGACAGTTTAGACCACCACGTTTTACTACTTGTTGGTGCGTTTTACTACGTATACGCTACGCATATCAAAATACTATGTTTAAGTTAAAAATTCTAAATCAAACGTAATAAGGCCACGTATTTTGCTATATCTATATACGTATTATTTACGTTTTACAGTATACTGCCGTTTTGGCACGTTTAAAAACGTAGTAAAACCTCAATACATGACAGTGAGACTGTGGCTTTAGTAAGTCCTACGTAGGAGTTACTAACACGTACGTAGGACTTATTATCTCCTACGTAAGACCTACTATCTCCTATGTATGAGATTAATATATTTTTTTTACCTTTCACGAGGACGCTTCCATACACCTTCCTCAGGTAGCAAAATGTGAAATATTTGGCATTAATATGTAGAATTATGTACTATAAAGGCGTTTTAACAATGATTTTATTTGGCTTTTTTTTAGCAACAATCTATGTGCTAAAAAATCAGAAATTAAATTCATAGCCAGTTAGTGGAAGTTGAGAGCAACAGTTTTCAAGAGGAATTCTTGGGTATATTAAAAATTTAATTTTAACTAATTTATAGGCAAATTAACTTAGAACTGTCAGGGGTCCTTTTCGGTTGTATATGGTCTGAGATCAGGAACATATGGTTGTGTTTTAAGAGATGTATCCTTCAGAGAGTATGTCTTTTCTTTACTAAACGAGTTTTTTCTGCATCGAATATAACAGTATTTCTATATTTTTGTGTATGACACCATAATGGTTTCTTTAAGGTTTATTCGGAGGCAAGAAATGAAACAATACTATTAAAGATTTTGGCTCTGTCTTACATAAAATTTATGTGATCAAGTTTGTTGCTTCTAAGCCACAATTTAAGTGAGAATACTTTTCTCCTTTGCCAACGGTACCTGGTTCGAATCAAGTATGTGGCGGAATTCTTCATACCGTAACCAGGGTTCCGATTCTGCCGGGCCGCGTAGCGCAGTCGGTAGCGCGTCTGACTCAAGAGCCAGAGGTCCCGGGTTTGATACTCGGCCCGGCCACATACTTTCGTTTCTCCTTCCGCTGATTCAAGAAGGGCAGTTGTCAGTTATTGGCGAAAGTATGTACAACTTAGTACTGGTTATCCGCTTAGGAGGTCTTAGCCTGCCCAGGAACAGTGTGACTAGGTTAACATGACCATAGCTGTTTACCGTGGATGTTAAGCAATAATACAACAACTCACTGCTTTACATTATCATCCTACCGATCGTCTCGATATGACTAAAACTGTTGAAAGGGCGTAAACCTCAATTTCATCCACCCTGCCATCATCGTTTTCTTCTTTGCCATTTTAGCATATCATGTTTGCATTGCTAAAACTAACTTAAATCTGAACACTAAAATAAATGTAAACTAGAAAACCCTTATGGTAACAATTTATAGTCGTTAAGTAAAATTATAATTCTATTTTTATCAAGCATGTGTGTTCAAATATCCCACAAAATCGCGCGATTCGGAGCTGGCACTTCCATTCGGTACTGGATTCTGTCAGCAGTTCTATACTATTGAACCAAGCAACAAAACTGAAGGCGCTACGGAAAGAAAAACAAACCTTTTCAGTAGTTTGTGATAGAATAATGTGTTTACTCTACAATGCTTAAAAAATACAGTCGGAAGCATTAGTATAGGCCACAACAGACCCTCTTCGAAACTAGAAAATTGTATGATGAAAGTTTAGGCCTTAATAAATCCCGAAGCAAGAGGCAAGGAAATCAACAGCTACACCACGATTGGTCAGATCAAGACGTTATACATGTAGTGGACAAAGACAATAAATTTCTGAGCACATCTCGACTACTTTGAAAGGGTCCTCGTTTTCTCTGAGGTACGACAATCGTCGTTCAATTTGAAGAGAGAAGCAAGGTTGTCAACCGTTATTTGGGTTAATCACCATTCTTGCAGTTTGCCGCATATCTCCAACTTTTTAGCTCACCTGAGCCAGAGGCTCCGGGGGAGCTTATAGTATGGTCAGGCTCCGTCGTCCGTCGTCGTCCGTCCGTCCGTCCGTCCGTCCGTCAACATTTTCAAACGACTTCTCCTCTGAAACCACTGGGCCAATTGTAACCAAATTTCATATGTAGCCTCCTGGGACCTTAGGAACGAAAAGTTGTTCAAACGGTTCTGGTCACATGACCAACATGGCCACCATGCCCATATATGGTAAAAACCTAAAAAAATCTTCTTCTCCAGAACCAGTAGGCCGATGGCCTTGAAACTTGGTATGTAGCATCGGGTACGCAAGTACTACCAAGATTGTTCAAATTATGACCTTTGGTTGACCTTGACCTTTTTTACGGTAAGGTCAAATTTGCTTCCTTGTGCTTTTATATGGCAAAATGCTAGAACATAAGATATTTTGAAAACTGTTGAAAATTTTGGCTAAAAATTGGTATCTACAGTCATCTTAATGAGTACATAAACATTTATGAGTACAAGAGGTCAAGGTCATTCTTTGACCTTTGACCCCGAACGCTCATATTTTGACAATATCAAACAATCTCCTCAAAAACAACATGGCCAATTGAAACCAAATTTCATATAGAGCCTCCGGGAGTTGAGGGAACGAAAACTTATTCATACGGTCCAGGTCACATGACCAACATGGCCGCCACGCCCATATATGGTGAAAACCTTTAAAAATCTTCTTCAACAGAACCAATTGACCGATGGCCTTGAAACTTGTTATGTAGCTTTGGGTACTCGAGTACTATCAAGATTGTTCAAATTATGACCTTGGATTAACCTTGATCTTTTTTACGGCAAGGTCAAATATGGGAAAATGCTAGAACATAAGATTTCATGGAAAGTTTTGAAGATTTATGCCTAAAAGTTGGTATATTCAGTTATCTTAATGAGTACTTGAAGATTTATGAGTAAAAGAGGTCAAGGTCATTCTTTGACCTTTGACGCGGAATTCTCATATTTTGACAATATCAAACAATCTCCTCAAAAACAATTGGGCCAATTGTAACCAAATTTCATATAGAGCCTTCAGGGGGTTGGGGGAATGAAAATTTGTTCAAACGGTCCAGGTCACATGACCAACATGGCCGCCAGGCCCATATATGGTAAAAACCTTTAAAAATCTTCTTCTCCAGAAGAAATTGACCGATGGCCTTGAAGCTTGGTATGTTGCATTGGGAACTACAGTACTATCAAGATTGTTCAAAATGATGACCTTGGGTTGACCTTGACTATTTTACGGCAAGGTCAAATGTGGGAAAACACTAGAACATAAGATTTCATGGAAAGTTTTGAAGATTTATGCCTAAAAATTGGTATCTACAGTCATCTAAATGAGTACATGATTTATGAGTACAAGAGGTCAAGGCCATTCTTTGACCTTTGACCAAGAACTCTGTAATTTTGACAATATCAAACCATCTCCCCAAAAGCCCCTGGGCCAATTCTGAAACCAAATTTCATATAGAGCCTCCAGGGGTTTGAGGGAATGAAATTTTTTTTTCAAATGTCCAGGTCACATAACCAACATGTCCTCCATGCCCATATATGGTTAAAACCTTTAAAAATCTTTTTCACCAGAACCAGTTGACCCATTGCTTTAGAGTAACTTACCCTAGAGTACTGAGGCTGAATGGACTACAGGTGAGCTACAGGACCAATGGTCCTCTTGTTTTTAATCAAATCACATATAGACATAATTATGTGTTAATGCAGAATTGCTGATCTTGGTGTACCGGCTGCGATCAGTTGTAGATGACACTGTCGTTTGAACTTCTGCCTTCTTGTTGCACTCCTTTGACAAAGTGTGTTTTATATTTCATTATTCAATGGAGTATCATGAATCGTGTATCAAAAAAGTTTGAATGAAAGTTTGCACTCTTAACATTAGTTTTTCTTTCTTTTTGTGCTATAGGTTGAGATGGCTGGCATCAGCATGTTTGACTATGTACATCATCAAGATCATCAAGAGCTAGCAGAAGAACTTGGTATTTCACTGGCATGTAAGTAACTCATACACACTTGCACTGTTTCCTTATGTGTAGGCCCAATATGTAGGCCAACGACGAGGCTAGTCTTCCAACATTCAACGTTGTATGCCCAGTGGGTTGCTCGAAATATAGGCACGGGTGGTAAATATACTGCAGAAAGGTTAATACTTATTTCCTTTACTTAAACTAGTTGAGAAAGAAAATCCAGTTATTAGAGAGTAGATTCCTATGAAACTAAATGCTCCAGGTGTTTTACTTTACATTAGCTGTAAATGATGAAAACAGAAAACACTAATTTTGTCCTAAAATATTCCGTTCGAGATAAGTTATACCTCTGATATTCGTTATACTGCAAAGCGAAAACTATGATTAAAGCGTTTAGAAACGTCAGAAACGTTAAAGGTGACTACGGAAGCTGATACCGACGTTATTCTAACAAGCACGTGGCTCATTTTTAACTGATTCGTAAACCGTGCTTGTAAAATCCCACTGTCTATATATAATACTTCAAAGTGCAGAGTATTTGAACAAGTATAGCGTTTCTATTGCTTTTGGCTGCATTAATTTCAACTTAGTTCTGTCAAAATTCAAAACAAAACGATTAGCACCCACATAATGTTTTTCCTTTAAAACACACTAATATTAATAATGAAATAAAGAGGGATTTGACAAAACAGAGGGAATCGCGAAAAGAGAGTTAGTTTCAAGCAATGTTGTAAGTACTAGTAAGAGAATGAATTGTCAGTCTGTACTGTATATAAATACAGGCGTTAGCAAGTGAATTATCGATAGGGCAGGCGAACAAAGCTCTGACAAGTTTATTCACACTACTAGGGTAGACTTTACAAATAACAGGTAATTTCGTGCTAAGATTCGCGTTCCCTGGGAAGTGTGGTGCAATAAAAGATATTATATTCTCATGAACTATTCTTGGTATCACGCTCCAAGTTAAGGTGTTTAAGGACTTGACATAGTATCTCTGAGATTCACACTCACTGTCTTACCGTATAAATGGGTAGCCTAAGGAAATAGTGTAGACCAAGCATGAAATATACTATGGATAATAATATTTTTGTATTGTCCGTTCGTCAGTCTATGATTCCATCCGTTAACATGTTTCACATGAAAGAACGCCCTGGTCGAGTGGTTAGAGCGCTTGGTTATGGTGAAGACGGTTGTGGGTTCTATTCCAAATGTGCCAAAGACTGACAAACTGTCTCGGTCAATCCAGCACGAAATGGGTATCTGTTTCGACTCACACTGTAAAACATTTACGTTCATTTTACAGTAGAATAACTGGCAACCAGCTGCCAGTCCATTTCCCGATATTTTACCGGCACCCGTAAAATTGCAGGAGTAATCAAGCAGAGTAGGATAGAATAGAATAGGGATTGTTCCGGTCATATAGCTCTTCCACACTATAAGGCAATTTCGAGTGCGGCCAGTTAACATAACACTACCATGTCGTGATTTCCAACAATATTCTACAGGCAGACACCCGTAAAAATAACGGTAAATAAACTGGCAGCAAAATGCTAGTTTTTTTACCGTAAAATCTAAAGATTTTTTTAAAGTGCAAAAACGGGTAAAGACAGCAGAAGGAGAGGATTTTTCCCAAGCTGTTTCCAAGATACGGCTGACATCTAACAATCCACAGTCCCTACGCCTTATTTTAAGTGTTTAAAGGGGTCATACTAAACACCGCAAGCTAGCACAAGATACCGTAAGGTAGACAAGGTACCGCCAGGTAGACACAAGGTACCGTAAGGTAGGCACAATGTACCACATGATCGACACAAGGTGGTACAAGGCAGAGACAAGTTGGTACAGGGAAGGTGGAACAAGATATTATGAATGGAGAAATCAAGAGATGTTTAGAATAATCATACAGTTGTGCTACATACAAGCATATATGAGATATACATGAGACATAACGACGTGTTGACAATTAATATATGTATTTGTCCACAATTATAGAATATCGCTTCAGTACGCATGAGTTTATTTTTCATCGGTTCTTTCTTGTCTCGCGATTAAGTGAGTTCAATCATTCAACAATGAAAATTACTTATAGCCTCAGGCTCTTAATTTCCTATACAGCGCAGGATGGTTTAACTATACGAAAATTACGATGGTAATTTCAGATAAAACGTTTATTGAATTAAAATCTTAAAGACAATTTTGACCAGAAAAATAGTTAATATACTTTCGTCTTCCTTGGCAGCCTTGTGCAACCTTGTGCCTACCTTGCGGTACCTAGTGCTACCTTGCGGTACCTTGTGCTACCTCGCGGTACCTTGTGCTACCTTGCGGTATTTAGTATGACCGATTTAAAGAAAAACTAAACAAAATCTGACTTATTATGACAAATTGTTCTTAGTAAAGTGGATAAAAGTTATCATATACACACAATATATACTCGAGGACTTTAAAAACGCCTCACCCTAAAATGAGATGTATTTTAGTAATTCCACATTTCAAGCTATTAAATATGACTAGGTTTTATTAGAAATTGTAAAACTACTTAAGTTAAAGAAATTGCAGGAATGTATGTCATTCGTGACGACCTTTGCACTAAACCGGTCAACGTCACTTCCCCTTTATTTTATTAAAACCGGCTTTAAGTTACAGTCTTTGAGGTCGATCCCAGCATTGCCGGGAAAGATATCCTACAGCAAAAACTTAAAAATTAAAGTCGCTATGACTTTATGCGCTGCCAGAGAACCTAAATCGAAAACTGGAACACACAAATTGGAATCTCAAAATAGCGATTTCTGGAAAATAACGTAATTTGACGTTTCACTCTTCACATGCACAGTATCCGATACACAAGTCTTACAGATTTACTTTCTGAGCATCCATCAACATCAACGGATACTTTGATATCAGCACCAACCGTCTGTTTGTCAGCGCAGTAAATGACGTCAACGTCAATGATTTTATTCTTAAATGACTCTAAAATTCCAATTTTAACTATACACGATTCTAGAGTAATCCACTTTAAGTCGTAAAATACTGTTTACGTGATTTTATTGTTGTCGGTTTCGAAGTTCAGTGCCATGTTTGAAATACCATTATTGCATTCCAAGAGCGTTTGTTTACCTCGCTTCATTTCAGTAGTTGTTGAAATATAGCGGAAGACGGGAACCACGCTATACTCCGACTAGCATTCGGATGGTGCATTATAACCGTTTGGGTGAAAATCCCACGTTTTAAAACACCCTTTTTTCTTTGTCGCGTATATTTAAACATTTTAAATTCTAAGACTTTACTGATGATTATCTCATGCATTTGATATATGCACGCATTTTAATGTATTATCAGTTTTATTTTAGCTGATAATAAAACAAATGCAGCATTTCAATTTATTTCAAGTGAGGCGTTTCTAAAGTCCTCGAGTATATTTCTCAAAACCACCTTTGAAATCTCTTAATAACATGTTGCTCTACACGTTTCTATCAAATACATCAAAACTGTTTGTCATAAGCTCTAACAAGAGGGCCATGTGGCCTTGAATCGCTCACCTGAGTAAAGAGATCAGTGGGCAACTAGGATCATCATTTGAACAAACCTGATAGTTTAAACTGTCAAAATATGAGAGACATTGGTTAAAGCTTCAAAAATGACCTTGATCTCCATTGCTAAAAATGTTCAAGTACTCATTTATTTCACTGTATTAACTTCTGCACCAAATTTTTCTACAAGTTCCATGAACTCTTACATTTAACCATTTTCCCATATAGCATATAGTACCAGAAAGCATATTTGACCTTACCAAAAATTATCAAAGTCCCTCAGACACTCTCCAAGAATTTTGGTTACAATTTGCCTAGTGGCTTTTGAGGAGATGTTTGAAACTGTCACAATATGAGAGTCCTGGGTCAAAGAATGACCTTGATCCTTGTACTCACTAATCCTCATGTACTCATTAAGATGACTGTATATACCAGATTTTAGCCTAAATCTTTGAAATTTTCCAAGAAATCTTGTGTTCTAGCATTTTCCCATATTTGACTACGCCGCTGAAAAGGTCAAAGTCAACCCAAGGTCATCATTTGAACAATCTAGATGCTCCTCTAGTACCCAATGCTGCATTACAAGTTTCAAGGCCATCGGTCAATTGGTTCAAGAGGTGAAAGTTTTTTTACCAAATATGGGCGTGTCGGCCATGTTGATCATGTGACCCAGACCATTTGAAGAAATTTTCATTCCCTCAAGCCCTGGAGGCTCTATATGATATTTGGTTACTATTGGCGCAGTGGCTTCTAAAAAGTTTGAAATTGTCAAAATATGAGAATTCAGGGTCAAAAGTCAAATGATGACCTTGACCTGTTGTACTCATATATCTTCATTTACTCATTCAGATGACTGTATATACCAGTTTTAGGCCTAAATCTTCAAAATGTTCCATGGAATCTTATGTTCTAGCATTTTCCCATATTTGATTTTGCCGTAAAAAAGATCAAGGTCAACCCAAGTCATCATTTGAACAATCTCGATAGTATTCGAGTACCCAATGCTACATACCAAGATTTAAGGCCATTGGTCAATTGGTTCTGGAGAAGAAGGTTTTCAAAGGTTTTTACCATATATGGGTGTGGCGGCCATACTGGTCATGTTACCAAGATCATTTTAATAAATTTTCATTTCCTCAACCACTGAAAGTTATATATGAAATTTTGTTACAATTGACCCAGTGGCTTTTGAGGAGATTTTTTAGCTCACCTGAGCCAGCGGCTCCGGGGGAGCTTATAGGATGGTAAGGCTCCGTCGTCCGTCGTCCGTCGTCCGTCCGTCCGTCCGTCCGTCCGTCGTCCGTCCACACTTTCAAACGACTTCTCCTCTGAAACCGCTGGGCCGATTGTAACCAAATTTCATATAGAGCCTCCTGGGACCTTAGGAACGAAAAGTTGTTCAAACGGTCCTGGTCACATGACCAACATGGCCGCCACGCCCATATATGGTAAAAACCTGAAAAAATCTTCTTCTCCAGAACCAATAGGCTGATGGCCCTGAAACTTGGTATGTAGCATCTGGTACACGAGTACTACCAAGATTGTTCAAATTATGACCTTGGGGTGACCTTGACCTTTTTTACGGTAAGGTCAAATTTGCTTCCTTATGCTTTTACATGGCAAAATGCTGCAACATAAGGTATCTTGGAAACTGTTGAAGATTTTGGCCTAAAAATTGGTACATACAGTCATCTTAATGACTACATGAAGATTTATGAGTACAAGAGGTCAAGGTCATTCTTTGATCTTTGACCCAGAACTCTCATATTTTGACAATTTCAAACTTCTCCTCTGAAACCGCTGGGCCGATTGTAACCAAATTTCATATAGAGCCTTTTGGGACCTTAGGAACGAAAAATTGTTCAAACGGTCCTGGTCACATGACCAACATGGCCGCCACGCCCATATATGGTAAAAACCTGAAAAAATCTTCTTCTCCAGAACCAATTGACCGATGGCCTTGAAACTTGGTATGTAGCATTGGGTACTCAAGTGCTATCAAGATTGTTCAGATTATGACCTTGGGTTGACCTTGACCTTTTTACGGCAAGGTCAAATATGGGAAAATGCTAGAACATATGATTTCATGGAAAGTTTTGAAGAGTAAGGCCTAAAATTGTTAAATGCAGTCAAGTACATGAAGATTTATGAGTATAAGAGGTCAAGGTCATTCTTTGACCTTTGACCCAGAACTCTCATATTTTGACATTTTCAAACAATCTTCTCCAAAACCACTGGGCCAATTGTAACCAAATTTCATATTTTGCCTCTAGGGGTTGAGAAAATGAATTTTTTTTCAAACAGTTCAGGTCACATGACCAACATGGCCGCCACGTCCATATATGGTAAAAACCTTTAAAAATCTTTTTCTCCAGAACTAGTTGACCGATGGCCTTGAAACTTGGTATATAGCATTGGGTACTCCAGTATTATCATGATTGTTCAAATTATGACCTTGGGTTGACCTTGACCATTTTACGGCAAAGTCAAATATGGCAAATGCTACTACATAAGATTTCATGGGAATTTTTGAAGATTTTGGCCTAAAAATAGGTATATACAGTCGTCTTAATGAAGTCATGAAGAATTATGAGTACAAGTGGTCAAGGTCATTCTTTGACCTTTGACCCAGATCTCATATTTTGACATTTTCAAAAGTTATCTCAAAAGCCAAAGGGCCAATTGTAGTCACATTTCATATAGAGCCTCCAGGGGTTGAGGGAACAAAAATGTTTTGAAATGGTCCAGGTCACATGACAACATGGCCGCCATGCCCATTTATGATATAAACCTTTAATATTTTTCTTCTCCAGAACCAATATGCCTATGGCCTTGAAACTTGGTAAGTAGCATGGAGTACTAGAGTACTTCCAAGACTGTTCAAATGATGACCTTGGGTTCACCTTGACCTTTTTTGCAGCATGGTCAAATATGGGAAAATGCTAGAACATAAGATTTCATGGAAAGTTTTGAAGATTTTGGCCTAAAAATGGTATATATGGTTATCTTAATGCCTATTAGCACAATAAGATTTATGAGTAAAAGAGGTCATGGTCAGTCTTTGACTTTTGACCCTAGACTCATATTTTGACAATTTCAGACATAAGAAAAAGCCACTTTGCCAATTGCTCAGGTGAGCGGATCAGGGCCTCATGGCCCTCTTGTTTGAAATTGTCAAAATATGAGAGACCTGAATCAAAGGTCAAAGAATGACCTTGTCCTCTTGTACTTACTTCATGTACTCATTAAGATGACTGTATTTACCAATTTTTAGGCCAAAATCTTCAACAGTTTCCACGAAATCTTATGTTCTAGCATTTTCTCAGTTTGACTTTGCTGCAAAAAGGTCAAGGTCAATCCGATGTCATCATTTGCACAGTCTAGATAGTATTTTAACAATCTAGATAGTACTTGAGCAACCAATGCTACTTTCCAAGTTTCAAGGGCATCGGGCTTTTTGTTCTAGAGAAGAAGACTTTTAAAGGTTTTTACCATATATGGGCGTGGCGGCCATATTGGTCATGTGACCAAGACCAGTTGAAGAAATGTTCATTCCACCAACCCCGGAAAATTCTATATCAAATTCGGTTACAACTGACCCAGTGGCTTTTTAGGAGATAATTTGAAATCGTCAAAATATGAGAGACCTGGGTCAAAGGTCAAAGAATGACCTTGACCTTTTGTACTCGGAAATCTTCATGTACTCATAAAGATGACTGTATTTACCATTTTTGTTGGCCAAAATCTTCAACATTTTCCACGAAATCTTATATTCTAGCATTTTCCCATATAAAAGAACCAAAGACAAAATTTGACCTTACCGTAAAATAGGTCAGGGTCAACCCAAGGTCATAATTTGAACAATCTTGGTAGTACTCGTGTACCCCATGCTACATAACAAGTTTCAAGGCCGTTGTCCTATTGGTTCTGGAGAAGAAGATTTTTTGAGGTTTTTACCATATATGGGCATGGCGGCCATGTTGGTCAT
Source organism: Ctena decussata (assembly GCA_963989385.1). Lineage (NCBI taxonomy): Eukaryota > Metazoa > Mollusca > Bivalvia > Lucinida > Lucinidae > Ctena > Ctena decussata. The sequence goes on from OZ022499.1 coordinate 46,908,962, forward strand.
GTGACCAAGACAATTTGAACAATATTTTGTTCCCATAAGTCCTGGAGTTTCTGTATGAAATTTGGTTACAACTGGCCCAGTGGTTTCAGAGGAGGTCGTTTGAAATTGTGGACGGACGGACGACGGACGGACGACGGAGCCTGTCTATACTATGTGCTCCCTCGGAGCCTTCGGCTCAGGTGAGCTAAAATGCCAGACTTGTATTGGAAACTGTTAGTTTACAACAACCGGTATATACATATATGATTTGGTAATAATTTTGCTGTAACCAAAGTCCTGTGCCGCTAATCTTTATAATTATTATATCTGAAAACTCTTGTCGTCTAGGACAGTTTTATTTGATAACAGTTATGAATCTGAAGCAGGTCTTCCTTAAACTCACCTTTTCTGAACCTAGTCACCTGACATTTATTTTCTTTTTATTGTTTTTCAAATTATCACAAATTCTGACACCTCACTCGTCAAGATGTCTGCGTCTTCTCTGACATATTTTGTCGTCTGTTAAAATAAAAACAACACTTAAGAGACTTATCTGATGTTTTCCTGGACTTAAACTGTTCGCCATCACGACTGATGCTTTTTACTTTTAAAGTGATAAAAAAAGGTGACTAAAAATTCCCCCAAAAAATATTGCGTCCAACCGATATTGGAAATTCAAATACTAAAGGGCAAACAGTGTTGACCCAGGTGAGACTGCCCTACTTTATTTTTGTGCAGGCTTATCTAACAATGAAATTCACATCATGCTTATAGAGTTTGTTTTTTGCAGGGCGCGGTTCAAACAGTTTAAAATGTTCTGTTGCTTGTTTTTCTTATACGAAAACCTTTTTATTGCTTTTTTGATTCGTATAATCATGTAGACTGTCATACAGGGCTAATAATGATATGAATTATGGATTTGTCCACGGGACACAGACGGGCCAGTTCAATATATCAAAATAATTACTATGTAAAATTACACATGCGCAGTTTTTGTAGTTGTTGTCTAAGTGGAGGGAAGTAAATCAAAATTTTCTTTTGTTCTTAATTACCTTAAGAGGACAATTAATTTCAAAACAGTTTGCATTAACGCGAAAACACCTGAATAATATTGAATGTTTATTAGCATATTTAGTCAAAAGATGTGCAATATATTGATTCTTACATCTCATAAAATATTTAAGCCATAAAATACCGTCAATGCAAAAGAAACGTATGTATGTAAGAAATGTCAAAAGAATAAATCACTTTTATTGCCGAACATTAAAGAAAGTAACCTGCATATTTACTGTTACGATTCATCACATAAATGTTATAGACTGTCATGTTATTTTGGGTTAAGGAACAACGTTTTCAAACATTAAGTATGTATATTGACAAAACCTTAGACTTCCGCTGACCTTTAATCCCGACTTGCTTAATTCAGCAGAAGAATGGTTATGGATTACTATTTATTTAATTACTACGGTGAAATACGGTCTCAGATAAGGAGATTCGCTGAAACTTCCGAGGTATTTTCTGTAATGTTTTTCAAATACAGGTGTGATCCCTAATTAGAATCACCTCAGTGAAGCAGTTCAGTGACAGGCCTTAAAGAAGTAAGAAAAATCATCAAATTCAAACTATTTCTTCGGCTAATTAAATACAGCATGATCTTTAAAGCGATTCCCGTCAAATTAAAGCATCACTATCACCTATCCTGCACACTTGGTATAGCAATATTCGAAATAGTCGACGTGATCTAGTAGAATATCGCTTGGCAGTAAAGTGGAATATCCCTTGGCAGTAAAGTAGAATACCCCTTTGGAGTAAAGTGGAATATCCCTTGGGAGTAAAGTGGAATATCCCTTGGCAGGAAAGTGGAATATCCGTTGGAATTGGAATATCTCTTGGCAGTAAAATGGAATATCCCTTGGCAGTAAAATGGAATATCCCTTGGCAGTAAAGTAAGATACCCCTTGGGAGTAAAGTGGAATATCCCTTGGCAGGAAAGTGGAATATCCCTTGGCAGGAAAGTGGAATATCCCTTAGAAGTGGAATATCTCTTGGCAGTATAATGGAAAATCCCTTGGCAGTAAAATGGAATATCCCTTGGCAGTAAAGTGGAATATCCCTTAGTAGTAAAGTGGAGTATCCTTTGGTAGTAAAGCGGAATATCCCTTGGTAGTAAAGTGGAATATCCCTTGGTAGTTAAGTGGAATATCTATCCCTTGGCAGTAAAGTGGAGTATCCTTTGGCAGTAAAGTGGAATATCTATCCCTTGGCAGTAAAGTGGAGTAATCCTTTGGCAGTAAAGTGGAATATCCCTTGGTAGTAAAGTGGAATATCGCTTGGTGGTAAAGTGGAATATCCTTGGCAGTAAAGTAAAATATCTTTCCCTTGGCAGTAAAGTTGAATATCGCTTGGTGGTAAAGTGCCGTATCCTTTGGCAGTAAAGTGGAATATCCCTTGGTAGTAAAGTGGAATATCGCTTGGCAGTAAAGTGGAATATCTATCCCTTGGCAGTAAAGAGGAGTATCCTTTGGCAGTAAAGTGGAATATCCCTTGGTAGTAAAGTGGAATATCCTTTGCAGTAAAGTGGAATATCTATCCCTTGGCAGTAAAGTGAAGTTTCCTTTGGTAGTAAAGTGGAATATCCCTTTGGTGGTAAAGTGGAATATCCTTGGCAGTAAAGTGGAATATCCCTTGGTAGTAAAGTGGAATATCGCATGACAGTAAAGTGGAATATCCCTTGATAGTAAAGTGGAATATCCCTTGGTAGTTAAGCCGAATATCCGTTGGCTGTAAGGTGGACTATCCCGTGGCAGTAAAGTTGAATATCCCTTGGAAGTAAAGTGGAATATCCCTTTGAAGTGGAATACCCCTTGGGAGTAAAGTGCAATATCGCTTGGCAGTAAAGTGGAATATCCCTTGGAAGTGGAATACCCCTTGGGAGTAAAGTGGAATATCCCTTGGCAGTAAAGTGGAATATCCCTTGGCAGGAAAATGGAATATCCCTTGGAAGTGAAATATCTCTTGGCAGTAAAATGGAATATCCCTTGGCAGAAAATTGAAATATGCCTTGGCAGGAAAGTTGAATATCCCTTGGTAGTTAAGTGAGATATCTATCCCTTTGCAGTAAAGTGGAGTATCCTTTGGCAGTAAAGTGGAATATCCCTTGGTAGAGTGGAATACCCCTTGGCAGTAAAGTGGAATATCCCTTGATAGTAAAGTGGAATATCCCTTGGTAGTTAAGTGGAATATCCCTTGGCAGTAAAGTAGAATATCTCTTGGCAGTAAATTGGAATAGCCCTTCGAAGTAAAGTGGAATATCCCTTGGAAGTGGAATATCTTTTGGCAGTAAAATGGAATATCCCTTGGTAGTAAAGTGGAATATCCCTTGGCAGTAAAGTGGAATATCCTTTAGAAGAGTGGAATATCCCTTGGCAGTAAAGTGGAATATTCCTTGATAGTAAAGTGGAATATCCCTTGGTAGTTAAGTGGAATATCCCTTGGCAGTAAAGTAGAATATCACTTGGCAGTAATGTGGAATATCCCTTGGAAGTAAAGTGGAATATCCCTTGGAAGTGGAATATCTCTTGGCAGTAAAATAGAATATCCCTTGGCAGTAATGGGGAATATCCCTGGGCAGTAAAGTGGAATATCTATCCCTTGGCAGTAAAGTGGAGTATCCTTTGGCAGTAAAGTGGAATATCCCTTGGTAGTAAAGTGGAATAACCCTTGGCAGTAAAGTGGAATATCCCTTGGTAGAGAGGCATATACCTTGGCAGTAAGGTGGAATATCCCTTGATAGTAAAGTGGAATATCCCTTGGTAGTTAAGTGGAATATCCCTTGGCAGTAAAGTGGAATATCCCACGGCAGTAAAGTGGAATAACCCTTGGTAATAAAGTGGAAATCCCTTGGCAGTAAGTGGAATATCCCTTGGTAGTAAAGTGGAATATCCCTTGGTAGTAAAGTGGAATATCCCTTAGCAGTAAAGTGGAATATGCATTGGCAGTAAAGTGGAATATCCCTTGACAGTATCCCTTGGTCGTAAAGTAAATCTCCCTTGGTAGTAAAGTAGAAACTCCCTTGGTAGTAAAGTGGAATATCCCTTGGCAGTAAAGTGGAATATCCCTTGGCAGTAAAGTAAATATCCCTTGACAGTAAAGTGGAATATCCATTGGCAGTTTCCCTCGGTAGTAAAGTAGAATATCTCTTGGCAGTAAAGTGGAATATCCCTTGGTAGTAAAGTGGAAACTCCCTGGGCAGTAAAGTGGAATATCCCGTGGTAGTAAAGTGGAAACGAGTCAGCTGTCATCAATGGACACGCATGCATTATCACCGAGGAATGAAATGTGCAGAATTAGACTCGCCTCGGTTTTCAGCTGCTGGACCCCCCACCCCCAACCCACCCGTCCAGCGGTTTGAGTAATGCTCTTTTTGCTGATGAGTTATCATCTTGTTTCATCTCAGTATTTAATCCAGATTATAGGTTTGCTGTTAAGTCCTTCACACGGACCGAATCACTGTTATGTTTTGGACTCACAACAATATTGAAGGCGACGGTTATGCGCATGTAAAATCCCCCCTCCACTAATTAATTCCTGAGTTTTTCAAGGCGGTACTTCTATTGTGGTTTATTATTACTATCATTGATTGTCGACTTTACATTAGCCCCTGAAGGTTTAGGATAGCCATGCGGCCGTCTGCTCGGAAAGAGCTGATCTCTTGGCGGCTTTCACTTGTCCTGGCTTGCTTTGTGTGCCGTCTTTATCTTTCTGCGCGTAGAAACTAAGAAAAATAGAAGTCATGTATAGTTTCTAAGGCTAGAAGTTCTATTATAGAGTTAGTCTAAATAGTAGTTATTGAGTCCCATTGAATTAAGAAAATCGAAACGTTACGAGATGTTACGTAAATATTGACCCAGATAACGTCGGACTTCTTTATGGTTCCCCTCTTCATTTAAATGTAGGTAGACTTGGAACCAAGTTTTATTCGGGGCGGCTTACATCGCGGAATGATTATGTACAAAGTAGTTAGGTATTTTTTTCTATGTATATAAAAAGTTTAAGACCTGAGTATCTTCATGTAATACATATATTTATATGAAAGACGATAACAGATATTTCTAGACTAATATGGACAGTGGAAGGAAAGTAAACAACGATTATTGGAGCATATGTGTATTCCGATTGGAAGAGTACTTTGGTCGAAAGCGTGTCTGGTCGCCATTTTGTCAGATAGAAAATGTTCAGGTGGAAAGCATGGAAATGACAAAGCGATATTGAATAGTGTCTTTTCTGGTTGAAAACAACATTACCTCCATATCATATAATCTCTCGACTATTCCCCAATCAAATAAAACATTTAGTCTTTTATCGACAGAGTACGTGAGAACGTCATCGAAACCACTGACCTGTATATATAGGCCATCGTCAAACTATAGTTCGATCGTAACAATCGATCTTGTTTACGCTAAATTATTAATGATCAAAAATAATAATTCAGTCCATAAAATTAATATAAAGATCAATTGGATTTTTGAATTTTGGTTTTGAGCTTGCATAACAAAATTTAAGCCGTGACCTAGATATTCGAGACATTACAGTATCAAAACGAAAGAACGAATCTGAATACAAAATCCGATAAATAAGACTGTGCACACGTGATTCTCACTGGCTTAAACTAGCTGTTTATTTCATGAATTCATTGAAATTCAACTTATTCAAACAGATTTCTCAACCTAAAATACGAAACCCAAGGATTTGTAATTGTAAGCGGAAGATAATGTCACCAATACTGCGGTGAGTGAGGTAATATATTTTTAGAACAGTATACCCAATATTGTATTCATATTTACAGGTATAGTAACGTTTGAGACAAGAGTAAAAGCTCTTTCAGTATGAAACCATATAAGTTGCAATCTAGCAACACTTGTTGGTTCAAAAGTTCATTACTTACAGGATGGGGAACAAGGTAAATATTATATTAAGGTCCAATATAGCTACACTACTGACTCATCCTGATGTTGAAAGGGTTATTCTGAGGTATATTGGTGAGTTCAGAGACAAACTCACTTGACACCGGCCTAATACCTATGAACACCAGTCTGATTCCTACCTGCTTAGAGACGCATCCTGCACTGCCTAGACACTTACCGATGAATACCGGTCTGCTCAGACACACTCACCATGCTACCTAGAAACATGTCAGTGAACACCGCGGTCTGATTCCTCCTCCTACCTACTTTGACACACTCACTGCATTACCTAAAACTATGTAAATGAACACTTGTCTGAAACGTATCTTCTCAGAAACCCTGACCCCACTACTTAGAAACATATTGATGAACACCTGTCTAATAACTTCATCACCCTACCTTGAAACATGTTGATGAACATTAGTCGGATTCCTACCTGCTTTTACAAATTCACCACACTACCTAGACACATCTCCATGAAAACCAGCCATCAACATGTTTCTAAGTAGTTCATTTTAGAGAAGAGAGGAACACTTTTGGAGAAGCTGGGCCAAAACCTATAGCCAAAAATTTTACAATTATTTCTATAGTTACTGGTTTGGTTTAAACTATAGTTTATTTGTATAAAACATATATTACAAAACAGAAATAACAGAAATTACATTATCATCTATGTTATACAAATGGGATTCAGAAGGAAGTCATTAGACTTATAGTTACTGGTTTGTGTCGTTTCGTCTTGTCGCCGCAAAAATGCGCCAAGCGAAAAGACGAAAAGACGCCATGCGAAAAGACGAAAAGACGCCATGCCAAAACGCGAAAGACGCCATGCGAAAAGACGAAAAACGCCATGCGAAAACACGTCATTTGAAACTCTTACTTTGTCGTCTTTTCGCGTGGCGTCTTTTCGTCTTTTCGCATGGCGTTACTTCGTCTTTTCGTCTTTTCGCATGGCGTCTGTTCGCGCCGAAATGACGAAATAACACCATGCGAAAAGACGAAAAGACGAAATAACGCCATGCAAAAAGACGAAAAGACGCCAGGCGAAAAGACGAAATAACGCCACGCGAAAAGACGAAATAACGCCACGTGAAAAGACGAAAAGACGAAATAACGACACACAAATACTCTTTTATTGATAACTGTGTTGATTCCTAATACTTAGAGTGTCTGAGTAAACTTTGAAGACTCATATCAGACTACTGCAAACACAGCTCCTGATACAGTCTGATCATTGTTCGCACTAAAATGCTATATGATGTTCTTTTTCGAATGGCTAAAAATTATAACGTTAGACTATAAAAATTAATGTAGAGTCGGCAATATTTTCGGTCAGTATGGTACCGTTTTGGAATTAAGATGTATGAATATCCTATTCTTATTACAGTTAAGACACTTATACTTAGACAAGTGTTTTTGATTTAACGGTGAAGACCCTGGTCAGAATGCAATCTGTAGAGAAGTGGACTATCACGGTTTGCAGTTTTTGCTCCTGGAAGGTTTCTTTTTAGAAGCATTACCAAAAATATGATGAAGGTCATTATGGTATTTCTACTGAATGGACAGACAAGAAAATGAGCCTTCCTTATGTTTTGGAGAAAAATACTCCAAACAATTTCATCATAAGTGTACCTTCATAAGTGTAGATCTTAAACTACAAAAAAATTAAGTGTAATCTCTCACAAATTATGGAGGGAAAGTAACAAGTCAACGGATGAAGGTGTTTATACAAACACTGAAACATTATGATACGAAAACAAAACAATACTGTATTCTCCCTAATTTGGCATACATTTACCTGCAGCTAACCCAAAATTAGAACAAGTTTATAGTTTTCTAAAGACGTGCGGATCGCAGACAGAGCAGAGCCTGATTAGACTGCTCTTTTTGGCTAACGCATATGAATCCAAATATTTAAGAATATTATAGTATCACTGATTTGCATTCGAAGCAAAACATAATTTCTTTGTTGAAGGAAGTATTTTTAATCTAAATGCACCTCCGTGAGAGATCCCTTTTATATTGAAAATGGGCCCCCTTCCGCCATTTTTACAAAGGGGAACAACTTCTGTGAATTCCTCTTCAAGTTTTCCCTAGTTAGAAATCCTTTTTTAAAGGGGTTTGCTCTTAAACGAAAGAATTTGCTCCTAGAGGAGCAAAGTCTTTCGTTTAGGAGTTGCCCCTTACACAGAAGGAAGGCAAAATGCAGAGTGTCGTTATTTCATCTTTTCGACGTTTCGCGTGGCGTTAATTCGTCTTTTCGCGTGACGTTATTTCGTCTTGTCGCATGGCGTCTTTTCGTCTTTTCGCATGGCGTTATTTCGTCTTTTCGGTGCGAAAAGACGCCACGCGAAAAGACGAAAAGACGCCACGCGAAAAGACGACAAAATAAGAGTTTCCGATGACGTGTTTTCGCATAGCGTTTTTTTTTTCTTCGTCTTTTCGCGCTGAAATTTCGTCTTTTCGCGTGGCGGGTTTTGTCATTTCGTCTTTTCGCATGGCGTTATTTCCTCTTTTCGTCTTTTTGCATGGCATTTTTTCGGCTTTTCATGTTTTCCCATCGCTTCTTTTCGCGTGGTGTCTTTTCGCAAAAAGGACGAAAAGACGAAATGGCACAGACCAGCCACCATACATTTCAGATTATACGCTAAAGCATAGTGTTTCATATTTTCAGATTAGTATCAAATGTATATGATAAGGTTTCTGAATTTATATTGCGAACTAATCGGCACTCTAATATAGCGGAGGCGCATTCGCGCAAACACACTTACTGGATGGTATAAGTCTTGAACAGATAACAGTATTGTTATTATTTTTCGCAGATGATTCTGTAATTATTAGACGAACAAGATAAAAAGTAAAGTTGTCAAAACTGGGTGTCAAAATTGATATCGTTATTACAAAGAGTAGGCTTTCTTGTCGTATGGATGTGTCCAGCTTCAGTTATTGCAAACGTATTTCTACCTATCCTTTAATTAAGAGATCATTACATTACATTATGGAATGAAATATTATCTCTATCAGGTTCATTATATATGAGTAGTAAAGGGTGTCACATCCTTTACTACTTATATGTTTACAGAGAATTTAGCTCTGGCATACACTTGTCGTCTTATTTAGAAAAAAAAATCATTAATACAAAAATACAGAAAGGCTTTATCTAAATTAGGCAAATCATCTCATGATTTGAACAGGTAGACATATGCTTATTGAAAGGACGGGAAAAAATGTTCGGTTTGCGACACAGATGATATTGAAAGTGAATATCATTTTATTCTGACATGCACCTTGTACGAAAATATGAGATGTGTATATAAAAAGGTATTATTCTAAGAATCCTAGTATGTATAAATTTATTCAGCTTTTAACGAAAATATGACACATTTGAAAAATCTTGAAAAGTATATTATAGAAGCATTCAAACATAGGGAAGCAAAGTTAGCAAACTAAGCAGTGATATGTAGAATAAAGATTTTTTTTTAGGTCAGCAAGTATTTGAAAACATATATATCCCAGTTTTCTTAAACCCTGTCTTGTGTTTCGTTTTGGCAAGGAATTCGAAGGTTCCAGGAATTTTGGGATATATGTGTAAAACATTAAGATATTACAGGATGCTTTTCTATGGCTTTATCATGGTCACTGATGAGGCTTGGACAGCCCAAACTTTCGAAGTATGGCCCATGCTCCTTCTTGTGAATGTGTTCTCCGCTCTTAAAGGAACTCTTTAAGATTGATATTTGAATGGTGTAGATTCCTTGTACATATCGAGGTCGGAATCTTCATCATGATTTTACATTAAGTTAGAAAATATAGAATGATCTATATTGTCTGTATGCACAATCTTTAAAATATGTCATAGGGTTGGATTACAGACCGTGAAACCTCTGACATATCTACCAGGACGAAGAAAAGTTTTTCACAAGAAATATACTGTAAGGGACGAGTAATTTATTGTCAGGTGGGCGGCCGGGTACATTTAGGGGGGTCGAAATTTGAATTTGTTTTGGTGATGTACTGGGGGGGGGGGGGGGGGGTAGGAAATCAAAAAGCCATGGAGCAGGGGGTCATATATTTTATATGGCATATTGGGGGCGTCAGAATTCTTCAATCAGTGCTTTTGTTTTAAAAATGTCTCAGCTTCTGTCCCAGACCCCCAGACAGTATGCAATTGTTTATAAAATCATGTCGAGCAGATGATTTTGTTCTTGATTAAATTTAATTCCTGCATTTGTGATATCAGCTCTCCAGTTGTCTTGTCATCAGCAAACCTATTGTGGCTTCTCCATTACTATTATTAACAGTTTTATTGAACATTCAACAACAGATTTCTGGACGGCCAAAAGCAGAAAGAAAGTGCAAATTATCAAAATATGCTGTCAAAATTTAAAGACCATTAATCTGCATGATTTACCAACCTGTCAGAGTAAGAAAATGTTCTTTGTGTCTCATACAGGTTGGATTGAGGTCAGTCTGACATAAAAAAAAATGTAATACAGTGTGTGTGTGTGTGTGTGTGTGTGTGTGTGTGTGTGTGTGTGTGTGAAGGGTAGCTGGGGAGTTAGGATGGTGGGGGGTCATAAACTTTTTTGTCACCTATCTGGGGGGGGGGGGGGTTCGGAAAAAATCTGGTGAGACTGGAGGGGGGGGGGGGCGGAAAAATTTTGGTGATATGAAAATGTACCCGCCCCCCCGGGTGTCATAAACTTTTTTGTCACCTATGTGGAGGGGGGGTCGGAAAAAAATCTGGTGGGACTGGGGGGGGGGGGGGGGGGTCGGAAAAATTTTGGTGATATGAAAATGTACCGCCCCCCCCCCCCCCTCTCCAGCTGATAATAAATGACTCGTCTCTAACACAAAATATTTTGTCATGGTCGCTTTTATTAATATATACTCGCACGCGACAGTTTACATACACCTGCGTGTTTACTCTATTACACGTTTCTAAAAAGACCCTTGCTAGTGCAGAAGCCCATAGGGCAAAAAAAAAATTTCGTTTCACCCCCTCCACAGAAAAGGTTTGATGGTTTTATGTTAGAGATGGATCAATGGCAAAAGTTTCAGCCTGGGTGCCAAGTTTGAATCAGGATTCTTCATACCTAAATTCAAGATGGCGTCCAAGATGGCCGCCAAACAGTGAATTTTTCTGATATTTCATGTAAAAGGTATTAGACTTCACTTAAATGCAATGTTTTCATCACATCTTATTAAAAAGCAATTGGAAAAGTATAATAAGACTTTAGAACATCAAAATCATTTTATTTCTGGTTATTAAATCCAAAATTGTTGCTAAAAATGGCATATTTTACTACAGTTTTGAAGCCCATAAGGACAAAAAAATATGTTCCACCACTTCTACTACTAAAAAGGTTTGACACACTTTTATCAAAGTTATCCACAGTATATATGGGAACTTTTCAGCATGGGTGCCAGCTTTGATTAAGGTAACAGGAAAAAAACTGTCCACTTTTGTAACCCTAGGGTAGTACTCAACATTGTCGAAAAATAAGGGGGTAAGGTTAGGGTTCGCAACTTTGAGGTGTTATGGTTGAACCTAGATATGTCATTCTATATATCAAATTAAAGGTAATGTACAGAGTTTTAATCATAATCATGCAAACATATTATTGCCAATAACAATATGTAAATATGGTCAAAACATTTATGATTACCCAAGGAGAAGCCATTTTTATATTAAAATCTGCAAATATCGTATTTCATGTATTAGTGCTAGGTGAAAAAACTGGCTTAAATCTCAACTAATGTGCTCGACTAATATCCAGTAAACCATCATAGATCTTGAACATGAGAATATTACATACATGCAACATTTGAGCTGTGTCATGAGGAAACATGCTTTTTGCACATGGAAAACAAAGGCGCAGATGAGCTGCGGGGTAACCTCCTAGCTGATCAGTGCCTTTGTTTCACTATGTACAATAGATAGTAAAATCCCTCTACTTCTTTAATCCAAAATTTCTAGAATTGTCCCAGCAAACAGTATAAACTCTGATCTGACCACTGGGCAACAGAAACTGTGTAGAGCCAGATCTAGCTGTCAGTATAGACCCTGACCAGACTGTCACAAGCAAACATTGTAAACCATGCTCAGGCTGTCCCCAAGCAAACAGTGAACACCACTGCAGACCTGGACCAGACTGCCCAAGTAAAACATTGACATGCTGGTTAGACTGCTGATCTGGGCCTTCTGACTGTTCAGATGGAAAGCAAAGTATATAGTTTTGGTCTGTTAGTGCTAACATAAATCAAGCGTTGTTATTATTATTATTATTACTAGTAACCCTGCAAATTACATCTGACATTCTTAATGCATTCTTTTTATTTGTTTGTACTAGAAACAAATAAGATATTGAGGCTGCCATGAGCAAACATTATAGACTCTGAACAGACTGCTTCCCAAACAAATAGTGTAGAATCTGATCAGACTACCAGCGCAGCGCAAAACCAGATCAGACTGCCCCAGCAAACATGATACATTTGTACAAATACTTTGTAAAGATCTGGAAATTTAAGGGCAGCATGAAATCAGGCCTTGTTTTAATACTGCTTGGTCCACTAATTAAAAGAAGTGTAACCATAAATGATTATTACTCTTTAAAAATGATAAAAATTGGACACCTAAAATAATTACCATAGCTGTCTTAAATATGGAACAGCTTGGATTTGAAGATGAAGATGGAATGGCAGACAGTGTAAACCCTGATCAGATTGTTCATTTACGAGCAACCTGATCTGGGTCTGCACTATTTTCTGATCTATCTGTTCCAGATAGTTGAAATCTTTATGGTATTTTTTTTAATTTTTTTAATGAAGAGACAAGAAATGATGCTTGAAGCAACAGAATTCTTCTGGTACATATTTACCAAATTTTAAGGTTTTTGTCAGTGCTTCTGGAAAATGTACTTTCTGCTGCATCTAGCAATGGTTCAGGGTCATTGTAAGTATCTTCATGAAGGACTTTGGGAGTCTAATTTTCACACAGAGTGCACAACAAGGACACTTTACAGATCTGATTGTGCGAATTTGCAGGCTGGTCCGAGTTACTTACATAAGATATATTTTATTAGAATATAGCACATGATCATGCCATGAGAAAAGTATTATTTGATCACTATAAATGCATTATTTAAACGGAAGCAAATCATTTTATCTAATGTTTTAGCCATTTTTATGATGTCATTTCAATGTTTCCATGCAAAATGGAAATTATTGTTTCACCATTTCCATGATGCCATTTCAATAGCAGCCTAATTTGCATATTTCGCACATTTTTAATGGTGGTCCAGTGCTGCAATAAGGGTGATCCAATGGAGTATCAATGATTAAGACTTATTGCCTTCTATGGAAACTCTCCATTGCTAAGCCTTGCAATGAAATGATGAATGAATGAAAAATTAATGTTTGAAAAGAAATGGAAACTGAATACATATTTAATGCATTTCTTTTTGCTAAACCCATATGAAAAAAGAAGGGACCAAAACACTCAACCAAGACACTATGAAAACACAGTGTTTTGATGGTGCATTAATAGTGCAAAATTTCACACGCAAATGAGCTACCAAGGCACTAACGAAGACACCATCTAGAAACTTTGACTAAAACACTATCTAGACACTTTGACCAAAACACTATTAAGGCACTTTTACCAAAACACCATCAAGACACTATGACCAAAACACTATCAAGACACTTTGACCAAAACACCTTCAAGACACTAGCAATTTCAAAGGTGAACTGAAGGTCAGGTCATTATTCAGTTACACAAGCATATACCTTTAAACCGTGTCAACTGCAATAATATGCCCTACCTTTTATTTAATACCCTAAATTTTAAACAATTGCAACTCAACATACAATGAAAACAGCTTGTAGTGAATACATAAGACAATACAATACAATACAATACTTTTATTCACTCACTCCATTTCAAGACAATGGCAATATGAGGATACAAAGAAATGGTACAATATACGAGGCCACATAATAAATACAATATGGTTAGCACAAAATCTGAAGTAGAGCTGCACAATGATATATCATAGTATTAATTTGCATGCGATTTCACGAAAGCATGTACTGTTATAACCGATAATACTCTACCAACTAAATTCATGTCATCCTATTTTCTCTTTCTCTGAAAAACTTATTGATGAATAATTAATATATATAGACATGTTTGAGTACTACCACTAAGTGCCAATACAGCAAACATGTATATATAAACAGCTAGATCCGCGGTGGCTCCGCGGGTCCAGATGTTTATCACCGTGTTTGGATATATTCGAAGTCTTTCAAGAGAATTTTCATCCGTAGAATGGTTATCCAATCGACCTAGAAAATCTCCACATCTGCGTCGGTGCTGCGTAACACTGCACCGACGCCGATATGGCGATTTTCAGACGATGCACTCCCAGGCAGCATAATCCACCTGGGTCACACAACGTCAAATCAACATTAAATCAACGTTGACCCAACTGTTCTTGCGTCAAAACGTTGATAAAACGCTGATTCAAAGCTGCGTGTCCGCACGGATGGTTTGATGAATATGAGAAAAATTCTAAGAACATTATTTAAATTGCTACATACGCAGGTAAGTATAATTAAATGTGTATATAAACAGCCAGGTCTGAGGAGCCAAAGTAAATAGAACATAGCCCTACCTAAACTGGCCCTCCAGATCTGCATGTTAGTCGCCATATATCAATGTATAATAAGTCTAAAAACGAACTTTCCACCATGAAATGGCTGCCTAGCGGGTATCCAACGCCGACAAAACGTTGCATCGGCGCCAATGCAGCGTCACTGCATTGACACCCATACGACGGTCCTCGGACAATGCACTCCCGCCAGGCAGCACGATTGTTTGATAAATAAGAGAGGTTTTACTGAAAATATTTAAAACGTGACATATGCGCCATCCATGAAGTAGTTAGCCAGTGGGTATCCAGCAACAAGAAATCGTCGCACCAGCGTCAGTGCAGCGTTATACTGCACCGACACCGTTATGACGATCCTCGAACGCTGCACTCCCACCAGGCAGTACACTTTGGATAGTTTGATTGAAGAGCTTTATGAAAAACAAAGAAATAAAGGAAAAACATGATTCAGTACATGCATCTGCACAATTAAACACTAAACCATTCTAGTTTTTTTTGTTTGTTTATAGACTTTATATTTATACGTTATAAAACGCTCTCGATTTCTTTAAGTGATGTAAAAATATGTTCTAGAAATATACCTAACTTTCTTAGCACTGATGTATTTTTGGAATTCATTAAGTTTTCATATTTAATAATATTTGGTCTGCTTTGATAATATTTGGGTAGATATAATTTTCTTAAATTATTTAGTTTGTTACAAACAAGGATATAATGGAATTCGTCTCCTATTTCGCTTTTACACAGATGGCAATACCTTTCATTCCGTTCGATCTGTTGCCACCTTCCAGTTTCAATTGGTAAATGATGATTTCGAGTCCTTATTTGAAGTAACGGTTTCCTAAATTTGTGGGGGAGAGATACTAAATATTGTTCAAATCCGAACCTTGTTTTATATATTCTATAGTTTATACCACTGCTACTGTTTTCCATATCCGAATACCATTTTGTTATGAAAATATCAATTAGTTTTTGCTTTACCGCCGCAAGCAGCCATTTTACATTTGGAAAAGATTGAGAGTCCCATATTCCACTAAACCCACATGTAATTAATATGTTTCTTACATTATCTAGCCATTTGAAATTACTATATCCTGAACAATTATACAAGCTGTAGATAATATTATACATAATTGAAGAGTACTTTAACCCAGCAGGGGTTAATAATTTTACCCAAAAAGAAATTATTCTGCAACAAATATCAATGTAAACTGGATAAGTACCCGTTTCCCCATAAACCATGAAATTTGGAGTACTTTGCTTAACATTTAATATAATTTTGATATATTTTAAATATGCTCTCTCAATAATATCCAGTTTTCCGAAGCCCCAGATTTCGCTTCCGTATAGGAGAATCGGCTTAACCATTTTGTCGAAAAGTTCTATTTGCATGTCCAGAGGCAAGGCGAGTGACTTCGATTTTTTAATAAGACTATACATGGCTTTCTGAGCTTGACTTGAGGCATGTTTTTTTGCGGCAAAGAAAGACCCACTACGACTAAACAGAACCCCCAAATATTTATATTCCTTTACCACTTCAACTACTGAATTATTTAGATAAAAACGATAGTTTGATTGTCTTCCTTTTGAAAAAACAACGATTTTTGACTTATCAATATTGACTGTTAGACGCCATTCGTTGCAATAATCATTATTGATTATTGTAGTGAATACATAAGACTGTACTCTATAAATATTTAGTTGCTTAACTGTTTTATATGCCGATGAGTGTATGCTTCTCGACCAAACAAAGAGTTTTATATGTCAATAAAGCACTTTCCAAATTCCTTAAACAAAATGAATAAGTCAGTTTGTTGCTTGATATCACACACTCCAGTATTTCCAATGTTGCATGATGTTTTTCTATATAATAATTAAATGTTCAGGTAAGCATGATCAGACAAAACTAATTAATCAATTGCTGCAGTTGTATAAACACATGAAACAACATGAAAATGCAAATAAACTAATTCTAAAATTATGTTTAAACTACATACACTGCTATTGAACACGCTCCTTTACAACATTTTTCACGATTAAACATTTGAACTAAAATAACTAACTGTATCAGAAGAAACACATTCAAACACTCCCTTTTTACATATGGCTGCCAGATCTGATTTTCTATTGGTCAGAAATTTCCAAATGCTACCAAGACGCTAAGTTTGGCTGCTGGGCCATTAAAACACTTCAGGAGCCAGGTATAAGTTTACCAAGACATTATCAAGACACTGTGGCATTTATCAAAGTTCACCAATGCACCATCAAATTAGCACTCCATGTACAAAGTGGACAAAGACACCATTAATGTACTTTTTTCCAAAAGTAACTCGGAAGTATTTTGGTTAGTGTTTCAGACCAAGGCACTTCACCAAAAAGTGGTTTGATAGCACCTTGATAGTGCATTGGTTGTGTTTTGGTTCAATTCTTTTTCATATGGGAAGGGTGCACAACACAAAACCCAGTGTTAAATGCATTAATAACTTGAAACCAGGGATCAAAACAGCTATTTTCATCATATTTTACAATTAAAAACAATTTTTTTTATTTCTTCTTGCTGCATTGTTGATATTGGACTTTGGAATCCTCCCTGACTGAAGAGTTCCACGTATGGGAAGCCATTCCAACAATGATTTTGAATACATTCTTATCAACTGAAATCAAAAGATTTTGCAGGAAATAGCTAAAGGTGGTATTTATATTTTGTATTTTGTACACTTTCCATCAAAACAGACACAGAAATGATAAAAATTCCAACCATAAAGTAAAGCAATGTATAGTGCATGTATAGAGTATGTATCTCATTTATCTTAACTTCATAGCACTGTAAAATCATCTAACAATATCAGATTGTTTCATTGACAGCTGTTACAACTTACTGATGTCTACAGAAGTTAAACTAAGCTTGGAATACACAAAATGCTGTGACTTATAGCAGAAATACCTTACCAATTCACAGTTTAGCCATAAAATCCAAAATTTACCCGAAGAAATTTGTCAAATTTGGCATTAATTTTGGGTTTAATCACAAGAAATCTATTGACATTGATGTTCTGTTGTCTTAGCATGCTTTCTTATTGCTACTGGCTAAGATTTGATGAATAAGTTTGCATTTTAGTGAAATTTTACACATTTAATATTAAATACCAGAAAAATTCACTTTTCGGCGGCCATGTTGGACGCCATCTTGAATTTCAGTATGAAGAATCCTGTTCCGGACTTGGCACTCAGGCCTAAAAGTTGGCCCACTGTTTTATCTTCAACATAATAGGGCCATCAAACCTTTTCTGTGGAGGGGGTGGAACGAAATTGTTTTTCTTGCTGGATATTTTGAATGGGCTTCTGCGCTATGCTGTTCAAACAGAGATCCGTTGTATGTGATACAATTTATAAAAAAAAATATCACACGACTTCGCTGTTATTCAGTGGATAACGTCGTGTCGTAAAACTCGTATGACCACACGTGCAATAACATTTTGGCGCGTAAGTGTAACGTCATTGACAAAGACCGTGCCAACAATGCGTTTTCTTAATGAAATAATGTTCATTTTGAAGGAGATAAATCTCATTTTAAAGGGTCATATGATAAAGAGAATCTTACACTCGTGGTCACTTCATATGAAATTTATGAAACTCGCCGAAGACTCGTTTCATAAATTTCATATGAAATGACCACTCGTGTAAGATCCTCTTTATTTGCACACAAACAAAATGAAAGCATTCAGGCAGGTCAATGTATTTTGATGTTTACAAAGACCATTAAGAAGTCGTTTCACTTTGGCAGACGATGTAGGCAATCGATATATGAGCCGCATCATGCAAAAGGGGGCTGAAATTTTCCGCGAACTGTGAAGGCCCAACCAATCTGTTGATCAGTACATTTTAGCTGTGCTGGTAAATTCATACGTTGTGTGGGAACGGCAAAGGCTCGGACCTGACAGTGCGGATGCGCAGGCTGGTCTGAGCTTTAACTGTTCGCATATGCACCCACTTTTGTGTGTAGGAATGATACGAAGAAGCTGAATTTAAGTGATACGCTAGTCTGACCAGGGCCCAGATTAAAAACCGTTCCTTATACTAAGAGAAGACCTTGAATTTAAAGGTCGAAAATTTCATGTGTACATAATAGCTTACAAAAAAATACTTATTTGATTTTTTCTTCTCATTACAACTCCATGAACATTATCAGTAGGATCACACAAAAACTGTGGCTTCCGATATGAATCAGACAGAGGGAAATTTCGTCCTTAAATTTAAGGTTGTCCTTAAGTTCAAGAATGTTGGTCAACCTGTGCCCAGTTCTTATTACATGTAGAGTAGATATAAAGGTTAAGGATTTTTCAGTTTGACTAATTCTGGAGTCGGTATGCAGTTATGGTGCTGTTCCACTGCACTGTATGTGGCCCACGGAATACGAACACTATCGTTACTACAGTTAAGGTGGACGAATACGCAAGAACTCTGTTCTTACTTGTTTAAAAAACAGAACAGCGTTATTGTTTATCATCACATCGATGAACTGTTTAGTATACACAATTATAATACACACAGACAATGTCTACCGTAAAGATCCTAAGTTTTCAGGCACATAGGTCTGTACAAACAGTGGACACCGAGATCAGACTGTTCCTTAAGAACCAGAATGATCAAGATTTTCACAGTTTCCATTTCATCTGCGCATTTTTGTCGACATCTATGGTAGAACCGAATAACAGAGAAATAAATAATAGGGCACGGACCGGCTGTGCTTGCAGCAGGTGCAGAATTTGGGCAGTCTGTTTTGGGGATATTTTGAACTTAAACATTGTTTTTCTAGGAAACGAAACGGTGAATTTTGTTTTTGTTTTATTCTTTAACATACGTTGTAAGTTTTACTAAAATAATATGCATAAGCATGCCCCATCGATTGAATATAGTCAGATGTTGGTGACAATTAGCGTATCGTCCGGAAACGTCCGATTTTGAGCTCGGTTGTCAGTTCACTGAAACGACCACAGCGCATATCTTCAATTTTGTTCCTAAATAAATACATTCGAACCTGTTTATGTGGCCATCTCCATTGAGGTGTCACCTGCCTTCAGCAGCCACTTTTCAGGATCCCTAGAGCTAGAAATACAGTGCACCTGAACCGGTATTAAGGGGTCACCTGTCTTAAGCAGCCATTTTTGTGTCCCTTAGGTTAGCCCTTAAGACAGGCTTGACTCTGCTTATTAAATGTGAATTTAATTGCCAACTGTAACTGTGAGCATAATGCATTCGAAAAATATCAATTTTCGGGATATCTTACGATTTTCCTCGATTTCAATAAAACGTAACCAACGTAAAATACAGTTGCGGACAAAAACGCTAGATTTGCTTATTCGTATTTTACATCGGCTCTCTGAAATAAATTCCAAAAACATTCCTGGTAAAGAACTATTCGGAATAGGTATTTCATGTCCGCCTGATTTATATTTACTTTATATTAAAGCTTGATATGATTTTTATGCTCAGAAAATACCACCCAGTATGCAAAATAAAACAATGTGGCTTTGCGGACAAAATTGCTAGATTTTGGAAATTTGTTATTTCTTTAAATCGGATCACACACGCCGAAGTCTGATTTCACAGTTCAAAAATGCAGAATAGGTATTGTATGCCAGTAAATTTTCTACTCACTTATGCTTCGTATTGTTCTTGAATGGTCCCTTGATTTTCGTCGGGTGCCGCTTTTTAGTGCCAAAAATCTGAAGTTTACCCTTTTCTTGAATTGCTAAATCTTGAGTTTTCTTCTAGACGGAAAAGCTTAACTTGTTGGCGTTCCAATGTGAGTTTACGATATGCCACTCGCATCGACGGTGAAAATTTTGGCTGTTTGTGAGCTCTGGTTTCCTATTTAAGCTGTAATAACTGATTTGAACTGCGAGTGCGTTGCAACGTGTTACCGCGTAAAACCTTACGTTGTTTGGCATTCAAGACGGCGTACTTATTTTTATGTCTCATAAATGAAATTTTTTCTTTTTATCATCCAAAAGTTCAATAAATAACCTTTTAAATGGTATAAAATTTATTACGTTTGCTCGTTCGTTGGAAATACTGTATCAGGGGAAAGTTATATTGATGGTTTCAAAAAGAAAATTGTCACCAACATCTTACGTTACGTCCACGTCATCGGGACTGTCTGTAGTTTTATTTTGAGATTTTTTTATGCTGCTACATGTATATAATTTCAGCCGTGACTAGCAGCTTGTCATCGCCGCCCTCCCCATCTTCAGACAGTCAGTCATCACAAAGAGCCATTACACCTCCTTTATCTGACAAAGGTAAAATATACACTCAGCGTCAATGAAAACGCACCAGTTTTATGTCATATACTTCCTTAAATTCAATGATCATTCTATATCAACATGTTATTGTTATCAGTTCGTACCATTTCATTACGCTCTTGATTTTGCTTTGCCTAAACATACGCTGTGAGTGTGTGACGTAACTTTAGCTCTGAAATCAAGAAAAACGAAATTCCGGCATAATTTCACATGGCAGAAATGCTACAATGATGGATTTCGCTACAGCAAAGATAGTCTATCAAATCACTATAGAAAAGAAATCCAGACTGCCGAAGGCAACAAAGTAACATGTAGTCGAACGTCACTATATTGTCACAATTATAAAACAAGAGGTCCATGATGGACCTAAATCGCTCACCTGACTTATGATGAAATAACATGGAAGATCATCTATTTGATGATGGTTCAATTGGAGCAGTTTTGCACTCTCTAATCTATATTCTGACAAAATTTCATGAAGATTGGATCAAAACTGTGCACTCTAGAGTGTACATTTTTTTTTCTAAGACCTGACCTGACGATCTAGTTTTTGATCAGACATTATTCAGTTTCAAACTTGGCCTACATTTCATGAAGATAAACATTCTGACAAAGTTTCATGAAGATTCAATGCAAAAATAAAGCCACCATTGTGTACACAACGGTTTTCTATGATTTGACCTAGTGACCTAGTTTTTGACCTGACAAAACCCAGTTTCAAACTTGGCCTAGATTTCATTAAGATAATCATTCTGACAAAGTTTTATGAAGATTGAACCCAAACAGTGCCCTCTAGAGTATCCACAATGTTTTTCTATGGTCTGACCTAGTAACCTAGTTTTTGATCCAACATGACCCAGTTGTACCCTCGGTCTAGATTTGTTGGAGATAAACATTTTGACAAAGTTTCATGAAGATTGGAACAAAAGTGTGCTCTCTAGAGCATTCACATGGTTTTTCTAAGATCTGACCTAGTGACCTAGTTTTTGAACTGACATGGCCCAGTTTCAAATTTGGACTAGATTTCATAAAGATAAGCATTCTGACAAAGTTTCATGAAGATTGGATCATAACTGTGCCCTCTAGAGTGTACACAAGGTTTTTATAAGATTTGACCTAGTGACCTAGTTTTTGACCCCACATGATTCAGTTTCAATCTGGGCCCAGATTGTATAAGGATAAACATTCTGACAAAGTTTCATGAAGATTGGATCATAACTGTGCCCTCTAGTGTGTACACAATGTTTTTCTAAGATTTGACCTAGTGACCTACTTTTTGACCCCACATGACTCAGTTTCAAACTTGCCTAGATTGTATAAGGATAAACATTCTGACAAAGTTTCATGAAGATTGGATCATAACTGTGCTCTCTAGAGTATACACACGGTTTTTCTAAGATTTGAACAAGTGACCTAGTTTTTAACCCCACATGCCCCAGTTTCAAAGTTGGTCTAGATTTTATTAAGATAAACATTCTGACAAAGTTTCATGATGATAGGATCAAAACTGTGCCCTCTGTGTCATCCTAAGATTTATTTCTATTTTTAGCTCCGGCGGCCATTTTGTTCAGCGGAGTGGAACGGTTTTAGCAATTTTGGTTAAGGGCCATGAGTCAAACATTTCTGTGAAATTATTTTGAAATCGAACCATTGGCTTCAGGGGAGATGTCCTTTAAAAGTTTTTTCTATTTTTAGATTTCTATTTTTAGCTCTGGCGGCCATTTTGTTCAGCGGAGTATAACCGTTTTAGCAATTTTTGTTCAGGGCCATGAGTCAAACATTTCTGTGAATTTTTTTTGAAATCGAACCATTGGCTTCAGAGGAGATGTTGTTTAAAGGGTTTTTCTATTTTTAGCTCTGGCGGCCATTTTGTTCAGCGGAGTGGAACCGTTTTAGCAATTTTGGTTAAGGGTCATGAGTCAAATATTTCTGTGAAATTATTTTGAAATCGAGCCATTGGCTTCAGAAGAGATGTCTTATAAAGGTTTTTTCTATTTTTAGATTTCTATTTTTAGCTGTGGCGGCCACTTTGTTCAGCGGAGTGGAACCGTTTTAGCAATTTTGGTTCAGGGCCATGAGTCAAACATTTCTGTGAAATTGTTTTGAAATCGGGCCATTGACTTCAGAGGAGATGTCGTTTAAAGGTTTTTCTATTTTTAGCTCTGGCGGCCATTTTGTTCAGCGGAGCGAAACCATTTTAGCAATTTTGGTTCAGGGCTATAACAGGAATATTTGTGTGAAATTATTTTAAAATTGGCTCACTGGTTTAGGAGGAGATGTCGTTTGAAGAAATTGTTGACAACGGACGGACGGACGACGGACAAATATCGATCACAATAGCTCACCTTGAGCACTTCGTGCTCAGGTGAGATAAAAATGGACCGACAAAAGTGAATTATGATAAATATGTTACCTTTTGCAACCCAAAATGCTGAGATCAGTCGTAGAAACTGAACTTCAGAAGTTTTGTGGGGCAAACCATTATCCAGCCCGAGCATGACGTTACATGTATAACGTCACCCTTATTTGCCAAACCGCGTCATAATTCCGCGGAGAAAAAGTGGTTTTGTGTCAAGCGACCCTCCAAAGAACGATTCATTTGCAATCAATTGTCTGGCAGAGCGCGAAATAAAGATTTATTACGCTTTAAATGTGTCATTTGAAATCGACAGTGTTCAAACACGTCACTTTTGACGCCACGCTCGATAGCGCCGACTGGTTGACGAATTTAATTTGTAAACAGCCTATCCCAACACAAGAAATTAAAGGTTTATTAAATTGTCTGAACATAAATAAAACAAATATTAAACGAATATAATGTGCCATATATCCAAACCGGTGCGTTTTCATTGACGCAGAGAAGAGTTATAAAGTTTGTTTAGTGGCCAGATTTATTGGTCAGAGGTAAGCTAGAGTTATACAGTTTGTTTAGTGGCCAGATTTACTGGTCAGAGGTAAGCTAGGGTTATATGGTTTGCTTAGTAGCCAGATTTACTGGTCAGAGGTAAGCTAGAGTTATATAGTTTGTTTAGTGGTCAGATTTACTGGTCACAGGTAAGCTAGAGTTATATTGTTTGTTTAGTGGTCAGATTTACTGGTCAGAGTTAAGCTAGAGTTATATAGTTTGTTTAGTGGCCAGACTTACTGGTCAGAGGTAAGCTAGAGTTATATAGTTTGTTTAGTGGCCAGATTTACTGGTCAGACGTAAGCTAGATTTATATAGTTTGTTTAGTGGCCAGATTTACTGGCCAGAGGTAAGCTAGAGTTATACAAATTGTTTTGTGGCCAGATTTACTGGTCAGAGGTAAGCTAGAGTTATACAGTTTGTTTAGTGGCCAGATTTACTGGTCAGAGGTATGCTAGAGTTATATAGTTTGCTTAGTAGCCAGATTTACTGGTCAGAGGTAGGCTAGAGTTATATAGTTTGTTTAGTGGTCAGATTTACTGGTCAGAGGTAAGCTAGAGTTATATAGTTTGCTTAGTAGCGAGATGTACTGGTCAGAGGTAGGCTAGAGTTATATAGTTTGTTTGGTGGCCACTTGTACTCGTCAGAGTTAAGCTAGAGTTATACAGTTTGTATAGTGGTCAGATTTACTGGTCAGAGGTAAGCTAGAGTTATATAGTTTGTTTAGTGGTCAGAATTACTGGTCAGAGGTAAGCTAGAGTTATATAGTTTGTTTAGTGGTCGGATTTACTTGTCAGAGGTAAGCTAGAGTTATATAGTTTGCTTAGTGGCGAGATGTACTGGTCAGAGGTAGGCTAGAGTTATAAAGTTTGTTTAGTGGCCACTTGTACTTGTCAGAGGTAAGCTAGAGTTATATAGTTTGCTTAGTGGCCAGATTTCCTGGTCAGAGGTAAGCTAGAGTTATGCAGTTTGTTTAGTGGCCAGATTTACTGGTCAGAGGTAAGCTAGAGTTATACAGTTTGTTTAGTGGCCAGATTTACTGGTCAGAGGTAAGCTAGAGTTATAAGCTAGAGTTATATAGTTTGTTTAGTGGTCAGATTTACTGGTCAGAGGTAAGCTAGAGTTATATAGATTGCTCAGTGGCCAGATTTACTGGTCAGAGGTAAGCTAGAGTTATACAAACTGTTTAGTGGCCAGATTTACGGGTCAGAGGTAAGCTAGAGTTATATAGTTTGCTTAGTAGCGAGATGTACTGGTCAGAGGTAGGCTAGAGTTATTAAGTTTGTTTAGTGGCCACTTGTACTCGTCAGATTTAAGCTAGAGTTATACAGTTTGTATAGTGGTCAGATTTACTGGTCAGAGGTAAGCTAGAGTTATATAGTTTGTTTAGTGGTCAGAATTACTGGTCAGAGGTACGCTAGAGTTATATAGTTTGTTTAGTGGTCAGATTTACTTGTCAGAGGTAAGCTAGAGTTATATAGTTTGCTTAGTGGTCAGATTTACTGGTCAGAGGTAGGCTAGAGTTATACAAATTGTTAAGTGGGCAGATTTACTGGCCAGAGGTAAGCTAGAGTTATATAGTTTGTTTAGTGGCCAGATATACTGGTCAGAGGTAAGCTAGAGTTATATTGTTTGTTTAGTAGCCAGATTTACTGGTCAGAGGTAGGCCAGAGTTATATAGTTTGTTTAGTAGCCAGATTTACTGGTCAGAGGTAGGCTAGAGTTATACAGTTTGTTTATTGGCCAGATTTACTGGTCAGAGGTAAGCTAGAGTTATACAGTTTGTTTAGTGGTCAGATTTACTGGTCAGGGGTAAGCTAGAGTTATATAATTTGTTAAGTGGCCAGATTTACTGGTCAGAGGTAAGCTAGAGTTATATAGTTTGTTTAGTGGTCAGATTTACTGGTCAGAGGTAGGCTAGAGTTATACAAATTGTTTAGAGGCCAGATTTACTGCTCAGAGGTAAGCTTGAGTTATACAAATTGTTAAGTGGCCAGATTTACTGGTCAGAGGTATGCCAGAGATATATAGTTTGATTAGTGGCCAGATTTACTGGTCAGAGGTAAGCTAGAGTTATATAGTTTGTTGAGTGGTCAAATTTATTGTCAGGGATTAGCTAGAG
Organism: Ctena decussata; assembly: GCA_963989385.1. Taxonomy (NCBI): domain Eukaryota; kingdom Metazoa; phylum Mollusca; class Bivalvia; order Lucinida; family Lucinidae; genus Ctena; species Ctena decussata. Next base: position 46,934,911 of record OZ022499.1, read on the forward strand.
TTATATAGTTTGTTTAGTGGCCAGATTTACTGGTCAGAGGTAAGCTAGAGTTATATAGTTTGTTTAGTGGTCAGATTTACTGGTCAGAGGTAGGCTAGAGTTATACAAATTGTTAAGTGGCCAGATTTACTGATCAGGGGTAAGCTAAAGTTATAAATGTTGATTAGTGGCCAGATGCACTGGTCAGAGCTAAGCTAAGGTTATAAAAATTGTTTAGGGGCCAGATTTACACTTCAGAGGTAGGTTAGAGTTATACAGTTTCTTTAGAGGCCAGATGTACAGGTCAGAGTTAAGCTAGAGTTATATAGTTTGCTTAGTAGCCTGATTTATTGGTCAGAGTTAAGCTAGAGTTGTATAGTTTGCCAGATTTACTGGTCAGGGGTCAGCTATACCGTTTGTTTAGTGGCCACTTGTACTCGTCAGAGTTAAGCTAGAGTTAAACAGTTTGTAAAGTAGCCAGATTTACTGGTAAGAGGTAAGCTAGAGTTATACAGTTTGTTTTGTGGTCAGATTTACTAGTCAGAGGTAGCTATATTTGTACAAATTGTTTATTGGCCAGATTTACTGGTCAGAGGTAAGCTAGAGTTATACAGTTTGTTTGGTGGCCAGATTTACTGGTCAGAGGTAAGCTAGAGTTATACAGTTTGTTTAGTGGCCTAATTTACTGGTCAGAGGTAAGCTAGAGTTATATAGTTTGTTTAGTGGCCAGATTTATTGGTCAGGAGAAAGCTAGAGTTATACAGTTTGTTTGGTGGCCAGATGTACTGGTCAGAGGTAGGCTAGAGTTATACAAATGTTTTAGTGGCCAGATTTACTGGTCAGAGGTAAGCTAGAGTTATACAGTTTGTTTAGTGGCCCGATGTACTGTTCAGAGGTAAGCTAGAGTTATACAATTTGTTTAGTGGTCAGATTTACTGGTCAGAGGTAAGCTAGAGTTATATAGTTTGTTTAGTGGCCAGATTTACTGGTCAGAGGTAAGCTAGAGTTAAACAGTTGTTTAGTGGCCAGATTTACTGGTCAGAGGTAAGCTAGAGTTATACAGTTTGTTTAGTGGTCAGATTTACTGGTCAGAGTTAAGCTAGAGTTATATAGTTTGCTTAGTAGCCTGATTTACTGGTCAGAGTTAAGCTAGAGTTATATAGTTTGCCAGATTTACTGGGAAGGGGTAAGCTATACCGTTTGTTAAGTGGCCAGATTTACTGGTCGGGCAGAGGTAAGCTAGAGTTATACAGTTTCTTTAGTGGCCAGATTTACTGGTCAGTGGCGTTCCAATTTTGAATGAAATGTAAAAACACCAGAGGGCCAATAGCCCTATATTGCTCACCTGAGCACTGAGGTTACAGCAACAAAACACCATGCACAACAGCAATAAAAAACACCATTTATGTAGAGGAAAATATCACAAACATTTATGCAATAAAAAGCTTTATCCCCCTTAATGGCTTCTTAGAAGAAGATCTTTGGCAAAAAAAAAAAAAAAAAAAGAATATCTGCAGTAACACAGAAATAAATAGCAAATATCCATTTCCCCAATTATAAGTCAATGGAAACTTTAAGTTGCCATAGCAACGAATTCACATGGGCAATGATAATATAAAACATATTTTAGGTGGAGGCTAATGTTATTAATATGTATGCGAAGTATCAGCTTCATCCCCCTCATGGCTTCACTTTTCCCATTATGTCAATGGAAACTATAAGTTGCCATAGCAACCAAAGTTCTTATGGGACTGGAAGAAAAAGAATAAAATTTATGTAGAGGCTACTGTCATCAACACGTTTGCACAATATCAGCTTCATCTCCCATATGGCTTCTGAGCAGAAGATTTTTCCCCCGAAAATTTACCCTATATTTTGCTATGGCAACCAATCAAATTCAGCGATTTGGAGAAAATTCATATGAATTTTAGAGGACTACTCAAGAAACATTTCTGTAGAAAAAAATCTAAATAACTGCAGTAAAACAGCAAAAATTGCCTATTTCCATTTTCCCCATTATAAGTCAGTGGAAACTCTTAGTTGCCATAGCAACCAAACTGCTGGAGCAATTGCCATGAAAAACAGTAATTCTATAGAGGCTAGTACTAAGGTTCTTTCTGTAAAGTTTGAGCTTTATTGGCCACATAGTTTCTGAGAAGATGATTTTTTAAATATTTTTCTATTTTTAACCATTCGGTTGCAATGGCAACCAGCCAAATTGCGCAATTTGCATAAATTTCACCTGGTTGGTTAAAGACTATTCAAAGTACATTTCTATGAAAGTTTTGTCAAAATATCTGCAATGGCATAGCAATAAATGCAAATTTTCCATTTTGCCATTATAAGTCAATGGCAACTTTCAGTTCCCATAGCAACCAAACAGCTAGAGCAATTGCCAAGAAAAACAGTACTTTTATAGAGACTAGTACTCAGGTCCTTTCTGTAAAGTTTGGGCTTTATTGGTTTCATAGTTTCTGAGGAGATGATTTTTGAATATTTTTGAATATATTTCACCATTCGGTTGCCATTGCAACCAGCCAAATTGTGCAATTTACATGAATTTCATGGGGTTGATAGAGAAGTACTCAAGGAACACTTCTGTAAAAGTTTTGTCAAAATATCTGCTGTGACATGGCAATGAAAGCAAATTTTCAATTTTTCCCATACAAGTCAATGGAAACTTTAAGTTGCCATAGCAACCAAAGTTCTGAAGCGATTTGGATAATAAACAGTATTATTGGTTCCCCCTGGATATAGATGCTATATATGAAATTTGGTTACAATGGGCCTTGTAGTTACAGAGGAGATGTCGTTTGAAAATGTTGACGGACGGACGGACGGACTGACGGACGGACGGACGCCGGATGCCTGCCTATACTATAATCTCACCTGTGAGCCTTCGGCTCAGGTGAGCTAAAAAAGCCTGAACTGTAGAATACTGAATATGAAGTATTAGATCTATCGTGTATTCAGTTGCAGATTTAACTGTTCTTGCTTCCAAGTTACCATACCATACCAGGCTCAAAATTTACAGAACAAATATTCGAGACGACTACTTAAGAATTGCAAGCTGTAGGAATGTGTCACATCGTAATGTTGTAGTAATTACACTGTAAAAATATCCGTAGATTTTTCGGTAGACTACCTGGAAACCAGCTGCCAGTCCATTCCCGTTATTTTACGGGCGTCTGCCAGAGAAACCATTATAGTGTCGAAGGGCTGTGTGACCAAAACAATACCTATCACATTCTACCCTACTCTGCGTGATGAGTCGTGCAAATGTTTACGGGCGCCCGTAAAATAACGGAAAATTGACTGGCAGCTGGTTGCCAGTTATTCTACCGTAAGTCTACGGAATTGTTTTACAGTGTAGAAATGAGTACAGTTGTTGTCGGATATGCAAGACATCTTACCATGTAATAATTCATTTTATGATTTACATCTTAAAGATACCGTACTCGACTTGCGTATAACTAACGTAGTCAGGATTAGTACAGAAAACAATGATGTAACCATTTGCAGCAAGCATGTATGTGTGAGACCAGACGTCTCTGCTTTTCCAGCGCCACAGTGGTACCGGTAATATTGATGGTATACACGCATTAAACTGCTAAATATCTTGGGAAGACTATACAGTAGGAGAGATTGGCAACTCCATGACCTCAGCAATGATGATTGTAACATGCAAAGGTTTTGTATCTGTTTTTTATTTAGTAATGTCGTTATATTTCAGTACCAGTGATGGTGCCCAGTCTTGATAAGGGTCCCGAGCGATGTTTCTGTATCCGTATGAAATCGACATTGACCAAACGAGGGGTCCATGTAAGATCTTCCGGTTACAGGGTAACACTTCATTTCAATAGTTTTACTTCATTTAGTGACACCCATGAACTCAGGTTAAATTTTATATTTGAATTCGTTAAACGTAACTTTTCAAGATATATATATATATAATATTTTTTTTAATTTAAGCACTGAGAAAATTTGAGTTGCTAGTATAAATCTAGCGTCATAGGCCCAGCTGTTCAACCTAAAGATGTCTTAAAGAGACGTAATTATTTCGGACGTACTGTACGCAAAAACACAACAATACAAAAGCTCCTCTCATTTTTCAAGAAAAATATTAGCATACTTGACTATGTATACTCGAGAGCTCAACGAATCCTTGACTAACTGCTTCGATAAGTTAACGAGGCTTTGAACATCTAGATAAAAATCTTAAAGAGTTCATTCAAGAGCAGAGAACACATTCACAAGAAGGAACATGGGTCATACTTCGAAGTTTCGGCTATCCAGGCCTCATCAGTGACCCTCATAATACTGGCGACGAAAGCCAGAGAAAAGCATACTGTGATTTCTTAATTTTAATAGGGCAGTCGATTCAAAGACTTACTTGTATCAAAAGCGGGTTCCAAATGAATATAAAAAGCGACGGTCTAGAATGAAAGTCTAAACCAATCAAAACTTTCTGAGGCCCAGTAAAACGATGTAATTATCTGATAATTTGTTTCTGTCGCAGGTTGTTATGATCGTCGGTTGCTTCAGAAGGCAGCTATCATTTGATTTAGGGAGAAAATCTGGGGCACCATTATTTGGTCTTGTTGGGATGGCTATAGCCCTTCCTCCTCCTACAATCACAGAGCTGAGGATAGAAGCAGACACATTTATCATGAGACTTACACCTCAGTTTAAAGTCAACTACTGTGAAAATGTGTAAGTTACACTTCATGATAGTTTGCAGAGCTCTAGAAAAGCGGTAGTGTTCGATGATATTTGTTGGAAATTGAAAGGGCATACTGGTTGGTTTACACAATATTTATGCAGTGTAAATTCCATATTTACAAGAAAAGTATAATATATCATGGTACAGGATCTGGCGGTAAGTGCAATGCCTATATTTAAGTCATCTCCTGCATATTGGCATATTGTTTTGCGACTGATTGCCCGTCAGTCCATAAAGTTTCAGGGTTGGTCTAAAACTCAAGATCCTCGAAACTGCTGGAGCCTTGATATATAATGGATGGATAGAACATACAAAATTAGCGGACCCGTATTTTTTCTCTTCCGTCGGCCTTGAACTTACAGAGTTATGCCTCTTTTTCCAAAGATTAAATGAAAGTTTAATACCGATTTCTTAGTAGCGATTTAGGTTTAGATCACCTGATGAACCTTTGGTTGAGATTTGGACTGGATTGTGGCTCTTTGTTCACTTTGACATTTTTTCAACTTTTGAACAGTATAATATAGGGAGCCTACAACTGAAATGACTGAATTTTGCCATTTTGTCCACCTTGATATTTTTTTTCAACTTTTAAACAGTATAGCAGCTTATAGGAGTTCTTTCTATTTAAAAGCTGAAATTGCAATTTAGTACAGTGTTAATGAAAAAATAACAGAACCGTGTGCTTGTTTTTCTTAAGCGCTATACTTACAAAGTTTTGACCCTTTTTCAAAAAAGGTAAATGAATATTTACTTCCAAAATCGTTGACAGGTATGCTCATTTATCACGTAATGTTAGAGGTGCAAATCAACTAATTAACTTTTGGAATAATTTCATAAATAATATGGCTAAATTATGTCCGTTTGTTGACCTTGACATTTTTCCAACAATTGACCGTAAGACATAGATAGCTATTTTTGTATACTATTAGTAAATGATGTGTAAATCAATCTGATGAATGTTATGTTGTTGCACTCATTGCTGGCAAAAGTATGCCCCTTTCTAAATAATAGAAACTCAGTTTAAGTTGAAAGGAGACTTAAGGACTATAGATCTTCGTATAGGTAAAATTCCATTCATGCATTGTTTATGGAAAGTAAGCAGACCCATATTTTATATCTTTTCTGTGGGTCTTGTATAAGTAGAGTTATGACATTTTTAAAACCAGCAATAGGATCTTGATTCACTTTTGGAAACATTTGGAAACATTTTGCTGAATTATGCCCCTTTTTGTTTTTCCAACTGTATCACCAAACGTTCTGATTTTAGGTATATTATTAGTATTAGTATTTAATGTGTCAGTCTGATGACAAGTAGGTTATGGTAGACACCTTCTTAACTTTCATTGGATGATATTTTTTACAGGTTTGTAGGATAACTGAAGAACAACAGCTACTGTACATAAGTACAGATTTAAGGGGTTCTTACGTGTAAAAATGACTTCATAGCTAAAATATACGGGTGCTATGAATTTTGAGGTGTATCAAGAACAATATCCACTTTTGTTCTGAATTAAAGAAATAATCATAAAACATGTATATAATAGAATATATTTATGTTGTTGTATGAAGAATAAACATCTATTAAATAAGCAGAACTCGATTTTCCTTCATCAGAAATATAGATTTTTTGCACCAACATATTCCCAACCCAACTTGTTTATAAAAAACACAATGACCGTCAACTGTACATGATATGCACCTATGTAAATTTGCCTGTAAAACTGCCCCTCGTGTATATATTTAGCAGTGAATATCAGATGAATGCTGGGTGCTACTTAATCAGCAGAAATATTGAACTTGTAAAATAAATTGGGAAATTTTACTTTTCGACTGCTTTAGTTCACGAATTACAGTTCTTTAAACCATGAACATTAGTTTTAAATAACCTTTTCGTGTTAAAAAAACATTCCGACTGCTTTAGTTCATGGATTAAGCTCTTTATATTGGTGCAAAAATATATATTTCTGGCGAAGGAAAAAGGAGTTCTACGTTTCCAAAATTTGGCCAAGCTGAAGTTAGAATATGACTAATTTAATAATTATGTATTTTTCATTCAACAACACAAATATAAACCATAATATGCATAACTTAGGATTATTTCTGTAATTCAGAACAAGAAAGCATATTGTTCTTGTTACATCTCAAAATTCAAAGCACCCGTATTTACATTGAGAAGTACCTTAAAAGTATTTATGAACTAACACCATGATGGTGAGATAGTATATATACTACTATTGAAGCTATTTGACTATTACTCGATGACATCTTTTTTCTGAACTGACCATTCCCTTCAGTAAGGAACCGTCATCATTTGAGGTATAGTTTTTCACAAACACATTTTCTAGTTTCTAATTTCTCCTGGAAAACATGCGTTGTCACCCTTTAGCTGAGGCTGTTCAAATGACGGGATAGCAATGCATGTTGTTGTTTTTTAAGCAAATTTAACCGATACATATATTATCGCTAATTATCATCAAATACTCCCTCTGATATCAAGCACTTTTTTATACTTCTATCTCTGAGCAGTGTAAGGGACGATACGTCATTTTTTTTTACGAAAAGTTATAGTTCAGTCAGGCTAAAGGCAATCCATGCATTTGGAAAATACCAGTTCTTGTGTTTGATTATTCCTTTGATATTTCCAGACACATATGCTGCTGAATCGCTACTTTGAATTAATTATTTCGGACTTCATTGGCAGCGAAATATTAAGTACAGTACAGTATTTGTAGATGACACAGAAGCTTGTAGTAATTGACATCTGATTCTTTCATTTTTCAAATTCAGCATAATATAGTCTAAAACTATTACGTATCCAAATATGCATTAGTTCCCGGTTGACAAAAGCTGCATTATAAAGAATGCTAAGTTGGATTCATTCTACAAAACGAAGGTAACGTGGTCGCTGTTTACTCCATTCTATAAGAACAATATGAAATAAAATGTTTACGTCAGCTAACTAATGCTCCATTCACATGCGCAGATTTACTTACGTGAGTATATTTGCATATAAGTAAATTTGCTCGCGTGAGTAAAAGTCACTTGGAGCAAATTTACTTTGCGTTCACATGGATTTTTTTATTTTATCGATCTTTTATCAAACTTTCAGAGACGATGCACTAATTTGTCATGAACTGGCAATGCAAAAGGAAACTTTTTATGCCCCCAACTTCGGAGAAGTTGTGGGGGCTTATTGGTTTGGGCATCTATAAATCAAGTAATTGGAACTTGAAATTTTATCACATGATCAGTATGAAAAGTAAGCGAATATGTGTTGTTGTTGTTTTTTTTTATTTTTTTTTTCTGCAGGTCACATATTTCCAGTGTTATGCCCCCTTTTTCCGACGTAGTGCATTCGCCTATGGAACATTGTGAACAAAATATCTCAAGAACCCCCTGTGCTAGGATCATGATTATTTGCAGGGTGACATTTCCCACGGTGTAGATGACCTGATTAACTTTTGAAAAATATTCATGAATTTTTTACCCAGTTATGCCCCTTTTTCTACTAAGTGCATTGAAGCCTATGGTACAAAGTTACCCTTACATATAGTCAAGAACCGTAAGAGATAGGAGCTTGAAATTTTATACACCGATCAGTATGAAATATAAACGAACTCCTGTTGGTTTTTTTTTTTTTTTTTTCTTAACAGTTACTGGTCTATCATCTCTATACCCCATGCTAGAGCAATAGATTTTCAGTTATGTATTTTTATGCCGTATATCGTAAATCTTTGGTTGAGTTATTCCCCTTTTTCAGAAATAGGCATTCTATTTAGGAATAACCTTGTGAACAAAATATCCGAAGAACTGCATCAGCTAGCATGTTTATATTTGGCATACAGTTACGGACCAAGGTATTCGGACAATCTTCTATTTGGATTAGACCAACAAATCTCTTTATGTTGATAACTTTTCGAAAAAAGACAGCATGCACCAAATGCATTCTAAAAAGGGCAATATTTCAATATGAAAGTGACTCCATAAAATGTTGTAGAATTCGCAAATACTTTGACTAAATACATCACAATATAGGTTGAAGCATATTTGGTTAAACTGTTTGCAAACTCATCTGAATGTCAGAAGCTGACTTCCATTTAGTAAGATTGTCCTTTCATTGCCGTATTTGGTGCACCCAGTGGTATTGCAAAGATTTTGAAATTTACAAGATATATGGGAAAATTCCGAACACTGGGCCTATCGAAATAGGATAATTTCGAAAATACGTCACTTGCTGATGACGTAGGTTGTTAGGGGTGATTTTGATAGCAACAAGCTTGCAAACAAATTATCTGAAGAGCCCTTTAAGCTATGATCTTTATATCTGACATACAGTTATAGGCCAGTGTGTAGATTAATTGATTAAAGTTTGAGCATATTTATAAATTTTCGGTTGAGTTATTGCCCTTTTCTTGAACACAGGCATTTTATATAGGAACAACTTTGTGAACAAAATATCTGAAGAACCCCTTAAGCTAGGTTCTTCATATTTGGCATACAGCTTTAAATTAAGGTAAAGATCATCTGATTAACTTTTCAGCATTTTGCTTTTATGTTAGTTGAATTAACTTTTTCGCACACAGGCATTTATTTAATACAGACCTTTCCCTTCAGTGACTGCACAGAGACGTTAATTTTTATGGAAAATTTAACAGTTAAAGTCATCTCGTGAACTTGAAGATGGGGTCAAGGTCAGCAAACTCTAATCCGCATTTTGGCTAGTCTCAATGGGAGATTTATCCAAATCTGGTGAAACTCCACTCACTGATTTAAAAGATACAGAGTATACATGATACAGAAAAGTATCCATTCTGTGTCCACCTGTGACCTTGAAAATGGGGTCAAAGTTAACAAAAAATTAGATCTAACTGTAAGTTTAGGAAAAATCTACTCACTGCCTAGTTTATTGTTTTCATCCTTGATGAATATTTGATATACCATGTTTTAAAATCTGTTATAATAGAGTAAATAGATAAAATAAAAAACAAAACAAAACTAGAAAAGGTGTTTGTAAAACACTATGCCCCCAACCATATGCCTGACCCTAAAAGGGCAAAGTCAGTACTAGAAAATATTGACGGAACTCATTAAAAAGTCAATCAGTCAATCTCCTTTTCATCTCCAATCAGCTGACCAAGTTTCAAAACCCTAGCTCAAATACTTTTTGAGATATCTTGCTGCCAAGTTTAAAATGTCAAAATTTTCAAAGGGATGTAACTCGGAAAAAAAATCATGAAATTCGTTTAAAAGCTAATCGATTAATTTACTCATCACCTCCAATCAGCGTACTTAGTTTCAAGTCCCTAGCTCAAATAATTTTCGAGATATCTTGCTGACAAGTTAAAATGCCAAAATTTTCAAAGGGCCATAACTCCGAAAATAACTAATGGTTTTCATTCAAAAATTCAGAAATTTATTTACACATCATTTCTAATAAACTGACAAAAGTTCAAGCCCCTAGCTTAAATACTTTTTGAGATATCCTGCTTACAATGTTGAAATGCCGAAAATTTCAAAGGGCCATAACTCCTACAAAAATTGACGGATCTTGTTCAAAAGGTAATCATTTTATTTACTTAACATTTCCAATAAGCTGGTACAGTTTCAAGTCCGTAGCTACAATACTTTTTTGAGATATCTTGCTGAGAACGTTGAAATGCCAAACTTTTCAAAGGGCCATAACTCCTATAAAAATTGACGAATTTTGTTCAAAAGTTAATCAGTTCATCTACACATCATCTTCAATAAACTCATCAACTTTAAAAGAGCTGGTAAAGTTTCAAGTCGGTAGCTTCAATACTTTTTGAGATATCTTCCTAACAAATTATGCTTGAAATGCCAAAATGTTCAAAGGGCCATAACTCCTACAAAGATTAACGGATTTTGTTCAAAAGTTTATCAGTTCATCTACACATCATCTTCAATAAGCTTGTAAAGTTCGAAGTCCATAGCTAAAATACTTTTTGAGATATTTTGCTGACAATGTTTCATTATGAATTTTTCTCAAGGGGCATAACTCCAAAAAGGGAAACAACTCGGACAAGAAAAAATACGTGTCAGCTATTTTTAGATGATGAATCCATAGGTGAAATTTCAAAACTCTAGCATGCACGGTTCCTAAGATATGGTATGCATGACGAAAGAACGCACGTATGCACGGACTGACGGACGGACAACCCAGAAGCAATATGCCTCCTCAACTTCTTCGAAGTTGGGGGCAGTCAAATATCATAATCATTTTTAAGAAAAAAATTGAGTAGGCGAGCCCGGAATAGTGATGTATTTAGAGTGGGGAAATGGGAGTAGGCGAAATGGGAATACGTGTCAAATTAGGCAAATCAAAGGCGAAATGGGAGTAGGCGAAATGGAAATGAACCACAGAAATAGGTCACAATAACCTGCTTTTGTTTGGGGCTCACGGGGTCGGGTGGTTGGGGAGATGACCCTAAGTCAAGGATGCTGAATTCCTCTACGTCCCATACTATGGTAGGGCATTAAAATACCCATAAGTATATTTGCTTTACGTTCTCATGACGAGAAATACTCCAGGAGTAAATTTGCTTATATGCAAATATACTTTTGCACCTGGTCAGACCTGGGGCAAATTTTACATATAAGCAAATTTGCTTAGGAAAGTATTTGCGTTCACATGACAAATTTACTTACGTGAGTAAAATTGCATACAGAAAAATACTTACGTTAGCAAATCTGCGCATGTGAATGGGGCATAAGAGACGGGAGATATAGAGCACAAGATAGTTCTGTGATATTTTGTGGCCAAATGAGCACTCATTGATTTCTGATTTCTGCGACTGTGTGCTTTCATTTAAATTAATTTGATTTTTATGACCATTAATTTCTGTATTTACTACGATTTATAACCAGCTAGACCGATTTTAGACCAATCTTCAGCTGCCAGTCAGCATTCTTTTTTTCGCTTCAGAATTGCGTCTTTAACCGACTGGAAATCCGAAGATATTTCTGGGAAAGATCTCTATTGTTTCTGCCATCCAGGTGACCTCTTGTTAATGAGGAAAGTGCACACGGATTGTGAGTACACTCTCATAGAAGATCCCCCGCCCCCCTCACAAAATGTCCCGTTTACTTTCTATATGAATAAACGTTCAATATATACTGCTCGCCAAAAGTTTACCATAATAATGAAGTTAGCAGCAGAAATAACTGATAAGGTGGACTTCTTATAAGTAAAAAATGTGTGGTAATTGATCCTATCCGAAGCAGTAATATACAATGGAAATACCTACACATGATTTGTTGAAGAACCTGCTGCTGTTGACAAAAGTTAAGACCACTGTAATTAAAGTACAATTTTTGACACTTTTGAAAAGCTATGCCCAAAACATCATCAGTTTTTAGCTTACCTGAGCCATAGGCTCATGGTGAGCTATTGTGATCAGTCAGTGTCCGTCGTGCGTCGTCAACAATTTGCTTTAAATGACATCTTCTCTGTAACAGCTAGGCCTAGAGCTTTGTATGAAGCATTGCCTAGTGGACCTCTACTAAGTTTGTTCAATTAGTGGCCCTTGGGTCCAAAATGGCCCTGCGGCAGGGGAGGGTGATCTTGGGTTCGAAAATACAATATACTTAAAAACTCTTCTCCTCCAGAATTGCAAGGCTCAGATGCTTGAAATTTAGTTTGTAGTGTTGTCAAGTGGTCTTTTACCAAGTTTGTTCAAATGGCGGCCCCAGATTCGAAATGACCCCGCTCCAGGGGTCCTGGGATTGAACCATAGGAATACTTAGAAAAATATTCAAAACTCTTCTCCTTCAGAACCGCTTGGTTCATCAGAATTTGAAATTTGATATGATACATTGGCTAGTGGACCTCTACGAAGTTGTTCAAATGATAGACCTAGGGTCCAAAATGGCCCCGCCCAAGGTGGTCTTGGGTTTGAACCATAGAAATACATAAAAAAAATCTTCTTCTCCAGAACCACATGGCTCAGATGCTTGAAATTTTGTGTGTAGCATTGCCTAGTGGTCCTTACCAAGTATATTTAAATGGAGGCCCCAGGGTCCAAAATGGTCCCGCCCCAGGGGGTCCTGAGTTTGAACCATAGAAATACATAGAAAAATATTTTAAAAATCTTCTTCTTAAAAACCGCTTGGCTTGAAATTTGGTATGAAGCATGGCATGGTAGACCTCTACGAAGTTTATTCAAATGGTAGCCCCAGGGTCCAAAATGGCCCCGCCCAAGGGGGTCCTGGGTTTGAACTATAGAAATACATAGAAAAATATACAAAAAAAATCTTCTTCAGAACCACATGGCTCAGACGCTTTGAATTTCAGGGTCCAAAATTGTCCTACCCAACGGGGACTTGGGTTTGAACCGTTGCAATACATAGAAAAACAATTAAAAAAAACCCCCTCTCCTTCAGAACCGCTAAGCTCAGATGCTTAAAATTGCTAATGAAGCATTGCCTGTTAGCCCTGTACGAAGTTTGTTCAAATGGTAGCCCCCGGCGGCAGGGGGTTAGGGTTCGAAAATAAAATATACCTAAAATGCTTCTTCTCTAGAACTGGCGGATGCTTGAAATTTGGTATGTATCTTTGCCTAATGGTCATTTGTCAAGTGCATTCAAATGGTGGCCCCAGGGTCCAAAATGGCCCCACCCAGGGGGTCCTAGGTTTGAACCATAGAAATATATAGAAAAAAAGTAAAAATCTTCTTCTTCAGAACCACCTGACTCAAATTCTTGAAATTTGGTATGGTAGAGGTTGAGCGAATGAAAATCTTTCAAGCGGTCCAGGTCACATGACCAACATGGCCGTCACACCCATATATAGAAAACACCTTAGAAACCTTTTCTCCAGAAACAATTGACCGAATGCCTTGAAACTTGGTATTTAGCATTGAGTACTGGAGTTCTACCAAGATTGTCCAAATGATGACCATAGGTTGACATTGACCCTGTTTTAATGGCAAGGTCAAATTTGCTTTCTGGTGTTTTTATATTGGAAATTATAAAAGATTTTGGTGCAAAAGTTGATAACTGCAGTCTGACAACTAAATGAGTACATGACCATTTTTGAGTAATAGAGGTTCAGATCATCCTTTGATCTTTAACAAATGTCTTTCATATTTTGACAGTTTCAAACTATCAGGTTTGTTCAACTGGTGACCCTAGTTTTGACCTTTGGCCTTTCTTCTCATGTGAGTGATTCAGGGCCTCTTGGCCCTCTTGTATTTTTTCACACACTAAATTACCATAGTCTGTAATCGATATATTAAATCTAACTTTGCTACATTGATTGAGATCCAGTCATTTCTTAATCACATATAAAAGACTCTTGTCAACACTTGTCTGTTTAATCATGAACAATGCATTTTTTCCTATGAATTCTTATCATTTTTGTCCTACTGAAAAATAACAGTCTTTGACACTATCACATCACATTTTACATGGGACACTTGGTGTTACGTGGTCTTCTGTCTTCTCCCCAGCACGACATTTTCATGTAATAAAATAAAAGATAAAAAACTATTATTTTACATGAAAAAGTCGGCCCGCAAAAATTCTTCAGTCTGATGATTTGGGATAAAATGTCATCATGCATATGCTTTAGTATTTCTTCTTTCCAAATCCATCAATTATATAGTTTTTACATTTTGCATATTTTCTTGCAGAACTTGTAACAAAGGTACTATAGAGCTGAAATATGCTTAACGTTTGGGGTGGTGTATATTTGTTCATATCACACGTTGTTAAGTACATAATGTAAGCTGATAAGGAAGCACGTTCAATGCAAGACTACTTTCGTTTGTGTCCTACTGAGGGAGAAAAATGGCGGACATTTCCTCGTCGCCTGAAACTGAAAAAATACACTAAGCCCAGCCGTGCTACAAGAAATACGTATGTCGTCAGATATAGATTTCCATGAATCTATCGCAGTTTTTATAGCCTTTATACTATATACTCTGCATTTTTCTGCGAAATTGCCATAATGGTATTCTGGTTTACTCGGTTTAAACGTTACGCCAGAATATTCATATTTCACTCCAAAACAGATCTGGTGATTTCAGAATGGTTTATAATTACTGGTATTTTTTCAGTAATTGCAAAAGGCCAGGTGTTGTCTCCCTCCATTAGACTGCTGAATAAGCATGGCGGGTATGTGTGGGTCCAGATATGTGCGACGTCATTATACAACTCCAAATCTAACGATGACCAAACCATTCTATCTATAGTGCATGTCTTAAGGTGAGTCAGTTTTTATTACATTTTAGAGGCAGGTGCATATTGCTGGGCCTTATCAGCATTGTGCAGCTAAATTCAACATACCATATAGTTATTCCCCCGCCCCCCCCCCCCCCCCCCTCCCACCAAAGGTGAGAGGAAAATATTGGTTTCAGTGCAGATTCCGGGTGTGGGCGTCCCTGTGACAGTTTGTATCCACCATATTTCTTGAATCAATGCGTGGAATTTTATCAAACTTGCATTGATACATCACTGGGACAAGCCAAAGAGCTGATTAGGTTTTGGTGACTCATTTTCTAGGTCACAGGAGGCCTTAGTCTGTTAAATTTACTGCGTCGGCGTTGGCGTAAGCACGATATCTCTTGAACCAATGGACGGATTTTTCTCCAAACTTGCACGGATATATTAATCGGAAAAGCTTAAGAGTTGATCAGATTTTGGTGCCCTTGACCTCATTTTCAAGGTCACAGGAGGACTTAAATTTGTAAAAAAAATCACTAAAATTGCTACATCTCTTGAACCTTTTGCTTGATTCCCACCAAACTAGCATAGATATACATTTGGGGCAATCTCAAGAGTTGACTAGGTTTTGGTGACCTTGATCCCATTTTCAATGTCAAAAGCTAACATACACAAGTTGATTTTTTTTGCTAAAAATGAAATATTTCTTGAACAAATGGATGAATATTCATCAGGTCTGCGTGGATATATCATTGTGACAGGTTAAAGACATGTTAGGTTTTTGGTAATCATGACCCTTTTTCAAGGCCATAGTCTTGTATGTTGGATATCTCAAGAACCAGGTGCATTGATTTTCTCCAAACTTGCATGGATATAGCATTGCGACAAACTTAAGAATTGAATAGGTTTTGATGACCTTGATCTCATTTTCAAGATCACAGGAGGATATGTGAATATTTCAATCAAATTGATATATCTTTTGAACCTTTTGCTCGATTCCCCCCAACCCCCCCCCCCCCCCCCCCCCCACACACACACACACACATAGATATTTTTAATTTTTTTTGGACAGTCTCAAGAGTTGACTATGATTTTGTGACCCGTCTGTACAAAGTACGCTGACCCAGTGGACTCCTTGGACATTGTCTGTGGACTCAGTGGACATTTACCATGGACTCAATGGACTGTCTTGACAATGTTCATGGACAATCTGTACAAAGTCCAGTGAGTCCACGGAAGAAGTCCAGTGAGACCAGCCAGTACGGGCAATGTCCATGGATTCAGTGGACATTATCCATGGACTGTTGACATTGTCCATGGACTCAGTAGACAGTCTGGACATTGTCCAGGGAGTCCAGGCAGACTAGACAGTGTCCATGGACAATGTCCACTGAGTCAATGGACTAACTTGACATTGTCCCTAGACATTGTCCAGTCTGATTTGGTTAAAAAATTGAAGTTAAAGTAGCCAGCCTTTAAATTTAAGTAAAACATTCTAGTTATTTGAATTAATTACTTCCAAACAATTAATTATTCATAATATCTAAGTAGCAAGAAAACAATAAACACCATCTAGGCTCCCACCCATACAGAACCTATAATTTGGCAATATTAATTATAATTTGGCAAAAACACTCAGTGATGATTTTTCAGAATGTTGTAAACAGAATCCAACAGGACAATATAAAAAACCAACGTAATTTGTTTTTAAGGCATCTATCATTATAGATGGACATTCTTGGAATTGTATGTCATGAAATATAAATGACATGCATTGTGAACTGGATGTATGCATTCATTTTGGTTGGATTGCTATAATTCTTTACTCAATAAAATGTAGGGAAAAATGTCAAGAGACTAAGTGGATAATGTCCATGGGCTCAGTGGATAATGTCCATGGACCCTCCTTCCAATACTCCAGCTTGTCCAGCTCAGTATGGACAATGTCCACTGAGTCCATGGACATTCTACAGACGGGGACCTTGATCTCATTATCAAGGTTAATAGCCATATTTTCCCTGAACGTGAGATACAATTTGAACCAATGGCTGGATGCTCGTCAGACTTGCATCGAAATATAATTGTGACAGGTATAAGACAAGTTTAGTTTTTGGTGACCTTGGCCCCTATTTAAAGGGCATTCTTTTATATGTGGAATATCTTTTGAACCAGTAGATGCATTCTCCTGAAACTTGCATGTACATACCACTGAGACAAGCTGATTTAGATGATCTTGAGCCTATTTTCAAGGTCATATTAGAGATGTTTCACATGAGCTTAACGTATAACGTTATTTACCGTATTGACGAAAACCAATACGGTAACTACCTAAACGATGACAACGGAGGCTTATAAGTGATGTAAATATGTGTGTATTTGACGCAGACCTCTGCACTTGGAATACAAACCATTTCGTCTCGCTATTATGTCCATACGTGCGGATTTTACCACGAGAACTTTATTTTCATTAATGTTCGCGGAGACAAAAATTCACGGTTTCGCAATAAAGGCATATTCAAGGGAATTAAAGCCCGCGGATTCCTTATGTTTTCGTATTATTCCTTCATAAATTGTCGGGTTCGCGGGCATTTAAGTATGCACTTTTCTGTTGGCAGCCAAAAAATAAAAATAAATAGAATAAAAATTACTACACTCGAATATTTTAACGTTACATTATTTACCTAAATATCTGATAAGTTTTTGTCCGCTAGTCTCCTGGAAACTGTTTTCAAACATTACATTTTAAGGTACCTGGTTCTTTTATGGTTTATCAGATTGTAGCTGTTGTTTTTATTTTTGAGAATCTAACCCCTAGAGAATATTTTAATCCGTTTTTAAACGCGAAAATAAGATTACGCAAAATTTTATGGAAACACAGCATTCAATAACCCAGAAAGCATGTTTTTCTTTTGTTTGTGTTTGACTTTTTGGCGTGTGACATTTAACAAGTTTGATGTACGAGAGTACCCAGTTCGTGGCCTTAGGCCTAGGTGGACGGGGCGGGGTGGGGTGGGGGGTGGGGGGTCAGGGCGGATCGAAAATTAAAAGAAAATAATATGACATTTAACTATAATGGCCCTACAGGTGTTGGTCTAGCATCAGACCTTCGTATGTTTATTTATTATTATTATCATTAATAGTAGTAGTAATAGTGTTTGTTTAGTATTACCCTTTTAAACTGTAAAACCATTAGATTTCGTAAAATTAGTCCGTTTGTGCGCCTATCAGCCTGTGTGCATAGTTAAAACAATCTTATCTGCCTAGCTACTGTACCTATTAACTTGGGTGCTTCCGAAGCCATGACAGGTTTCATTGTTCTCGCTGTTTGCACAAGGGACGAAGGTACGATCACTGTTTCATCTCAGCTTCGTCAGTGTCTACCTAACGCCCAACCAACATTATCATATGCTATCCTATTCGAATGCATGGAAACGCTAATAAATACCGATTTTCTTATATTTGGTCAGGAAAAGTGTGTGTGTGTGTGTGTGTGTGTGTGTGTGTGTGTGTGTGTGTGTGTAATTACATTGGTATAAAGGACTCTACTGCTCATAACTAGTATACACCCCATATAAGTACATGCTCTGCTGTTTATAGATTAACAACAATAATAAAAATAATTAAATAAATGAAATGAGTATAAAATTAAATAAATCCAAATAAACTAAATCCACTAATTGCATACAGCGGATGGCCTGGTCTGACTAGATTCATTGTACGCCTTTTGATGCACGTGTCCCAAGTTTGACCCCCATATGTCCAATCAATTTTTTTTCAATCCAGTAGACTAGGAAACCCGCACCCAGTGTACCCAGTACCTGAACAAACGGTATCATGATGTCGGTCGGAATTGTCGCTGATGCAGGTCATTGGTGGAATCCGCTTTATCAAACTTGCAAAATTGTACATATGCACGCAAAACGTAACACAGATTGAGACAAAATGTGTCTGTTATGGTTTCGTACCCATGAACTGTGGCCTATTTAAACAAGTAAAACTGGACAAACCCAACAGACATGCTGTAACAGACTGAAACAGATCCTACTTTATTGGTTATCCCCACAGGGATTTCTTTATTAGGATAAGAAATGTGTACTTGAGGTTCATTTTTCTCTACGTCGTTTTGTTCAACACATACTCTGTAGCCTATATCTTGCTCTTCCTCAAGGTCCCGCTATTGACTTTTAGGCGCACCCTTATATAATTGTATTGTCTGCGCCTCGCTGAGAAAATATGCGCTTTAAGTTTTCTTCTCGACGCATCCGAGTACAATTATTTCACTTTTGTTCCACATTTCACACGATTTCACCGGCCAAATAACGCGTATGTCAAAATTTAGCCAATAATATCAAAGATCAAGGAGTTTTTAATCTGTGCTTTTCCTGTTGTACTGCCCTGCGTTAATACTAGCACTCTGTCAGATGTTAATTCAAAATGTTTCTCTTCTTTGTAAATTTACAATGGAAATTTTATCGAAAACAGACACATATATTCAAAACTTTATTTTTTTTAGTGTAAATCTACTTTTGATTTCTACTTTCGGTTTAATACACACAAACATTGAATCATCTTCGTAACTGTTTTGGAATCAGGTCAATCTCAGGAGTGACCGTGATCCATTTTGGATTTCCAAACTGGTCAGCTCAGTCTTAAGATAAGTCATTGACGCTAACCAGTGTCAAAATTACTGTTGCGGGTGCCTACCGACATAGCTCACTTGAGTCATATTCATGAAATGTATTGTCAGCTCTTCACCTAGAGACATATTACGAAACACACTTCCATTTAATCCGCGCCGATTATCTTTTTTTAAAAAATAAAAGATTTTTCATGTTTCAGCTAATCGTGAACACTTTAACTCATCTCATACAAACAATGACCAGATCCATCAACAACAGTCACGACACAGTGTTTCTGACCTAGCAAAAGCAGATACCTGCCATTTAACAACAACGCTTAGGATACATAAGCTCACCTAAAAGTCACACAAAAGTTCCGTAGAGCGGGGCATTATACGCCCGTTTTGTTTTAAAATTGTGGAGAAACAAGAGATGACAGAACTTTGTTCTTAACTGGTATCGTCAATAGCGAGGCAGATATGAAATCACAATAAAAGCTTTACAAAAATGTTCGTGAAGTTGGCTACAAGTTGCCAGTTGCCTATTCAATCGGAAGCTGGCAAATGGCAGCTAACTTCACATTCTAGATGCCAATTCGCAAATTCTCGCGAATTGACAACAGGCAACTGGCAGCTAGATGCCAATTCGATTTGAGACGCTTTTTGATCATAACAGCTGAATAGGTAACTGGCAAACGGCAGCCACATGCCAATTCGCAGATTCCAGTGAATTGGCAACTGGCAACAGGCATCCAGATGCTAATTCGCAAAATCTAGTGAATTGGCAACCGGCGGCCCGATGCCAATTCACAAATTCTTGTGAATTGGCAACTGGCAATCGGCAGCCAGGATTTAAGCCGATTTAAGCTAAATAGGAAACCGGCAAACGGCAGCCACATGCCATTTCGCTAATTCTTGCGAATTGGCAACTGACAACTGGCAGCCAAATGCCAATTCGATTTGCGATGGTTGAAGACAATTAAAGCTACATACGAAACCGGCAAATGGCAGCCAGGTGCCAATTTGCTAATTCTTATGAATTTGCAATTGGCAACTAGCTGCCAGTTTCCAGCTCACAAGAATTTACAAATTGGCATCTGGATGTCGTTAGCCGATTTTCTTATTTAGCTTTAATCCTCTAAAACCCGCTCAAATCGAATTTGCATTTGGCTGCCAGTTGCCAATTCGTAAAACTTTTCGAATCGGCATCTGGCTGCCGTTTGCCGGTTTCCTATGTAGCTTTAATCGTCTTAAACCCTCTCAAATCGAATTGGCATCTGGCTTCGAGTTGGCTGTTGCCAATTTGCAAGAATTAGTGAATTGGCATCTGGGCTTCAAACCCAGAACCCCCTGAGGCAGGACCATTTTGGACCGTGGGTGTTGTTCCATTTGATCAAACCTGGTAAACTCTGAGGACCACTAAGCAATGTATACCAGTATCAAGCATCCGAGCCAAGTGTTTCTGAAGAAGATTTTAACATTTTCCAGTGTATTTCTATGGTTCGAACCACTCCCTGAGGCGGGGCTATTTTAGATCCTGGGGCCACCAATTGAACAAACTTGATAAAGAACCACTAGGCAATGATAAATACCGAATTTCAAGAATCTCAGCCTAGCATTTCTCGCGGAGAAGATTTTTAAGTTTATTTTATTTTCGACCCCAAAACCACGTGCCGCAGGACCATTTTGAATCCTGGTGCTGCCGTTTGAACAAAGTCCGTAAAGTGTATTAGGCAATGCCTAATACCGAATTTCAAGTATATCAGCCTAGGGGTTCTGACGAAGAAGACATTTGAATAGTTTTGTATGTATTTCTATGGTCCAAACCCAGAGACTGAGATAGACAGACCCCTGAGGTAGACCCATGGACCTCTGTTTGACCAAACTTGACAAAGGACAACCCGGCAATGCTACATACCAAATTTCAAGGGTCTGAACCGACTGGTTGTGAAGAAGATTTTTGAATATTTTTCTATGTATTTATATTTTTCAAACCCAGGAACCCCTGGAGCGGGGCCACAAATAAAACAACCCACGTGGCAAAAGTCGAGTCCGTTTGGCTTTAGTTCAATCTGCACACATCCGCAGTGTTGTCCGTGCATCTGTACCTTTGTTATCGCGTTTCCCACACTGTAATTCGGTTTTCTAAAAGTATGTATTTCAGTCCATACGCCCATAAAACTTCCGCTAATAAATACACCCACATAGCTTCTGCTAGCATGTCTAGCATGTCTGGTCTGTTGGGCTTAAGTCCGGGATGAAAGACCGACAGACCTATGGCGCTAATTTAGGTAATAATAATGATGGTGCATATATTTGTGAGTAAAGCAGGTCGCGGCTGTCAACTTTTCGGGCAGGTGACCGTTAGTCAAGGACTGGATGTTGTGATGGGGGATGCTTAGTGGCTGAGATGCGCGAGACCTATTAGAAAGTGGTATAGGTGTGTATGTGGCGTATCCTAGGTCGCGGCGACCTACTTTATAGAATGGTAGGGTGGATGACGTGTAAGAGTTTGGTATAGTAATACACTTTTGGGATGCAAGTGGACAGAGACAGAAATGTACTTACAACCTGCCGGAAAAGAACATGTTCACCAGTGTTAAAATGAACTAGGTTGCGGCAACCTATATTTCGGTAATTCAGTTGTGCTTCAAATGCTTAAACTCCATCACAGAAACCGATCTATCACTCGGGGTCACTTGTTCGGACACTGGAAGACCGCAGCGACCTAGTGAACTATGCATAGTTTTCTCACCATCTCCAATGCATAGCAGACACTAGGTGCGTCGTCAGAAAGTATCAAACTCCCTCAAAAAATCTACCGACTGAATACAGGAAAAAGGCCTAAACTTAATTTGCTCCGGTTATCAGGTTGAGGACGCTACGGCGATTTACTTTTTTTGATAAACCACCTGGAGTGATTGGTGTGTTTGGGATATAAAGGGGCTGAAAGGGAGAAGGTCAATATTATAAATTGAGCCGCGACACGAGAAAACCAGCAATGTGGTTGTGCGCTCAGCGCAGACTCAGATCAGCCCGGGCATCCGCCCAGTCTGATCAGGGTCTTCGCTGTCCGCATGGAGGTAGCTTAGTCCCTTAGCTACCCTTTAAGCGCTTAGCGAAGGCGCTGATCAGACTGGATAGATGCCCAGGCTGATCTGAGTCTGCGCTGAGCGCACAACCACATTGTTGGTTTTCTCGTGTCGCGGCTATTTTAAAAGTCATGTCCACATACGCACGAACGGACGGGCGCAGCAACATCAAACAGATAACTATGCCTCGCTCACAAATTCGGCTTGACATGAAATGAAAATATCAGACGAACCGCTTTTACTTACTGGTTTTATACTTCTATGCTTCCGTAGTTTCCTTTTATCGGCAATAGCGTCAATAGCGTGATTTAGGTGGTGATAATCACTGATTTGGGGTGAAGACAAAATTCTGCATAAAACACTCAAAATACAACTGAACTTTCCAAAACTTAGCATATGCCTTCTTTATGTTGTTTCTCACAATTCAGACTCCCAAAATGCAGCATTTGTTAATGTTAAAAAGTGTATTTATAAGGAAAGATCAAAGGGTAATTTTGTGCGCAATAATCTGAAAAAATAACATTGTTATTGAAAATATACTTAGTGCTGAGAGTTCCTTGTTGCATAATAGAGAGCGCCCAAGCAATTATTTTTTCGAACTCTTTCACACATTATCATGCTGAGCAGATGAAAAAAGATGCGGTCTGTGTCCAAATTTTTCGTCAAAACACACAGGTGAGACTATTTTAACAAGGTTGAACAATTTCATCTACACACCAGTGATCATGTAAGTAATGTATTATTGATACTGTAGGTGTTACATAGGCATGCTTGCCCACCCTATATTTAATAAATGTATCCAGTGTACATTACCTTGTACATGGTTGAACATTTGAGAAAAAGCAACCGTTTTCATCTGGTCTACATTACAATTTGAGAAAGAGTTGGAATAAATAATTGCTAGGACGCTCTTCATTATGCAATAACGCACCTTCAGTACTACGGAAATTGTCAATAACGATGTTGATTTTTTAGATTAATGCGCACTACCCTTTGATCTTTCCTTATAAAAACACTTTTTAAGCAGCATGTACGTCTATCTTGTATTCTAAACTGTAAAGAACAACAAAAATAAGAAGTCTACTAACTTTCAGGGAGATACCTTACTTTTTTATTGTTTTATGCAGATTTTTACATTTACCATAAAAATACGAAAAGCTTATGTGAAACATGTCTAATAGCACTAAGTAATTTTCACTATGAATGTACTGTATTTCTTGAATCGGTGGATGGAAGGTAATCGGTCTTTTATGGATATATAATTTCAAACAGAAGAGATGATGACATTTAGGATGAAACAAGAGGGTGGGAATGCACTCATGGTGGATATAAAGGGATGGGAAGGAGTTTGTGGGGTGACATCTGTTTTTCTCTGGAAAACATTTCTAGTTAGAAACTTGTTTTGTTTATACAGCCAAAACTAACCTTTAAATATATTATACAGCCAGAACTAACCTTTGAATATGTATAGTCACTTGTTTCTGAGTAGTACCTTCATTGTTCGCTGTAGCAAATCCTCTGCTGCCATACATTATGGGAACGCGGAAAACTGGGAGCGGGGAAAACGGCATCTATAATACCTTTTCTCATAGATTTTGTAAAAATTAAAATTGTTTCTCATACAACTAAAAGTTCATAAAACTTGATCTAACGTGTTGTGTAGAGAATTGTATTTAAACTTGTATATATCTAAATAAAGCAGTAACTGCAAATGTTTGTTTACATTTTAAGGTAGCTAGATACGCCCTATATTTTCAGCTATGTTTTTCGCCTTTTGTGACTCTCTGTATATTTTCCTATAAAACGAACCCATTTTAGATTAAGGTTACTCTTA
Source organism: Ctena decussata (assembly GCA_963989385.1). Classification (NCBI taxonomy): domain Eukaryota; kingdom Metazoa; phylum Mollusca; class Bivalvia; order Lucinida; family Lucinidae; genus Ctena; species Ctena decussata. Next base: position 46,959,339 of record OZ022499.1, read on the forward strand.
AATGTAAGAATTTGCTCTTACGAAGAGCAGATTTTCACCTTTAAGAGAAGCCTCCTGTACGGAAGAAATATTCTTCAGAGCAAGATTTATCACTCCACCTAGCATTCCACTTATTAACAGAAGTATACAATTGTTTATTTCCAGCGCTGTAGAGCACAAGGACTGTATCCTGTCTCTAAGTCAACAGAATAGTTGCCCAAAATTCAGTGTTCAACTTCTAAATAATGAACCTATCAACCCGGAACGTGAGTATATATATCGCACTATATTTTGTTATACCCCCGCAAACTGTGTTTGAGGGGGGTACATGTATACTGTTTTACGTTGTCCTTCCGTCCGCAACACATTAGACTTGCTCCGATTTGTTTCAAATTTTGTCCATGGATGCAGCATGTGAAAAGAGTTGATACATATTTTTCAGATTTCCGCGGATGAGTTTTAATGCTGAGTTATGCCCCTTATATTTTTCATAACAAAAGTTTGTTAACGCAACTCCTCCTAGACCGCTTGACCGATTTTTTTTAAAATTAAATATCTGAACACATGTTGGTATGAAATTGTGCATTAAAGTTTTCATTTTGAAATCTGACCCCTCTTGCCTGAGTTATGCCCCTTTTTTACATTTTTTGCCCTAATTTTGGGGGCATTTAGTCATTTTTGCTTTGATTTTATTCAGACTTGGTTCATAGATGCAGCATAAGAAAATAGTTGACACATGTTTTCCAGTTTTTCCCGGAAGCATTTGCCTGCTGAGTTATTCCTCTTTGTAATTTTTGTAATAAAAGTTTGTTATCGCTACCCTCCAAAACTGTTTGACAGATTTTGTGCACTTAGGTTATAATTTTAATTACCAACCCTTTTTGCCTGAGTTATGCCCCTTTTTTATATTTAATGCTTTTGTACATAGGATTTTTGTCATGTTGCTTCCATTTTATTTCTGTTCGGTGCAATGATACAGGAGGAGACAACAGATGACAAATATTTTTTCAACTATTTCCAGAAGAGTTGTCTGGCTTAGTTATGCCCCTTTATGGTTATTGAAAAGAGAGTGTTGCTGCTGCTTCTCCTTAACTGTTTCTCTGACATTTTTAAAATTAAGTGTGTGAACACATATTGGTCTATAGATGTGAACTGAGTTATAGGCTTGAAACTTCAGCATTTTTTCTGAGTTATGTCCCTTTTCAGTTTTTTTTTTTTTTTTTTTGCCATTCTTGCTCGGATTTCTTTCAGATTTGGTCCATGGAGCCCCATCATAAGAAAAAGAGAAGACATAGATATTTCCAGTTTTACCTTCTAGAACTTTAAGGATGAGCTGTATCTGTAGGTTTTTAGCTCACCTGAGTCATCGGCTCCAGGGGAGCTGATAGGATGGGAAGCCGTCGTCCACCCACAATTTCAAACGACTTCTCCTCTGTAACCGCTGGGCGGATTGTAACCAAATTTCATATGTAGCCTCTTGGCGTTTTAGGAACGAAAAATTATTCAAACAGTCCTGGTCACATGACCAACATGGCGGCCACGCCCATATATGGTAAAAACCTAAAGAAATCTTCTTCTCCAGAACCAATTTGCCGATGGCCTTGACAGATGGTATGTAGCATTGGGTACGCAAGTACTACCAAGATTATTTAAATTATGACCTTGACCTTTTTACGGTAAGGACAAATTTGCCTCCTTGTGCTTTTATGTGGCAAAAAGCTAAAACACAAGATATCTTGGAAACTGTTGAAGATATTGGGCTAAAAATTGGCATCAATAGTCATCTTAATGAGTACATGAAGATTTATGAGTACAAGAGATCAATGTCATTTTTTGACCTCTGACCCAGAATTCTCATATTTTGACCATTTCAAACAATCTCCTCAAAAACCACTGGGCAAATTGTAAATAGAGCCTCTATGGGTTTAGGGAATGATAATGTGTTCATACTGTCCAGGTCACGTGACCAACATGGCCGCCACACCCATATATGGTAAAAGGCTTTAAACTCTTCTTCTCTAGAACCAATTGACAGATGGCCTTGAAATTTGGTATGTAGCATTGGGTACTGGAGTACTATCAAGATTAAATTATGACCTTGGGTTGACCGTGACCTTCTCTACGACAAGGTCAAATATGGGAAAATGCTAGAACAAAAGATTTCTTGGAAAGTTTTGAAGATTTAGGCCTAAGAAATGGTAAATGCAGTCGTCTAAATGAGTACAAGAAGATTTGTGAGTACAAGAGATCAAGGTCATTCTTTGACCTTTGACCCAGAATTCTCATATTTTGACAATTTCAAACAATCTCCTCAAAAACCAGTGGGCCAATTGTAACTAAATTTCAAATAGAGCCTCCAGGGCTTAAGGGAATTAAAATGTGTCCAGACGGTCCAGGTCACATGACCAACATGGCCGCCACACCCATATATGGTAAAAACCTTTAAAAATCTTCTTCTCCAGGACCAATTGACTCATGGCCTTGAAACCTGGTAAGTAGCATTTGGTACTCCAGTACTATCATCATTGTTCAAAATGATGACCTTGGGTTGATCTTGACCATTTTATGGCAAGGTATGGGGGGGGGGGGATACTAGAACATAAGATTTCATGGAAAGTTTTAGGCCTAAAAATTGGTAAATACAGTCATCTTAATGAGTATACGAAGATTTATGATTACAAGAGGTCAAGGTCGTTTTTTACTTTTGACCCTGAATTCTCGTAGTTTGACAATTTCAAACTTCTTCTTAAAAGCCACTGAGCAAATTGTAACCAAAAATCATAAAGAGCCTTCAGGGGTTGAGGGAACAGAAATTCCTTCAAATGGTCTGGGTCAACATGGCCGCCATGCTCATATATGGTAAAAACCTTTAAAAATCATCTCCAGAACTAATTGACCGATGGCATTGAAAATTCGTATGTAGCATTGGGTACTACAGTACTATCAAGATTGTTCAAATTATGACCTTGGGTTGACCGTGACATTTTTTAACGGCAAGGTCAAATATGGGAAAATGCTAGAAAATAAGGTTTCATGGGAAGTTTTGAAGATTTTGGCCGAAAAATTGGTATATGCAGTCGTCTTAATGAGGTCATGAATAATTATCAGTACAAGAGGTCAAGGTCATTCTTTGGCCTTTGACCCAGAACTCTAATATTTTGACATTTTCAAACATTCCCTCAAAAGCCAAAGGGCCATTTATAAACACATTTCATATAGAGCCTCCAGGGGTTGATTGAACAAAAATTCGTTCAAATGGTCCAGGTCTCATGACCAACATGGCCGCCATACCCATTTAATATTTTTCTTCTTCAGAACCAATACACCAATGGCCTTGAAACTTGGTATAGCATGGAGTACTAGAGTACTACAAAGACTGTTCAAATGATGACCTTGGATTTACCTTGACCCTTTTTGCGGCATGGTCAAATATGGGAAAATGCTAGAACAGAAGATTTCATGGAAAGTTTTGAAGATCTGGGCCTAAAAATGGTATATATGGGTGTCTTCATGTCTGCATGAAGATTTATGGGTACAAGAGGTCATGGTCATTTTTTTTACTTTTTACCCAGGACTCATATTTTGACAATTTCTGACTTAGGAAAAAGCCACTTTGCCAATTGCTCAGGTTAGCGATTCCAGGCCTCATGGCCCTCTTGTTTTTAACATGTAACTTGAATGCTGTGTACATGTAAAAGTTGGAGTACAAAAGCAAACAAAGTGCTTAATGCGGGGGGTATTTAGTAAGCCATGCTTACTGCCACCTCTAGTTACGGTTTGGCAATCAACGCGTGAGTGCACCCTTTTACTAATATCTGTTTTCCGAGTCCAAACGACATTCAAGAGCGATTAACGGATCAGCTGTGCGTGGCCCTGCAACACCTCATTTCTATTTTGAAAATTTGCTGACATTAAAATTGATTTTTAGGCGCATTAAAGCTCACCCGAGCCGAAGCCTCCATGGGGGAGCTTACATAACAGGCAGGCTGCATTGTCCATCCGTCAAAATATCCAAACGACGACGCTGAGCCGATTGTTACCATAGTTCACATGTGGCCTCCGGGGATCAGAGAAACAAAGGTTTAAGCAAGCTGTAATGGTCACATATATACTCATTATACGGTAAAATTGTTCTCAAGAACCAAAACGCCGATGGTTTTGACACATGGTATACCACATTGTATACTCAAGTGCTATTAAATGCTGATCCTGATTTGGCTCGGCCCTTTTTATGGCTATGTTAAATTTGATTCCTTTGCAGTTGTAGGAAAACACGTAAACGGAAAATTTGTACGACACTTTTAAAGTTTACCTAACATATCCTGGTACATATGGTCCAAATGAATGACCTTGACCCTTGGTAGGCATAGCTCTTTATTCACTTATTTTGACTATGTATATATATATACAGCAAGATACTTATTTGACTATATATGCCAAGTTCTACATCATAAACTTCAAAAGTTTCTTCGAAATCTTCCGTTGTACCAAGTTGTAAGGGAATCAATAATTTGGTTCTGGAGTAGAATTGTATTAAGGGTTTTCTTTGTATGGGCATTGTGTCCTTCTTGGCCATGATGTCCTTCTTGGTCATGTGACCACAACTTCTATATCATAAACTTTAGTTGTTTGTTTCGAAAACTTTTGTTGTACCAAGTTGTAAGGCCATCAGTCATTTGTTTCTGGAGAAGATTTTTAAGGGTTTACTATGTATTAGCATGATGTACATCTTGGTCATGTGACCACAACTCTGTATCATAAACCTTAATTGTTTCTTTAAAATCTTCTGTTGTACCAAGTTGTAAGGTCATGAGATCACAACTTCAAATAAACTTTGGGTTTAATCGACACCATGGTTTTTGGGAGGAGAAAATGTAAGAAACTACTGAAACGTGACAAAGGTCAATGAATGACCCTGACCTTTGGTAAGCATAGATCTTCAGTCACTCATTTTGACTATATACACACTAATATACATATTTGATACAGCAAGTTCTGCATCATAAACTTCAAAAGTTTCTTCGAAATCTTCTTTGAAGTACTTTCCCATATACATGAAGATCTATGCCTACACGGTCATTCGTCGGCCTTCATCCAAGGTTACTCTTTCTTCAAGACTTTCAAACCTCATGTCCCGTAAAATTGCTGTGCCAATGGAAGCTGATTTTAATGGAACCTTCATAGGTCATCTGAATGGAAGTTACCCTGGTTCAACATTACCCCTATAGTACGTTGGCGGAAATTTGGGCAAGGAAACTGCCCTCCATGTTTAAGCTCACCTGTCGAGATGAGCTTATAGTATAGCCTTGATCCGTTGTCCGTCGTCGGCGTCCTCACTTATAATTACCAGTATCTCCTAAACTATCTGGTCAATCTTGATTAAATTTTATGTGTAGCATTGTTAAGGTTAGGGACTGACTGCATGAGATTTAAGGGGAAATAAAATTGGAACTCTAGTTGCCATGGCAACATATATCTTCCATCATCTTATCATGAGAAAGACTTGAAAAAATCTTTTCTGAAACCATGGGGCCCAGAGTCTATATATTTAGTACATGTATGTAGCAATGTCCTCTACATAAATCCTGCCAATCCTGCCCCTGGGGCCCAAACTGCCACACCCAGGGGGGGGGGGGGGGTCTTTGTTTGTATAGAGCTATATGGCTTAACAACATTAAAAATATTCTTCTCTGAAACCATGAGGCCGAGAGCTTAATATTGAGAATGCAGCAATGTTTAGTGGTCCTCTACATAAACCATGCCAATCATGCCTCTGGGGTCCAAATTGGCCACACCCCAGGCAGTCATTTGTTTAGATAGAGGGACTGACTGCATGAGATTTAAGGGGAAATAAAATTGGAACTCTAGTTGCCATGGCAACATATATCTTCCATCATCTTATCATGAGAAAGACTTGAAAAAATCTTTTTCTGAAACCATGGGGCCCAGAGTCTATATATTTAGTACATGTATGTAGCAATGTCCTCTACATAAATCCTGCCAATCCTGCCCCTGGGGCCCAAACTGCCACACCCAGGGGGGGGGGTCTTTGTTTGTATAGAGCTATATGGCTTAACAACATTAAAAATATTCTTCTCTGAAACCATGAGGCCGAGAGCTTAATATTGAGAATGCAGCAATGTTTAGTGGTCCTCTACATAAACCATGCCAATCATGCCTCTGGGGTCCAAATTGGCCACACCCCAGGCAGTCATTTGTTTAGATAGAGCTACATGTATATAGCTAAAGAAATCTTCCCCGAAACCATGTGCCACAGAGCTTATACATTTAGTTTGTAGCAATGTTTAGAAGTCTTCTACATAAATCCTGCCAATCATGCCCCTGGGGTCGAAACTGGCCACACCTCAGGGGGTCATTTGACTATACAGCTATAGAACCTTGGGGTCATTTACTTTTTTCACCTATCAGGGGTGAGGGTGGGAAGGATTCGAAAACAAAAATCTGGTGAGACTGGGAGGGTACCGCGGCCCTCCCTCTCTCCCAACACCTGATAATAAATGACTCGTCCCTTATTAAATTTGCAGAAAATCAGGACATCCATAAAACTTCGGACAAGTTCCAGTTTCAGCCAGATCGGAGTAGTTATCTCAGGATTACATGCCCTTACAAGACCTTAAAATTTCCCATAGACAATACAGTTAGGCATTTCATCTGTATCAAGCAACCTGAATCATGCATAAGAACTGAAATATTTGGACAATAGCTGCACTATAATAAGGTTCAATAATATGTACCGCTATACAAGTCAAAAATCCAATCCCTCTCCCCACATTCTAGCTTTTATTCAGAATTTCACTACGGTCCTGTTATTATTCATTCTATATAAGGGTAAAAATTCATGTGTGTCAAGCCGCCTTAATCATATCTAAATACGGAAATATTTGGACACTTGTAGAATCTTAGTTAGGTTTGCTTCTTGTGCAGCACTCCTGGACCAAAGTATAATTGTTGTTTCCTCCTATTTGTAAATGTTCTACTACGGTCTGTGAAAACTACACTATTCCAACATACATGACTGTTCAGGAAAATCTGCTCATTTTAGTTCCGGAGTCCAATGGCACATGTTTTTAGTCTCATTCATTAGTTACTATATAACTTTTTACATTTCAAGCAAATCTAAGCCTCAGCCTATTGAGATGGAATTTTTGGAATGGGGTTATTGAGTCCTTACTCTGGGTCTGCCGAACCCATGCCACACCCAATATTTAGTCCGAACTCCGTGTCAGCCGAACCTATGTGGGACCCAGTCTTTAGTTCCAACTCCGGATCTATCGAACCTCTGTCGAACCCAGTCCTTAGTCCGAACTCCGGGTTTGCCAAAGTTATGTCGGACCCAGTCCTTAGTCCAAACTCCGCATATGGAGAAAATCTCATCGCTGCCAAATATCAGTATCGGACAAATGGATTAGTCAAAATACAGGTAATCTCTCCGTATATTTCCGCCAATGTACGAAGCTGTCTTCGGAATTACCTGTGGTGTCAAAATCGTGTGTCAACAGCTAACAACTCATTTTGCGGACAAAGGCAATCTATGAATGTGCCCGCGTGGTAGAAATTACGTGTTCAAGATCTACCGTTTTATAACGTTCGGCACCAATTACATTTGAGCCGCTACACGACAAAATAAACAAAGTGGCATGTGCGCCATGCGAAAACCTAGATCAGCCGGGTATCCGTCCATTCTGATCAGAGTCCTGGCGGCATTCGGGAAGCTTAGACCCTTTAATACCCTTTATGCGCTCATCGAAGACTCTGATCAGATTGGGCGGATGACCAGGCTAATGTAATCCTCGCGTGTCACAAATGCTGGTTTTGTCAGTTGCTTATAGCGAAGACTCAGATTAGCCAGGACAATGCACAGCCTAATCTACGCAAATATGACTCCCAACTTAAATACAGGGTGAATAAAATATTTTATTAGCCGATTTCACAAATGATTCGGTTTAGAAAAATAAGTATATAGATAAATTATTAAATATAAGCAAGCAATCTCATTGCTGTTTTGTGTGTGTGCGAGATAGATAGATAGATAGATAGATAGATAGATGGCTAACTTCATATGCTAACTTCATATGCTTGAAAACTGCCTGAGTGGAGACTATACTAATATAGTTGACATACAAACAAATACATGTAAACAACAGACATGTATTACAGGTACGCCGTAGATGCGGTATAATCCAGCATCTGCAACTAATATTTGGACCAACATTTTGAAATATCTTATTTTCGTCTATTTAGGCCATAAAAATTTTTAACAAAAAAAAAGTGTACAGATTATTAAATCCATCAGATTACCGCACACAAGGAATATCGTTTAATTATAAAATCCAAACATGATGTAAAATATTTGGAGTGTATGTTTCGGTAACAAATAAATTAAGCTGGATTTGCAGACTTTACAAATAAACTCACAAAAATACTGAGCATCAGTCTGTATTGATCACAGATGTCAATTTCCAACTTGAATGATTTGAGCAAATATTGAGTATAATAACCAGATGACAATTGTATCGTCATTCTTTATTTCGGCACCAACAGTTTTAAAATCTATTTAATTTGTTTGCTTTTATAGAAAATAATTTGTATAGCCAGAAATTAGTTTCTTTACTGTTTATTTTTTTTATATCATCATTATTTTAAAAGTAAAACAAGCAAACGATATAATTGTTCTTACTCCGCTATTTGAAAAAATAATGGCCAACTAGTTGATTAGTGTTAGAAACATTCTTTTAAAATGTATAATTGCACAGCATGCATTTGTTAATCTCAGCCATATACGGTCATAAATACAGCCGGGAGCAATTGTTATATTTATCTAGCTCAATACCTCACTCTCCGTGACACTTCGTGGAAAGGACGGAAAACTCCGAAGTATCACGACAAGGAAAATAATTTAATACCTTGTATAGAAATAATAAAAACAGACTATTTTGCTTTTATTTTTTCAAAATAAAAATTATACCATTAGAAAGGGGAAATATTTCTGTACATGAAACTATTTGCACACGCTTTCTATCGTTTTCTCTTTTCGAAGAAATAAGTGCGAAAGGGACCTACATGCCCTTAATATTTTCCGTTTTACTATATATTTATTACATTTATATGGTACCTCTACTTTTTCTAAAAACAGACAATTTTCCTATTAACTCAAAAGTTTGTAACTTACATCTTTATAAAGCTGAGATAACAAGCATTTCAAAACCGTTTGCACAGGAATGATAACTTTAATACAAATCGTGATTTATAAGTTAAAACATCATCTTCCATTAACCGTCAATGTAAATTAACGAGTATACCTGGCCGTTGGTGACAATGAGATTTTCTCCATATGGGTGTACCGAACCCAGGCTGGACCAAGTCCTTATAGTCTGAACTCTGGATCTGCGAAACCCATGTCAGACACAGTCTTTAGTCTGAACTCCGGGTCTGTCGAACCCAGGTTGGACCCAGTCCTAAGTCCAAACTCCGGGTCTGCCGAACTCATGTAGGACACGGTCTTTAGTCCAAACTCCGGGCCTTTACGCCAAATCCTGGTTCAAAACACAATCCTGGTTTAGTTAGAAATTCGGTCATTTTGTTAATTTTGCCTTAGACTTGCTTGCCCTTGTGTGCATATATTTGACCTTGTCTCAGGCATAGCCTATTTATTAGCTCACGTGAGCCGAAGTCTCACAAGGTGAGCGTATAGTATAGGCTTGGTCCGTCGTCTGTCGTCCGTTTACACTTTTAAGCATTAATACCTGCTAAAGTAGGTGGCCAACCTTGATCAAATTTATATTTAGCATTGTTGGGGTGCGGGATTGATTGCATATAGTTTTGGGACATACTGGTTTAAACTGTGGTTACAATGGCAACAAATGGGTCCAATATACTTATAATGGGGGAAATGTTGTCCGGGCGATAGCACCTTCAGTTTTGATCGCAACTTCTTCAAACTTCCCGGTATCTAAGACAGCCATTAGATATCGATCAGTTCGAATTTGGGCTAGGTTGGATGATTCTTTTCAGTTTTTTTTTTACCCTTAAGCGATAAAATATTTTCCTATAGACTTATAATGGGGAAATGTTTTCCAGGCCCTAGCATCTTCATTTGCGATCGCAACTTCTTATAACTTGCAGGTCTCTAGGACAGCCATAAAATATCGGACCAGTTCCAATAAGAGCCAGGCTGGATGATCCTTTTCAGAGTTACTTGCCCTTGAGCGATAAAATATTTTCCCATAGACTTATAATGGGGAAATGTTGTCCGGGCCCTAGCTTCTTTATTTTTGATTGCAACTTCTTGTTAATTGCAGGTATCCAGGATGGCCAAAGCATCTCGGACCAGTTCGAATTTGGGCCAGGTTGGATGATTCTTTTTAGAGTTACTTGCCCTTGAGCGATAAAATATTTTCCCATTGACTTATAAGGGGAAAATGTTGTCCTGGTTCCAGCTTCTTCATTTTTGATCGCAACTTCTTGTTACTTGCAGGTATCCAGGACATCCATAAAATCTCAGGCCAGTTCGAATTTGGGCCAGGTTGACAAAATCTTATCGGAGATACTTGCCCTTGAACGCAAAAAATGTAAGAAAAACCTTGTGTACACTCTAGAGGGCAGTGTTGATCCATTCATCATGAAACTTAGATGGAATTTATATCTCTATGAAATCTAGGAAAAATTTGAAACTGGGTCATGTCAGGTCAAAAATAAGGTCACTAGGTCAAATCTTAGAAAAACTTTGTGTACCCTCTAGAGGGCACACTTTTGATCCAGTCTTCATGAACCTTTTTTGTCAGAATGTTAATCTCTATGAAATCTAGAAGGAGATAGATATTGGGCGATGCCGAGTCAGAAACTAGGTCACAAGGTCATATCTTAGAAGAATCTTGTGTACACTCTAGAGGGCTATGTTTTGTTTTAATTTTCATGGAACTTTATCAGAATGTTTATCTCTAATCAAGGGCAAGTTTGAAAGTAGATCATGTCAGATCAAAAACTAGGTTACTTGATTAAATCTAAAAAAAACTTTTGTACACTCTAGAGGGCACAGTTTCCAATATTCATGAAACTTTGTCAGAATGTTTATCACTATGAAATTTAGGAAAAATTGGATACTGGGTCATGTTGTGTCACAGGGTGAATGTAATTTGGAATATCATACACTTGTACTGCCTTGCGGTACAAGCCGGCTTTTATAGCGACGTGGTAGAGTGCTCGCCTTTAGACCGAAGGGTCCCGGGTTCGATCCTCGGCCGGGGCATTGAGATTTTTTAAGAGTCTGTAACAAATGGCGCCCAGCAAAACCCTGTGTTCACTCTAGAGGGCTCAGTTTTAATCCAATCTTCATGAAACTTCGTCAGAATGTTTATCTCTATGAAATGTAGAATTAAATGTATATTTCTATGAAATGTAAGTTGAGATGGAAACTGGGTCATGTCGACTCTGAAAGTAGGTCAGTAGGTCAAATCTTAGAAAAACCTTGTGTACACTCTAGAGGGCAAAGTGAAGTGACAAAATGTGTCTGTTGACAGTAAGCTCTCAGGTGAGCTACAGGACCATTGGTCATTTTTTTATTGGAACTTATGGAAACTTGCAGATAACCAGGATAGACATGAAATCTTGGACACGCTGGAAATGGTTATTCTCAAAACAACTGCTTCCACAAAAATACTTGCTAGAACTTAGGTGAGCGATCGTTGCCCATTGGGCGACTTATTTCCAGATTTCTCCTCTTAACAATATATTATTTCTATTCTGCAGCATCTGATGGTAAGTCAAGTGGTTCAAGACCATCTTCTGCTGATGATTTATCAAATTCCACAATCTGTGACTATAGCACGAGTGTAGAGGTACCTGGCAGCACTAATTCAGCTGAGTCACAAGAGAAGCCAAATGAGGTACCAGATATTCTGTGTGAAAAAGCGGATAGTTGCTTTCTGGAAGACATAACAATAGGCAGTGATCATTATAAATATGAAGGAAAAACCTCTAGACGTAAAACTGATCGACCAAGAAAGAGAAGACGGGGTTGTGGTTCTGATGAAGAAGACACCAGCTCTGACTCTTTGAGCAGAGTTCAAGAAACAGACATTAACGGCGAAAATGTGCTCGAAAACTCCCGTACAGGATCAGACGCTTTAAATCTGTCTTCTTGTGGCAAGGACTCGTTCAGTGCTAGTCTCGCTAAAGAATCCAGAAAACTGAAAGACAAAGTAATTGAATCTCCCCAGGATTTGTCAGTGAAATCTAACACTAGCCGAGACAGCGACACGGATGCAGCACAAACTATGTACAAATTATCAGAATCTCGAACGTCCATGGAGCAACATATAACAGGGTCTCATTCTGTTAGAGAACTTGAAAAGATAATGAGCAGACATTTTCCAATGGAAGTGCGTGATAGATGTAATTCCACAGAGGTATCAGACTCGGTTAAACAGAAATCAACGATTCAGTGGATAGGATCCTCATCCGCTATATCTACAGAGAGTATGTCTGCATCCGCTTTTCTACGGCAGTTATACACAAGCAGAGAGTCCGTAATTCGGAGTAATCATGGCCGTCCATGTGTATATAATGGGGAATTATCGTCTTTGAATATGCTCACTCCCCAAGAAACTGATTTGTTTAAAGATCAGCTGCAGCTTCATATACCACAAATATCTGTTCAAAACAGAACTCCTATATTCAATTCGCAGTCGCCGGATGTTTTAGTAAATTCCACAAATGACGCTTTTAGTATGACACCACCTTCTTCGGTGTCGCCGCACGAAAAAGTTATATCCCCATTCCATGACAATGTTATGAATGAACATGCAGCAATGCATTACGGTGCAACTGCGTCAGAAGAAAGTGCACACAGCAGAAATACAATTTCTTCTAACAGTAGCAGACTATCTTTCTTAGCCCTGCCAAACAGTTACCAGCATGGGGAAACCGCAGACTTTCGTCAATGTGGTCATGCAACTGGGCCCACCAGTGCTATGATGAACTATAACTCGCGGCCCTCGAATAATGGTATGTGGTATGGCTCCGCGTACACATCATAGATGCTTAAAATGAATCTTTAGTTCTTTTGAGGTCATTTATCTTAAAGACACACATACTGAAACCTTTCTGAGTCAGATAAAATAAATGAAAAGTATTATTTAGGTATTTTCATATCACATCCTGCATCTGCCCCGTATCAATATAAGCTGAGGACCGAAGGGCAGACACGGGACGTAATATTATCAGATCTGCCCATGCATCTGCCCGATCTGATTAGCCTTCAAGGTTCGCTACATAGATTTGCGAGGTCCATAAATGTTTCCATGAGCAGATGCTCTGAACAGCTTGTTCAGCCGCACTAGTCGCATGTCCTAATTGTCTTCTTTAATGGAATCCACCCCGATAGTTCTCTGTTGTGCCTGATGGCTGAGCTGAAACTCCGCTTTCATAAACAACAGTTGAAGAATTTATATATGTTTGTCTACGTATGTACATGTATACTGAGGGGATTTAAAAACTTCAACTTTTTATTGCTGGCTGATGATCCTTTCACTCGTGACAGTGTTTAATGTTTTACGAAAAATGCTTGAAATTTATCAAATTTAAAGATAACGCAGTTAATTCATATCATTTACTTAAATGACGTCAATGACGTAACGTCAGATGTTGGTGACATTAAGCGTAACGTCAGATTTTAAGCTCTGTTACTAGTTCACTAAATGCTGACGAAGGGACGCGTTGACGGAAAATCGGACTCCTTGATAACACCTAGCTGAAGGAGGTGCAATAGAGCTATTACGACTACAACTACTACTACTGATAATTTTTAGTGGAAATGCTAATAATAATTATAATAATAACGATAACAATTATTCTTAGTAGTAGTAGTTGTAGTAGTAGTACATGTAATAGTAGTAGTTTTGAGTAGTAGTAGTAATAGTAATGGTTTTATGCATGTAAAAATTAAAAACTTTCTGAATATTCTTTCAAATATTTAAAGCTCTTTAGCTGTATTTGGCGAATAAAAGCAAATGTTAGAGAGATGCATTTATTATAACCTCAACCACAAAAACGTATTCGTTTACACCAACGTAATAATACGCTTGCGGACAAAACTGCTAGATTTGCTTATTCATATTTTACATCGACTCTCAGAACTAAATTCCTAAACCATTCCTAGGAAAGAACTATTTGGAATGGATATTTCATGTCCGCCTGATTTAAAATGATTTATATTAAATTTCGATATGCCAAAAAATACCACCAGTATGCAAAACTAAGAAATCTAGTGTTGCAGACAAAATTGCTAGATTTGGAAAATTTGATATTTCTCTAAATCGTATCATCTGATTTCACAATTAAAAAATTCAAAAAAGGTATTGTATGCCAGTAAATGTTCTTCTCACTTCTGCACCATATTGTTCTTTAGGAGTCCATTGATCTTCGTCAGTAGGCGCTTTTAAGTTTTAAAAACCTGAAGCTTACATTTTTCTTGAAGAGCGAAATCTTAACTTTTCGCCTAGACGAAAAGGCCTGACTTGTTGACGTTCTGGCGTGAGTTTACTTTATGTCACTCGCATCGTCAGTAAAATCTTAGGCGGTTTTGGAGCTCTGATTTTCAATTTAAGCTGAAATAACTGATTTGCATTGCGAGTGCGTTGCAACGTACTACAGCGTAAAACTGACCTTGTTTGGTATTTTAAGACGATGTATTTATTTTTATGTCTCATAATCATGGAAGATTTTCTTTTTATCTATCAAATGTCCAGTAAATAACCATTTAAATGGTATAAAATTTATAACGTTTGCTCGTCCCTTAGAAATACCGGAGACGGCGTCGACGCAAGTTAACGCCATGCCTTGTGATTTTGGTTTTTTTAGTCTCGGATAGCTGTTTTTTTATGCCCCCGCCACGATGTGGGGAGGGGTATATATTTTGCACTTGTCTGTCCGTACGTACATCCGTCACACTTTGTAGTCCTGTTCTTGTCTGCGCAACTCCTCCAACAAAATTTAATGCAGGAGTTGAAACTTCCAGCACAGTTCAGACATGCATTGAACATATGCAAAAAGGAAACAGATTTTTGATCCAGGTCTTTAATGCAGAATTATTTCCCCTTGAAAGACATACATATTTTGACTTTATTTCAGTGGCTTATATACAAGCTCACCTTTTGTTGTGGCTCTAGCGGCCTCATTTATGAACTGATTTTGATTAAGGTCACAGCTATATTGAGTATGACAATACCTCGAACAAGTTTGCGTTTCAGGCTGGAAGAATCATGGTCAAGTTCACAGTTGCTTTTTTCCGAAAAACTTGGGCATCGCTCTAGCGCTTTTATTTATGGATCGATTTTGATATAACTTCACACAATTGTTAAGTATGACACTATCTTGAATAAATTACCATTTCAGCACTGCAGGTGCAAGGTCAAGGTCACAGTCGCTATTTTTAGAAAATCTTCATCATCCCTCTAGCCCCTTTATTCATTGACAGATTTTGATGAAACGTCACCCAAGTGTGACACTATCTTGGAAAATTTCGCGATCCAGAATTTTAGGGTCAAGGTCAAGTGACGGTTGCTGATTTTAGAAAATACATTGTCATCCCTCTGGAATGATTTTGACATAACTTTACACAAATATTTAGCACGGCAATATCTGGGACAAATTTACGTTTCAGCACTGTCGGTCCAAGGTCACAGATGCTATTATAGGTACATGTAAAACTTTGTCAAGGCTCTAGTACCTTAATTTGTTAACTGATTTTGATATAACTTCACACAAATACTAAGTATGACAATATCTTAGACAAGTTCACCTTTCAGGGTTGTAGAGCCAAGGTCAAGGTCACAGGTGCTTTTTTTTTTAGAAAAAAATGTCATCCCTCGAGCACCTTTATTATTGACAGATTTTGATATAATTTCACACAAATACCTCTTAATACATTACTCATCTAATGAGGCATATGGACATAGGAAGTGACCATGACCTGGTGATGATGACCTTCCGAGTTTGTCTGAAGAAGGCTAGAAAACCAACCCAGCCAAGACTAAGTTTGATCTTGAGAAGCTAAGGGACCATGCACTTTTCAAGCAACAATAGGTGGGAAATTTGAACCACTCATTGGTCTCAGGGATGATGACATGGACATAGATACCCTGCTTACCACCTACAATACAGCAGTGACTGAGGCAGCAGGTGAGATACTTGGGAAGGAACGTCGCAGGAAAAAGCCCTGGGTCACCAGAGATGTTCTCGACCTCTGTGATGAGAGGAAAAATTTGAAGAAGAAGAGGTATGAAGGAGGAGCAGAAGAATACAGAGAAGCAAACAAGAGGATTCAAAAGGCAGTGAAGAAAGCGAAGGAGGACTGGATAGCTAGTCAGTGCGAGGAGATTGAAATTTGCCTGAACAAAAACAACAGCAAGAAAGCATACCAGCTGGTGAAGGATCTGACTTCAGAGAAACAGGGTAGATCCACAACTATCCAGGACCAGTCTGGAAAATGCCTTACAGAGGAACAAGAGATTCTCAGCAGATGGACAGAATATTGCTCAGGACTAAACAACCATGAGGCTTACGGTGATAATGCGGTTCTGGACTGCAATCAGCCCCCAGAAGAAGATCAACAACCGATCCTTCGTGAGGAAATTGAGATTGCAGTAGCAGCACTAAAGAAGGGGAAATCTGCCGGAGTTGATAATATACCAGCAGAACTTGTTCAAGCTGGCGGGGAGATTGATGTATTAACAGATATCTGTAACAGGATCTGGAGAACAGGAAAATGGCCTACCCCATGGACTCAGTCGCTGATTATTACGCTCCCTAAAACAAGAGGTCCAAATGGCCTGATATCGCTCACCTGGCTATTTTGCCACGGACCATTTTGACACAAAATTGGTCCAATTACTTTGAGATTTGCAAGAATCATTTAGAAATGGTCACTGAGATATTGCCATTTCATGTTTTGCGCTATTTTTAGAAATGGCAGATGGAGGCCATCTTGGAATGCCAAAATGCAAAAAATCAAAAGCCTTCATGCAAGGACCATTCTGACATAAACTGGTCCAGTTCCATTGTAATTTTTCAATTTTCACATTTTTCTATTTTAAGTAAAAGAGACCAATTTGGCGAGTCTATATTTATTAATTTTTGAAACATCTCAATGCCAGCATCATTTTGCCACAAATTTTGTCAAAATCCATTCAGGGGTTACTGAAATATTGTCATTTTCATGTTTTGTGCTATTTTTAGTAACGGCAGATGGCAGCCATCTAAGATTGCCAAAATGCAAGAAATCGCAAAGGCTTCATGAACGGACCATTCTGACACAAAATTAGTCCAATTCCATTGAGATTTTCTGATTTTCACATTTTGCTATTCTTAGTAACAGAGGCCAACATGATTGGTCTATATTAAGTTATGCTTGAAACATCTTAATGCAAGAATCATTTTGCCACAAATTTCGTCAAAATCCATTCAGGGGTTACGGAGATATTGTCATTTTCATGTTTTGTGCTATTTTTAGTAACGGCAGATGGCAGCCATCTTGGAATGCCAAAATGCAAGAAATCGCGAAGGCTTCATGAAAGGACCATTCTGACACAAAATTAGTCCAATTCTATTGACATTTTCGAATTTTCACATTTTGCTATTTTTAGAAACATAGGCCAACATGAGGCCAACATGATTGGTCTATATTTAGTTACGTTTGAAACATCTCAATGCAAGAATCATTTTGCCACAAATTTCGTCAAAATCCATTCAATGGTTACTGAGATATTGTCATTTTCATGTTTTGTGCTATTTTTAGTAACGGCAGATGGCGGCCATCTTGGATTGCCAAATCGCAATTGATCAAAACGTCTTCATGCAAGGAACATTCTGAAACAAAATAAGTCAAATTCCATTCAAGGGTTCTTGAAAAATTGTCATTTTTTATGTTTGTGCTATTTTTACTAACGCCCCCCCCCCCCTGGTGGCCATCTTGGATAGTCAGTTGGCACAAATTTGAAATAAATCAATTCAAGGACCATTTCTGACCAAACCTTATCAGAATCCATTTGTGTTTTCTTGAGATATTGACATTTGAGCGAATTCTGTCTTGTAAATGCTAAGTAGGTCACTGTGACCTAAGTCCGCTACAGATTTTTTTGATTTTTATAAAATTTAATTGCAAGGTCCCACTTATGTTCCACGCAAACTTTCAACCAAATATACCCAATGGTTCTAGTGGAGATGTTGATTTTGTTGTTTTTGCTATTTTTAGAAATGGCGGCCATCTTGGATTCTCAACCTGATCCACTTTTACAAATTTGAAACCCTGCAGTCTGGTCATGCTCCATGTGAAATTTGAGACCCATGGGTTCATTGGTTTTAGAGAAGAAATTGCTTGAAGTTGTTTAAATAAGTTGTTTTTCGACATTTGCATTTGAACAAAATTACCCTCGTAAACAGAAAGTAGGTCACTGCGACAAAACTACGCTACAGATTTTTTTCATTTTTACAATTCTGAATACCAATGTTCCACTGATGTTTCATGCAAAATTCAGACAAATATACCCAGTGGTTCTGGAGAAGAAGATGATTTTGTTATTTTTGCTATTTTTAGTAACGACGGCCATCTTGGATATTCAACCTGACCCAATTTTACAATTCTGAGACCCTGGAGTCAGGTCATGCTCCATGTGAAATTTGAGAACCATGGGTACAGTAGTTTTACAGAAGAAGATGTTTGAATATTTGTTTTCAAGTGTTGACGGACGACGCACGGACGCACGACGCACGCTTTGGTATGACAATAGCTCACTATGGCCCTTCGGGCCAGGTGAGCTAAAAAGCAACCTACAGCTCTGCCAGAACTACAGAACCATCAGCCTCATCAGTCTTCAGCAAAGTCATGCTGGAAGTCATCTTGAACAGGCTTAAACCACAAGCCGAAGAGATAATAGCTGAGGAACATGCTGGATCCGAGCAGGAAGAAGCACCATAGAACAGATCTTTAACCTTAGAATCCTGTGTGGAATGTATCTCCAACATCAGCAGAATCTGTACCATGTCTTCATTGATTTCAAAAAAGATTTTTGACAGGGTATGGCATGTAGCCTTATGGGCCACCATGCGGAAGTACAATATCAGAGCAAATCTAGTTCGCACCATTGAGCAGCTATATGACAAGGCTACAAGTGCAGTCCTGATAAATGGCAGCGCAGGAGAATGGTTCAGAACAAGAGTTGGAGTAAGACAAGGATGTCTTCTGTCACCCACCCTCTTCATCATTTTTCTCAAACGGATCATGTCTGATGCTCTGTAAGAACATGACAGAAAGGTTAGCATAGCCGGCAGAAACATTACCAATCTGCGGTTTGCCGATGACATAGATGCTCTAGCTGAGGAAGAGCAGGAACTAGAAGCTCTAGTTGAAAGTCTCGACCAAACCTGCACAAGGTATAAGATGGAGATCAGTGCTGAGAAGACCAAACTGATGACGAACAGCGCAGATGGCATCCAGAGGGAGATCAAGGTAACAAGGCAGAAGCTGGGTACCGTAAGCAGCTTCAAATACCTTGAAGCAGTTGTCTCAGATGATGGCTCAAAACAGGAGGTTTTCTCAAGGATTGCACAAGCCACTTCAGCTCTTACCAAGCTGAAACCAGTTTGGAGAGATAACATATCTATTGGATCAAAGGTGAAACTTATGCGCTCCCTTGTCATTTCCATATTTCTGTACGCCTGTGACTTGTGGACTTTGACAGCAGAGTTAGAGAAAAGAACGCAGGCCTTTGAGATGAGATGCTACCGAAGGTTACTGAACATTTCGTACAAGGACCATATAACCAATGAGGAGGTTCGCAGGAAGATCCAAGCAGCCATTGGAGAATATGATGAACTCCCTACGCTGGTCAAGAAACGGAAACTAAGGTGGTTTGGCCACGTCTCAAGGTCTTCTGTTTTAGCAAAGACAATTCTTCAGGGCACAGTGAAAGGAAAAAGAAGAAGAGGTAGACAGAAGAAGTGGTGGGAAGACAATATCAAGGAGTGGACGGGAATGGATTTTGCCAGCTCAACTAGGGCAGTTGAAGACAGGACAAGGTGGAAAGGGATTGTTTTGAAGTCATCTGTGGTGCCCCAACGACCTAGTAAGGTTATGGGATAGAATAGAATAGAATAGAATAGAATAGAGGCGTTTGGCGGGGGCATTCATCACCTTTAGTGATTGTCTAGTTTTATGATCTTTTGCGCTTACTGTAAACTGTGCACGTCGTCTCAGTTTATAAATTGCCGTAATTAACTCAGAAAATTGTCTCGCGACGTCAGTTTCTGAAATTTCAGCATTTAACTTGCCCAAAACAATCGGCATCTGTTTGCGATATTTAGGCGCAGTACGCAGTAAAACCACAGACCGACTTGAAACTTTTCAAATTTGAATTGATAGTGTAAGAGAAATGTTTGCTCAGAAAATTGTATACGTGAAGTGATTCATCTGTATGTACACTGCACTAAAAGCCAGAGGAACATCTACTTATTCCTGACTGATTCGGTTGAACGATTTGAAATTCGGGATACGGACATGATCAGGTATAAAAGAATATACATGTTGAGAAAATTTTTGGGGGCGTAGCTGCAATTATTTTTGAGATATAGATATACAAAATCAAAAGGTGAAAGTTTTTTTAAAATCCCTTCAGTATATGATATTAGGATGCTCTTGTGATCATATAAAGGTTTGAAAAGCAAATCCACAATACGTCTTTCTACTGATTCGAAGTCTAATTTGTGAACGTGTACAAAAACTAATTTTGCAGTGGCACGCAAAAGTGCTAGTAAGGTATTAGAATTGAAAATAGTAAGCAAACATCAGATTGTTTATCTTACGCCTACCACAATCGAAAATGCAGTTTTGTATGTGATTATCCAAATGTTATTTGTCACATTCATCGTGGTCTACCAAATGCTATGGCGGAAAGGCTGTCATATATCATAGGAACATAATCTGTCTTCAAGCTGTGAGAGACATTTGGACTAGCAAACTGAGACGGTTTGTTATAGCAGTCAAGCAGGAGAAAATCTGTGTTCAGTCAAGTTTGAACTGCACGTGCTCAGACAAGGCCCAGACAATCATATAACATGTAGATCTTAAAAGAAAAGCAAACTGTGCAAACACTGTAAAAAAAACCCGTAGATTTTACGGTAAAGGACACGGCTTCTGGCTGCCGGGCTCTTTATCGTAAAACGCAGGGTGTTGTACCGTAACCTTTATGGAAAATGGCGGTATTGAATAAACTCTTGCTTTAATTTCGAATTTTATTTCTCTGTTGAAGAATACTTAATAAAAACACCCTTTTTTTTTTACAATGCAGTCATTTTCCATGATAAAAGTTATGGTACTATCCCGCACCGTTTTACGGTAAAGGGCCTGGCAGCCACTGCTGGGGGTTTCACCGTAAAATCTATGGATTTTGTTTACATTGTTCCTTTACCACACGGTAAACAGGCTGGTATGGACATGCACTTTTCACATTTGCTTTGAACACAGATTTTCTTGCAATGTTTAGGAACTTTTGACATAGCCTGTTTCCATCGAAGAAAGGCAAAACAACACCCGTTTGACATTAATTCAAGGTCACGACGTTGAAAAAACGTTGATACAAATTGCTTAGCAGTGTTTGCTTGTTGGATTCATGCCTCACTTTTATCTGCAAAAGACATAGTTAGTAGTTCGATGAATGTTTGGTGCCAAATAAAATATTATGTACTACCAATATGATTGGTGTGGTCGCTATGTGAGTGGTCCTAATGTTGTTAAAACAACTGTAGAACTATTTGAGTATCTCATCAAATGAGCTTTTTTATTAAAATCGTTAAATTAATATTATTGCGGTTGTTTTATATACATATGTATGTATGTATTTCCTGACACTGATAGGGTAGCCAGAAATTGCTACATCAACAGCTATAAATTGTGCATGATCGATGGATAGATGACTTGCGATTTAACGTCCTTTTCAACAATATTTTTCAAAGGTAAAGAATACGTAAATGACTGGTGTATTTCATTACGTGCGTTGCGAAGAACGTTACGTCACGTCTTACTTTCTAGTCATACTCTAGAGAGTAGAGGAAATCTGAGTTAGTCAGTGTGTGATAGAATTCAATTTCACTGAATGAACACCAAAAAGCAGTATTTTCACGAGTAACGGTTGCCATGAGTGAAAATACCGATTGTGGTTATCATGAGTGAAATAATCTTACACTGAAAAAAAATCAAATTTTGTGTTTCTTTTATGCTTTTAATAGCACTAATTATGTTTTAAACTACACATCAACTCGCAAGTCAGAAAGCTTACTTTTTTATACAATCTAGTAGGTAAAGAGTATCAATTAATTGCTTTTCTGTGGATTTTAACTGCTCGAACTCTAATTTACTTGCAAATGTCCTCAACAGCAGCGCCCCCGCCTCCAAAAAAATAAAATACATACATAAATAAATAAATAAATAAATCGAAGTTTATTTTTGAGAACACCGCGTGCATTTAAGATGATAATTATTTTCTTGACTCACGATATCAGTTTTGATATTTGTTTTCCACTGAATTATTTGTCCTTCACAAAATTAAAAGTAGTTCCTCCCTGGTAGGCGACAGATCGGTACCGAGGGTATGGAAAATGCCGACCGTTGGCGACAATGGAGAGAGAGCTTTCCCGTATGGGAGAGCGGTCATGTGATATAGGTCGTTTGCGAAAAAGTGGAGGGCAAAAAATCGATTTTATTTCTTGACTGCTTAATAAATTTTCACGAAACTTTGCAGACCATAATCTATTACCCATACGAACTCATGCAAGGAATCTCAGATTTTTTGACAGCTAAATAAAAAATTGCCAGATCAACTACATGTTAAAATCTGTCCCTAATCTTTGAAGTTTTACGCTTGGTTGGTGCAGTATTTGGAACAGCCAGTGTTGTACACACTATATTATGTGCAGCCCTTATATGGACATTTACTTATATATAGGGTCAACATACAAGAAAATCCTTTTCAAATGACTGGCCAATTATCTTAAAAGCCTCTTGTTTACTCCGTAGTGAGTGAACACATTTCAGACCACATGGTAATTTGTGAATGAATAGTAGTATTAGTATAGTAACTATAGAACAACAATGGCTGTTGTACCATTATGGTTACCTCCTATGTAAGGATGGCATAAAACTGAAAAGAAAAATGGTAATGATTAATAGAGAAACTTTTTATTCAAATGTCAAAAAATTCTGCATTTCCTAGCATGAGTTCGTATAGGTAACAGATTATTGTATGCAAAGTTTCATGAAAATCTATTCAGTATTAAAGAAATTAAATCGATGTTTTGCCCTCCACTTTTTCGCAAACGCACTATACCAAACTAAAAATAAATGTCCCCAACTCCCATGTAAAAAAGGGTAAAAGTTTCCCACAGCCTAGTGGTCGTAGGAGCAGTTGGGCTCAGATTCTCACTGTATCTTGGACACAGCATATGAAAGATAGAGCCATCCCTCTCCTTTCGCTGCCTTATCCTTCTCTGATTCGATAAAGGCTGATTCGATAAAGGTACCCATTTACTGCTGGGTTGACAGAGAGAGTTTTCCACTCGCGAGTTGATCCATGCCGGGAGTCGAACCCACGACCTTCTGCACCATAACCGAGCGTCTCTATCCACTTGACCACGGCGCCTCCCTGTACCCACAGCAAACCCACCTCTGTCCACACAGGCCCATGAGTATCCCCTGGTACACGGACTAGTAACGCAACAGTGTTAAACAATTTATGTCCATTCTAGAATCGTTCAGGAGACAGAAGCGGCTGATTCTATCTCGGCTGTGAATTAAAGTTGTGTGTAGGTAATAATAATCAAAAGCTGATCGCAATATATGTCCCCTTTCCCCTTCTAGGATTCGCAGAGCTTTACAGACAAAACTAGAGGTGGCAGTAAGCATGATTTTCTAAATATCCCCCCCCCACGCGCATTTAGCACTTAGCTTTGTCATATTTTACATGTACACAATATACATGTTGCAAAAACTACACACATCTCATTCCTAAATATTACCAGGAGACTGAAAAAAAAACTATATAGAAACATGTTAATAGGGCCCCGCCTTTATATGGGACTATTGATGGCATTTAAGTCACATGTCACCAATTGGAAATAACAATAAAACCTTTCAGTTTTAAAGTTATAGACTGGCTACAGTTTCTATACTAAAAATTACTACGGGGCATATTTCTGTAAAAATGTAGATGGAGTTACAATGCTTATTCTCAGCAAATTGTCTGATATGCTTTATATTTGTAACAACTTTCGTGAAAATGTCTTTTGCCGTTTTAAAGCTACCGACTGGACACGATTTCAATATACAAAATTACAAAGGGGCAAAGTTCTGTAAAAAAATATAGGCTGAGTTATGGTTACTGTTGTCTGATGCATATTCGTACCAAATTTTGTGAAAGTATCTTCAACAATTTTAAGGTTATACAGCAGCCACGATTTCTATACAGAAAATTACAAAGGGGCATAACTCTGTAAAAATGTAGATGGAGTTATTATTCTTATTCTCTGCACATCATCTGATGATGCTTTATATTTGTACAAAGTATTCATGAAAATATGTTTGAGGGTTTTAAAGTTAAAGAGCAGACATGATTTCCATACTGAAAAGAACAGCGGAGCATAATTCAATATAAAATAGAGATGGAGTTATGGTTCTTGCTCTCTGCACATCATCTGATGATGCTTTATTCTTTTATTAAGTTTCAAGAAAATATCTTGAACGGTGTCAGAGTTATAGAGAAGACTTGTTCTCCAAACTTAAAATTCCAAAGGGACATAATTCCATAAAAATGTAGATGGAGTTATGATTCTTGTTCTCTGCACATCGTCTGTTGATGCTTTATATTTGTACCAAGTTTCAGGAAAATATCTTTAATGGTATCAAAGTTATGGAGCAGACACGATTTCCATACTTAAAACTACAAAGGGGCATAATTCCATAAAAATGTAGATGGATTTATGGTTCTTGTTCTCTGCACAGCGTCTGTTGATGCTTTATATTTGTACCAAGTTTCAGGAAAATATCTTTAATGATATCAAAGTTATGGAGCAGACACGATTTCCATACTTAAAATTCCAAAGGGACATAACTCCATAAAAATGTAGATGGAGTTAAAAACTGAAAAATACATGTCAACTCTTTTCATATGCGGCACCTTTGATCCAAATTTGAATACTCTCAAAGCAAAATGGCCAAAACGCCGATAAAATGGCAAAAAAATCAGAAAAACGCATACCTCAGGCTAACCAGTTCAGAATTCAAAAGAGAAACCTTTATGCACATCTTTATGCCAATATGTATTCACATTTTTAATGTCAAGAAAATCTGTCGAGCAGTCTTGGGGGAGTTGCAATAACAAACATTTTAATAAAAAATATAAAGGGGAATAACTCAGCAGGCAGACCCTTCTAGGAAAAACTGAAAAATATATGGCAATTTTTTTCTTATACTGCATCTATGAACCAAATTTGAATACAATCTAGTTTAAACGTATTTTATTGCCACAAAAAGTACAAGCAATTGGGTTGGACCACAAGTTCTAACAGCATTAGTTACAGTTCTAACAACATTAGTTACAGGCTAACAACAAGTGAATACCAGCAAAGCGAAAACGGCCGAAAACACCTTAAAATAGGGTAAACATATCAGAAAGGGGCATAATTCTGGCAAAAGGGGTCAAAACTAAAAATCAAAACCTTAATGCACAACTTCATACTAATATGGGTTCATATTCTTAATTTCAAGAAAATCCGTCAAACAGTCTACGAGGTGTTGCGAAAACAAACTTTTTACGAAAAATATGAAGGGGATAACCCCTCCAATAAAAAAAAATAAAAAAAAAAAACGTATCAGCTCTTTTCATATGCTGTATCCATGGCCCAAATTAGAAATAAATTATAGCAAATTAAATGTGTTGCGGGCGGGCGAACGGACGGACGGACAGACAGACGGACAGACAGACGGAAGGTAGGACAACGTGAAAACAGTATACCACCCTCAACCAAGTTTGCGGGGGTTTAACTGGTCATTTTCTCTGTAGTCCTCACGGCGCCAGGTGTGTGCAACTATGGTTACGTAACGTTGAGCCACTTGGGTAACGTCGATACGAGAATTGAACAGAACAGAACAGAACAGTCCTCATCAAAATCTGAATGTACCATTTTGTTTAGAACACAAGAACAACATCCAGTGGAGTGGTACTTATTTACTTGGGATACCAGCCCTATTTCGATCTCTCGCTAATGCCGCATTTTTGCGATTCTAATTCATAGCTTATCTTAATTTGATCACAAATTCGAATGATGCAGTAATTTTTTACTTGGTTGTTAGCCTGTGTCATCCAATCGTATGAAAAATTTGCTCTTTTCGGTTTTACAGCCCTTTCCACAGTTTTTCATTCATGTCGAGCCGTGAATTCGGGTTAAATGCTCATCTGAACTGGTGGATAATAAAAGAATTACAATCCGATCCCCATAAAACCCATAAGTGTATAACTGCAACACGCAACAGATCGCTACTGGGAACAGTCGCCGGGAGGAACGTTTTAGTCACTACTTGGAACGTTACAGCTGCAACAGTTGTTACAACTGTAAGAGTTATCCATCGTTAATATCGGTATCTGTGACTATTTCGCGTCATTGTTCTTTCGCGAAGTATTTTTTATTAATCTATTTTTTTTAATTTATTATTTATATTTTGGTTTGTTTGATTTGAAACTTGGCAAATATTGTAGTAATTATGTTATTATCCTTTCGCGATTTTTTTTGGTTTGATTATAGATTTGAGACTAGGCAAATATTGTATTGTAGTAACTGAGCCTGCTGCAGCACCAAAGATACAACTTATGGCCAAGCGTCTTGTTTCCGTAGTTGGCCCTTGGAGAAATGTTCTCAAAATGAAAATACCATTACCCGGCGCTGAGTATTTGAATATAAAAAACCTCTTACATTGGCATACAGTCCATGGGCCAAGGGGGTGGGGGGGGGGGGGGGGGGGGCGGGTAACCATGCCTTCCCCCTCGTAAAAACCCCAAACGATTCTCGGACTCGCCATTTTGACGTTTATTCAGTTTTTGATGAAGATGGAATTTTGACAGAATTACGGTTCTTTTGAACTGCCTTTTGCACTTTATAGTAGGCCTACTGAGAGGGTGTGTGTTATCAACTCCTCCCACAACTTTTAATTGGTTGTTTTTAAAGTGTGTTCATATGTTGCGGACATAATGAAGAAGTGCATGTGACTTTTTGATGAAGATAAAATTAGTTTTGACTTGCGGAATTGCGGTCTTTTCAACTTAGTCATTTTGGGCATTTTTGCAGTTTTTTATTGATTGTTTTTAAACTATGTACACTTGTAGTGGACATAATGAAAATTTAATCCACAGTTGACAGTAATTATGTCTTTTAAAACTTAGTCATTTCCAGCAGCAGCAGTTAAGATTTTCATGCAAGCAATAATTGAAGATGTAAACAACGACGGCGAGGCTGGTAAAGCTGATGTTCTGTGGCAAATTATTTTTATAACTCTGGTTTTGAGAAGGAGAAACTAAAACAATTAGCCCTGGAACTACTGTATTTCCGTGATGGATTATTCTACGCCTGATTTTGAACTAGTCCAGTTTGTAGTTGAGCGGGTGTTTAAAGCCAAAGTGTGTTCATACTTTTCCGCAGCTGTCACATCCGGGTCTACACTGTTTGTATGAACTCTACGTCACTCTTAAATGGGGGGGGGGGGGGGGGGGGGGGAGGGGCAAGCATGTTTCTGCAAAAACCTTTACAAATCTTGTTCTTAAGAACCAAATGATCCATGGCCTTGAAACTTGGTATATAGCATCAGGTTCTTGAGTACTATCAAGATTGTTCAAAGATGATCCTGGGCTGACCTTGACCTTTCTTGAGGCAAGGCCAAGTATGAGAAAATGCTAGAACATAAAATTTCATGGAGTTTAGAAGATTTTGGCCTAAAAGTTGGTATATAGTCGTCTTAGTTAGTACATGGAAGATTTGCGGGTACTTTACGTGGGCTTTTAATATATACATTACTGTGAGTGGCATGCTTAGGCAAAGGGAGGGGGAGATATTATACAGCTGGAAAACTGAAAAGTGGGTGGGGTAATTTGACCATCTGCGTCATTTGATTGATTGATTGATTTGATGCTTAACGTACACGGCAAACAGCTATGGTCATGTCGGGACAGTCAGTTAGCCTAGCCACACTATTCCTGGGCAGGCTTAGACGTCCTAAGCGGTCAACCAGTACTAAGTGCACATACTTTCGCCAGTAGCTTAGAATAGGGCTAGCATACTATTCATTTACATGTTACTGCATAGTATGAGCAGCTGTAGTGCTTTTTTTTTTTTCATTTTAAGAATATTTAACAAAATAAATTAAGTAAATCAAAACAAGAGGGCCAAATGGCCCTAAATCGCTCACCAGAGCAAAAAGGTTACAGGTCAAACTAGGTTCATCATTTGAACAAACCTGAAAGTTTGCAACAATTTCCAAACGGTTCTGAAGACGATTTTTGAATTGCTATGGTTCAAACCCAGGACCCCCTGGGGCAGGGCCATTTTGGACCCTGGGGCCATCATTTGAATAATCTTGGTAAAGGACCACTAGGCAATGCTACATACTAAATTCCAAGCATCTGGGCCAAGTAGTTCTGAAGAAGAAGATTTTTGAATATTTTTCTACGTATTTCTATGGTTCAAACCCAGCACCCCCTGGGAGGGGGGCAATTTTGAATCCCGCACCATGATTTGAACAAACTTGGTAAAGGATCACTAGGCAATTCATCATACCAAATTTCAAGCATCTGAGCCAAGATAGTTCTGAGAAGAAGATTTTTAAGTATATTTTAGTTTTGAACACAAGACCCCCTGCCCCAGGGCCATTTTGGACCCTGGGGCCACCATTTACAAAAATCTTGAAGGAGTCCACCAGGCAATGCATCATACCAAATTTCAAGCATCTGAGCCAAGTGGTTCTGAAGAAGATTTTGATTTTGAATATTTTTTCTATGTATTTCTATGTTTCAAGCTCAGGACTCCCTGCTGCGGGGCCGTTTTGGACCCTGGGGCCATCATTTGAACACACTTTATAAAGGACTACAAGGCAATGCTTCATACCACATTTCAAGCATCTGAGCCAAGTGGTTCTGAAGAAGAAGATTTTTTTAATATATTTCTATGTACTTCTATGGTTCAAACCCAGGACCCCCTGCAGCGGGGCCATTTTGGACCCTGGGGTCATCCATTGAACAAACTTGGTAAAGGACCACTAGTCAATGCTACATACCAAATTTCAAGCATCTGAGCCAAGTGGTTCTGAAGAAGAAGATTTTGAATATTTTTCTATGGTTCAAACCTACGACTCCCTGCCCCAGGGCCATTTTGGACCCTGGGGCCACCATTTGAACAAATTTGATAATGGACTACTAGACAATGCATCAAACCAAATTTCAAGCATCTAAGCCTGGGGGTTCTGAAGAAGATTTTTGAATAGTTTTCCTTGCATTTCTATGGTTCAAACCTTGGACTCCCTGCCAAGGGGCCATTTTGGACCCTGGGGCCATCATTTGAACAAACTTGATGAAGGACTATTTGGCAATGCTATATACAAAATTTCAAGCATTTGAACCTTGCAGGTCTGAAGAAGAAGATTTTTGAATATTTTTTAATGTATTTCAATGGTTCAAACCTGGGACCCCCTGGGGCTGGACCATTTTGGACCCTGGGGCCACCATTTGAACAAACCTGGTAGTGGACCACTAGGCAATGCTACATACCAAATTTCAAGCATCTGAGCCTTGCAGTTCTGAAGAAGATTTCTGAATATTTTTCTTATATTTCTATGGTTCAAACTGGGATTCCCTGCCCCGGGGCCATTTTGGACCCTGGGGCCACCATTTGAACAAACTTGGTAGAGGACCACTAGGCAATGCTACATACCAAATTTCAAGCATCTGAGCCAAGCATTTCTGGAGAAGATTTTTAAGTATATTTTAGTTTTGAACCCAAGACCCCCTGCCCCAGGGCCATTTTGGACCCTGGGGCCATCATTTGAACAAACTTGGTAGAGGTCCACTAGACAATGCTTCATACCAAATGTCAAAGCCCTAAGCCTTGCAGTTTCAGAGAAGAAGTCATTTAAAGCAAATTGTTGACGACGCACGACGGACGACGCACAACGCACGACTGACGACGGACACTGGGTGATCACAATAGCTCACCCTGAGCCTATGGCTCAGGTGAGCTAAAAATGGAAATACATTTGAAGACTGAAAATGTCATGTACCCCTCTTGAGAAAGGCAGTGAGAGTAAGTGTGCAAACACGAATTTTTTTTCAAAATCAACAGCAAAACCTCTTTATAGTGCATAAGTCTACCTGTTAATGCTAAAATCTTATACCAAACAAAAAAAAAAAAAAAAAAAAAAGAAACGAACACAGTAATATTTTGGTATTTTCTTGGAAATTACTAATAATTTGAAAAAATAATTCATGCAGTGTTGGAGGTAGACAACTGGACAGTTCAACCTGAAAATTTCATTTAATTGTATCAATTCAGTACTTTGTGACGTATCTCTGAACAAGGCAGGGGTCAGTTTTCAATGTCACAGTTTTCAATGAGAGGCAATTGTCAACGATTTCATTAATGCGTATTTTTCATGCATATGGTAGGTACAGATACTCGTCTATGCCATAATACAATTTTGAGCAAGATTTGATCAGAAATACGGATTTTTAGACATTTTCTAATCATGCTATAAAAGGAAAATTAAACTGGAAAATCTTACTTTGTGCATTTCTTTTTTTGTTTGGTATATATTACATTAACACCATAAGTCAAACTAAACACATTGTCATTTATCTTAAACTGTGACATTGACTTAAATTTATGAGGTGGGGACTTAAATCTTGCACGCGATACATTGTCTTTATGTGGCTAAAATTTGTTTCCAGTTATTTGAAAGTCTACCCACAAATGAGAAAGTTACAGGTCAGAAAAGACTTTCTGTTTGCCAGAGTCATATAGCAGGAAGGCATTGATCTCTGTGATCTTTACCTTCGAGTTAGGTACCTAGGACTTGCGCGCGACACATCGTCTTGACATTTGTGCCAAGTTATTTGAAAATTCATCATCAAACAATAGAGTTGTAACACACCTGACACAATTTTATGTATGCCAGAAGCATATATGAAGACACCATTGCTCCATGGGGAGTCATAATATTATGACCGAGGTGGGGGTGGGTGTCACTATTCTTTAAGGAAAAATGACAAGGGGGGGGGGTCACTATTTTATAGATATCATCAGGGGGTCATTATCTTTTAAAGGGAGTCATATGGAGTCACTATTTAATAGAAAAGGGGTCACTTTTTCTGAAGAATAGTGACCCAGGGGTCATGATTCTATGGGAGTCACTTTACTTCGTTACACCGGCTCTTTCTGACAAATAAAAAGTTCCATGTCAGCATCGTTCAATGCCTCAATGAAACTGTCTTTTGCCAAAGTGTCCCTCAAGGAGAGCTGATGGATATGCCATACGCATAAGCCTTCTGATGTCCTGGGAGGGACACATCTGCTTTTCTTAGTCTTTGTTTTAGTAAGGCTTTAAATATTTCACATTGATTTTCCGGCTCAAACCTGTGAGTGAGGATACAAGTTGGTCGTAACTTAACCTCAAACCAGGACCCATGTCGCTTAATAATGCCTGCGCGCTTCCCCTTAAGCTGCACCCATGTGACTAGAACTTTAAGTTTCGCCACTAACGCCAGGCTCATCACAGGAAGCCATGGTCTTGAATTATAGTAAGACATGGTATGTAGGGAATGAGGGGCAACCCTGACGCAACAACAGATGTATAGGGGGAAAATCAGTATTTTGGTATAAACCGATAGGGTACGTTTAGGATTGTTTTACTTTACATATAACATACGCTATCTTTATCACGAGCTAAAACAGCAAACAGACAACTAACACACAGCTTAATATTCTTTACTGATATAAACAACGCAGCTCTGTACGATGATTCTTTTGACAGCACAGAGAGAAAAATATGCTAGTTATTCTATAGCGTAACTGACACAGAAAAGTTCTATACGCCACAAACTTTGCACGTGACAACAGACAAACATGAAAAGTAAAACAATTTTACTGATTTAATCCATCCCACCTCAGACCGCCAATTCTTGTAATTTCCCTCTACGGTTTATTTTCTTTATGTCCACACATACTGGAGAGAAACCCTACATTATCCCTCTCAACACATGCAGGAGCTCACATGAAAAAATGGAAGGTAAAAATGACTAAGAGCCCATCTGCTGCTTCATAATTTATCCTTACTTTCCCTTAACAATCAGTCTTGCACTTATTCTATTCTAGCAACTAAACAAGTTAACGGTAGCGCTGAATTCTATCATACAAACATGACATGACAATACAGTCACACAATTAACATGTGTTATTGCGCCATTTCAGGGAGGAAGAGATACACTTAGCCATAACAAAAGGGGATAGCGTGTTGGGTCGACTAAGGCCTAAGATTTAGGACTGCAATCTCAGAATATTCCCCTATGATCAGACTAACATTTTGCAAACTATGCTAGCCTTAGAACAGCACTACAGTATTTCTAGCCCACAGTGGGAACTTCTCTGCTTTGACCTTGTACCGTAAAACACAGGCAGATTGTCCGGTCAATTAAGGGACACTCAGTCACCCTCTATTCCGTCAGTAATCAAGACATGAATGTCAACTCCAAGTTCAACTCATTAAGTTCACTAGGTAAAACTAAACACTACAGGATGTGCGACACATCTATGTCCAGATTCCATCGATCAAATTCCCGGCGTCTACGAAATACTCAAAAATACCCAGGAAAGGCTAGAAATACTGTTCAAGGATTACATTCCTTAACCCGATTGCAGTAATAAATCCTACAGCTAAGTTTGTACGCTACAAGAGCATTTACAATACAATTTTGCGACACAGCGCAACAGGAAAGATCTCAGAACCGTTCAGTTCAGTTCAATTCTCTTATCGACGTTACCCAAGTGGCTCAACGGTACGTAACCATAGTTGCACACACCTGGCGCCGGGTGTCCGTCCAATGTCATTCAGTCTGTAAATGTCTCGTCGGTCAGTGCTGCCCAACCAGTATTTATGCATAGATGTTTGCCTTCTGCATTCTTGATCTCAGAACCAGATTCTCTTGTCACTTAAATACGTCCCCGGTGACAAAATGTAACAAACTGTGACAATGTCACAGTCAATTACGTTAACTTTGTGTCACCGATTCCGCTAGCTGCTGATTGGCTAGCCTTCCAGGGTTCACACTAATGCCATCACTGTGTAAAACAGCAACGGCTGCGCCCATGCAGCTGTCAGTGTGTTGAAAACGTAAACAAACTGACTTACATTTTCGTTTCTTACACATAGAGGGGCTATTTTTATGAAAGAGTTGTAAATAATGTGGCAAACATAGATGATCCTAATCGGCTTCGGGCGGTGACAAAGGTGATTAATGTACATTGTCCTGATCCGATTGGCGGGATACCGTTTCACAACAGCATGGTTTCGTACAAAGACAAACTGTTGTGAACAAGATAGCCACGTGTTTACCATCGTATCCGGGTCGTTTCACTATACTAAAAAATCAGCTTCCAAGGTGAAGCGGCTCAGAAGGTGAGAAAAGCCGAAGTCAAACACGGGAGATACATGTAATTCATAAACTGAACAGTTTTCATTTTTGGTCGTAATACATTCTCTTGACAATATACATATCATCATTAAGTCTTGATAAAATATCTCAAATGGTTAAGGAGTTACAGAGTAAATGGGAAATTTACCGAAGGGTAGACAATTCAGGAAGTAAGCCAGAGTTGTGGTTCTTGCTCACGATACATTGCCCCATTATCATACACATTCCTAGAAAGTTTTATTAAAATATTTAAAAGGATAAAGGAGGTACGGAGTGAATGGATCCAAAATTACTAATCAAAGGGAAGTAACTCAAAAATTTAGTAAGGGGGGGAGGGGGGGGGGGGGGGGGGGCAACTATTCCTATATTCAACACATTGTCTTGTGCTCATGCACATTGCTATAAAGTTTCATCAAGATATTCCAAACGGTTACCAAGTTATGGTATGCACAATATAAGTATACACAAAATAGCCTATAAACACTTATCAAAAGGGATGAAACTCTCAATGGAAGTAATGGAGAGCAACCAGAGAGCCTGATATCGCTCACCTGGGTATTTTGCCACAATGAATCAAAGTCTCTAATGGATGGTCCATGGCGCAAATTTGCAAATGTCCAAGTAAGTTCCTTTAATTGGTCGTGTGATATTTAGTAATATTTTGTGGGGCAACTAGGCACCAAAAGAGAAATGAGCAGTACCTCTTAAGCTTGAACTGGGCAGACATATTATACAACGTGATTGATATACACAAGACCACCCTTGCTTTTGATACTGATAAAATTTATCTAGCAAGCAAGACAAACCCTTGTGTTTCCTACAAACTGCAATTAATAATTGCTATTTTATAGTAACAGTAAATGGTAGCCATCTCAATCGGCATAAATTTGCAAAATGCAAATGCACAGATGGTCCTGACCTTATTTGATACAAGAGGGCCAAGAGGCCATGAATCGCTCACCTGAGTGCAACAAGGGCTTCGCAAGCGGCGCATAATACGCCCGTTTAAATGTCATAAAGGAGTTACAGAATGAACAAGACTGTTTACAAAAGGATAGACAGACAGACAAACAGAGGCAACCACTCTATAATGAATGAGTTCAACATTATTTAAATATACTGTCAATATATAATAATAATAATATACAAGTCAAGGGAGATAAACTAAATATACTAGATACAACATACTTGGTTCCATTACATTCCCTTGACATCAAAACAATATTTTAAACAGTTGAAATGTTACAGAGTAAACATGATATTTATGCAAGGGCAGGTAATTCAGTAAGTAAGCCAGAGTTGTGGTTCTTGCTCAGGATAAAATACCACATTATACACATTCCTACAAAGTTTCATTCTAATATTTCAAAAGTTAAAGGAGATATGGAGTGAATGAGAAATGCCTAAAATATACTAATCAAAGGGAGGTTACTCCAAAATTAAGAAAGGGGGAGCAACCATTCTTATATGTGACACACTGTCTTGTGATCATGCACATTGTTATATAGTTTCATCATGATATTCCAAACGGTTACCAAGTTATGGAATGCACAATGTAAGTATACACAAAAATAGTCAACAAGAACTAATGAAAGGGATGTAACTCTAAAACGAAGAAAGGGAGAGCAACCAATGTTGTACGCGACACATCGTTGGGACTTCATACACATTGCTATGAAGTTTCATTACGATATCCCAAACAGTTATCTAAGTATGGCGCGCACAAGACTTGCCGGTAAAAAATTAATCAAAGGGACATAACTTGGAAACTAAGGAAGAGGGACCAACCATTTTTGTACGCGACACGTTCCCCCAACCTAATACATATTCCTACCAAATATCATGAATATATCCCAAACGGTTAATGAGTTATGGCGCGCACAAGAATGTTTACGGACGGACGGACGGACGGACAGACGGACGGACGGACGGACGGACAGCGCCATGACATAATACGACCGTTTTTTCAAAACGGGCGTATAAAAATGTCAAAGGTCAAACTACGGTCATAATTTGAACAAACCTGATAGTTTGCAACCATTTCCAAATGGTTCTGAAGAAGATTTTTTAATATTTTTCTATGTATTGCTATGGTTCCAACCCTGGACCCCCTGGGGCTAGGCCATTTTGGACCTTGGGGCCATCATTTGAATAATCTTGGTAATGACCCACTAGGCAATGCTAATAGCTAAATTTCAAGCCTCTGAGCCAAGTGGTTCTGAAGAAGATTTTTGAATATTTTTCTATGTATTTGTATGGTTCAAACCCAGGACCCCTGGGGCGGGGCCATTTTAGACCCTGGCAACTTCATTTGAACAAACTGAGTATGGGACCATTAGGCAATGCATCGTTCCAAATTTCAAGCATCTGCACTAAGCGGTTCTGGAGAAGAAGATTTTCAAGTACATTTTAATTTCGAACCCAAGACTCCCCGCCCCATGGCCATTTTGGATCCCAGGGCCACCATTTACACAAACTTTCTAGGGGTCCACCAGGGAATGCATCATACCAAATTTCAAGCATCTGAGCCAAGTGGTTCTGAAGAAGAAGTTTTATGAATAGTTACCTATGTATTTCTATGGCTCAAACTCAGGACTCCCTGCCACAGGGCCATTTTGGCCCCTCGGTCCATCATTTGAACAAACTTGATAAAGGACTACAAGGCAATGCATCATAGCAATTTTCAAGCATCTGAGCCAAGTGATTCTGAAGAAGAAGATTTTTGAATATTTTTATGTAGTTCTATGATTCAAACCCAGGACCCCCTTGGGAGGGGCCCTTTTAGACCCTGGGTCCATCATTTGAACAACTTGACTACTAGGCAATGCTCGTACAAAATTTCAGGCATCTGAGCCAAGTGGTTCCGAAGAAAAAGATTTTTTAATATTTTTCTATGTATTTCTATGGTTCCAACCTAGGACTCCCTGCCGCGGGGCCATTTTAGACCCTGGGACCACCATTTGAACAAACTTGGTAAAGGACTACTAGGCAATGCATCATACCAAATTTCAAGCATGTAAGCCTTATGGTTCTGAAGAAGAAGATTTTTGAATATTTTATTTGCATTTCTATGGTTCAAACCTTGGACTCCATGCCAAGGGGCCATTTTGGATCCTGGGGCCACCATTTGAACAAACTTGGTAAAAGACTATTAGGCACTGCTACATACCAAATTTCAAGCATCCGACCCTTGCGGTTCTGAAGTAGAAGAGTTTTGAATGTTTTTCTATGTATTTCTATGGTTCTAACCCAAGACCCCTGCCCCAGGGCCAGGCCATTTTGGACCCTGGGGCCACCATTTGAACAAACTTGGTAGAGGACCACTAGGCCATGTTACATACCAAATTTCAAGCATCTGAGCCAAGCCGTTCTGGAGAAGAAGATTTTTAATTCAAGCATCTGAGCCAAGCCGTTCTGGAGAAGAAGATTTTTAAGTATTTATTAGTTTCGAACCCAAGACCCCCTGCCCCAGGGCCATTTTGGCTCCTGGGGCCCCATTTCAACAAACTTGGTAGAAGACCATTAGACAATGATACATACCCAATTTCAAGCATCTGAGCAAGTAGTTCTGGTGAAGAAGATTTTAAGTATTTTTTTAGTTTCAAACCCAAGACCCCCTGCCCCAGGGCCATTTTGGACCCTGCGGCCACCATTTGAACAAACTTGGTAGAGGTCCACTAGACAATGCTTCATACCAAATATCAAAGCCCTAGGCCTAGCGGTTTTAGAGAAGATAACATTTATAGCAAATTGTTAACGACGGACGACTGACGACGTACACTTGGTGATCACAATAGCCCACCCTGAGCCGAGCCTAAAGGCTCAGGTGAGCTAAAAAGCCTTTCAGAGGCTGGTGTTATGATTATGGTGTTTAATTTGGTGTAAATATTTTCTTTTACCATGACTTTGCAGTTTTTAGATGTTTACTAGGTTTGAAATAAACAAGTTGTTTACATTGTACTTTAGAACATTCTGGAATAACTATTTTTAGTACTGAGAAAATATTAGACCTCTCTGTTGTAAACATTAAGAATCTTCTGGTATGAAATTATGTCAGAATTGAGTACTTTTTGGTAAGATCTATTTTTGGTTAGTTCCGGAATGTTCCTAGATAGTATATAAAGAAGTCAGATTTTCATTTAAAATCATCTTTGTATGAAAACTTTCACCAGTCTATAGTAAAATAAGTTATACTGGAATTTAAATATATTGGATTTGGAAATATTCATGTGCTCATACATACTTTATCTTCTGGGATCAGAAATTATTAAAGGACTTGTGTTTTAAATTCTGAGGGACATTCAGACTAAAATAAGGTATCGTTAATTACATATTCTCTTGATTAATTAATGACTGTTTTATTTTGATGTACAAGTAAATAAATTTTGTTAAGTTTAAAAACAGGCTTGTTGCTGGTTTACTTCCATCTTTTTGTTACCTCCGCCAGGTCGTAACAAATTGGGGGCTCGAGTCCGAGATTGAAATTTCTTGTGCACTAAATAATTTTGAATAATAAAAAAAAAAGTTTTTACTGTTTTGCTGTTCAAATAAGCAAATAAGTAAAGCCAGCAAAAAGCAATCATGTCTTTTGATCTTGATAAATTCATTGCTGCGCCTTCTCAGGAGCTGTTGAATTTGGCCAAAAAGACAGAATTATTGGATATTGCAGCACATTATGAATTAACATCAGTCAAAAGGTCCATGTTGAAACACGAAATTAAGAATATTTTGATTCAGTTCTTTGTTGATGAGGAAATTTTTGATTCCTCTGCAACCTCTCACATTCTCGTCACTCAAACTGATTTGCAGATGAGAGAATTAGAAATTCAAAGACAAATTGAAATAGAAAAATTAAGATTGGAGCATGAAGAAAGAGTAAGGATTGAAAAAGCTGAGCGTGAGGAAAGAATTAGGCTTGAAACATTGGAACGAGAAGAAAGGTTGCAGAAACAAACATTAGAACATGAAAAATTAAGGTTAGAAATGGAAGAACGAGAAAAAGAAAAAGAAAGAGAAATGCAAAAAGAAAAATTAGAAAAAGAAAGAGAAATGCAAAAAGAAAAATTAGAAAAAGAAGAAAGAATTGAAATAGAAAAGGAAAAATTAAAATTTGAAAAAGAAAGAATTGAAATCGAAAAGGAGAAATTGAAATATGAGAAAGAAGAAAAAGAGAGAGAAAGACAATATCAAATTAGAATGAAAGAAATTGAAATACAAGACAAGACTAAATCAAAATCTTTGCCTTTGGATTCAACCAAAGTTTTTGATGTAACTAAACACATCAGACTCGTTCCTCCATTTCAAGAAAAAGAAGTTGATAAATATTTTCTTCACTTTGAAAAAGTAGCTGAAAATTTGAAATGGCCAAAAGAGCATTGGATTTTGCTTCTTCAGAGCGTTGTGATCGGCAAGGCTCGCGAAATTTATACTCAACTTTCTCTTGAGCAGAGCTCAGATTATGACAAAGTAAAAGAACTTATTCTTAAGGCTTATGAGTTGGTCCCTGAGGCTTACAGGCAGAAATTTCGGAACTGTAGAAAAGAAAATGACAAAACTTATGTTGAATTTGCTAGGACAAAAGAGCAGTTATTTGATAGGTGGAGCTCATCAAAGAAAGTAGGCTCTGATCATGGTAAACTTAGACAGCTCATGCTTGTTGAAGAATTTAAAAGGTGCATTAATTCTGACATTAAATCATTTTTAGA
The DNA here is from genome assembly GCA_963989385.1 of Ctena decussata. NCBI lineage: Eukaryota > Metazoa > Mollusca > Bivalvia > Lucinida > Lucinidae > Ctena > Ctena decussata. The sequence continues at coordinate 46,998,808 of OZ022499.1, forward strand.
TGAAAAGGAAGTCGAAACGTTAGAGGCAGCAGCTCGTTTGGCTGATGATTATGCTTTAACTCATAAGACTTCTTTTGTGCACAAGCCTTTTCCAAAAAAGACCTTTTTCCCTCAATCAGGTCCAAAATTCAGTCCCAGTAATCCATCTGGCAATTCCAGTCCCTCATATACTCTAAAACCAAAACCCCCTGGTGAAAACAAAGGTCAAAATCCCTTATCTCAGCCTATTTGTAATTATTGTAAGCAAACGGGACATATAATTTCTGAATGCTTACTTTTAAAGAGGAAGAGAGAAAAACAAGAGGGCCCAAAACCCACCGGTCTTACCTCTTTACGGTCAACACCACAGTCTTGTGTCCAGGATCAAATTCCTATTCAGGCCAAAATTTCTGAGACTGATTCTGTTATGGAGATTTATGAACCATTCTTATCAGAAGGTTTTGTGTCACTAAATTGTGACTTTGCCCAGTCTACCCCTATTACTATCTTACGAGATACTGGAGCTTCTCAATCCCTTATTTTGGCAGATACCCTGCCATTTTCCGAGAAGACTTCTTCTGGGACAAGTGTCCTTATTCAGGGAGTAGAATGTGGATTTATTAATGTACCGCTTCATAACATTTATTTGTCCTCAGACTTAATTTCTGGTCCAGTGGCTGTTGGTATTAGACCTTCATTACCTTTTAAAGGTGTTCACTTATTGTTAGGCAATGACCTAGCAGGAGATAAGGTTGTGGTTAATCCACTTTTGACCAACACTCCTTGTGTTGATCAACCACCTGACCCCATTGAGCAGGAAATTCCTGACCTTTACCCTTCATGTGCTGTCACTAGGGCTATGGCAAAGAAAGCCATGTTGAATGATGGGAATCAGGATATTGATTTAACTGATACTTTTATAGGTCATTCTTTTAATGACGAGATTTCAAAATCTCTTTCACCCAGCCTGTCTGACATGCCGACAGACTTTACACACAACTCATCTGTGTCCACCTCAGACCACTCCTCTTCATTTTCAAATGACAAAGGTCATGACCTTCTGTCAAGGTCACAGCTTTGCAAAGAACAACACAGTGATCCTGAGATCTCACCTTTATTTGAAAGGGTTTTAGATGAGAATGACATGTCCCAGGTTCCTGTTTGCTATTATGTCAAAAATGACATTTTGATGAGAAAATGGCGTCCTCCTGATGTCTCAGCAGAAGACGAGTGGACTGTTAACCATCAAATTGTGGTTCCAAGGGTTTATCGCCCTGAAATTTTAAACATGGCCCATGAAACTCCCATGTCAGGTCATTTAGGTGTAAACAAGACCTATCACAAGATTCTTAATCATTTCTACTGGCCAGGGTTAAAATCGGATGTTTCTAAACATTGCAAATCTTGCCATACATGTCAAATGGTAGGAAAACCTAATCAAACTATCCCTAAAGCCCATTTGCAGCCAATTCCTGCATTTGAGGAACCTTCTAGCAGAATAATTATTGATTGTGTAGGTCCTTTACCCAAAACAAAGTCAGGTTGTGAATATCTTTTGACCATAATGTGTGCTTCCACACGTTTCCCAGAAGCCATTCCACTTAGGAATATCAAGACAAACACCATAGTTAAGGCTCTTGTGAAGTTTTCCACATTTGTAGGTCTCCCTAAATCTGTCCAGTCAGATCAAGGATCTAATTTTATGTCAGGAATATTTCAGCAAGTGATGCATGAATTAGGCATTAAGCAATATCGGTCATCAGCATATCATCCTGAAAGTCAAGGTGCCTTAGAACGATTTCATCAAACACTGAAAAACATGATCAGATCTTACTGCTTTGACACTGAAAAGGATTGGGATGAAGGCATTCATTTCCTGTTATTTGCAGCTAGGGAATCCGTACAAGAATCACTTGGTTTCAGCCCATTTGAGCTTGTTTTTGGTCACACAGTTCGTGGACCACTGAAACTTTTGAAAGAGAAATTTCTTTCTGATGATGACAGTTCTTTGAATTTGCTTCAGTATGTTTCTGACTTCAATAACAGATTGTCAAAAGCCTGTGAAGCTGCTCGGTACAATCTCAAATCAGCTCAAAACAAAATGAAATTTCATTATGATGAAAATGCCAGGGAAAGAAATTTTAAACCTGGAGAGAAGGTACTTGCTCTTTTGCCAATTCCTGGCAGAACTCTGCAGGCCAGATATTACGGCCCTTACACTGTTGACAAAAAGCTCAGTGATGTAAATTATATTATCAACACACCTGGGAGGCGCAAGGAAAAACAGTTATGTCATATTAATATGTTGAAAAAGTACATTGATAGGGATAATTCAGTTGTTTCACCAATAAGCGTAGTAAATTCTGTCCCTCAAGAGCAATCTGAAATGGACTCTGAGGATATGAACTTTATAAAATCTGATCCCTCATCATCAAAACTCCAGAATTCTGACATCTTAAAGGATCTCGACCAGAAACTGTCACACCTGGATCCAGTCAAGAGACTTGAACTGAAACAGTTAATTCTTGAATATGAGCACTTATTTCCGGACATTCCAACCAGGACTGACAAAATCTTTCATGATGTTGACATTGATGGCGCAAAGCCTGTGAAGCAACATCCATATAGAATGAACCCTGTGAAGCAACAGTATCTCAGGGAAGAGATTCAATATTTGCTGGACAATGACTTTATTGAACCAAGTCAAAGTGACTGGAGTTCTCCATGTATTCTTGTGCCAAAACCTGATGGAACTTTTCGCATGTGTACAGACTATCGAAAAGTTAATTCTGTGACTAAAACGGATACATTTCCAATCCCACGTATTGATGACTGTATTGATCAAATTGGACAAGCCAAATATGTTACTAAATTTGATCTTCTGAAAGGATTTTGGCAAATTCCTTTGACAGACAGAGCTAAGGAGATTTCGGCATTTGTTACACCAGATGGACTCTATCAGTATAAGGTTATGCCATTTGGTATGAAAAACTCTCCAGCAACGTTTCAGAGACTTATAAATAGCTTGACATCTGATCTGGGTGGTTGTAAAGCATACATCGACGATGCAATCATCTTCAACGATGAATGGAAACTACATCTACAGACTATCAGAGAATTCTTTCAAAGACTTAGTGATGCAAAATTGACAATCAATTTAGCAAAAAGTGAATTCTGTCACGCAAATTTGACATTTCTAGGACATGTTGTTGGTCAAGGTCGGGTAAAACCTGTAGAAGCTAAAGTGGAGGCTATCTCGGATTTTCCTGTACCTACATGCAAAAGACAACTGATGCGCTTTCTTGGTATGGCAGGATATTATAGGAAGTTCTGTAGTAACTTCTCTGTTATTGCAGAACCCTTGACAAATTTACTAGGTAAAGGAAAGAAATATATTTGGAATGAAGAATGTCAAAAGTCCTTTGATAAATTAAAGGCCATACTTAAGGGTGCTCCAGTTCTCTTAGCACCAGACTTCAACAAAGCATTTAAATTGGCGGTAGATGCTAGTGACGTTGGTGCAGGCAGTGTTTTGGTTCAAGAAGATAATGATGGTGTGGATCACCCTGTTTGTTACTTTTCTAAGAAGTTTAACAAGCATCAGAGAAATTACTCTACTATTGAAAAAGAGTGTTTATCTCTCATCCTTGCACTTCAGCAATTTGAAGTGTACTTATCTTCTTCAGCCACACCAATTGTTGTCTTCAGTGATCACAATCCACTGACCTTCATTCATAAAATGAAGAACAAGAATCAGCGGTTACTCAGGTGGAGTCTCATGTTGCAGGAGTACAATCTTGACATCAGACATATCAGAGGAAAAGATAATATTATCCCTGATGCACTTTCAAGAGCCTAAATTTGGCTATTACTACATGATGTCTGGATTAGTACTGATATATATACAGTGTATATGCATTAAACTTAATTTTGTTTCATAATTGGTCATATGGCAAAAGAAAGCTTTATTTCATAAAACTTTCTTTTCCTTGAAGAGGGGAAGTGTTATGATTATGGTGTTTAATTTGGTGTAAATATTTTCTTTTACCATGACTTTGCAGTTTTTAGATGTTTACTAGGTTTGAAATAAACAAGTTGTTTACATTGTACTTTAGAACATTCTGGAATAACTATTTTTAGTACTGAGAAAATATTAGACCTCTCTGTTGTAAACATTAAGAATCTTCTGGTATGAAATTATGTCAGAATTGAGTACTTTTTGGTAAGATCTATTTTTGGTTAGTTCCGGAATGTTCCTAGATAGTATATAAAGAAGTCAGATTTTCATTTAAAATCATCTTTGTATGAAAACTTTCACCAGTCTATAGTAAAATAAGTTATACTGGAATTTAAATATATTGGATTTGGAAATATTCATGTGCTCATACATACTTTATCTTCTGGGATCAGAAATTATTAAAGGACTTGTGTTTTAAATTCTGAGGGACATTCAGACTAAAATAAGGTATCGTTAATTACATATTCTCTTGATTAATTAATGACTGTTTTATTTTGATGTACAAGTAAATAAATTTTGTTAAGTTTAAAAACAGGCTTGTTGCTGGTTTACTTCCATCTTTTTGTTACCTCCGCCAGGTCGTAACACTGGTGAAATGTCCTCAGTTTTGTATTTTGCATTTTTAGCAACAGTGGACATCTTGCTTGCTTAGTTGTTTGCATAACTGAGATTTTCTCATTTTCACATTTTTTCTTATTGAAATTTGAAAGATCTCAAAACAAGAATCAGTTTGACACAAATTGAGTCAAAATCCAATCAGCAGTTATAAAGAGTATTGTCATTTCAAGGTTTTTGCTATTTTAGTAACAGAACATGGAGGCCATCTTGGCATGCCAGATTGCAATAAAATCAAAATGGCAACATGGAAGAACCATTCTGACACAAAATTGGTCTGATTTCAGTAAACATTTCTCGTTTTCACATTTTGCTATTTTTAGTAATAGAAGCCATCTTGACTTGTCTATCTTTATTTAATTTTATTTAAAACATCTCAATGCAAAAGTCATTCTGCAAAAATTTCATCTAAATCCATTTAGGGGTTATTGAGATATTGTCAGTTTCCTAATTTGAGCTATTTTTTGTTACAAAAGATGGCGGCCAGCTTGGAATGTTAAAATACAAAAATATCAAAATGGCTTCATGCAAGGATCATTCTGACACAAAATAGGTCCAATTCTATAGAAAATGTCTCATTTTCACATTTTGCTTTTTTTAAGTTACACGGTCTAGTTTTAGTATTTTTTAAACCACTCATTGCAACAGTCATTCTGACACAAATTTCGTAACAATACATTCAGCGGTTATAAGCGAGTTCGGAGTTCTGAGTTTCCGGTTGTACTGGGGCCAAGTGTAGAAAAATCCGACAGGTCATCATTACACTTACCTGGCCATTCGATATATAACCCCTTTTTCATGATTAAAAATCAATGATATGATGAAAATTGTTTTTAATCCAGAGAAAAAGGATAGTCACATTATTTTAGCATGGTAGAATAAACAGGGAATATTGGAAAAGTGAAATACTAGTCGATATGTTGGTGTGTTACGCTTTGCCTATACTGCTTTGGCACACTTGACCTATGACCTGGAAATTAATTATCGACATTTGTGCATGCGCACCGTGGAACTCCAAACTCGCTTTTTGAGATATTGTCATTTTCATGTTTTGCGCTACTTTTAGTAACGGCAGATGGCGGCCATCTTTGAATGCCAAAATGCAAAAAAATCAAAATTGCCAAAGACCATTCTGACACCAAATAGATCCATTTCCATGAAGATTTTCTCATTTTTAAATTTTGCTAAGTTTTGAAACAGAAGCCATCTTCACCAGTCTACTTTTAGTATTTTTAAACCTTTTATTGCAAGAATCAATCTGACACAAATTTTGTCAAAATCCGTTCAGCAGCTATTGAGATATTATCATTTTCGTGGTTTGTGCTATTTTATGTAATGGCAAATGGCGGCCATCTTGGAATGGCAAAATGCAAAATCGAAACTGCTTTATGCAAATACCATTCTGACACAGAATAGATCCATTTCCATCAAGTTTTTCCCTTTTTACATTTTGCTATTTTTAGAAACAGAAGCCATCCTGACCAGTCTATTTTTGTTATTTTCAAAACCTCTCATTGCAAAAATCATTCTGCATAAAATTGCGTCAAATCCACTCTGTGGTTACTGAGGCATTTTTATTTTCTTGTTTTGTGATATTTTAGTAACGGCAGATAAAACAAAATTGCTTTATGCTAAGACCATTCTGGCACAAAAAAAGATCCATTTCCATCAAGATTTTCTCATTTATTACATTTTGCTATTTTAAGGAATAGAATCCAACTTGACCGGTCTATTTTTAGTAATTTCTGAATCCTCTCATTGCAAAAATCATTCTGACGCAAATTTCGTAAAAACCCATTCAGCGGGTATTGAGATATTGTCATTCTCATATTTTGTGCTATGTTTAATAACTGCAGATGACGGCCATCTTGGAATGCCATGATGCAAAAAAACTGTTTTATGCAAAGACCATTCTGACACCCAATAGATCCATTTCCATCAAGATTTTCTCATTTTTCTGAAACCTCTCATTGCAAGAATCAGTCTGACAAAAATTTCGTCAAAATCCGTTCAGCGGATATTGACATATTGTTATTTTCATGTTTTGTACTATTTTTAGTAATGGCAAATGGCGGCCATCTTTGAATGCCAAATAGCAAACAAGAGGTCCATGATGGGCCTAAATCGCTCACCTGAGTTATGATGAAATAACATGGAAGATCATCTATTTGATGATGGTTCAATACATAGTTCCGAAACACACCCAGAATGTCACTCAAAATCACGTGATAGCATATACCTGGCCAATGCAAAGACAACTTAGCACGTGACATAGTCTCACAAACAAATCGCACGTGGTCAATATTGTATAAAAGTCCGTGATTTTACCTTATAGTTAATGGAGGGATGTATACCTGTTTAAAGAAAACAAACTGAGACCACATTCAATAAACTTACGCTGCTTTGCAAGAACAGAACACACCGGAAATGCATGATGCGCCAACTTCCATGTGTAGGTCATGAGGAGGCTGATTCTTCGCCATAGATCGCCAATATTTAGCAGACACTAGCATTTGTCATTTGTTTTCCGCCATCTTTGTGTAAAGCTTGTGAGACGTAGTAACAGTAACTAAGTAGGCGGAGCTTAGCGGCTATTCTCGGAACTGTGTATTGGAGCAGTTTTGCACTTTCCAATCTTTTTTCTGGCAAAGTTTCATTTAGATTGGATCAAAACTGTGCCCTCTAGAGTGTACACAATGTTTTTCTAAGATCTGACCTGGCAATCTAGTTTTTGAGCAGATATTATTCGGTTTCAAACTTGGCCTACATTTCATGAAGATACACATTCTGAGATAGTTTCATGAAGATTCAATGCAAAATAAAGTCACAATTGTGTACACAAGGTTTTTCTATGATTTGACCTAGTGACCTACCTGTAGTTTTTGACCCGACAATAACCAGTTCCAAACTTGGCCTAGATTTAATTTAGGTTATCATTCTGACAAAGTTTCATGAATATTGAACCAAAACTGTGCCCTCTAGAGTATACACAATGTTTTTCTAAGGTTTGACCTAGTGACCTAGTTTTTGATCCAACATGACCAAGTTGCACCCTTGGTCTAGATTGTTGGAGATAAACATTTTGACGAAGTTTCATGAAGATTGGAACAAAACTGTGCCCTCTAGAGCATTCCAATGTTTTTTTTCTAAGATCTGACCTAGTGACCTAGTTTTTGACCTGACATGGTAAAGTTTCAAATTTGGTCTAGATTTCATAAAGATAAGCATTCTGACAAAGTGTCATGAAGATTGGATCATAACTGTGCCCTCTAGAGTGTACACATGGTTTTTCTAAGATTTGACCTAGTGACCTAGTTTTTGACCCTACATGACTCAGTTTCAATCTTGGCCTAGATTTTATAAGGATAAACATTCTGACAAAGTTTCATGACGATTGGATCATAACTGTGCCCTCTAGAGTGTACACAAGGTTTTTCTAAGATTTGAGCTAGTGACCTAGTTTTTGACCCCACATGACCCAGTTTCAAATCTGGTCTAGACTTCATTAAGATAAACATTCTGACAAAGTTTCATGATGATTGGGTCAAAACTGTGCCCTCTGTGTCATTCTAAGATTTATTTCTATTTTTAGTTCTGGCAGCCATTTTGTTCAACAGAGTGGAACCGTTTTAGCAATTTTGGTTCAGGGCCATATGTCAAACATTTCTGTGAAATTATTTTGAAATCGAGCCATTGGCTTCAGAGGAGATGTCGTTTCAAGGTTTTTCTTTTTTTTAGATTTCTGTTTTTAGCTCTGGCAGCCATTTTGTTCAAGAGAGTGAAACCATTTTAGCAATCTTGGTTCAGGGCCATGAGTCAAACATTTCTGTGAAGTTTTTTTGAAATCGAGCCATTGGCTTCAGAGGAGATGTCGTTTAAAGGTTTTTCTATTTTTAGCTCTGGCGGCCATTTTGTTCAGCGGAGCGGAACCATTTTAGCAATTTTGGTTCAGAGCTATAACAGAAACATTTGTGTGAAATTATTTTGAAATCGGCTTACTGGTCTAGGAGATGTTGTTTGAAGAAATTGTTGACGACGGACGGACGAACGACGGACAAATATCGATCACAATAGCTCACCTTGAGCACTTCGTGCTCAGGTGAGCTAAAAATCAGATTGCTTTATGACATTAAGTTGGTCCAATTCCATAAAAGGGCTCTTGAGATTTTCATGTTTTTGCTATATTTTTTTTGTTACAGCGCCCCTTGAGAAAAAAAGTTTTGAGGAGCAAAAAATTTTGGAGAAAATTTTGGGAACAAAATTTGGAGAGCAAAAATTTGGGGCAAAAAATTTTTTAAAAGGAAATATTTTGAGGAGAAAATTTGGGAAGTACCGGTAAAATTTGGGAGGCAAATAGCTTTTGCCCTATGCACTCGAGCATCCTGATGCGTATCAAATCACAGTGGCCGGGCCACGTAGCACAGTCGGTAGCATATCTAAATGAAGAGCCAGTGTTAAGTAGTGAAAAGAGAAGTAGGGTTTTATATAGTTTTCATTTTTCCCAGCAGAAGTGCAGTCTCTCTATCCATACTCACGCTCTCTACCACTGACATTATTGACTACATACTGCTTTCAAACTGTGCTTGCTAATGTCCCAGAAAAAATGAATGCTCTCTTTACAGTCTTGCTTTCCCCGTTTATACTATATCGCACCTGCTTATTTTTAGCAATATACCTCATGCAATTTTCTATTTATAAAGATTACGTCGACTTTAATTTAGCATTATCTAGCCTTATAAGGAATTGGCAAACACATATGACAATGACTGAAATACTATATTTAACATTTAGGTGAATGACGTTGTTACTATTATTAGTGAGCAATCATAAACTGTTACTATTTTAAAATATCTTCTTTACCCAATAAACACTACCTGCTATTAATATTGTCCAGTGACAGCATATTCTATTTATGTGAGCCCATAGACACCATTTCTATATATATTACCCAATACTCAAATCCTGCTAATATTATAAAACTGTTGTTTCTAATTATATCCACCAGACAGAAAGTGTCACTAGCATTAGAAGACTGTGTAATTTGTTTATTAGACACACCTAGTATTAAATGTCGGGTTACGCCCATTTTTATCTACGATTATCTACGATTTCTTCCTTATCAAAGCTACATGTCAAAACTGTCTGAAAGGCCCATCTCACATCCGATCTACATTACAACACCTTAACAGACCCTTAACATACCTTTATAAGCCACACTCTCACACTTACTAAGAGTACACTTTATCATAATTTTAGGCAAAATACAACAACAGATTTTAACTTGATTTAAAAGGCAAACAGCTATTACGTAACACCAGAGGTTGCCAGAGATGTTCTTATAGCAAAATCTACTATTTCCAATTGTCAAAGGGCCACAAGTTCAACAAGCAAATTCAAAGAATTTATGTCCCCAGCCATTAAGACGCAAACAGCTATTACGTAACACCAGAGGTTGCCAGACATGTTCTTATAGCAAAATCTACTATTTCCAATTGTCAAAGGGCCACAAGTTCAACAAGCAAATTCAAAGAATTTATGTCCCCGCCATTATTGTTTATTTCAATTAAAGGACATGTCAATGAAAAAAAAACGCCTGAAAAAAGACTAAGTTCAACTAGCAGAAAAAGTGACAAAAATAATTTTAAGATTATATCTAAACCAGATGCATAGTTTGAATGGAATCAGCACAAAACTGTAGGAGGAGTTGCACACACAATGTACCCACTATCTATTCACTTTAATAGTAAAAATGTATGAAAAAAGGCTAAGTTCAACTTGGGGAAAAAGTGACAAAAAATAACTTGAGGATTATATCCAAACCACATGCATATCTTCAGACCATGACCAAAACACCTGTGAAGTTTCAAAGGCATCGGCATAAAACTGTTGGAGGAGTTGCGCACACAAGGTACCCACTATCTAGTCACTTTGATAGTAAAAACACCTAAAATGACTAAGTTCAACTTGTAGAAAAGTGACAAAAACTAATCTCAGGATTATATCCAAACCACATGCATATCTTCAGACCATGACAAAAACAGCTGTAAAGTTTTGAAAGAATCGGCATAAAACTGTAGGAGGAGTTGTGCACACAAGGTACCTACTATTTTAGGGGGACGGAAGGACGGAATGCCGAAAACTTTGTCCCTCCCCTTTTCTTCGAAAAGGCCGGGGACAAAAAGATGTCATCCAGAGTTAAGGTCCTTGAGCTCTGCACGTCATCTAGTATTGCTTAACAATACTATATAGTTCCATGTAAATATCTGAAATAGTTTTTGAGTGACAAGCAGACTCAACTATATGGCAAAGTCTTCTATTTTCAATTGCTAAAGGGCACTACTCCAAAAATATGTAACCCAGAGTTACAGTTCTTGCACTCTGTGTGGCGTCTGATGATGCTTTACATGTTTGTTTAGTTTTCACAGACATACTTGAAATGATTTTGATATACATTCTGGACATTATCTTATAGCAAAATCTACTAATTCCAACAGTCAAAGGTACAGAAGTTCAAAAAGATGTAATCCAGAGTTATGGTTCTTGGGTTCTGCATGTTGTCTAATAATGTTTTACATTACTGTAAAGTTTCATGTAAATATATGAAATGGTTTTGAGCTACAGAGTAGACATGACTGTATGGCAAAATCTACTATTTTTAATTGTTAAAGGGCCATAATTTCATAACAATATAATCCAGAGTTACGGTTCTTGCACTCTGCATGTCATCTCATGATGCTTTACATTTATGTCAAGTTTCATGAAAATATCTCAAACCGTTTTTGAATTACAGTGCTGACACAAAAATCTGCTATTTTCAATTGTTAAAGGGCCATAATTTCAAAACAATACTAGAGCAAGTGAGAATGGGCTCACGTATACCCTCGGCCAGCGCAACGCCTACAGATAATAAAACAAGAGGGCCATGGTGGCCCTGAATCGCTCACCTGAGCATTAATCAGTTCACTGGTTCTGGTGAAGATTTTAAAGTTTTACCATACATGGGAATGGCGGCCACCTTGGTCATGTGACCAATATCATTTGAAGAACTTTCAATCCTTTCACCAATGTGCAGGCTCCATATGAAATTTGAGTTTAGTCTGCCTAGTGGTTTCAGAGATGTTTGAAAATGTTTATGGATGGATGACAGAGGCAGCTAACACCAATACTGTAAGGCTCAGGTGAGCTGAAAATGGCAGTTGCTTCTCCGAAAAGTACCTGTTCATGTTGAGTTCTTTTGATGGATTTGAACTAGACTGAACTAGGCAAACACAAATGATAGAATGGTAGCATCATTATCTCACTGTGGTGAAACTAATGTATTCCAAAGAGTTGTGGCTGACATCATTGTAATGTTAGTTCTGATTCTTGCAGCATAACTTAATTTAGATATGACCTAGTGACCTAGCTTTTGACCCAACATGACCCAGTTTCAAACTTGACCTAGATTTTATGGAGATAAACATTCTGACAAAGTTTCATGAAGATTGGATCAAAACTGTGTCCTCTAGGGTGTACACAAAGTTTTTCAAAGATTTGACCTAGTGACCTAGTTTTTGACCTGACATGACTCAGTTTCATAGGGGGCTTACATATACCGTGGACAATAAACATTTTGACATAGTTTCATAAAGATTGGATCAAAACCATGCGTTCTAGAGCGTACAAGGTTTTTCTAAGATTTGACCTAGTGACCTAGTTTTTGACTCAACATGACCTACTGTCAAACTTGGCCTAGAGTTTTATGGTGATAAACATTCTGACAAAGTTTCATGAAGATTGGATCAAAACTGTGTCCTCTAGAGCTTACACAAGGTTTTTCTATGATTTGACCTAGTGACCTAGTTTTTGACCCGACATGACCCAGTTTCAAACGCGTCCTACATAAAACGAGTTTAAGCGTTCTGACAAAGTTTCTTGAAGATTGGATCAAATCTGTGCCTTCTAGAGCATACACAATCTTTTTCTAAGATTTAACCTAGCGACTTAGTTTTTGACCCGACATGACCCAGTTTTGAACTTGACCTAGAGTTTATGGAGATAAACATTCTGACAATATTTCATAAAGATTGGATCAAAACTGTGTCCTCTAGAGCGTACACAAGGTTTTTCTATGATTTAACCAAGTGACCTAGTTTATTACCCGACATGACCCAGTTTCGAACTTGTCCTAGATATTATAAGGATAAACATTCTGACAAAGTTTCATTAACTTTGGATCAAAACTGTGCCTTCCATAGTGTACACAAGGTTTTTCTAAGATTTGACCTAGTGACCTAGTTTTTGACCAGACATGACCCAGTTTCAAACTTGGACTAGATTTTATAGAGATAAAAATTCTCACAAAGTTTCATAAAGATTGGATCAAAACTGTGTCCTCCAGAGCATACACAAGGTTTTTCAATGATTTGACCTAGTGAACTAGTTTTTGACCCAACATAACCCAGTTTCAACACAATTCTAGATATTATGAGGATTAACATTCCGACAAACTTTCATGAATTTTGGAAGAAAACTGTGCCTTCTAGAGCGTACACAACGTTTTCCTAAGATTTGACCTAGTGACCTAGTTTTTGACCCAACGTGACCGAGTTTCGAACTTGGCCTAGAGTTTATAGAGATAAACATTCTGACAGAGTTTCATAAAGATTGGATCAAAACTGTGTCCTCTAGTGTGTACACAAGATTTTTCTATGATTTGACCTAGTGACCTACTTTTTGACCTGACATGACCCAGTTTCAAACTTGTCCTAGATATTATGAGGATAAACATTCTGACAAAGTTTCATGAACTTTTGATGAAAACCGCCTACTAGAGGGTAAACAAGGCTTTTCTAAGATCTAACCTAGTGACCTACTTTTTGACCCGACATGACCCAGTTTCGAACTTGGCCTAGAGTACATGGAGCTAAACATTCTGACAAAGTTTCATAAAGATTGGATCAAAACTGTGTCCTCTAGAGCTTACACAAGGTTTTTCTATGATTTGAGCTAGTGACCTAGTTTTTGACCCGACATGACCCAGTTTCAAATTTATCCTAGATATTATGAGGATAAACATTCTGACAAAGTTTCATGAACTTTGGATGAAAACTGTGCCTTCTAGAGCGTACACAAGGTTTTTCTAAGATTTGACCTAGTGACCTAGTTTTTGACCCGACATGACCCAGTTTCCAACTTGGTCGAGATTTTATAAAGACTCTGACAAAGTTTCATAAAGATTGGATCAAAACTGTGCCCGCTAGAGTGTACACAAGCAAAAGTTGACGGACGTCCGTCCACACGTACGACGGACATCAGGGTATCCCAAAAGCTCACCCTGAGCACTTCGTGCTCAGGTGAGCTATAAAAACATTACATAAAACATTACTGCAAATGTTAACAAACAGACAGACAGACAGACAATCACTCATACCCAGTAACAGACCCAGTCAAATAACGGATGGTTTCATCCATAGATTTCGCAATAAACAAGATAATACAAACTTATAAGTAAAACATTAAAGAAATGTCAAATAAATTTCAAAGTCTATAATCAGCAGCAGCATCCAGATGATGTCAACAAACTGTTTCAACCTAATAGTAAACCTAGTGACACATCAAAAGGTTCCATTCAAGTATACTGAAAATATAAGCAGATTCAAGTTCATACTTAATACAAAACTTTAATGCTAATGTTATACAATTTTCCAAGTCTGTGACCTTGGCCATACAACTGCAGCAGCATCCAGATGATGCAAACTAATATATATCTATCCTGTACTAATACTCACATCTGAACAAATCCCAATTAAAGCTAAAAAAAAAAAAAAAACAGAGCAAAAGCAAGAACTTGACACAAAACTTTAAGCAACTGTTGGACAAATTTCTAAGTCTGTGACCTTGACCTTTGGCCAGCAGCAGTGTCCAGGTGATGCAAACTGATCCATCCTGTAGTAGCACTAAGCATATATGAACCAGTTCCAGTTAATACTTTCAGGAAAACAGCAAAAGCAAAAACTTAACACAAAACTTTAACACAACTGTTGTACAAATTGCTAATTTAAAGAGTAACTACACTTCAGGAACTGACTGAATCAGATCCCATACCCTATCCCTAACATCAAAGGGAAAGATTAGCAAAGACATCTCTCAACAACCAATAAATTACAAGTGATAAGCCGAGTCAGCAGCTCTTTCCCAAATAGGTGGAACTCAGCTATCTTTATTGAACTAAATAATTTAGACCAACAGAAGGGTTACAACAGACTAAGCAAATTATACGAAAACATTTAACAACTATTTTTACCTATCACTATTTTCTATTTTTATTATAGAAGGGTTAAGTCTGTGCCCTTGACCTCGGGCTAGCAGCAGCATCCAGGTGATGCAAACTGATCAGTATCCATCCTGTAGTAATACTAAGTACACATGAAAAAGTTCCAGTAAAGATTTACAGGTAAACAGAGCAAAACAACAAACTTAACGCAAAACTTTAACGCAAATGTTAATGGACAGAAGGACGGACAGACGGATGGAAAGGTGAAAACTATATACCCCTCGACATACTTCGTATGCCAGGGGTATAATAATCCAGAGTTACGGTTCTTGCACTCTGCATGTCATCTCATAATGCTTACATTTGTGTCAAGTTTTATGAAAATATCTCAAACCAATTTTGAACTAGAGCATGTGAGCAGGGGCTCACGTATACCCCTGGCCAGCACCACCGCAAAATAAAAACACATTTAATACAAGCAAATGTTAACTAACAGACAGACAGATGGACAATCTATTACAAATCCAGTGAAAGGCCTATAAACAAACACCAAAAGGTTCCATTAAAATACATGTAAATGCAAATTATGTTATCAAAAAAATATACAAATTTAACACAAAAGGGGGGGTGCCTATAAGGCCCTTTTTCTGCCCAAGAGCAAAATGTTTTATTTTCAGCTGATGATTAGACTATAGTGTCCAGTATACTGAATCAATAGTGGTTAAGCTCCGTAAGCCCTACTTTTGGAATAATGGGATTATTAAAGTGGGTGGGGTAAATCAACATGAACCAGGGGTGACATATTATAAGCTATATTTCTCCTTCAAATTTAATGGCATTCATAAATATCTTCCTTTATAAGTTATGGTAATGTCTTAAGTGACATCTTTTCTCAAATTCTATCTTTTAAAGTAAAATCTTATGTCTGCAGAATTTCTTTTAGAGACACTGTCAATTTTCATTAATTGTGGTACTTTGAATTCAATATATTCTACCATATCTCTAGAACCAATGGATGACTTCTTACCAAACTAACATGGGTTCACCGTTGGGAGAGTGCAAACTGTTGATTAAATTTTGGTGACCTTGACCTTTGTTTCAAGGTCATAGTAAGACTTATAATGTTAATTTTAAGTCAAGTTTTGGCCATTGTCTACACAGTAGCTCTTAAACTGATATGAAATCATGACCAAAGTGGCCTAAGTTAAACATTATGAGGAGTTAGAGCACTAGTTATGATTAAATGGCCATGACATCATGATTAAATGGCCATGACATCATCTTCAAGGTCAAGGTCATGGCTAGACTAAACAGAGTTTAATCATAGATTTCATCAATCAGGTGGCAGAAATGTACCAAATCTGAGTGTTTTCATTTGAAAATCAATGTTTAATGTGCACAGAATGACCTTGACATTGGTCTGCAGGTCAGTATTAGCCAAACATGATGAAACAGAATTGGGTTAAACTTAAAGGTTATAGAAAAGTCTGTTGTAAAACAATGAACTTCTGAATGTATTGGTGACCTTCAGATCAAGGTCAAGGTCGTTATATGCATATTAAGCATTGTGTTACAAATAGAAACATACATATTTGTAAAATTTCTGTTTACTAGCTGTGTGAGATCTTTGGTTAAACTTTGTCTAGTCTAACCTTGACCTTGACCTTGAAGATGATGTCATGGCCATTTGATCATAACTAGTGCTCTAACTCCTCATAATGATTGATTTAGGCCACTTTGGTCATGATTTCATATCAGTTTAGGAGCTACTGTGTAGACAATGGCCAAAACTTGACTTAAAATTAACATTATAAGTCTTACTGTGACCTTGAAACAAAGGTCAAGGTCACCAAAATTTAATCAACATTTTGCACTCTCCCAAGGGTGAACCCATGTTAGTTTGGTAAGAAGTCATCAATTGGTTCTAGAGATATGGTAGAATATATTGAATTCAAAGTACCAAAATTAATGAAAATTGACAGTGTCTCTCAAAGAAATTCTGCAGACATAAGATTTTACTTTAAAAGATAGAATTTGAGAAAAGATGTCACCAAAGACATTACTATAACTTATAAAGGAAGGTATTTATGAATGCCATTAAATTTGAAGGAGAAATATAGCTTATAATATGACACCCCTGGTTCAGGCTGATTTACCCCACCCACTTTAATAACCCCATTATTCCAAAAGTAGGGCTTACGGAGCTTAACCACTATTGATTCAGTATACCGGACACTATAGTCTAATCATCAGCTGAAAATAAAACATTTTGCTCTTGGGCAGAAAAAGGGCCTTATAGGCACTCCCCCTTTCAAGGTAAGTTTACATAAACTTCTATGTCTGTGACCTTGACCTAAAGTCAGCAGCAGCATCCCAATGATGTCAACTAATCAGTTTAAAGCTAGATGTAAACCTAATAACATAGCAATCTGAGAATTTTTTTCCATAAATTTTCCCATTTATTGCATTGGAGTGAGAGATGGGAAAAAGAAAAAAAAGAAGGCCAAAAGAAATCTTAGCATCTTGATTTTCTTCCCAGCAATATATATGGCCATTCTCATGATGTATACAAAATTTGAAGACTGTGGCTCTCATGAGAACAGAGAAATCTGTGACAAAAAGTTAATTGGAGAGAAAGAAAAAATGGACAAAGGGAATGAAAAGCAGGAGGAGGCTGATTCTCTCTTACACAGTACAACTTGTCATACACAACGTTTGAACCTAATTTCAAAATCCTAGCTAAAGTGGTTCCTAAGAAATCTTTGACAGAAATTTTATTGGAGAGAAAGAAAAAGTGGACAAACAAAGAGAATGATAAGCAGGAAAAGGCTGATTCTCTCTTACATGATACAACTAGTCATACCCAATGTTTGTACAAAATATCAAAATCCTAGCTGAAGCAGTTCCTGAGAGATCTGTGACAATAATTTAATTGAAGAGAAAGAAAACAAATGGGCAAACATAGGGAATGATAAGAGGAAGAGGCTGATTCTCTCTTACACAGTACAACTTGTCACACCCAACATTTGTACCGAATTTCAAAGTTCTAGCTGTAGTAGTTCCTGAGAAATCTGTGACAAAAATTTAATTGGAGAGAAAGAAACAAGAGGGCCAAGAGGCCCTGAATCGCTCACCTGAGCAAAATGGCTAAAGGTCAAACTAGGGTCATAATTTGAACAAACCTGATAGTTTGCAACCATTTCCAAATGGTTCTGCAAAAGAAGATTTTTGAACGTTTTTCTATGTATTGCTATGGTTCAAACCCTGGACCCCTGGGGTCCGGCCATTTTGGACCCTGGGTCCATCATTTGAACAAACTTGGTAAAAGACTACTAGGCAAAGCTACATACCAAATTTCAAGCATCTGAGCAAAGTGGTTCTGAAGAAGAAGATTTTTAAATTGAATTTTCTATATATTTCTATGGTTCGAACCTAGGACTCCCTGTCGCGGGGCCATTTTGGACTCTGGGGCCACCATTTGAACAGACTTGGTAAAGGACCACTAGGCAATGCTACGTACCCAATTTCAAGCACCTGAGCCTTGCGGTTCTGAAGAAGAAGATTTTTTTAATATTTTTCTATGTATTTCTATGGTTCAAAACTGGGACTCCCTGCCCCAGAGCTATTTTGGACCCTGGGGCCACCATTTGAACAAACTTGGTAGAAGACTACTAGGCAATGTTACATGCCAAATTTCAAAGATCTGAGAAGTTCTGGAGAAGAAGATTTTTAAGTATTTTTTAGTTTCGAACCCAAGACCCCCTGCCCTGGGGCCATTTTGGACCCTGGCGCCACCATTTGAACAGATTTGGTAGAGGACCACTTGGAAATGCTACATACCAAATTTCAAGCATCTGAGCCAAGCAGTTCTGGTGAAGAAGATTTTTAAGTATTTTTTAGTTTCGAACCCAAGACCCCCTGTCCCAGGGCCATTTTGGACCCTGGGGCCACCATTTGAACAAACTTGGTAGAGGGCCACTAGGCAATGCTGCATACCAAATTTCAAGCATCTGAGCCAAGTAGTTCTGGTGAAGAAGACTTTTAAGTATTTTACTGTTTTGAACCCAAGACCCCCCTGCCCCAGGGCCATTTTAGACCCTGGGGCCACCATTTGAGCAAATTTGGTAGAGGACCACTAGGCAATGCTACATACCAAATTTCAAGCATCTGAGCCAAGCAGTTCTGGAGAAGAAGATTTTTGAGTATTTTTTAGTTTCGAACCCAAGACCCCCTGCCCTGGGGCTATTTTGGACCCTGGGGCCACCATTTGAACAAACTTGGTAGAAGACTACTAGGCAATGCTACATGCCAAATTTCAAGCATCTGAGCCAAGAAGTTCAGGAGAAGAAGATTTTTAAGTATTTTTTAGTTTCGAACCCAAGACCCCCTGCCTTGGGGCTATTTTGGACCCTGGGACCACCATTTGAACAAACTTGGTAGAGGACCACTGGACAATGCTTCATACCAAATATCAAAGCCCTAGGCCTAGGGGTTTCAGAGAAGATGTCATTTAAAGCAAATTGTTGACGACGGACGACGCACGACGGACACTGGGTGATCACAATACCTCACCCTGAGCCTATGGCTCAGGTGAGCTAAAAATGGACAAACAAATGGACTGATAAGCAGGAAGAGGCTGATCTCTCTTACATGGTACAACTAGTCATACCCAACATTTGTACAAAATTTCAAAGTCCTAGCTTTAGTGGTTCCTGAGAAGTCTGTGACAAAAATTAATTGGAGAGAAAGAAAAAATGGACAAACAAAGGGACTGATAAGCAGGAGAAGGCTGATTCTCTCTTACACAGTACAACTAGTCATACCCAAGGTTTATACCAAATTTGTAAGTCCTGGCTGTAGAGGTTCCTGAGAAATCTGTGACAAAAATTTAATTGGAGAGAAAGAAAAAATGGACAAACAGAGGGACTGATAAGCAGGAGAAGGCTGATTCCCTCTTACACAGTACAACTAGTCATACCCAACGTTTATACCACATTTCAAAGTCCTAGATGTAGCGGCTCCTGAGAAATCTGAGACAAAAAATTAATTGGAGAGAAAGAAACAAGAGCTGTCGCCTGACAGCATAGCTCGCCTGAATAGGTGCTTGCCCATCACACAGTGGCCATGGTGGTGTGGACGGCTATGCATAAAACTTCAGGCAAGCATGTCCATGATGACAACACATTTATAAACAAAAGCTATCTCAGAAATAAGTTTAAAATGAAATTAAAATAAAAAAATCCACATGAAATTTCAAAGTCCATGAGCTTGAGCTCAAAGAACTAAGGGGTGGGGGTGGGGTGGGAGGGGGCTAGGATGTATCAAAACTTTGAACCATTATCTAACATCAGTCCAAGTATAAGTATCAACTGAGTCCATCGTGGCACTGTGAAATTATGTCTTCATAAATATAAAACTTTAACCAAAATCTTTAAAACAAAATTCAAAGTAGATGACCTTGACTTCAAGGTCATCCAGTGGGGTAAGTATATAGAGTTTTGTAAAATCTCAAAAAATTGTCTAACATCAGTTCAAGTGTAAACTAAATCTCTGTCAAGCATTATGAATCAGTATGCAATTAGAAAACTTTAATAAAGACCAGATTTCCTAAGTCCCTGACCTCGACATCAAGGTCACTGAGTGGGGTTGGGGTAGTACTCTGTAAAACTTTGGACTAATATCTAGGTACAGTGCATATATAAAAAGAATTCATAAATGGGTTCAGGAGATATGTGTCTTTAAAAAACTTTAACCAAAACATCCAAGCAATAAATTTTCTAAGTCCATGACCTTGACATCAAGGTCACTGAGGGGGGTGGGGGTAGTACCTTGGAAAACTTTGGACCAATAGCTTACTACAATGCAAGTATCAAATAAATCCATCTAGGGGTTAAGGAGATATTGGGCTTTATAAAACTTTAACCAGAACATCCAATACAAAAACACTTCTAATTTTCTAAGTCCATGACCTTGACATCAAGGTCACGGAGTGGGGTGGGAGTGGTACCCTGTTAAACCTTGGACCAATATCTAACTACAGTGCAAGTATCAAATGAATCCATCCATGGGTTAAGGAGATATAGGTCTTTAAAAAACTTTAACCAAAACATCCAATCCGGACGCCCACGCCGACGCGGACGCCGACACCAGGGTGACAACAATAGCTCTTCCTGAACTTTCGTTCAGGCGAGCTAAAAATGGATAAACAAAGGGACTGATAAGCAGGAGAAGGCTGATTCTCTCTTACACGGTACAACTAGTCATACCCAACATTTGTATCAAATTTCAAAGTCCTAGCTTTAGTGGTTCCTGAGAAATCTGTGACAGAAATTTAATTGGAGAGAAAGAAAAAATGGACAAACAAAGGGACTGATAAGCAGGAGAAGGCTGATTCTCTCTTACACGGTACAACTAGTCATACCCAACGTTTGTACCAAATTTCAAAGTCCTAGCTATAGCGGTTCCTGAGAAATCTGTGACAAAAAATTAATTGGAGAGAAAGAAAAAATGGACAAACAGAGGGACTGATAAGCAGGAGAAGGTTGATTCCCTCTTACACAGTACAACTAGTCATACCCAACGTTTATACCACATTTCAAAGTCCTAGATGTAGCGGCTCCTGAGAAATCTGAGACAAAAAATTAATTGGAGAGAAAGAAAAAATGGATAAACAAAGGGACTGATAAGCAGGAGAAGGCTGATTCTCTCTTACACGGTACAACTAGTCATACCCAACATTTGTATCAAATTTCAAAGTCCTAGCTTTAGTGGTTCCTGAGAAATCTGTGACAGAAATTTAATTGGAGAAAGAAAAAATGGACAAACAAAGGGACTGATAAGCAGGAGAAGGCTGATTCTCTCTTACACGGTACAACTAGTCATACCCAACGTTTGTACCAAATTTCAAAGTCCTAGCTATAGCGGTTCCTGAGAAATCTGTGACAAAAAATTAATTGGAGAGAAAGAAAAAATGGACAAACAGAGGGACTGATAAGCAGGAGAAGGTTGATTCCCTCTTACACAGTACAACTAGTCATACCCAACGTTTATACCACATTTCAAAGTCCTAGATGTAGCGGCTCCTGAGAAATCTGAGACAAAAAATTAATTGGAGAGAAAGAAAAAATGGATAAACAAAGGGACTGATAAGCAGGAGAAGGCTGATTCTCTCTTACACGGTACAACTAGTCATACCCAACATTTGTATCAAATTTCAAAGTCCTAGCTTTAGTGGTTCCTGAGAAATCTGTGACAGAAATTTAATTGGAGAAAGAAAAAATGGACAAACAAAGGGACTGATAAGCAGGAGAAGGCTGATTCTCTCTTACACGGTACAACTAGTCATACCCAACGTTTGTACCAAATTTCAAAGTCCTAGCTATAGCGGTTCCTGAGAAATCTGTGACAAAAAATTAATTGGAGAGAAAGAAAAAATGGATAAACAAAGGGACTGATAAGCAGCAGAAGGCTGATTCTCTCTTACACGTTACAACTAGTCCTACCCAACGTTTGTACCAAATTTCAAAGTCCTAGTTTTAGTGGTTCCTGAGAAATCCGTGACAGAAAAAATGTTAACACACACAAACATATTAACGGAAAGACCAAAAACTATATACCCCCTATATACTTCGTATACCGGGGGTATAATTACAAAGCGGACATGATTTTGTGACAGATGGACAGACAGACAGATGGATGACCATGGCAAAAACAATATGTCTCCCATCCCTTTGGGGGAGACATAATTACAAATATACAGACATAAGTTAAGCATCACCCCAATTTTATTTGAAAGTTAAATTTCATATTCGACAAATCGGCATATTTGATATGAATTAGATAAAAGTTCATGTATTTCAATTCTTTGAATGGTGAAGAATATTTAAACAGAATATTGATGCAAAACGTAAAGCTGTTCCTGTGATAACGTTACTTGAAACATACCTCCTCTACAGGTCAAATTACGAACATGAAAAATGTTTGACTTTGGCGAGCTAGTCCTCACAAGGGTAAATGAATTTCAGAAGTCGTTGCCAGAGCTTTGTAGAATATTCACTTGTGTGTCAGCATATGGAATTCTCATTTCAATACCTGGTATAACCACCATGTTGCTGTAAAAGTTCGTTAACACGACATCGCATTCCTTGGACAAGTCTTTGCAGCTTATTGTGGGGGAATAAATTCCACTCTTGAACAATTGTGGCACTTAACCCGTTCAGATTCCATCACGAGGGATTCCGTTGGTCTACATGTAACTTACGTTTTATTTTATCCCAAACATGCTCTATTGGATTCATATCAGGCGACAACGCCAGCCACGGTAAGACGTCAATAGCCTCCTGCTGAAGATATTGTTGCACAACAGCTGCTCTGTGAGGCCGAACGTTGTTGTCCATGAATATAGGCCTGTCAGCTAGTCAATGGTTATCAAAATGAGGCACAACGATGTCTCTTAGAATGTTATCTCTATAGCTAATGCCCTTTAACGTTCCGTGTAAGACGTACATATCCAGTTTACATCGATAGGAAAAACATGCCCAGACAGTAACAGATCCGCCACCGAAAACTGTGGTACCAACAATGTTCCTGTCCTCGTATACTGTGTTTTCCTCACGCCAAACGCGCATCCTGGCATCAGTATGACGTTAGACAAATTTACATTCACCAGACCAATGTACACGTCGCCAGGATCTAAGGTTCCAATTACGTTGATCACGAGCCCAATTTAACCAGGCTGTCCTGTGTCTGGGTGTCAGCTGAGGACGTTTAACAGCCCTTCTGGCTTTTAATCAGGCCTTATTTAGTCTCCTGGTTACAGTTCTAACAGAGAAAGGTCCATAAACAGGCCACTGGCTTCGAAGTTGACGTCCTGTGGTTGTAGGATTTGCACGTGCCATACGCCGTAGTGCTCTATTATCGCGGGCATCAGTCTTCGGGGGTCGCCCTTAACGTCGACATTCTGATACTGTCCCGTCAGCACGGTAACGTTGCAAAAGACGTACGATAATTGACTAGTTTACCATGAACTGACCAGCAATAGCCCTTGTGCTTAGACCGGCGTTGTTCATGTCCACATGGCATTTTTGGGCTTCAGAAAGTTTTCGCCTAGCCATCGTTTTATTTGAGTCATAAAGTAACCTGTAACTTGTGTAGTGGATCCGTGCATAGCAAGATAAATTAAATGTATCAAACTTGTGTTTTGAAAACGTGGACAGTAGGGCGACTAAACCGGTTCGTAAGACAAACGTATACATATCTTTGAAAGTTTGTCAATATCACATTACTCTAAATAAATCAGTCTTACCTTGTATCAAATCGGGTTAAGAAAATGTATGAACTAAAAAAGTTATGGTGCATCTTATTCAGGTGATGCTTAACTTATGTCTGACTGTATATCTAATGTAAACATATAAGCCTGTGCCCATGACCTTGGTCAGCAGCATCCAGATGATGTCAACTAATCTGCATGAACATAAAAGTAAACCTATTCATAAATCGAAAAGGTTTCATCAAAAGATGTTGGAAACATAAACAAATAATATAAACTTAACACAAAACTTTAACGCAAATATACAAGTCTGTGACCTTGACATTTGGTAAGCAGCTATGAACCTAAAAGTAAACCTAGGTTCCATCAAAGGATATTCGAAACATAAAAGAATACAAACTTAACGCAAAAGTTAAACGCAAATGTTTAAGTCTGTGACCTTGACCTTAGGTCAGCAACATCCTCAAGATGATGTCAAGTATTCTCCGTGAACATGGAGGTAAACCTAGTCATATATCAAACGGTTTCATCAAAGGATGTTGGAAACATAAGCAAAGAATATAAACTTAACACAAAACTCTAATGCAAATATACAAGTCTGTGACCTTGACCTTTGGTAAGCAGCAGCATCCAGATGATGTCAACTACTCTGTATGAACCTAAAGGTAACGCTGGTCAAATATCAAAAGGTTCCATCAAAGGATATTGGAAATATAAAAGAAGACTATGAACTAACACAAAACTTTAACACAAATATACAAGTCTGTGACTTTGACCTTAGGTCAGTAGCAGCATCCAGATGAAGTCAACTATTCTGCATGAACCTGGAAGTATACCTAGTCACATACCAAAAGGTTTCATTAAAGGATATTGGAAATATAAAGCAAAGAATATAAATTTATTGCAAAACTTTAATGCAAATATTAACGAACAGATGGACACACACACAGATGTATGGATGGATGGACAGATGGACAAACGGGTGAACGGACGGAATGACGATAACTATATATACTTTGTATGTCTGGGGTATAATAAGATTAAACCTAAGACATTATTTTAACTTTTGAAATGATCTATTTTACAACTGATCTCCAGTGATTTATTACACAACATATCACTTTTAGAGCTATTCTGTTTCTTAAACAAACTTCTATGACATAAAGTCTGGGTTTCCAAGAGTATGGCCTTGACCTGATGGTCTGCTGCACAACAATATTAAAGGAGCATTACCAAAATAAGAATTCCACGGAATGGGGTGTCTCGCCTGCTGGTGCTTTGTCACAAAACAGCTAAATCAATGAACACATTGCAAATTTTGAATGAGCAGTGACCCTAACATTATGCCAAGATGCTTCATTAATGACAGCTTTCAGTTTCACTGTTCCAGATGTATGCATATCCCACATTTCATGGCTATAGCCTTTATCATTCCTAAGAAACGAAAGCTAAACTTGAGACAAAGGTTGCAAAGTCGAAGAACCTTAAAATGTTGGTCAACTGGCATTATCTTGATGGTGAAATTGAGCTTTACTCTATAAGTTCTTTGCAAAACCAATATTTCATGGCTCTAGCACATAGTTCTTGAGAAATAGAGCTAAACACAGAAACCTGACAGAGTTAGTGAACCTTAAAATGTAGGTCAAGACTCAATATCAATGTTAAGTTTCAGCATTGCTCTTCCAGATCTATGCATGGCCCCAGTTTCATGGCTCTAGCCTTTATAATTCTTGAGACACATAGCTAAATCATAAAATCTGACCAAAAATAAAGAAGACAATGATCCGTAAAAAGTAGGTCAAGACTCAGTATTGATGGAAGCTTTGAGTTATACTCGGCCAGATGTATGCATGATCCAAGTTTCATGGCTCTAGCCCTAAAAAAATCTGAGAAATGGAGCTAAAAGTGAAAACTTGACAAAAAATACTAAGTCAGTGAATCGTAAAAAGTAGGTCAAGACTTACTAGTGATGGTAGCTTTAAGCTTTACCCTCTCAGATGTATGCATGACCCAAGGTTCAATGCTCTAGCCCTTATAGTTCAGAGAAACAGAGCTAAACGCAAAAACTTGACAAAATAATGCAAAGTCAATGAACCGTGAAACGTAGGTCAAGACTCATCATTGATGATGGCTTTTAGCTCTACTCTTCCATATGTTTGCATGACCCAAGTTGCATGGCTTTGCGTTTTACTCTTCCAGGTGTATGCATGACCACAGTTTCATGGCTCTAGCCCTCAGTTCTTGAGAAACAGAGCTAAACGCGAAAAACTTGACAAAACATTGCAAATCAGTGAACCGTAAAATGTAGGTCAAGACTCAACATTGATGATGGCTTTTAGCTCTACTCTTCCATATGTTTGCATAACCCAAGTTTCATGACTCTAGCCCTTATAGTTTCTGAGAAAATGACCTAAAGGCAAAAACTCGACAAAAGTTTACGCCGACGCCGACAACCCCGAAAAAGCAATCCATATGTCTCTACTTCGCAGGCGAGACAAAAATCTTAATATTGTGACACCTAAAATAATTACCATAACTGTCCTAAAACTGGGACAGATTGCTTTACAAAGCAGTTATGCATCCAAAAGATGCAGATAAATAAAAGCATCGCAAACGACTGCGTGATACCCCGCCACTGCAAGCCTTTTTCAAACAACAATTTTTCCAGATTTATTTTTTCTCTGTATATCCCTAGGGCAGGGGCAGCCTAACCCCATTGAACATGGATAAAAGATCTTTGTCATGACAGGACACTTCATTACTCTGATCACTTACAATAAGCTTCCATTAAATCACTTACCACTCTAATCAAATACAATTTTAGTGATTTTAAACATGTGGCCACCGAGCTGGGGCATATTACCCCAAAAGGGTCAAATTCTAACCACTACAAGAAGCTTTTATTACTTCTATCAATGTTTGAATTTCTGAAAATCTGTTTCACATGAATTTATATAGATTTTATCATCATTTTATGCATGTATATGGCCCGAGGGCAAGGAGAGATAACTCCCATGGGTAAAATTTGAGCATAACAGGAGGCTTTCATCACTCTGATCGTTCGCTGTAAGTTTCAGAAAAACTGCTTCTAACTCTGATTTTATATGAAATTTTTCATGATTTTATACATGTATATAGCCCTAGGGCAGGGGCAGATAACCCCTGCTGATAAAATTTCTGAGCTCATACAAATCTTTTGTTACTTCGATCATGTTTGTGAAGTTTCATCATGATACTCCAAAGAGTAAAGGAACTAGAGGCCAGAAACCATTTTTGTACATTGACAAGTGCCATAACTCTGTCAGATATTATCGAAATTTGCCCATTAACAATCCCAAGTGAGATATTCTTGGTACAAAATGCATATGCAAAATTTGAAGAAAATCCGTTGATAAATACTTAAGTTATCGAACGGAAACGAAGTGCGGACAGACGGACGTACGTACTACGGATGGACACATGGACGGCCAACGTGAAAACATAATACCCCGCCACTAACGTGTGGCGGGGTATAAAAAGGCAACCAGTGAAGACTCTGATCAGACTGCTCCTTTAGGAGTGTTATGGTTAACGTTACTGGTGAGAGCAGTCTGATCTGGGTCCGTACACTTTGCTCAGACCTGTCTGTCCCAGTACTTAGAATCTTGACGGTAATTCTTTCATAAAATGCAAACAAATAAAAAACTAGAAAGTGTTTGTGAAACACTATGCCCCCAACCATATACTTGCCACTAACGGAGTCAAACTTTAAATGTCTAGCATGACTTGCTTATTTTGTGACAGAACTTGCCCCAAAGTTAATCAGGTGATCTTCACTTTAGCCCCTAGCAGAAACAGACTACCCACAATTATGTTTTTACAGATGAGAAAAGGGGAATAACTCTGTCAATAATGAATGCATCATAACGCAACACTATCAAAATGATTTGCACCTCAAATACTAATAGTATACCAAAACTCAGGGTTTTAGGTCAAACGGTTCAAAAGTTGGAAAAATGCAAAATTCAACAAAGGGGCATAATTCTGTCAATTTTCCATAAAATTTGCCCAAAAGTTACTCAGATGATCTACACCTAAGCTCCCAGCAGAATGCCAAATATGAGCATCCTAGGTCAAACAGTATTCCCAGGAGTTTGGGAACAAACTTTCTTTTAATTTTTTGAAAAAGGGGATTAACACTGCCATTTCATGGCTGATGGACAAGAAAAACAAGAGGGCCAAGAGGCCCTGAATCGTTCACCTGCAAATAAAGGTCAAAGATCAAACTAGGGTCATCATTTGAACAAACCTGATAGTTTGCAACCATTTCCAAATGGTTCTGAAGAAGAAGATTTTTTTAATAATATTCTATGTATTGCGATGGTTCAAACCCATGACCCCCTGGGGCGGGTCCAGTTTGGACGCTGGGGCCTACGTCTGAATAAACTTGGTAAAGGACCACTAGGAAATGCTACATACTATTTTCAAGCATCTGAGTCAACTGATTCTTCATATTTTTCTATGTATTTCTATGGTTCAAACCCAGGACCCCCTGGGGTGGGGCCATTTTAGACCCTGGGGCCAACATTCAAACAAACTTGGTAAAGGACCGCCATGCAATGTATCATACCAAATTTCTAGCATCTGAGCCTTGCGTTTTTTTCTGTTTTCTATGTATTTCTATGGTTCAAACCCAGGACCCCCTGGGGTGGGGCCATTTTAGACCCTGGGGCCATCATTTGAACAAACTTGGTAAAGGACCTGTCACTAGGCAATGCTTCATATCAAATTTCAAGCATCTGCACTAATGGGTTCTGGAGAAGAAGATTTTTAAGTATATTTTAATTTCGAACCAAAGACCCCAATCATGGGGCCATTTGGATCCCAGGGCCACCATTTACACAAACTTCATAGGAGTACACCAGGCAATGGACCATATCAAATTTCTGCCATCTGAGTCTTGCATTTTCTATGTATTTCTATGGTTCAAACCCAGGACCCCTTGGGGTGGAGCCATTTTAGACTCTGGGGCCATCATTTGACCAAACTTGGTAAAGGACCACTAGGCAATGCTTCGTACCAAATTTCAAGCATCTGCACTAATGGGTTCTTGAGAAGAAGATTTTTAAGTATATTTTAATTTCGAACACAAGTTCCACTGCCACAGGGCCATTTGGATCCCAGGGTCACCATTTACACAGTGCCACCATTTACACAAACTTAGTAGGAGTCCACCAGGCAATGCATCATACCAAATTTCAAGCATCTGAGCCAAGTGGTTCTGAAGAAGAATATTTTTGAATATTTATCTATGTATTTCTATGGTTCAAACCTGGGACTCCCTGCCGTGGGGCCATTTTGGACCCTGGTGCCACCATTTGAACAAACTTGGTAGAGAACCACTAGACAATCCTACATACTAAATTCCAAAGCATCTGAGTCAAGCAGTTCTGCAGAAGAAAATGTTTGAATATTTTTCTATGTATTTCTATGGTTCAAACCCAGGACTCCCTGGCCCGGGACCATTTTGGATCCTGGGGCCACCATTTCAACAAACTTAGTAGAGGACCACTAGACAATGCTACATACTAAATTTCAAGCTTCAGAGCCAAGTGGTTCTATAGGAGAAATTTTTTGAATATTTTTCTATGTATTTCTATGGTTCAAACCCAGGACTCTCTGGCCCGGGGACATGTTGGACCCTGGGGCCACCATTTCAACAAACTTGGTAGAGGACCACTAGGCAATGCCACATACTAAATTTCAAGCTTCTGAGCCAAGTGGTTCTATAGAAAAAGGTTTTTGAATATTTTTCTATGTATTTCTATGGTTCAACCCCAGGACTTCCTGGCCCGGGGCCATTTTGGACCCTCGGGCTACCGTTTGAACAAACTTGGTAGAGGACCACTAGGCAATGCTACATACCAAATTTCAAGCATCTGAGCAAAGCAGTCCTGGAGAAGAAGATTTTTAAGTATATTTTATTTTCGAACCCAAGACCCCCTGCACCAGGGCCATTTTGAACCCCAGGGCTGCTATCTGAACAAACTTGGTAGAGGTACACTAGACAATGCTTCATACCAAATATCAAAGCCCTAGGCCTTGCGGTTTCAGAAAAGAAGTCATTTAAAGGGCCTTGCAGTTTCAAAGAAGAAGTCATTTAAAGCAAACTGTTGACGCAGCAAGACGGATAACGCATGGCGGACACTGGCTGATCACAATCGCTCACCCTGAGCCTATACGTTACCTCTGGTTTTTCATAGTCTACCTACCTATGAAATATCAAGACCCCAGCAGTTATGGTTCTTGAGTAAATGAAGTGTTACATATGGACGGAAGGACAGACAGACGGTCAGGCCCAACCAATATGCCCCCTCAACTTCTTCGAAGTTGGGGACATAATTATGATAGCCAGGTTTATGAAATAACATTCGATAATTTAAAAAGCAATAAATAAGCTTAAATTTATCATAAATCACAAACACAAGAAGAAGTATCACTCCTAAATTCCCAAGAATTTCCCCAGAACCCTGCACATAAATAGCCACCAGGCCCTTTCCTTCCGAATTCTGGTCCAGTAATCACATAGTCAGGGACAAGATTAGAAAACTGAAACGAGAAACAAATATAGCAAGTGAGCAGGGGCTCAATTATATTCCCGGCCAGTGCTACTGCCTAATAAAAACACACTTAATACAAAACTTTAAAACAAATTTTTACACACAGTAAAATTAAATGTTCTTAAAAATGAGTTATGTGCCCTTGAATGCAGAAAATTGTGTTAAAAATCTGGAAAACATCAATTTTGTATGTTACAGATCATTATGAACAGCGGTTCACTCCCATTTCCTGAGAAAATGTGGTTTGATGTGCATATACAGAGTCATACAAGTCATACAATGAGCAAAAAGTAGGGAAAGTTTATTTCTTGATCGAGACATAATAAAATTGCTCCACAAAATATAAATTTCCTTTTCTGATTTCCATGTCGAGCAATTCAGTACAAGAAAACGTGAAAAATTGACAGTGGACCATGCCTGTACATTGTATTTTTATTATTTATCTAAGTTAATGGTATCGAAAGTAGGTCAGTTTAGTTGCCAAATCATGTTGTTGTTTTTTTGTTTTTTGTTTTTTTCAAAACTGATTTATGTGAAACTCATGTTTTCTTTGTTTAAAAATAGCTAATGGCGGCAATTAACACGACGAAACTGTAGTGAGAACCTAGCAGCTGTACCTGACGATAAAATAGTTTATGAATTTATACCACCAATAGAGCAATATGGTACCTTGAATATTCTGACAGAATTGGTTGAGAAAACAATGTTAATTAAGATCCGACCAGAGTCTGCACTTTTTTCACACTGTGATATGAAGCATGTTCTTATGAGATCAATGGACTGCTCTAAGCTCGAAGATGGAAAAAAAATAGTAAACATAGTTAAGGTGTCTGATTATTTATGCAAACTACATTCTTTCCAAAGGTGTACTCAAACCTTCATTTTTATCTTCAGGCATATGAAAGCAGAGGGTTTTCAGTTCGGCCTCTTAACTTTCAAAATCAAGCTGCATCGCTTGACCGGTAAAAACTGTATTTTGGAGCAGTTTGCCATTTTTGAAAGCATCTCCCGCTATTGTTTGCCAGTTATATGACTCACCTTATATACATCATCCCACATTTTATTACCAAACGTGGAGCCCCTGTAGTTCAGTAGGCTTAGCGCTGGCCTGCTAATCTAGAGGTCCAAGGAGAACTTTGCGGAAAAGGCAGGAACCTTTTCAATTGCAAACGGGGTTTCATTGCATACAGCCATACATTATCAGCCACAAATTGTCCTGATATGACTGAAATACTGTTAAAAGGATGTAAAATCGCAAGTCATCCATCCATCCATCAATGAACTTGACGGTGGAACCACTTTTCATAATGATTTGTGTTTAGAGATTTTACCACTGTTAAGACTTTGGAGACTTTAAATCTGTAACATACAAAATTGACGTTTTTTCGACGTTTAATACAATTTTCTGCATTCAAGGGCACATTACTCGTGTTTCAGAATATTTACAGAAAAATGCCCATAATTCTGCAATGTCCAGTCATTGACAAATACTTGCATCAAAGGAAGGGCAGTTCTATTGCTTATTGGAGAAACGTTGTGGTTTTCCGCAAAGTTGGTAGGTGCAAAATATACAAAAATCTACAAATTGCAAACAAAGTGATATGTTTTAGCAAGATATGTAGTGGGCACAAAAACCTTATACATGTAACATCTTAAAGTGTGTCTACTCCTAATTTAATATATGACACAACTTTTAGTCAATCTATTATTGAAAAATTGTAAATTGCCAATTAGTTTTATTACGGTCGACAGGTATGGAACTAGAGCAAGTGAGCAGGGGCTCACGTATACCCTCGACCAGTGCCACCGCCTAATGAAAGCATACTTTAGCACACAACTTCAATGTAACTGTCATACATGTACAAAATTCTAAGTCTGTGACCTTGACCTTAGGACAGCAGCAGCATCCATATGATGTAAACCAGTATGAAATAAACCTAGTCATGTATCATTAGGCTCCACTGAAGTATATTGGAACTATACGCCAAAAAACTACAGCATATGGCTAAGTCCTAGTAATTGACCCCTGGCCCCACCCATGAGCCTGACCCTGCAGCTTAGGTAGTCCATAACGACAGCAATGATGTAGAGATATCATGAACCAAATATGGAAGAAATCTTCAATGCAGTTACATAGATAAGAGCAATCAGAAAGGTTTAATGCAAAACTTTGACATAATGAAAATGCCTAAGTCCTAACTATTGACCCCTGGCCCCACCCTGGGACCTGACCCAGGGGCTTAGCTAATTCACATCAAAGGTAATGCTACAGAGATATCATGAAACAAATATGAAACAAATCTGATGAGTGGTAACAGAGTTATGAGCAACCCAAAAAGGTTTAACGCAAAACTTTGACGTAAAGTTGACGAACGGACGGATGAAGGAACAAACGGACAAAGGAACAAACGGACTAACGGACGGAATGACAAAAACTATATACCCCTACATACTTCGTATGCTGGGGGTATAATTACCCCACCCACTTCTAAGACATAGTGTACACAAAACCAAAGCTTCATTTCACTTAAACGTTTTATGGATGAACGGCCCCTACATATATCAAAATATTATTAAATTATATTTGTACCAGGAAAACCCCCTTATGGCAACTGGTCCTTTATATAAACTTCTATATCTGTGACCTTGACCTAAATTCAGCAACAGAATTCAGATGATGTCACTAGAAGTAAACTTAGTAAATGAAGCAAAAGGCTCCTTTCAAGTATATTGAAGATATGAACACAAAATCCAACTTATCACAAAACTTTAAAGCAGATGGTATACAAATTTCTAAGTCTGTGGTCTTGACCTTAGGTCAGCGACAGCATCCAGATGATGCAAAATAATATGTATCTATCCTGTATTTGACACTAAGCACATATGTTCAAGTTCCAGTTAAGGCTTTCATAAATACAAGAGCAAAAGCAGAAACTTAACCCAAAACTTTATTCTACAAAGTTCTAAGTCTGTAACCTTGACCTCAGATCAGCAGCACCACCTATACGATGCAAACTAATCAGTATTCATCCTCTGCTAAGATATAAAGCATCTCAGTTGGAACGCAGCTCCAAGGAGTAGGGATATAATCAAGCCCATAGCAAAGAATTTTTGTTCGAAATTGTCGCCATCAAAATGGCTATTGACGAACCCCATAGTACTTTAACGCCACCAAACAGATTAATCAAATCGCCCCACCGGTTGAAATTTTAAGAGCACTTTTCTGACTTCCATTATTGAATATTTCTGTTAAAATAATTCCAGGACATCCTTTTCGGCCTATGTAATTATTGACGAAACAGTGCCCTTTACGTCAGCGTCAAAAATGTGAACAAAAAATTACGATTTACAGCTTATTCGACTTTCTCCAAAACGCAGACCTATGCCATGATAAATATTGATATATATTCTACTATTATGTGAAATTTCAGAAAATTTGGTTTTGGAACATTTTAAAATTGCAAAATAACATATGACCACTCGGTTTGAAAACAAACCAAAAATGGCGTCGAAATCATGCCAGCCTTACGCGCTAAGTGTTCACTGCCAATAACAAACTCACAATTCGGCCTGTCCGTAGAAACGTAACACCTCTCACTGATTAATCTTCAACCAAGACCGAATAAAACAGTCAAGCAAATTCATTTTATTCATATTTTATTGTCAGATAGAATAATGTCAACTCTCACCTCTATGCTCTAGCAAATCGTAAACATAAGTTTATGACGTGATTTTGAATCGATTAGAAGTTTGTATAATCATGGCTTATAAGACGGACTTAAGGTGGTGATTTATGGTAAATGTAAAAATCTGCATAAAACCATAAAAAAGTAACGTATCTCCCTGAAAGTTAGCAGACTTCTTATTTTTGTTGTTCTTTACAGTTTAGAATACAATATAGACGTACATGCTGCTTAATAAAGTGTTTTTATAAGGAAAGATCAAAGGGTAATTTTCTGCGAATAAATCTGAAAAAATAATATCTTTATTGAAAATTTACGTAGTGCCGAAGGTGCATTATTGCATAATGAAGAGCGTCCTAGCAATTATTTATTCCAACTCTTTCTCAAATTGTAATGTAGACCAGATGAAAACAGTAGCTTTTTCTCAAATGTTCAACCATGTACAAAGTAAATGTACACTGGACGCATTTATTAAATATAGGGTAGGCAAGCATACCTATGTTAACACCTACAATATAAATAATACATTACTGACATGATCAGTGGTGTGTAGATGAAATTGTTCAACCTTGTTAAAATAGTATCACCTGTCTCACCTGTGTGTTTCGACAAAAAAATTTGGACACAGACTGCATCATTTTTCATCTGCTCAGCCTGATAATGTGTGAAAGAATTTGAAAAAAATAATTGCTAGGATGCTCTCCATTATGCAACAAGGTACTCTAAGCACTAAGTATATTTTCAACCAGAGGGCCAATGGCCCTATATCGCTCACCTGAGCACTGAGGCATTGAGGTTACAGCAACAAAACACCATGCACAACAGCAATAAAAAACACCATTTATGTAGAGGATAATATCACAAACATTTATGCAAAAAAAATAAGCTTTATCCCCCATTAATGGCTTCTCAGAAGATCTTTGGCAAAAAAAAAAAAGTGAAAATTTGGCCTTTCAGCTGCAATGGCAACCAATCAAAATCGGGTAATTGGGAAAAATTCATATGGCTGGTAGAGGACTACTCCAGGATTATTTCTGTGAAGTTTTGTCAAAATATCTGCAGTATCACAGAAATAAATAGCAAATGTCCACTTTCCTCATTATAAGTCTATGGAAACTTTAAGTTGCCGTAGCAACAAATTCACACGGGCAATGATAATATAAAACATACTTTATGTAGAGGTTAAAATTATTAATACAGGCCTACCTCGTTATAACTCCCCTCAACATTACGCGTATACCGTTATAACGCGGTACCTGTCTTGGACCCCAAATTTTTCTCAAGGTACCATTTTCAGTGATTTTGAAAAAAAAAAAAAAAAATTTTTTTCATTTTTTTTCCAGATTGCTGATTCAAAGCTGCTAGGTGAACGAGAAATCATGTTGTTGTTTGTAAAAATAATTATGAATTAAGTACTTACATGATAATTGTTTGATCTTTGTTTGTTTTCGCCCTAATTACCCTTGATCGCCCCACGTGTACAAGCCATTATTATTGTGTTTTGTTTTGAACAAAGCATATTCACACATAATTAGGTAAATTGCAATGACAGCAAAACTTATGTAACACCTGAATAATTACCTTATTTATTGACTGATGACCGCATGCTTAAAGGAATGAAAACTTTCATAACAAGGCATCGCAGGCGATACAAATCCCCTCACACAAGACAACTTGCTCGAGATATTGTCATACCCTACATTTGTGTGAAGTTATGTCAAAATCCGCTGAGAAAAGTAGGCCCTAGAGCGATGACAAAGTTTTTCTAAAAATAGCCACAGTGACCTTGACCTTGGGCACAGCACCTTGAAAGTCGAACTTGCTCAAGATATTGTCATGCCCTACATTTGTGTGAAGTTATTTCAAAACCCGTAGAGAAATATAGGCACTAGAGCCCTGACCAAGTTTTTCTTAAAACAGCCACAGTGACCTTGACCTTGGGCGCAGCACCCTGAAAGTCAAACTTGCTCGAGATATTGTCATGCCCTACACTTGTGTGAAGTTATTTCAAAATCCGTTGAGAAATGTAGGCGCTAGAGGGCTGACAAAGTTTTTCTAAAAATGGCTACAGTGACCTTGACATTGGGCGCAGCACCCTGAAAGTCGAACTTGCTCGAGATATTGTCATGCCCTACATTTGTGTGAAGTAATTTCATAATCCGTTGAGAAATATAGGCACTAGAGCCCTGACAAAGTTTTTCTAAAAATAGCTACAGTGACCTTGACCTTGGGCACAGCACCCTGAAAGTCGAACTTGCTCGAGATATTGTCATGCCCTACATTTGTGTGAAGTTATTTCAAAATCCGTTCACTCTCTGTAGGCGCTAGAGCGCTGACAAAGTTTTTCTAAAAATAGCCACAGTGACCTTGACCTTGGGCGCAGCACCCTGAAATTCGAACTTGCTCGAGATATTGTCAAGCCCTATATTTGTGTGAAGTTATTTTAAAATCCATTGAGAAATATTGGCACTAGAGCACTGACAAAGTTTTTCTAAAAATAGCAACAGTGACCTTGACCTTGGGCGCAGCACCCTGAAAGTCGAACTTGCTCGAGATATTGTCATGCCCTACATTTGTGTGAAGTAATTTCATAATCCGTTGAGAAATGTAGGCGCTAGAGGGCTGACAAAGTTTTTCTAAAAATAGCTACAGTGACCTTGACCTTGGGCACAGCACCCTGAAAGTCGAACTTGCTCGAGATATTGTCATGCCCTACATTTGTGTGAAGTTATTTCAAAATCCGTTCACTCTCTGTAGGCGCTAGAGCGCTGACAAAGTTTTTCTAAAAATAGCCACAGTGACCTTGACCTTGGGCGCAGCACCCTGAAATTCGAACTTGCTCGAGATATTGTCAAGCCCTATATTTGTTTGAAGTTATTTTAAAATCCATTGAGAAATATTGGCACTAGAGCACTGACAAAGTTTTTCTAAAAATAGCAACAGTGACCTTGACCTTGGGCGCAGCACCCTGAAAGTCGAACTTGCTCGAGATATTGTCATGCCCTACACTTGTGTGAAGTTATTTCAAAATCCATTGAGAAATGTAGGCGCTAGAGCGCTGACAAAGTTTTTCCTAAAAATAGCCACAGTGACCTTGACCTTGGGCGCAGCACCCTGAAAGTCAAACTTGCTCGAGATATTGTCATGCCCTACACTTGTGTGAAGTTATTTCAAAATCCATTGAGAAATGAAGGCGCTAGAGTGCTGACAAAGTTTTTCTAAAAATAGCCACAGTGACCTTGACCTTGGGCGCAGCACCCTGAAAGTCAAACTTGCTCGAGATATTGTCATGCCCTACACTTGTGTGAAGTTATTTCAAAATCCATTGAGAAATGAAGGCGCTAGAGCGCTGACAAAGTTTTTCTAAAAATAGCCACAGTGACCTTGACCTTGGGCGCAGCACCCTGAAAGTCGAAGTTGCTCGAGATATTGTCATGCCCTACACTTGTGTGAAGTTATTTCAAAATCCATTGAGAAATGAAGGCGCTAGAGCGCTGACAAAGTTTTTCTAAAAATAGCCACAGTGACCTTGACCTTGGGCACAGCACCCTGAAAGTCAAACTTGCTCGAGATATTGTCATGCCCTACACTTGTAGGAAGTTATTTCAAAATCCATTGAGAAATGAAGGTGCTAGAGCGCTGACAAAGTTTTTCTCAAAATAGCCACAGTGACCTTGACCTTGGGCGCAGCACCCTGAAAGTCAAACTTGCTCGAGATATTGTCATGCCCTACACTTGTGTGAAGTAATTTCAAAATCCATTGAGAAATGAAGGCGCTAGAGCGCTGACAAAGTTTTTCTAAAAATAGCCACAGTGACCTTGACCTTGGGCGCAGCACCCTGAAAGTCAAACTTGCTCGAGATATTGTCATGCCCTACACTTGTGTGAAGTTATTTCAAAATCCGTTGAGAAATGAAGGTGCTAGAGCGCTGACAAAAGGTGAACATACGTACGTACGTACGTACTTACGTACGGGACAAAACCTATATCCCCTCACCACTTCGTGGTGTGAGGGGATAATTATCCCTTAAAAACCTGGAATACACTTCAAACACGCCGAACTCGCAGTTTGAAGGCGCCGCCATTGTTGTCGTTGCATAAAATTAACAATCAGCCAATCAGAGTGAGCGATAGGGTTTATGGGTAAAAGAATGTGTAATTGACTAATTGACTATGCGCGATGCAGATAAAAATTGTCCGACTTTGGTCATTCATTCATTCAGTAAATTTGAAACTCATACGGCATAATGGAGACTCCAAGAAAGAAACGTAAAGCCTTCTCCGTGAAAGACACAGATAATTTTGGTCCGATGAATACACATCAAACACGCCGAACTCGCAGTTTGAAGGCGCCGCCATTGTTGTCATTGCATAAAATTAACAATCAGCCAATCAGAGTGAGCGAGAGGGTTTATGGGTAAAAGAAAGTGTAATTGACTCATTGAGTAAAAGTGCGCGATGCAGATAAAAATTGTCCGACTTTGGTCATTCATTCATTCAGTAAATTTGAAACCATACTGCATAATGGAGACTCCAAGAAAGAAACGTAAAGCCTTCTCCGTGAAAGACACGGATAATTTTGGTCCGATGATACTGTACCCCAACACCGCAATGTTAAGTTACATGATCACCGGAAATCTGCCAAGATGGCGTCTTGTGGAATTTAAAAACGAAACACATGTGTTACTTAGCATATTTTATTGACAAGACAGTTTAATAATATGATTGGAACAATGTGATACATGCTGTAAGTGTTTATCTATCTAGCAATACAACAATACGTATCAAAAACCATTATTTACGTCAAACATTGACTCAAACCACCAACACACACAACTGTTAGGGCAAAATCGAAGTCAGTCGAGCTTGTGTTGGTAGCCCCCTCATCCTAATCGCTATAACGCGTTTCACTTATAACGCGGTCAAGATCTATGGACCCCACCCATCGCGTTATAATGAGGTAGACCTGTATGTATGCTAAGTATCAGCTTCATACCCCTCATGGCTTCACTTTTCCCATTATGAGTCAATGGAAACTATAAGTCGCGATAGCAACCAAAGTTCTTATGGGATTGGAAGAAAAAGAATAAAATTTATGTAGAAACTACTGTCATCAACATGTTTGCACAATATCAGCTTCATCCCCTATATGGCTTCTGAGCAGAAGATTTTTTTTTTTTTTTCAAAATTTACACTATATTTTGCCATGGCAACCAATCAAATTCAGCGATTTGGAGAAAATTCATATGAATCATAGAGGACTACTCAAGAAACATTTCTGTAGAAAAAAATTTAAATAACTGCAGTTAGTTAGACAGCAAAAATTGCAAATTTCCATTTTCCTCATTATAAGTCAATGGAAACTCTTAGTTGCCATAGCAACCAAACTGCTGGAGCAATTGCCATGAAAAACATTAATTCTATAAAGGCTAGTACTAAGGTTCTTTCTGTAAAGTTTGAGCTTTATTGGGCTACACAGTTTCTGCGAAGATGATTTTTTAATATTTTTCTATTTTTAACCATTCGGTTGCAATAGCAACCAGCCAAATTGCGCAATTTGCATAAATTTAACATGGCTGGTTAAAGACTACTCAAGGTACATTTCTATGAAAGTTTTGTCAAAATATCCGCAGTGGCATAGCAATAAATGCAAATTTTCCATTTTGCCATTAGAAGTCAATGGCAACTTTCAGTTCCCATAGCAACCAAACTGCTAGAGCAATTGCCAAGAAAAACAGTACTTTTATAGAAGCTAGTACTAAGATCCTTTCTGTGAAGTTTGAGCTTTATTGGTTGCATAGTTTCTGAGGAGATGATTTTTGAATATTTTTTCTATTTTTAACCCTTCGGTTGCCATGGCAACCAGCCAAATTGTGCAATTTACATAAAGTTCATGTGGTTGATAGAGGAATACTCAAAGAACATTTCTGTAAAAGTTTTGTCAAAATATCTGCAGTGACATAGCAATAAATGCAAATTTTCCATTTTGCCATTATAAGTCAATGGCAACTTTCAGTTCCCATAGCAACCAAACTGCTAGAGCAATTGCCAAGAAAAACAGTACTTTTATAGAAGCTAGTACTAAGATCTTTTCTGTGAAGTTTGAGCTTTATTGGTTGCATAGTTTCTGAGGAGATGATTTTTGAATATTTTTTCTATTTTTTAACCATTCGGTTGCCATGGCAACCAGCCAAATTGTGCAATTTACATAAAGTTCATGTGGTTGATAGAGGAATACTCAAGGAACATTTCTGTAAAAGTTTTGTCAAAATATCTGCAGTGACATAGCAATAAATGCAAATTTTCAATTTTTCCCATACAAGTCAATGGAAACTTTAAGTTGCCATAGCAACCAAAGTTCTGAAGCGATTTGGATAAAAAACAGTATTATTGGTTCCCCCTGCCTATAAATGCTATATATGAAATTTGGTAACAATGGGCCTTGTAGTTTCAGAGGAGATGTCGTTTGAAAATATTGACGGACGGACGACGGACGGACGGACGACGGATGCCTGCCTATACTATAAGCTCACCTGTGAGCCTTCGGCTCAGGTGAGCTAATAATGATATTATTTTTTCAGATTTATTCACAGAAAATTACCCTTTGATCTTCT
The DNA here is from genome assembly GCA_963989385.1 of Ctena decussata. Taxonomy (NCBI): domain Eukaryota; kingdom Metazoa; phylum Mollusca; class Bivalvia; order Lucinida; family Lucinidae; genus Ctena; species Ctena decussata. The sequence continues at coordinate 47,039,839 of OZ022499.1, forward strand.
CTTATAAAAACACTGTTTAACATTAACAAATGCTGCATTTTGGGATTCTAAATTATGAGAAACAACATAAAGAAGGCATCTACTAAGTTTTGGAAAGATCAGTGTTATTTTGAGTATTTTATGCAGATTTTTGTCTTTGTCCCAAATCAATGATTATCACCACCGTAATCAGCAATTGATGTTTATTTAGGTACAATGTACAGTTCATGCTATTGTTCAGGATTAGCCTTTCCCCTCATAACTGAACGATAATTTAACGGTTATTTCTTTTTTTAATTAGCAGATCACGCGCTTGATTTCAAAAGTCAAATAAACGGTTGTGTGTGAGTAACCTGGGAGGGATATGGAATGCCCCCCACCCCTCTCGTGGGACTGTTAGAAGCAGGAGTGTAGGGGTTATTACACTTTACGCACAATTATGTTTATCCTTTGAGAGCAAGAATAAGAGGTGGGCCCCAAAGATACTTTATACAGTCGTGTCTGTTTGCCGCTACTATTGAAATCTTGTTCAATTTATCAACATCAAATATGGCCATACCTGTTGAAATTTTGCCTATTTGACAAAATTACAATACGCACCTGGGTATTAGCTTATAAGCAGTTACGCGTTTGAGAAGGGTTAGCAGTGCACTGTATGCATGCGATGTTTTTGCATTGCCTGTATAAGTTCGAGAAACTCGTCAGGCATCTGTGTGTGTGTGTGTGTGTGTGTGTGTGTGTGTGTGTGTGTGTGTGTGTTTTGGGGGGATGGGCAACATTTACAAATCTAAATCTGCAGGTACACGGGTAGATCTACATAAAATAATAGGATAGAATAGAACATTTATTTCTCCAATTACGGACCCTTTGGGTTATGCAGTCACATATAAACAAACAACAAAAACATTTACTTATAATTCAGATGGTGTTTTCCTATTTCTCTATTAAAATGACTGATGCTGCCTCACATTAGAGTAGTCTTGGCGAGGAGGTTCTATATACAGCCGCAACACGTTTTCATGGATAACTGGCACAAATTATCGTAGACTTATTATCAATACACAACTTTATTAATTTCTTGTTAGTTTTCCTGAACTGGGAGACTCTTCAAAAATTCTTTGCTCCCAAAGGAGCAAATGCTTTCCTTAAAGAGTTTAGTCCCATTGGAAAGGTAGGATAAATCAAAAATATTATTGCCGAGATGCTTCCCCTGAAAGTGTACCCGGTTGCCCAAAGCCCACACATTTACATGTACACTCTCAATTTCAGTTCCTTCCAATGCTTAAGCCGGGCCGGGTAGCGCAATCGGTAGGGCACCTGACTCGTAAGTCAGAGGTCCTGGGTTCGAATCCCGGTCTGGCCACATACTTTCGTTTCTCCTTCCGCTGATTCAAGAAGGGTAGTTGTCAGTTACTGGCGAAAGTACGTGCACTTAGTACTGGTTAACCGCTTCGGAGGTCTAAGCCTGCCCAGGATTAGTGTGGTTAGGTTAACTGACCGTCCCGACATGACCTTAGTTGTTTACCGTGGACGTTAAGCATCAAATCAACCAACCAAAAATCCAATGCTTAACATGTTCATTCTTCATTTATATGCCGACTAGAATTGCAACATTGTAATTGTCCGGTTGACTAGCAGGCCCGGGTATCTTGAACGTCACCAGGACATTTGATATTTTTGCATTTACGAATCGTTCCGAAGGCACATGTAAAGGGCAATCCAGTACACTTTATACTCAACTCTGGGCTTATTCTTCATACTCTGCGTCCTGAAATTAAGTAATTGGGCAGTTGATTTCCGAATCGAATAGGATAACAGTCGAAATATATTAATTAGGCAATGATAGGAATTGAGCTAGCGGCCTTCAGATTCTGATTTGAACACTCTAAGCTACCAAATGTGGTGACGTGCGGGAAGGTTTTCACTTTTTCCCTTATTGTAGTATTTTCTGAGGGTCAGTAAGTACACGGGTGACCTGAAACAAGCAAAGACTACGATAGCCTGCACTACAAATGTTATAAAAGTTAAGATGAACAGCTTGCATGTGTGCATTCTATTATGGATCTTGGCTGCTAGCTTTTTTGTTCATGCACATTTTGCTAAATGAAGGCAATGATGGGTTGCTTGAATAAGTATACAAAGTTCATGCGTATTTCAACAGTTCCACACACCCCCACTATTTTCAACTTTCAAGCAGACTGTTTAAGTATGCTGTCAATGGTCTTTACGCTTATTCGGGATGTGGAATTTGCCAAAGTGGAGCGATTCGTATACAGTTTAAGTTCATGTACAGTGCTTTGCTTCCACGGAATAAATGGCTGTTTTTGTGCCACGTGCCAAACGTCGGATGGCACGTAGCACGCCTCCAAATTTTCCCCACACCTCCCACATCCGCACACCCCGACACATTTTCAGGCTCATCATCGAACACACAAAACACTCTTCGTAACTTAATTCAGAACGGAAAGTGTTTGCTTGCAAGCCAATCAGGGTTTTGCTATTGGCTTATATATACAGCTTTGTATCTTGAAGCAGTCTTGTTAGACTAAGCAGATTTTGCTGTTATCATATCCGACAAGATTCCTCTTTCCCTGTTGCGGCTCAACTGCTGGTAAGATTCAAATGATTGTAATAAATCTCGGTGTGTGTAACAACAATGAAGCCAAATCGGGCAGAGAGAGAGAGAGAGTACGCTGTCACAGCAACGACTGCTCAAGTCATGTTTGGGACCTATACATCACTCCAGGCATCAGCCAAGACGAATTCCCCCACTTCCCTGGCCCCCACCCACCCCCACCCTCGTCAACAACCGCCTCCTTTCATCCCCACCTGGCTTGTTTCTTTCTAACTTGAGCCGCGACGCGAGAAAACCAACAATTTGGTTGTGCCCCCAGCGCAGATTAAGATAATCCTGGGCATCCGGCCAATCTGATCAGAGTCTTCGCTGTCCGCATTAAAGTAACTTAGACCCTTAGCTACCCTTAAAGCGCTTAGGGAAGACTGCGCAGACTAGGCGGATGCCGAGGCTGATCTGAGTCTGCGCTTGGCGCACAACCACTTTGTTGGTTTTCTCGTGTCGCGGCTTATATGTTCTCTGTAATTGTTGAGCCAATTATAAAATCAGATCGTAAATTTTTCGAAAACTAGACAAACAAAACGACAAGAAAGAAACTCTTTACTGCGTACTGGTGCATTTCATGTTCGACGTATATATCCGTTTACATGGCATGCGGACTGGCAATCTAGCTCGAGATAATATACGTCATTTTCTTTTATTACGTCACAACTGACCTAATAACTTATTTGACAGAAAACAGATGACTGTTTGAAAGATAAATAATATTAGAAAAGGATATTATTTCCACAAATTTGAGTGGCAGAACGTCAGATTTGTACAATGCCAATCTAGTCAGGAGTCAGGTAAGGTACGTTCTACCAGTTTGTAGTCTATTTTAGCTAACTAAACTCCGTAATTTTTCTCCTCTTCAAGTATTTGGCAATCTGAGCTAATGTTTGACAAGCCGTAACCTCAATTTTCTGTCTAAATTTTGGCTGTCCGGCAAGTATTGCTGGTGCTCATTTCACGTGCAAGACCGTTTCCTGAGCGTTAAAACTACAGATGCCATATTTTATTTTGCAATTTAAAAATGTTCCAAAACAATATTGCTTGAATTTCACATGCAAAAAGAAGAAATAATAAAGTTTTCGATGGCATGGGTGTGCGTATTGGAGAAAGTCTCAGCTTTCTGTAAGTTATGTTTTATGTTGATGCAAGTTTTCGGTAGAATCAAGATAGAGTATTGTATTTTGACGATGCATATTTTAGCATTTCGAGCAATTATGGCCCTGAATTTTGTTGAGAAAGCCTGCTTAATACTAGTTAGCAAAACATTTTTATGTGTTTAATCATTTTAATATAATCAGTGCCTCTATATACATTTGAGAATAATGGGAAATTTCGTCAAGAACCATGTTCGCCATTTTTTGGGCCTTTTTTTATGTGGAAGGATCCATCGTTGTAAATACAATCACCGCTTTTCGAGGGTTTGCGTTCCAACTGTCTATGAACAACTTCCAGTTATAGTCTATTTGCTCCCAAATGCAAATGGGGTTGGGGTGGGGTAGGGTGGGGTGGGGGTGAGGCTGTTGATATGTCCGTTCACTTTTTGTACTCATTATAGCATGTGACTGATTTATACTATCTTTAGAGCAAAACTGGCATACTTAATTGAATTTTTATTCCAAATCCATTTTTTCTACTACTGTTTGTTTTGCCCACACAGGCCCGGATCCAGACCATCGCGCACTGGTTGGGCTCTGGATAACTGGTGGGGCTGGGAGGTGCCGAGATATATATGTGTGATGACATAATCAGGGATCAATTTGACGGTTTGGTAATGTCTTTTTTGCCTTGAAATATATGTTCTGATATATCATTAGAATCGCCTCGCCTAGGCGATCAACCGAGATATCACAACATATATTTTAATTTAACCACATTGATAAATTTTCTCTAACTGTCATCAGATACTCCTTATTATCTGGAGGCCTATATATAACACAGACGCCCAGATGGCGAGGCTGAAGCCCCAAAGGCCACCCTCTTGATCCGGGGCTGCCACATATCATCAAATTTTGAAAATACATTATTTGCTCAGGAAACTATAAAATAGTTCAATGCTTATTTGCAATATAATATCTCCTGACCAGAAACACCACGTGTTATGCATGCAGATAGTTGAATACATTTGCACTATTCCATTCATAAACACCCACAACTGTAGTAACACTGAGTTTACGCTATTGCTTACCAATACTATTCTGGCTGTTCTGACAACCATACAACACCCTTCAGTGAATCTTCTCAAATATTGCATTAGTTTATAGAAAATATTTTACAAAAGCATCCAAAATTAGGATTTTTTTTTTATTCTGTTATGTAATGTTAATTAAGAATCATGAGGACATTACAACAACAAATGGCAGTTTCATCATTTTCGAGAATATAAGCGAATCCCCATTTGCACTTGGGAGTGGGACTATAATAGAAGCAAAAGAAAACACTTAACCCTTAAAGCGCCAAATATTAAAACTGTTGAATTGGCAAACAGTGTAGATCCAGGTGAGGTGGCTCATAATGAGCCACCTCATCTGAATCTACACTGTTTGCCCTCTAGTGTTTGAATTCTCAATATGATATCGCTTGGACGAGACATTTTTTGAAATTCTGCAGAGGTAAATTTTGTTGTCTCCTTTTTGGCGCATTAAGGGCTAACACAAAACTTTAAGGTAAATGTTAACTTAAATATGGACATTTGTCAGAGGTCCTTTAAGACCGTGGATTTACCTTGACCTTTATTACAGCATTGTCAAATTTGCTTTCTGGTGCTTTTGTATTTGGAAAATGCTAGAACACAAGATTTCATGGAAATTCTTGAAGATTTTGGGATAAAAATTGGTATATACAGTCAAACTAATGAGTACATGAGGATTTCAGGGTCCATACAGAAATAAGAAAATAGAATTTCAGGACTTTTCCGGGCCCTTTCCAGAATTCAATTTCATGGACGGTTTATACCTATCTAACATGAGTGAGTCAGTTTCAAATTTGGATTTGTGTTAGCCAAAGAAGGCTGTTATTTTCTAAGAAGATTCAGCATTTTCTTTATGGGACACATTGGAAAGGTGAACGTTCCCTTTTGCATGGAGCTTTAAAGCCAATTCCCCGATGTCAGAAATGTCTACTATCTGGCCATAGGCTTAACAGAGCACCTTCAGCTTGTCACCCTTTACGGGCTGAATACATCTGCTATATGCAGGATTCCTTTTCCGTTCATATCAGTAAGTGCATTTCCCCTTACCACCCATTCTTGATTGTTTTTAACAATTCTCAGCTTTCCCTATTTTTGCACATGGTTTGAAAATGGACTAGAAATGTGTCCACAGGACACAGATGCCCCTGCCTACTGCCTTGAGTAAGATGGCACCTTGATTAAGTTACTGGCACTACAGTCGTGTAGGATAACTAGCTTCATAGAGGCAGACTTGTACAATATAAATTGCAAATCAAGAGACATGAAATATAGGTCAAAACGAATCACATTTTTTGAGTCAAACCCCAGACATGAATATGACACAAGTAGGTTTTCAATATAGCCTATTCACATAGCTTAATTGTCACAGTCAACTTTTGTGACTGTCCAAATGGTATATCTATGCATATTTGGTGGCAATGAAGGCAAATATTCAAAAGATATTTCAATTTTCTTGAATTTTTTTACAAATATGTCCTCCTGTGTGACCTTGAAAATGAGATCAAGGTCATCAAAGTGTAATGAGCTCTAATAATCTGTCTAAATGATATGAATATTGCAAGTTTGGACAAAACCAAGCCACTGGTTCAAAAGATATCCTATATACAAGTCTATGACCTTGAAAAGGGGGTCATGGGCACCTAAACTATACATGTCTTATGCCTGTCACTTTGATATATCCATGCAAGTCTGATGAAGATCCATCCATAGGTTGAAGAAATATCTCATTTTTAGGATAAAAAATATTTAAAAGTTAGTTTTTTGACCTTGAAAATGAGGTCAATGTCACCAAAAAGTAGTCAACGCTTGAGACTGTCCCAAAGGTATATCTATGCAAGTTTGGTGGGAATCAAGCTAAATGCCAAGGAGATAAACGAACCACGACAAGAGAAAAGCAACAAAGTGGTTGTGTGTCCACATCCACCTAGTCTGATCAGAGTCTTCGGTATCCACACAGAGCTACAGTCAAAGGACATAATTGTTCACCACCCAAGAAGAAAATTGGTAGACTTGGTTTACACAGTGTGTTTGTTTTGCTCCATCCTGCTCACACACAAATAATCAATTATTGGTGATGCCACAAGGTTGTTTGATGACATCATTACCATGGGCACAGAGTGCATGATGTGTAAACAGCATGGCTACCAAGCACAATAATTTTGACAGGTGGGTTGTAAATTGAAATATTTAGTTCATTTAAAGATGACAAAAAATTATAAAACTTAGTGAGCATATTTTGCACGTCTTAGGCTACAGTTTCATGACTGTTGAAGGATTTTGGTTGGTTGATTTGATGCTTAACGTCCACGGTAAACAACTAAGGTCATGTCGGGACGGTCAGTTAACCTAACCACACTATTCCTGGGCAGGCTTAGATCTCCTAAGCGGTTAACCAGTACTTAGTGCACATACTTTCACCAGTAACTGACAACTGCACTTCTTGAATCAGCGGAAGGAGAAACGAAAGTATGTGGCCAGACCGGGATTCGAACCCAGGACCTCTGACTTACCAGTCAGGTGCCCTATCGATTGCGCTACCCGGCCCGGCGACTGTTGAAGGAAAAAGATAGCTTGGGTTGTTAAGAAATGAAGCCAGAATGTGATGGTAGATGTTTGTTTACATTCAACGCAGGTAGCTAAATTTGAGTTTACTGAAACTAAACAGCGAGACGATTGTGGGAGAATTCAGTGGTATGCTGAAAGTAGTTATTAGGTTCATGTTTAACAGAAAAGATAATTAAGAAACAAGTAGCCCAAAGGGCAACAATTGCTCACCTGAGAGACATTGTAAACCTATAGGGATATTTAAGATGCTCAAGGGCAGCTAACTCCACAGTCAGTGGTCCAATCAGGCTGAAAATTAAACTCATCCAAAACATTATGTATGCCCTCATTTAATATATGCAAGTTTAAAAAGTATCCGATCAAGAGCACAATAGACAGAGCTGTCAAGGGCAGCTAACTTCGTAGCGGTTGGCCTGATCTGGCGAAAATTTGAACTTGTTTAAGATATTATGCATTTCCTCATTACCTGCAAGTTTGAAAAGGATCGGATAAGTAGAAACCAAGAACAAGAGGGCCATGAGGCCCTGAATCGCTCAC